>CM053792.1:850888079-851585579 GCA_028749045.1 Cupressus sempervirens
TTATAAGATATTTTGAATGTCTTATTACCCCTTTGTTTATAAATTGACTACCTCCCTGCTTTGATTATTTTGGATATCTCTTATCCTATGGTTACAATTAATTTCTCTATCCTTAAAATCTTAGAACCTAGTTGAATCATAACTACTAGAAAACTTTCCTTCATCCTTCATCTAAGGGTGTCTATCATGTGAGACACTGTCAACCTCCTAGAATCTTCATTGGTTCTTCTATGAGGGGATAGTTTAATTCTAGCAACTTGCTAGACCTTTCCTTTATCTTGGTATTTAAGGGTCATTACCAATTTTTTGAACTCATTATCTATGTCAATATTTCCCATGAAGGATTCCATATTTTAGTCATGTGTAGATTCATTGGATGATTGTATGGATACCTACAAGGGCCGAACATAAGTCACTACTTAAAAATATTTTAATCACCTTACCAAGTGTTAAGATACTACTCTAAACTTGGGATCTTGCTTTCTCCCATCTCATTTTGAAGATGAATTGTCATAAAGGGGTAAGACCTAAAAAAAATGAAACCCAAAGATCAAGTAAAACATGCACTCGTAAAGGTACAAAATGGTATCTAAAAAGATCTTACCTTGCAAGTATGAAAATTAGCTTTGTCAAGAATGGAAGATGAGGTCTCTAGAGGCCAAAAACCTATAACATTAGATCAATATTAAAAAAACATTTAGCTTCATACTTGGAACACCTTGTATTTTATTCTTACCGAAAACCTAAGTTACATCACCTAGACAAAAGTTTTGGAAACATGGATTATCATGCTAAGTTGTCCTAATGTCATTCACAAGATAATTATTCAAAATTAAATCATGTAACACATGAGACAAATTAATTATATGTACTTATGATGAGACAAACATATAAATTCAAAATACTAGCATATTTGTTGTAAATGATGCAAGGTTCCTAGCCAGAGACTAGTAACATTCTTGGTAGATGCACATCAGAAGACCACCACCTCAACATCAAAAACCATGAAGACACTATTGACATGATGTTAATAGGCCACCACCACATAGCTAGAGATGAGGCCATACATAAAAATTGAGTGGTGACAACTTATCAAAAATTTGACCCCAAAACTGACAAAATAGAAACAAGGCACCCATTCAGGCATTCTATGACCTCTTGGTCAAGTTGAGAAGGAAAATTTGACCTATGGGATTCTACCCTACACAAAACCAAGGAGAAAAGAGGAACATACATGAATTCTCAAGCAACCCTATGATGTTAGTGATATAAAAGGTGTGAGAAAACCCTTCCATCAAAGACAACACTTAGAAACTAAAAAGGACAGACTCACACCCCAAAAAAAGAAGAAAAATCTAATAAACAGAAACCCCCTTCTACAAAATGTCACCTATGCCATAAGATTTAGTCACCAGGGCAACCTAATCCTCATGATATTAGAGGAATCTTACAAATATGGCCTCTATTCACCCTACAAAAATGAGTGGAGTTGAAAAAGCTCATCCTTGGTAGGATCACGAACACCAAAGTGAGAACAAAACCAATAGACAAATGAGACAAATCTAAATTAAAAACATGCAAATGAGGGAAACCACCCTGACAACAAGAAGGAAAGAAAATACCAAAGGAGGCAAAGAAAATAGAGGAAAGGTGACCAAAAACTTGAAACTTTGTATGTAGCAGCACCTTAGTACTCAAATATGTCATTCATTCTTGAACATGAGAAAGAACCAGTGTTGCTAGACACAGAGTTACAAGAAAATAATCATGCATGATGAGGTGGTGACCAAAGCCTTCACTTCCAAAATGAAAATGAAATTATAGAATAAAGAAACAAATCATTTTACTATCTTATATAGTCTTGTAATTATTTTGATTAAATCACATTAATTGCACATTACCCTTATTTAAGAGGACCTAACACATGTCATGCTTGCAACCACATAAACCTCTTCCCATCACAAAGGACATAAGGAAAATGGGATTTGAAGAGTATAAAAGTCAATTATCTTTAATCATGATCTTTGGGGTCATTCCTAGCACATGCCAAAGACCTTTACTTATTCCTATACAACAATGTTGTCCCCAGATACAAGACTTAGGAACTCGAGACCCACAACTTGAAGACAAGAAAACAAAAAGACTTGTCTCTAGAGAGACAAACCAAAGGAGAAAAGAGGGGACCCAAAATTTTTCTTAGAACAAGTAGGGATGGTTATGCAAGGCATGACACACCATTAACAATTATGATTCCTTTCCACTATCCATCAACTCTTTATTTTGAAATTAAATTGCCAAGCACTTCTTCCAAGGTGATGAAAAGAAAAGGCAATAAAGGATCACCTTGTCTTAATACTTTTGATGATTCAAAGAATCTCTGAGGACAACCATAAACTAGGACCAAGAAATGAGGAGTATAAATTCAACTATTTATCCATTTAATCCATCCAAGACAAAAACCAAATTTGTTCAACAATTTAAGAAGAAAACCCCTGCTAACTTCATCATAAGCTTTCCTAATGTCCAACTTGGTCATAATTTTATCCAATCTAGATGTTTTCAATATGTGGATTTCTTCATGAGGTATTATAACCCCCTCATATATTTATCTATTAGGAGAGAAACCACTTTGTTCTTGTGAGATAACATAGGTAAGGACTTTCCTTAACCTATTTGCAATAACCTTGGAGACTATTTTAAAAATTGTGTTGAATAATGATATGGGTAGATGGTCATCTATAGAATTCATTTCTTCCTTTTTTAGGATAAGGAAAATGAAAGTATTATTAAAGTCCTTAAATATAAATGACTCAACTCTTGATTTTTCAACCACCTTGACAACTTATTGCCTAGTTATACTCTAGATTTTTTTTTTAAAAATGAGAAATTCATCCAACTCTAGTGCCTTGTTACCACCCGTACTAAAGATATCTTGTTTGAATTATTCCCTTATAATAGGGGCATAAAGAATTTGATTCTTTGCCTAAATTATCAAGCACTGGATAACCTCAAAAATATTTAAATCTTCATCATTCAGAGCATGGATTGTATTGAAAATATTGTAAAATTGTCTAGCAGCCTCCTGATTGATATCATTCTACTTATTTAACTAAACCCCATCCACATTATTAATAGTGAAAATTCCTATTATTAGACCATTTAAATTTAATTGAATTATGAAAGAACATTGTGTTTCTATGACCAATTACTAACCAACTTTAATGAGACTTCTATCACCAACAGATTTCCTCTCATGCTAAATCTTAGAGTATTGCTTATTCAAAGTTGTTTCAATATAGAATTCTCTTTCCCCCGTGCCTAAATCAATAATTGTTGAGTGTAAATTTTTCAATTCTTTCTCCAATTTAAAGTTTTGAATAAAAATGTTTTGAAATGTTCCTCTATTCCATATTTTCAATTGATCTTTAATATAGTATAACTTCTTGAAGAAGGTAAAGGATTATTCCCTAGGTTAATCTAGGTTGTCTTCCACCAAAAAATTATAAGTCCTTCTAAATATTTATGATGAAGCCACACTGTCTCAAACTTGAATGGTGCATGCTCTAGATCCAATTCCTCTTGGATATTTAAATAAATTAGTTCGTGATCAGAACTTGTAATAGGTAGAATATATGCATGATATATCCAATCCAAAGCACTCCAATCTCAAGCTAAAATAAATCTATCATATTTTCAAAAATATTAAGAAACCCTTTCATTCTATTAATCTATGTAAACTACCCATTTTTCAAAATTGGTTCAATTAGTTTGTGTAAAATTTTTCAAAATCTTGTTGACTTTGACCATCCCAACCTTTCCCGCCTTTCTTTTCAGATGGAATTAAAATATCATTAAAGTCCCCCTAATATAAATTACTCATCTTCTTTACCTAATATAATATTAGATAAAACATTACCACATCATTCTTTTTTTTCTTAGGGTTAATTGGTTTATAAACATTTAATTTTTTTAACCTTGTGACTTGTTGTTTAGAATTAATGTACAACTATTGCCATGACCTATTATGTCATCTTAACATGGAAGCACTTCCATGTTAAGAGAATTTAGCCCTCTTGGTAAGTGGTATGGGGTCATGTCAATCACCTTGAATAGGTCTTTGCATGGATCTAGCTATTTTCCCCCTATTCTACTGCTCTCTATCTCTATTTCCAGCCTATTTCTAACAAACTGCTCTGTGAAACTAAGGACTTTTGCCTCTGGGTCAAGGATGACCTTCTGGGTCAAGGACCACCTCAACCATGACCTAGGTCAAGGATGACCTTGACCCTGACCTAGGGCAAGGTCAACCTTGTCCCTGACCCCAGGTCACATTTTCAATTTCTAGGAGTTTCACGATCTCAGGCTTTGGAAAGTTTCTTTTCCTTCTTGAAGGTTGACTTTTTTGGGTTTTAAAATGGTAGAATTTTAAATTACATTTAATATATGTCTATTCCTAGGGGTTAAGTTTAAATGGGATTTAATGCTCCTTTGTCAGCCTTCTCTAGGATTTTGTGCCCTAGATCTCTATATAGGGAAGCCTCTTCCTCTCATTTTTCTCTAAGATGCCTTAAGAGGTCAGATGGACTATTACCTTTCTACATCCATTGTTCTATGAAGTGAAGATCTATTAGCATTAAAACATTCAAGAATTCAAGATCCAATTCAAGGAGGTCCATTGTTAGCTATTGAAGGATTTAGTCTATATGGAGCCCTCTTGTTGAAGATTTCACCCATATTTATCCAAGCCTTCTTCTATGCAAAGATACATTAAAGAATGGTGTTGAAGATCTAATGACATTGATTTGAGACATCCTACATACATTTATAAATTCATTTGGAGCATCTGTACTTGTGGATTCAAGGACTTGAATCCTCCACAAGGATTTCCACATAAGAAAGGTGAATAGTTCCATTTACTTTTTTATGCATCTATTGTTTCAATTAATTTCAAGGTTAATTCCAAATTGGGGTTTTACTAAGGCAAACCCCCCATCCAACAAAAAAAAAAACCATTCTATTTTGTAGATACAGGTGTGGAACAGTGAATTGAAGACAAGATTCAGATACCCTTTTCACCAAACTTGTGAGATTTGGGAACATAAATTTTGTCAGAGCAGTGTAGGTCAAGGTCAAATTTTTGGGGTATAATTTTTCCCTGAGGTAAGATTGTGCCCTTCCAATAGGGTCAAGGTTGACCTCCCTTCAAAAAGATAAAATATTTTTGGGTTTTCTCTGTCTCAACATTTCTAGTCTGGAACAAGTTGTAGATTTTCTAGAAACTACATATAGACATCAAAAAACAACATTTTCTATTTTCAAGGTGACTATTTATCTATTATCTATTTCAAAGTTTAAGCACATACTCCCCCCACAATAGACATATTATATAACCTCCTTTCTCCCTATTTTCCATCACATGATCTGTTTTTGCATTGAACACTTTCTTGTGCTTAATTAATTTGGATCATCACATTGAAAATTTGGGTTAAGAAGAGGTTTTCCATTTTCTTTCTTTTCATTTTGGTGAATCCGACATGAAAACACATACATTCAAGCCTTCTTCTACAAAAGTACAAGAAAACTTATTTTGCTTAGTTTATTTAAAAGAAGGCTTTAATGTATCATCTTAAAATGGAAACATTTAGCCCTCTGAGTAAGTGGTTTGGGGTCATGTCAAGTGCCTTGAATAGGTCTTTGCATGGATCTAGTTTTTTCCCCCCTATTCTTCTTCTCTCTATTTCCAACATATTTCTGACAAACTGCTCTGTGAAACTGAGGACTTTGGCCTCTGGGTCAAGGACAACCTTCTAGGTCAAGGTCAACCTTGACCCTAACTTAGGTCAAGGATGACCTCAACCCTAACCTAGGGTAGGGTTGACCTCATCCCTAACCCCAAGTCCCATTTTCAATTTCTAGGAGTTTTAGGATCTTGGGTATCGAAAATTTTCTTTTCCCACTTCTAGGTTAACTATTTTAGGTTTTGGAATGGTAGACTTTTAAATTACATTTAATCTTGGTCTATTCCTAGGACTTAAGGTTAAATGGGATTTAATGCTCCTATGTCAGCCTTCTCTTTTCTCTAAGATGCCTTATGAACCCGCGATAGAAAACTCTTTCTTTTTGGTGTTAGATTTGCTTCTTGTGTTAGATCTTGCATGTTAATTAGATTTATTTCATCTATATATTCCATAAAATACAGAAATATTTCTTGAATATCATTTACTATGAAGATTATGAAGATGCTTTGGTGTGTGGTTATGTTCCTTATTATCCTTCTTTTAGCATCTTTTTACCATAATTATGATGTTTATGAGAGTATCATCCATTTTATTATGTTCATGATTTTTCATTTTATTCTTGCTTGTGCTTTTGTGAATTTAACTGATACTAGTCTTTCTACATTTAAAACTTTCATTAAAGATTCATGTGGTAGACTTATTATTTTTTTGGATTATGTGAAGGATTTGGTAGATGATACACCATCTCCTAATCTTCCTAATCTAAATCTTATTATTCCTAATCTGATACCTAATTCTCCATCTCATATATGTAGTTCTTCTCATACTTTTGAGGAGGTTCAAGCTATAGTTTAGGATATAGATGTGCACAACTTCTTTGATTTACCTTCTCCTTTGACTCATGATGATATTAAAGGAAAGAGTAAAGACATTTCTTCCAAACCTATTATTCCATCTTATACAACCTTTACTCATGAGCATGATAAACAATTACTTCCTATAGAAGCTTTACATGATATGTACACTACAGGATATATGATGATCACTAAACAAGTTTATAAATGTTTAGGTCTTGGATTTAATTAGCATGGTATTAAGTATCTAGTTCATATACCATCTAAACTAGATTTGCATGGTGTTTTTTGTTTGAAATTTAAAGTTAAGGAAGGTGATGTCAATCATCGTCCTCCTCTTCATAAACTTCTCCCTACACCTACCTTAGATAACTCTGATATCCATCAAGAGGTGGCAAAATAGGTATATGTTGAATTAATGAATTCCAAAAAAGAAATCTTTAAACCTATACCAAAAGATGCTTTATCCAAGTACAAATACTCTTTTCATTTTTGTAACATGAACTTACTTGCTAATTGTAGACATTTCAAATTGTATGTTTGTGAATGGGCTACTTTATGAATTATATCTCACTCTCATGTAGTTTTATGATTCCTTCATAATTTTGATATAGGAGATTCTCCTCTTGCTGATATAATATAGATCTCTTCTCCTTTTTTCTCTAGATTGGGGGGAAAGAGGTGTATTTGCATCTAGTCTCTTAGGATCCATTAGGCTTTTAGCATATTTTGTGCCTTGAGCTTAATCAATATTCTTTCTGTTCTATCTCTCTATGGTTATGTATTATGTTTATAATCATCCATAGAATTTATTCAAGATATATTTTCTAAGAGATTTATTTTGCAAAGGTATCCTTTGTCCTCCTCCCTAGTGTGCAAGGTTCTTCCTTCTTTCTCTTTGTCTAGGGAACTATTCTTCTTAGCTTAGTGGAACTTATTTATATTAAAATATTATTTCTTCATATTGTCAGATGTTTTGACTATGGATAGTCTTTTTATATAAGAGGTTGTTGTCCTTGGTCATCACCTCTTCTCTATGTTGCAAATTATGATTCTTTATAAACTCTTACCCTTGCTTTGGTGTTAGAGTTGTTTTCCTCATTCCAAAGGTTCCATTTCCTCTTTCTTGGAGAGGGCATGGTGATTGAATCTTTGTTCCCACTTGGTTTATCTTTGAAAGCTGATATTTTATCTAATAGCACTCCTCTATGGTGGGGGTCTTGTTGATAAGATCTTTTTCTTTGAGGCTACTTTCTCCATAAGTGGCATGTCTTTTTCACAATTATCTATGCTCTTCGATGTAGGGGTCAATACCCTTCATTAAGACCATAGTGTACATTGTTGTTAATAGGATATCTCCTTACATTGTGAAGTAGGTATCCTCTTCTTCTTCCTTATCATGTCTAGTAAACAACCACAATAAGGAGGGGGGCATATATGGGGTCTCCCTTGTAGTATAGTTTTTATTTTTATATGCTAAATCTTGGAAGGGAATGCACGTAAGTTGCTAAATCCTGAAGAGACACACATTTTTCCATTTTTAATATATATGATAAATCCTCTAACATAACACACATAATTTGCAAAATCCTGAAGGGAGACGCATTGCTAAATCCTCTAAGGCTAGTACACATAAGTTGCTAAATTCTGAAGAGATACACACTTTTTTCAAATTTTCAATATGCTAAATCTCTCAAAGGTAACACACATAAGTTGCTAAATCCTGAGAAGACACACATTTCATATACATAGTGATACAAGAAGGTGGATATATGGATATTCTAAAAGTCATTAGAAGATGTATTTACAATTGCAAGCATAGTTTATGGGTGAAATATTAGGTTTTGCCACATTTTTGGTTATCCCTCTCTTCTGATGATTCATGGTAAGGTGGGCATTTTACTAGGTAAGGTAATCATTTTTTCCTTTCTTTCTTTTTTGCTTTCATGCTAGTAGGACTGGATCATGAAGCTATGTTATTTATAGTATTTCTCTTGTCTTTCTTATGTAATCACTTATGTTTTTATGATAGCTTTCCAAATATGATATTGGTATGAGAGATAATTCTTAGAAAAGTTTCTTGTGCTAGTTAATTTCGGTTTGTTTGTACTAACCCTTTTATGTTGTTGTTGTTGTTTTTTTTTTCACTCTTGTGTGTGTATGTTGAGTTAGAATCCTTAGCCTAGGGGCTTATATCCTTAGTTAAGTGTTATTTTATCTCATTATGAATCCACTTGGATATCTTCTTTCTTCTCTTCCTTTATCTATTTGAGGATTTAAGTTCTCATTGCGCGAGATAATCACACTCTTTTTTATTTTTCTCTTTTTCTAGAGATGTTTCTCATATTATGATCTTAGAGTTGACAAAGACTTAAGTCTCTTAGGGCTTGAGGATCTCTTTGTCCCTCTAATTTTTATAAGATTATCTTTTCATTATGATCTACTTTACCAAGAGTTTACATTGAGCCTATAGTCTTGCTAAAGTGTGGGCTTAATGTATCATATTAAAATGGAAGCACTTCCATGTTAAGAGTGTTTATCCCTCTGAGTAAGTGGTTTGGGGTCATGTCAAGTGCCTTGAATAGGTCTTTGCATGGATCTAGTTGTTTTCCCCCTATTTTGCTTCTCTCTCTCTCTCTCTCTCTCTCTCTCTCTCTCTCTCTCTCTCTCTCTCTCTCTCTCTCTCTCTCTCTCTCTCTATTTCTAGCCTATTTATGACAAACTGCTTTGTGAAACTGAGGACTTTGGCCTCTGGTTCAAGGATGACCTTCTCGATCAAGGTCAACCTCAACCCTAACTTAGGTCATAGATGACCTTGAATCTTACCTAGGGTAGGGTTGATCTCATCCCTGACCCTAGGTCCCATTTTTATTTTCTGAGAGTTTCAAGATCATGGGCTTCAAAAAGTTTCTTTTCCTACTTTTGGGTTAGTTGTTTTGGGTTTTAGAATGGTAGACTCTTAAATTACATTTAATCTAGGTCTATTCCTAGGGGTTAAGGTTAAATGGGATTTAATGCTCCTATGGTAGCCTTCTCTAGGAGTTTGTGCCCTAGATCTCTATATAAGAAAGCTTCCTCCTCTCATTTTTCACTAAGATGCCTTATGAGATTAGACAAACTGTCACCTTTCTATATCCATTGTTCTATGAAGTGAAGATCTATTAGCATTCAAGCATTTCAAGTATTCAAGATCCAATTCAAGGAGGTCTATTATTAACTATTAAAGGATTCAATCTCTATGGAACCCTCTTGTTGAAGATTTCATCCATATTCATCCAAGACTTCTTCTATGTAAAGATATATTCAAGATTGGTGTTGAAGATCTGATGACATTTATTTGAGACATCCTACATACATTTCTACATCCATTTGGAGTATCTATACTTGTAGATTCAAGGATTCAAATCCTTCATGAGGATTTCTACATAAGCAAGGTGAATAATTTTATTTACTTTGTTTATGAATATATTGTTTCAATTATATTTCAAGGTTAATTCAAAACTAGGGTTTGACTGAGGCAAAGCCCCTATCCAACAAAAAAAACATTTTTTCTTGTAGATATAGGTGTGGAACAATGAATTGGAGAGCATAGTTGGATACCCTTTTCATCAAACTTGCGAGATTCACAAACATAAATTTTGTCAGAGCAGTGCAGGTCAAGGTCAACTTTTTCAAGGTACAATTGTGCCCCACCAATAGGGTCAAGGTCAACCTCCCTTAAAATGATAAAATATTTATGGGTTTTCTCCATCTCAACATTCCAATCTGGAATTGCTTGCAGATTTTCTAGAAACTACATATAGACATCAGAAAACAACATTTATCCTACTTCAAGATGAGTATTTGTCTTTTATCTATTTTAGGATTTAAGCACATGCTCCCCCTACAATAGAACACTTTCTTGTGCTTAATCAATGTGGATACTCACATTGAAAATTAGGGTTGAGAAGAGGTTTTCCATTTTCTTTCTATTCATTTTGGTGAACTTGATGTGAAAACACATACATTGAAGCCTTCTTCTACAAAAGCACAAGAAAACTTATTTTTCTTATTTTATTAAATTAGGGTTGAGAGGGGGCTTAGTTTATTTTCCTTGATTTGTTTATGAGTTTTATTACTTCTAGTCCTACTTCTAATCTTAGGGTTAGATGTAGTTGTAGACTTATGGGTACCTTTGATCCTGAGTCTTCTTCTCCTTTCTTGAGGATTTTGAATAAACTTTGATTCTTCTTGATTCTAATCCTCTTATGGAGCAAAACTTTTCTCACTCATCTCATGATGTGGATGATGCTTTAAGAATTCCTCCTAAATGAGTCCAATAACTTTCAAATGAACTTGCTAAAATGGGTAATTGGCTTCTTCAAGAAAACCATAATAAAGATTCTATTCAAGCTATAGAGGCTCTTAAGAAAGTTCTTCATGATAGTGACCAAGGTGTTAATCTCTTGCGTGATATTACTCACCTTGTGCATTCTAGTGTTAAACCTTTAGCTCAAGAAGCTCAAGATTTAGGGTTGACTCCTCCTGTCACTAGCGTAGAACCTTCTTTTGTTCCTTTCCCTAGTGTTCCTACCTATACTCCTTCTTTGGTGACTACAATGGTTCCCTCTATTCCTACGAGTGTTCCTCTTGTGTCCCTTTCTATTTAAAAACCTTCTTATCACAATATTCCTTTTACTAATTTTAATCCCATGCCAACTATAGTGCCTAGTGTTCCTCCAGTTGTGTCTTCTTGTCATGTAGCTTCTTCCACTTTACCTAGTGTTTCTAATGTTTTTAGTTCTCCTATTTCTTCTCATGATTCTACAATTATCAGTTTGGCTTAGATTATGTCATCTTTACAACAACTTGCACGCTTGACTCAAAAAAAGCTTAGTATCCCTACTTTTGATATGGGAAATCCTTTGTCTCAGGATATTATTCATACTCTCATTCCTCAGCAAGCCGATATGCCTCATCTTGAGAATTATAATGGTAAGGGAGACCATGTTCATCATGTTAAAACATTTCAATTCCTTTGTAATGATTATGCTCATGATCATAGGATTTTAGGGAATTCATTTGCTCAAACTTTTCATGACAAACCCTTACAATGGTTTTGTTCTTTGACTCCTTATTCTATTCATTCATTTCCTCACTATTGCTTTTATTCAACAATTTCAAAACAACATTGGCTTGCAAGTGTCTTTGACTGATTTGATGCATTATAAACAAAATTCTAAGGAAAATTTATCTAAATTTATAGGTAGATTTAAGCATTTGCATGTTCAAATTTCCTATCGTGTTCTTGATATTGATATTCAATGTACATGTTTATTTCAAATTTGAAAAAAGGATATTAGAGATGAGATTTTATTTACTAAATTTACTTTTTTCAACAACTTTGTGTAGTGCTTCATCATTATCAATTACAAATAAGACAATTTGAGAGCACCACTCCAATGGCTTATGTTCCTATTGACAAAGATTATGTTACTCCTAATCCAAATAAAATTCAAAAATTCAAAAACTATGTCAAGATAAATAAACAAGAAAATGTAGATGTTGTTGCATCTCACAATGCCACTTTTGCATCCACTACTTTTTGATTGAATTGTACATTTACTCCTCTCTCTAAATCTTTACATTCTATTATGAATAGGTTGTTAACTACTAATATGATTACTTTACCTCTTATTTGTCCTCTTTTACTTGCTACAATGGCGGCTAAATCTTTTGATCTAAAATATTTTTGTCAATATCATCTCCAAAATGGTCATGATACTGAGAAATATTATTCTTTAAAACATAAGGTTCAGGACTTAATTGATTATGTTGATAATTTTGATGGTAGTGGGAATAAATTTGTTTCTCCTAATAAAAATTTACAAATCTATACAAATCCTTTACCTACACATGATACTAATACTATTGCTCAATCATCTTCTATGGATATTGTGGATGATTCAAATATGGATGATCTTAATCATGTTGTTAATCAAGTGGAGCATGTGGTTCCATCTATATCTCCACCTCAACCTCAACCTCCACTTCAATCTCAAATTTCAGCTCCACCTCAATTGAAACCTAAGCCTAAATTGAAGCTTCAACCTAAAACTTGACAAGAACCTAAGAAAAAATGACCTCAAGAACTTTTGATTACCTTTGATGATTCTAAGACTATTAAAGCTCATGATGGCCCCCTTTATATTTATGCTAAAGTTGCTGAAATACCTACTCGTGGTTGTATTGTTGATCCTATCTCCTTAGTTAATGTTATTAAAGAAAAAAACCTTTTTATGAAAAGCTTGCAACAATATTTTTATGATAAATTGAATGTATGGATTCAAACTTGTAATGGTTTTCTTTATCCATCATTTAGTTCTATTGATTTACCGATTGAACTTTGCAGAAAGATTGTGAACACTACCTTTGTTGTTGTTCCTACTTTTGATAAATTTAAAGTTAAGCTTGGTTTACCATGGTTAAATTCCATGCATGTTGTTGTTTCACCTATTCATAAATGTCTTAAGTTTTTTTATGATGATGAAGTGAAGATGGTTAATCATAGCTTATACCATACTTCTAGGCCAAGGGATTTTGCTACCATTGAATTCTTTTGGCCTTTATTACCTAATTCATGTCCTGCTTGACCTGATCATCTTTTCCATTCATATCAAATCTATAAGTAGCAAAAGATTCTTGAGTTAAGCTTACCTCATAAAGATCATAATTGTGGTCTTTTGCCTATACCTTCCATACCTCCTTTATCTATGGCTTCTACATCTATTAATTAAGCTCCTCCTATTGCTTGTAAGTCTCCTATTAATCCTATTAATCCTCCTATAGAACCTATGAAGCATCCTATAATTGAGACAAAATGTAACCAATCTACTAACAAATGCCATAAAAAAGTTTCATGCTCAAGCTAAAGCTCGTAATTTTGTTAATAATTTTTTTTTATCTTCTTTGGATAAAACTATGAATGATGTGTTAGAAGAAGTTGTTATTAATAATGATGTTAAGTTACCTGATTCTAATGATTCTATTCATATCCTAGATCCTATTTTGATTAATCTAGATGATGAAGATACTCTTGATGATACTGATGATGTTAATGATGAATATGAAACTATTGACATTGATGTTGATTTACCTAATATACTTTCCTCACAATTAATACTTACACCTAGTATTGAACATTGTGATTCTCAAGAGGATCCTTCTTTGGAAGTAGCTATCATTCCTACTGTGTTGGATATAGTCCCTCTTTCAAGTTACCCACCTTCCCTAAATGATAAAAAATGAGACGGGGAGAGTAGATAGCACACTTGATTGGCTAGTCCTTCATGGTAGTCTTTGTTATGTGTTTGTATGTTGTATTGTATTTCTCACATGATGTGTTTAAAAGTTGTTAGATTTTTTATACGATCTTTGCTACTTTGTAAGTGCAAGGTGATAAAAGAATTGAACTTATTGTATTATTCCTCTATATGTATCTCTATTCTTCCATATGTTGTTTCATGTTATGTTGTACTTATGCTATTGTTCGTACATGTTTCCTTATGTAAATTTTCTTAGATTCGTGACTTAGTAGCACTGATTCTTTTTTGGTCCCTAGGTCATGGTCTAAAAAGATTCTTCTTTGTATTTATTGTGTGAGCTTTCCTCCTTTATGATCGTAGCTCTACTGACTTTGGGGAATGATGTTAATTCATTTGCAATAATACATATATATTATCTTATAATCATACTGACCCCTTAGTAGGTAGATCCCTTATGTGTTCTTTGTATCTTTATGTATTATTTCCCTTGAGTTGTCTTTGTCTGGGGGCATCTCATAGTGGAAACATAATTAGTGGAGATGTTTAAATGTTTTCGTCAAAGTCATTGCTCCTATCAAACTGTTAGCAATGAATTTAATGTGAGGGCATACGCTCTGCTCACTTATTTCACACATGCACTTTTAAATACATATGTTAGATTGTGGTGATTAATCAGGAAAGTACTGTACATACTTCATAAATTCTTTGGGGCTCAGGGCATTAGCCCAAAAAAAATTATGCCCTAATTTATCGAGATTTTGGGCTGACATGTAATTATTAATTATAACTCTAAAGTAGTAAAAATACTTATATAAAAGAGCTTAGGGTTAGGGATTGTTTCATAGTTGTGATGCAAAAATTGGTTCTTATGACAATATTGAGCTGTAAGGGATTATGGATTGTAATCAGGTTGTGCACTAGATTGTAATAATATTGGACTTGTTGTTTGGTGGACATAGCCCAGGGATAGGGTGAACCACGTTAAATCTTGGTGCCTTGTGTTCTTTTCTGCATGATCTATTATTTTTTGTTATTGGTTATATTTGTATGTAACTATTATTTCTATTTGTGGTTTAATCCTAACAAGTGGTATGAGAGTGAGGGTATTTTTTAGTTATCCTCTACAAGAAAGTCTCATGATTGAGTGGGAGTGATGGAAAACAAGGGTAAGCTGAGGGTTGACAGGTTTAATGGGTAGAACTTCTAGTTATGGAAGATGCAAATGGAAGACTATCTTTATCAAAAGGATTTATGGAAGCCGTTAGAAGGAAAAGCTAAGAATCAGGGATCTATGTCAAATGATGAATGGGATCTTTTGGACAGAAAGACACTTGGAAGCATTTGATTATGCCTGGCACCATCAACGGCATTTAATATTTAAAAAGTGAAGACAATAGAAGAGTTGATGAAAACCTTAGTGACACTATATGAAAAGCCCTCTGCTTCAAACAAGGTATTTCTCATGAAGCATTGATTTAATATGAAAATGGTAGAAGGTGGATCTGTTGTAGATCATTTAAATGAGTTTAATACTATTACTAGTTAGTTATCTTCTGCGGTATCAATTTTGAAGAAGAAATTAGGGCTCTCTTGATTTTGTGTTCTTTGCCTGAAAGCTAGAATGGCTTGGTAATGGTTGTGAGTAATTCTATTCCTAGATCTAGTACCCTAAAATATGATGATGTGATCGGTGTTATTTTGAGTGAGGAAATTTGTATGAAATCCTTAGGTGGATCTACATCAAGAAGTGCCTTGAATGCACAAAGCAGGGGCATAATGACTAAGAGAGGAAGTAATTCTAGAAATCATGGGAAACCAAGAGGAAATTCAAAGGGTAGGAGGTCTAAATTGAGAGGACCAAATGACTATTGGTACTGTAGGAAACCAGGTCATAAAAAGAAAGATTGCTAGAATCAAAAGAAAAATGAAGGAGATAAACTAGATGGAGACAAGGAGGATAATGTGCTAAGTAACAAATCCGAAGAGGATGCTTTGCTTCTATCTTTAGAAAGTGTTGATAATTCATGGGTTTTATATTCTAGTGCTTCATTTCATGCTACACCTCATAGAGGTTATTTCATTGATTATGTCCAAGGGGATTTTGGGCTTGTTTATTTGAGGGATAATTAACCATATCAGATTGTTGGAAAGGGAAAAATTAAGATTAAGTTGCAGAATGGAAATTATTGGCTACCACACGAGGTAAGACATGTTTCAAGGCTGAGTAGGAATTTAATTTTTGTAGGGCAACTCGGTGATGAGGGTTGTGTAGTAACTTTTAATGATTAAATTTGGAAGGTTTCAAAAGGTTCCCTTGTAGTAGCAAAAGGTGTGAAAGTAGTTCCCTTATATCTTTGCATAGGTCATATTGTTCCTTTTACTTTAATTGTTTAAGAGAAAAATGAATGTTCAGGAACAATTGCTATAATTGAGAAAGAAGAACAAATAGCTATTGTAGATTTTGATACAACATTATGGCACAACAGACTTGGGCACATGAGTGAGAAAGGTATGAAAGTACTTCATTCAAAGAAAGTTCTGCTAGGTCTAAAATGTGTTAATATGGATTTCTGTGAAAGTTGTGTGTATGGAAAACAAAAGAGATTGAGTTTTGTAAAGACTAGGAAGGAAAACAAAAAGGAGAAATTAGAGCTTGTGCATAAAGATGTATGGGGACCACCTTAGGTATCATCCCTTGATAGCTCTCATTATTATGTTACCTTTATTGATGAAACAACTAGAAAAGTATGGGTTTATTTCCTTAGAAAAAAATCTAATGTATTTCAAACTTATAAGAAATGGAAATGCTTAGTTGAAAATGAGACTGGTAAGAAATTAAAATGTCTCAGATCTAATAATGGTGGTGAGTATTATAGTCATGAATTTGAATATTATTGCTCCACTAATGGTATTCATAGACAAAAAATTATTCCAAGGACTCCATAGGAAAATGGAGTGGCTGAACGCATGAATAGGACTATAATGGAGTGCGTAAGGAGCATGAGGTTGCATGCTAGGTTGCCCTTACACATGTGGGTAGAGGCTATCAATATTGCTATATATTTAATTAATAGAGGTCCCTCTACTCCTTTGGGCTATGGTATTCTAGTGGAAGCATGGACTGGTAAGAAAGTGAGTTATTCTTTTCTCAAAACCTTCGGCTATGAAGCATTGGTTCACATAGATTCTGAAAATAGAACCAAGCTGGAAGCTAAGTCAAAGAAATGTGTATTTTTTGGATATGGCATTAATGAATTTGGTTATAGGGCTTGGGATTTTGAAAATTATAAATTTTAAGAATTAGGGATGTCATATTCAATGAGAAAGAGTTGTACAAAGATCTATTGTAGCAACATGAGAAGAAAGAAGATGTTGGGTGATGCGACGCACTCCCCTGCCCACAGGTGGTTAATTATGTGGTGTTCCATGTTCACTAACAGTCATGGCTTTTGGTGCAACGGCAAATGGGCCCCAAAATTGGTATCAGAGCCTGGTTTTGGCCTGGTCATGGGTTCAAATCTCCCCGGTGCCTTCCCGACCCGCATAAGCACCTGGTATGCGCGTCGAGGGGGAGATTGTTGGGTGATGCGATGCACTCCCCTGCCCACAGGTGGTTAATTATGTGGTGTTCCATGTTCACTAACAGTCATGGCTTTTGGTGCAACAGCAAGTGGGACCTACAGAAGATGATTATGTAGTGCTAGATGATACTCCAAAAGCTGATGTTCTAGCCATTCTTCATGATGTGCAACAACCACAACAACAAATACCACACACACTGGTGAATGTTAGATAGTCAACAAGGCAAATTAGACCTTCAAAAATATTCTCTCCCTCTTTGTATTCAATTTTACTTACTGATGCTAGTGAACCAAAATTTTATGATGAAGCTATGCAGGTGGATACTAAGATTCAGTGGGAGTCTGTAATAAAAGATGAAATGGACTCTTTGCTAAGAAATAAGACTTGGGATTTATGAAAATTACCTACAGGTAAAAAGGCTTTACACAATAAGTGGGTTTACATTTTAAACGAAGAGGATGGAGGTAAGAAAAGATTTAAAGTCAAGTTAATTGTCAAAGGATTTGCACAGAAAATGGGCATTGATTGTGATGAGATATTTCCTCTTGTTGTTATGATAACTTCTATATATACTGTTTTATGTCTTGTGGCTATTGAAGATTTACATTTAGAGTAGCTTAATGTTAAAACAACCTTCCTTCATGGTGATTTGGATGAAGAGATATATATGGCTCATCTATAGGGATTTGCAGTCAAAGGTAAGGATAACTTAGTGTGCAAATTGAAAAAAAGTTTATATGGCTTGAAGCAAGCACCTCAGCAATGGTATCTGAAATTTGATAGTTTTATGCATGAGCATGGATACAATAGGTGTCATTAAAATCATTGTGTTTATTTTGAGAGGTTGGATGATGCCAACTACATTATTTTATGTTTATATGTTGATGATATGCTTGTAGTTGGGTCTAACATGGATCATATTAAGGGGCTAAAACACCAGTTAGCACATGCATTTTCTATGAAGGATTTGGGTGCAAAAAAATAAATCCCTGATATGAAGATTTGAAGAGATAAGAAGAATAGGACATTGATGCTATCTCAGGCTAATTATGTGGAGAAGGTGTTGCAACATTTCTCTATGGAGAATGCTAAAGCTGTCAGCACACCTTTACCTGGTCATTTGAAGTTGACTAAGGAGATGTGTCCCAAGACACAAGAAGAAGAGGATAAGATGTCCAAGGTACCCTATGCTTTAGCTGTAGGAAGCTTGATGTATGCTATGGTATGTACTAGGCTAGATATTGGACATGCAGTGGGAGTTCTTAGCAGGTATATGAGTCATCTAGGAATTGAGCATTGGAATGTAGTCAAATGTATTCTCAGATATTTGAGAGGAACATCTAATAAGTGTTTACACGTTGGGGGCTCTATTACTAATTTACAAGGCTATATTGACTCAGATTTGGTAAGGGATATTGATACTAGGTGGAGTACTATAGGTTATGTCTTTACTGTAGGTGGGGCAGCCTTGAGTTGGGTTTCTAGGTTACAAAAGGTTAATGCTTTATCCACTACAGAGGTAGAGTATGTAGTTGCTATAGAGGAAACCAAGGAGATCATATGGTTTCAATACTTATTGGAAGAATTGGGACACCCTTAGAAGGATAATTATTTGTTTATAGATAGTCAAAGTGCCATTCATCTTGCAAAGAATTCAGCTTTGCATTCAAAGACCAAACACATACAGTTGTGGTACCATTTAATTCAATCAGTTTTGGAGGATGGATAGTTAAA
The DNA here is from genome assembly GCA_028749045.1 of Cupressus sempervirens. NCBI lineage: Eukaryota > Viridiplantae > Streptophyta > Pinopsida > Cupressales > Cupressaceae > Cupressus > Cupressus sempervirens. Next base: position 850,907,292 of record CM053792.1, read on the forward strand.
GCTAGATAAGATACATACAAATGACAATCCAATAGATATGTTAACAAAAGGTAGTAACAAGGGAGAAGCTGAACTCCTCTTTAGCTTTGGTTGGTCTTCTCGAGTGAACATGAATAAAAGAATAGCAGAGTCCAGGGTGGTTTGATCTAGTTGGAGCCTCATGGAGTAGCAGCATAGCTACAGGATCAGTCTCCAAGTGGGAGATTATTGTTTAGTGTGGAGCTTGATCAGTCCCTAAGTGGGAGATTGTTAGATTGTGGTGACTGATTAGGAAAGTATTGTACATACTTCATAAATTCTTTGGGGCTTGGGGCATCGGCCTAAAAAAAAAAAATTTGGGCTGACATGTAATTATTAATTATAATGCTAAAGCAGTAAAAATACTTGTATAAAAGAGCTTAGGGTTAGGGATTGTTTCATAGTTGTGATAGAAAAATTGGTTCTTGCAGTGGTATTGAGGTGTGAGGGATTACAGATTGTAATTAGGGTGTAATCACTAGATCGTAATAATATCAGACTTGTTGTTTGGTGGACGTAGCCTAGGGATTGGGTGAACCACGTTAAATCTTGGTGCCTTGTGTTCTTTTCTGTGTGATCTATTATTTTTTGTTATTGGTTATATTTGCATGTAACTATTATTTATGTTTATGGTTTAATCCTAGCAACATATATATAATTTTTTAAGATAACTTTTCTCCCTTTTTGGATTAGTGACTAATCCTTAAACCATAGATTTATATTTTAGGATCTTTTGATCCCTCTAGTTTGAAGTAATGTTAATCCTAGCTTAAGGTCGAAGGTGTCCTTAAGATTGGATCTCTTTTTGGTTTTACTCTTATAGAATAGAATATTCTTAAGAGTGAATCCTTGATGGGTTGACTAGTGAGTAGCCACATTCACTAGGCGGTTCAATTCAATCTTTCCAATTGCATAGTTTCCTTGTGTGGTTCACAATGGGACATAAGTTCTCATTGGGCGAGATAATCACACTCTTTTTTCTTTTTCTCTTTTTCTAGATATGTCTCTCTTATTATGATCTTAGATTTGACAAAGAGTTAAAGTCTTTGGGGGCTTGAGGATCTATTTTTCCCTTTGATTTAATAAGATTATCTTTTTATTATGATCTACTTTACCAAGAGTTTGCATCGAGTCCATACTCTTACTAAAGTGGTGGCTTAATGTATCATCTTAAAATGGAATCAATTCCATGTTAAGAGTGATTATCCCTCTGAGTACATGGCTGAGGTCACATCAAGCACCTTGAATATGTCTTTGCATGGATCTAGCTATTTTCCCCATGTTCTACTTCTCTCTCTCTATTTCCAGCCTATTTCTAACAAACTGCTCTATTAAATTGAGGACTTTGGCCTCTGGATCAAGGTTGACCTCAACCCTAATTTAGTTCAAGGATGATATTGACCCTAACCTAGGGAAGGGTTGACCTTGTCCCTGACCCCAAGTTCCATTTTCAATTTCTGGGAGTTTTAGGATCTCGATCTTTGGAAAGTTTCTTTTCCTGCTTCTGGGTTGGCTGTTTTAGGTTTTGGAATGGTAGATTTTTAAATTACATTTAATCTAAGTCTATTCCTAGGGGTTAAGGTTAAATGGGATTTAATGCTCCTATGTAAGCCTTCTCTAGGAGTTTGTGCTCTAGATCTCTATATGAGGAAGCCTCTTCCTCTCATTTTTCTCTAAGATGCCTTATGAGATTAGGAAGACTATTACCTTTCTACATTGATTTTTCTATGAAGTGAAGATCTATTAGCATTCAAGCATTTAAATATTCAAGCATTCAAGATCCAATTCAAGGAGGTCCATAGTTAGCTATTGAAGGATTCAATCTCTATGGAGCCCTCTTGTTGAAGATTTCATCCGTATTCATCCAAGCCTTCTTCTATGCAAAGATACATTCAAGATTGGTGTTGAAGATTTAATGACATTGATTTAAGACAGCCTACATACATTTCTACATTCATTTGGAGCATCCATACTTATGGATTCTAGGATTTGAATCCTCCACAAGGATTTCCACATAAGCAAGGTGAATAGTTCCATTTACCTTTTTTATGCATATATTGTTTCAATTATATTTCAAGGTTAATTCCAAACTGGGGTTTGACTAAGGTGAACCCCCCATCCAAAAAAAAAAAAACCATTTTTCTTGCAGACAGTGAATTGAAAAATAGATTCTAATACCCTTTTTGTCAAACTTGTGAGATTCATGAACAAAACTTTTGTCGACATAGTGTAGGTCAAGGTCAACTTTTTAGGGTACAATTGTACCCCTGGGTAAGATTGTGCCCCACCAATAGGTTCAAGGTAGACCTTCGTTCAACAAGATAAAAAAATTATGGGTTTTCTCTATCTTGACATTTCCAGTCTAGAATAGGTTGCATATTTTCCAAAAACTACATATAGACATCAAAAAATAGAATTTTCCAAATTCAAGGTTAGTATTTGTCTTTTATCTATTTAACAATTTAAGCACATATTCCCCCCATAGTAGAAAGATTATATAACCTCCTTTCTCCCTATTTTCCATCTCTTGATCCATTTCTACATTGAACACTTTCTTGTGCTTAATAGATTTGGATCATCACAATTAAAATTAGGGTTGAGAAGAGGTTTTCATTTTCTTTCTGTTCACCTATATATTATCCTTTCATTGTAGACACTCATGAAATCTCATTCCAAAAAAACTAATTCCCCCTCCTACTTCCATTGCCTCAAAAAATAGCTCCTCTATTTTGGAAATATACAAGTAAACCTCTCCACCTCCTCATTCTTAAGCTTCATTTCTTAAAAGAAAACAATATCCAATCTCACTTGATCCAGACATCATTAAATCAAGTTGACCTTATTAGGGGCCTTGCAACCACTAACATTCCCCGAAAGGAGTCTCATTTCTCCCAAGAAAGGGTATATACCCTTATTGATCTCAAAATTTTGATTTGATTTGCAACACTACCTGCTAGGGCCAATTTTATTTGATTAGATTTAGGTCCTCATTTCTTTTTCCCAATTGTTTGCTTTGTCAATATTAGCTAGAGTTTGTTTTATTGTCTCTCCTCCATAATGTTAGGAAATTTTTGACAACCTGAGAACATCATGATCATTTATTTCTTCCAGAAAAATCTCATCAAAATTTGAGTCTAGTTCTCAACTACTATGCTTGACTCCTTCAAAGGAGGTTTCCAAATCTCTAGTTGAAAAGATATGGATATTTATAAATCTCTAGTTTATATCTTCTTTGTAGTGCCTGCCCTTGGATTGCATTTTATTATCATTACTGAACTCTTTTAGAGCTAGTTTTATGTTGTTGGTCAGCAATATTATTTTGAGACTATCAGATATTGTGCTATGGATTCAGCTGATATGTGATTAGATTACTTAGACTTTACATTTCATGTATGCATGATGATTATTTTCAGTGTTTGCAGTTATTAATGATGATTATTAAGATGATTTATTATCATATGTGTTCTCTTATGGATACTTACCCCATACTTGCATGTGTATGGTGTGCATATTTGCTTTGCATGTTTGCTTTTGTATGGCGTGTCTGATGTGGTTAAGGAAGGGAGTCGTAGTCACCTGCTAGTCGGGATCTACACGATGCACCACTTCTTGCCATTGCCTGTTTAGTTTAGTATATATTGTGCTTGTACATGCATGGTTTTTATGCAGGTTGCAGGTACCGGGTATCGACTTCCCTGAATTGCTAGGATGAGCGTACCCTATCACATCATCTCAATGATAAGAGAGGGGAGATAAATTCTCAAGTCCAAATCCCAACCCTTTAAGCCATTTGTCCTAACTAGAAAATTAGGACAAGTATCTGAGTTGAGCACCCTCTGAATGGGTCAGATGACGTAATTCGTGATATTAACCCTTGGTTTGATTTTGTATGTATTTTGGCTATGATGGGTTTTTCATATTTTTACCTTATGAGTCTTTGATGTATTTTCTATTAATTAAGCCTAATTAAAAGATTTAATTAATGGTTTAATTAAATGAAAAATCAATATGGTATTTTAATATTTATTTTATTTAATTAATTGAGAAATTAATTAAATAAAATAATTAAACTTTAAATTTGGAATGTGACAATATTTATCTTAATAATAATATATTTGGAGTTCATTTTTAAATAAATGACTAAATAATAATATTATTAAAGCTAATAAATATTTTAGCAATTAAGTTTTGGAAAATGAAATTTAAAAGTGGAATTATAAAAGTCAGTGCATGAGATTTAATAAATAAATAAATTAAATTGAAAAGAGTAAATTAAATATTATATTAATATTTGCTCACATAGGAGTTTGTAAATTCTCGAGAGTTGTCATGTAGACAACACTGGAGTTTGCACTCTAAGAATGCACTAGTTGTCTACACTTAGAAGTTAGCATTTTATTTGAGCACATGGTGTCTACAACCTTAAGACTTATCTAGAAGGTTGGAGAAGACCCATGCTTGGTTGTCATGCTTATCTTCTAGTTGTTTCTAGAGACACTCTAGATGCATCTTAGATGCCTTTAAATAGAGGCTCTCCTAGTGTGTTTTGGGCAAGCTTAAAATGAAAGCTTAATGGAAGCTTCAAGCTTCAAGCTTCAAAGCTTATATGCTTCTACATGCTCATATGCTTCTACATGCTCATGCTCATATGTTTCTACATGTTCTTATGCTTCTCCAAGCACTTCTAGTCACTTGGAGGATTCGATTGGTTTGGATCTTGGAGGATTCACAAATGATGGAGAAAGAAGGAACTTTCTATGGACTTCTGAGGCATGGCAAATTAGCATCAGTGTCCAGGTGCACTCGTGATATTCGCATACTCTCTTTGCAATCTTCCTCTTTTTGTCTTCATCATGTCTGTTATATGTGTCTGAATACTCCTTGTGATTATTGGAAGTCAGAATCTAGATATTTTATTTGGTTGAAAAGAAAACCATAGAAAAAAACCCTAGATCCAATTAAGGAGAAATAATTAGATCTAAACGGGTTTGAGTTCGAATTAGAATCAAATTGATAAATAAATTTGAAAAGGATTTCTAAATCTATAGTCAATCTATTAGAGAAATCTATGGTTAAATTTAGAGAACAATTATTCTAAAGAGGAAATTCTTAATTTAAAGAATTTGAAAGCTCTTCTTATTTAAAGTTATATATATATCTGTGTTCTCTTTCTAATATATATATATATATATATATATATATATATATATATATATATATATATAATCTGTATACTTTTATATATAAATATATATAAGTACATATATATATTTATATATATTTCCAACACTGTGATACTGATTTATAATCTGTATATATATATATACACACATATATATATACATATATACATATATATATACATACATATATACATATATATATACATACATATATACATATATATATATACATACATATATACATATATATATACATATATATATATATACATATATATATATATACATACATACATACATACATATATATATATATATATATATATATACATATATATATATATATATATATATATATATATAATTGTCTGAATGATGTTTTATTAAATCCGAAATCGCATTTAAAATGCAAATTGCGAAACGTTATTTAAGAAATGTTATAAAAAAAATATTATTAAAAAAGTGGGGGTGGAGCATGTCCTCACGCCTCCCCACTGCCACGATGATGCTGGCGAACGTCTGCTGCGCAGGTACCTGCATCAGCAGGCCTGCAACAGCAGAGGCCGCACGACTGCTGTTCAAGTCGCACGGCGACTGACCACACTTATGTGTATACAGTGTTGCCTGCGACTATTAAATCGCAAGGTACGATTTGGGTATTATAATTTTTGTTGGATGTTATAAATTTTTTTAAAAATATTATTATAATGTTATATATATATATAAAATCATTAACCAATATAAATGAAGTTTCAATAATAGTTTTAGATTTAAATGTTTATATAGATCAATTTAATTGGATTCATTTAAGTTGAGATATTTAGGATGATATGTGATTTAAAAGAACAACTTTTCAAAGAAGTATAGAGATTTTAATTTAAAGAGGGGTCATTTCCAATGTAAATTGTTATTGAACTATTAGTATGAGTATTAGCGAGTTGGTTTATAGTTGATTTTTAATCAACTGATGTTCTTTGGGTCATTAATATAGATATTTTAATGGTTGTTAGTAATGATTTAAACAAGAGACATTGAATTCATTTGAATATTGAGGGATTAGAAAACGGTTATATTTAATGTATATTAAAAATTATTTAATATATATTAAATAATTAAGAGATGGTAATTTTATTTTACATTATTAAATAACTTATCGATATACCCTAATGGTGTTAAGAGTTAGTTAAGTATTAACTAATGAAGTTTATGGAGGGATTCTCTAGATCGATTATTTATAGTCTTGTTGAGTTTATTATTTATTAATGTTTGTGGGTCTAGCAAATTATTAATAAATAATAGAGTAATGATCTAAATGGTTATCATTAATACGGATTAGTATAAAAAGACGTATGTGATCATTATAAATTTAATAATAAGATTCCCAATATAGCTTGTCATTAAATATTAGCAAGTTATTATTATTGAACTATGAACATGAATATTTGTGTATGGCTGACTTTTGGTTATTAGTCAACTAATATTCTTTAGGTTGATGGTATGGTTGTGCAATTATTAATTAAATCAATTAACTAGAGTTGATTAGATTTAATTAATAATTATATAATAGAGATTTAATTGATATAATTCTTTTAATGAGATTGTAGATTATCTATATCGAAGTTGATAAGTCTTATTCTAATAACTTGAATAATGACTTAGATATTTTAACGGCTATTAGTGACAATTTAATAATGATTATAATTAAGAGGCTTAAGTGTTAGAGATACTTAATTGAGTTTTAACCATTAAAATGTTAGTGGATCATGGAATTGTGCACCTATGTTAATTGGTAGCTTAAATTGATCATTTTAATAAAGTTACAATCTTCTTATTCGAAGAATGATAATTGGTCCTCTTATAATATAACGAATAATGATCCTAGAAAAGTTGAAAGGATAATCAATTAGAATATGGATCATGGATAAATATAGAGAACAATTTAATTAAATGTCAATGATGATCAGTTTAATGAGTAAATATTTATCCTTAAGTTATTCTTAGAATGCAATTCTTAATAATGGAAGGATAATGCTATTGGGGAACAAATGGGTTGACTTGTAGGTCAAATGACGAAACTTAAGACACTTGAAAGTATACTTGCAAACAGAAAACTAGAAACCCCTACACTTGAAAATGGAAAATGAAACTCTACACTTGATTCAACTATGTAATATAGCAAAACCAAAACATGTGTTTGCATCGTGTATTCTATATGCTTCTTGTTTTGGGTTGACTAGTGTTGACCAGTCCTAGGTTGTGACCAGAGGCTCGGGGGTTATGAGATATGATGGCATGTTGATCTTATTTGGTCTTGATCTTTATAAGCCCAACCATGGTAATGTGATTGTATGCTCTATGAAATGTTTGTATTTGTTCATCAGTCTTCATGTGTGAAGCTGAGATGTATTTGTATAAGACACTTGAGCTAATCATTTTTGAGTCATCGATCACTTATCCTTGGATTATTTTCTAGTCGCCATGATGGGATTGAAATATAGATTTATTTCTTGATGATGTCATGTTGTGACATGTTTGACTCAACCATTTTGGAGTCCTCGATCAGTATGATTTTGAGATATTCTTGGTTGCTTGTTGAAGAACCAATGGATATGGTGATCTATTTTGCTATATATTTTGGTTATTGAGAACCAACTGATATTTATGATTATCAGTGATGCCTTCAGTTGCCAATAGAGAACTGTTGTGGTCATAATTTTCTATGGATGCTTTTCACATGCTCATGGAGATTTGATGATTCTTATCTTGGTGATTTGATGATTCTTATTATGGATATTTGATGCTTTTATCATGGATATTTGATGATTCTTTTTATGGATTATCTTTTGAATTTTCTTTACAGTCGCTTGTACAAGACTGTGGTGATTTATGATTCCATGAGCTTAGGGTAGATAATCTACTTGTAGTGTCGGGAAGTGGCTTGCAATGGGGGTCGGGGCCCTAAGTGGCTGCCAGGGTAACTCATTGTAAGTTTGGTTAATAAGTGATAACATTTACACACTAAATGGGGATTAAATGAACCTAAAAAGATAATTGTTTTGGTTCTCGCCCATGCCTTGAGTGCTTGTACAGGCTAGGATGGGAGTAGTGAGAACGCATGGTTGCGACCGTGCATTCCGTAGTATGCCTCGTCAATATGAGAGGATACTAGTGGACGAATGAGATTAGTATGGACCCGTGGAGTTTAGCTAACTACCATGGTAACTTGTACGTGATAAATGCGATGACACTTTCCCGCTTGCATAGTAGGTTTCCTACATGTCATTGTGTGCCTCTGGGAATTAGATGTCGATTTTGTGTGTGTTGAAACCTTTGAGTTAGTATACTTTTAGGATTCCTGAACTTATAGAGATTTATGCTTTATGGTTTTCATAGCCTGTTTGGGACTTGAGAGTATCTCCTCAGCACGGTGGGAGTGGACCACTTAGGTTCCACGCGGTCGAGTGGTAGTGTTTTTCCACTCTTATCATTTGAGATCTGTCGAAGACACCCTGGCTGGAGTATTCTTGGTTGGTATTTCTCTTCATTCTATTCTTGGAGCATTATGATAGATGGCATACCTTATGATGGATGTATTTACTGGTATGTTTCTTATATGGGTGTTTTGCATATGTTAGTTGATGATATATTATGCTTTACTTTGCATGTTAGTAGGATGTTTTTAGGAGTCACATTCCTACTATGATAATATCGATGATCTCTTTGGTGCTCTGGAATGTTATGCACGAAGGGATGGCTAGGATCCACGATGGTCTAATGATGCTATTTACGGTTGGGAGGAACCATGCAGTTAGTTATTTATGTTTGTATTATGTGGTTATCTTTTGTGATGGATGTTTATATCTTTATGATGATGATGTATCATGTATGATATGTGGTTTCATTTACTTTACTTGCATCATGGATTAATATTGGATGATGATGTAGTTTATTTACACGGATGTTTATTCTTTTAAGCTTTTCATACCCTGTGACTTGTACAGTGGATGATTGAGCAATCTAAAATGTACACTTGTATATTGTTAAGAACATTGGATGTATCATTGTTATTTCATAAGAATGTGATGTTAGATGAATAGTTAGTTTAGATGTAATTCAACGTTAAGGAATCTTTAAAGAATGTAACTTGTTATGTTTACTTTCAGTTGGATGTTACTATTGCTTCCGCAAATGTTATGAATGGTTTATATTTCATGTTTAAAAAAAAAAATTGTTTGGTAAACTTAGTGAAAATTCTTTGGATCCCTTAGCGGGGCATTACATTCTTCTTGAGTATGAAACTTATCCACCTTTCTATTTTTATCACCTATATGTGCTTCCTCAGTCAATAGATATTTATCTACTAGTGGGGTGGAAACCTTATTTGAAATCATTTGTAAAAATTCTTGATCTAGCTGAGTTGTTGATGGCAAAGGCTATGATATGTCCAATTCTATATATTTTGGTGGGATCCAATTTGAAAGATCTTCCTGATGTGTTCTAATTAAACACTTATTTCCCATTCCCTTCCATTTGACCAATCTATAATATTCTATTTTTCAATCCCCCATCCTTAGTTATTTTGTTCAATTTTAAAATAGTTGCAATTTCCTCATTAATTGACTTGCTCTATGCATGAGTGCAAACACTTTGTTCCTTCTCTTCTTCTTGGAAAAACATCAAAAGACCTAGATATGGATTTGTTAGAGTAATAAGGTATTTTTCTTATTAATTAAATTATTTTGATTTAATTATTAAGTCACTTATTATCTCTAGTTTATCATGTAACCTAGGTTAGTTACCTTTTAGGTTGTCAATATCCTTTATAAGGATCTATCTCTCTTTGTAATTTACACTTTCGATATAATTGCAATTATCTTGTGAACATCAAAAATAAAAAATCTTTTGTGGGTCTTTGAATTCAAGCCAAACTAGCTTTTCTTCTCTCTTTCTCTGACAAGTGTTTGTTTGCAAGTGATTCTTCAGAGTTGTGGGTTGACCTTTCATCAACTTCAATAAGATCCACCATTATGTCCTTTAATATTTGAGAGGAAACCTTTGAAATGACATCTCCTATGACATATCTCTCAAGACCTTTCCATTTACTTGAGATTTCTTGCCTTAAATATTACTCCACTACTTGTTTATCCATATCTACTTTAATGTATTATTTCCAAGTACCCTCCCATATTCTTATTCCATTGCATTAGGGATTGAGTGTGAATGTTCAAAACTGCAATTGGAACAATTATTATGTTGTCATTGATGTCAAACCTCATTTGTGAGATAGTTTTCTATCTGATCTAAGTGTCATATCTATATGATTGATGAAGAGGATTTGAGAAGATGGTCATAACAAAAGCACATACAAGAAAGGTTGAGTTATGAAGAGGAAACTACAAATGGACACTTGATTAGTTAGAATTTGACAAGATAAAGTGATTTTTTAAATCATGTTACAAGTTGAGAAGACAATTGTAGTAAAGCCTTGAAGAAGTGATCAAAGATAGACCAAATGCATAGGCTTGACCAAGAAATGGAGAAGAAGATTAAGGAACCTGCAATACATGTCGAGTGATGCTAGTATCAACCAAGTCACAATATAAGCTAAGCATAAATAGTGTTCACCAAGCATCAGTATTGACTAAATGATAATATATGTGCCAAGTAATAAATTCAGTAGCAACTGAGTAATCTAGTGATGACCGAATGTTAGAACACAGTGTTGTTCAAGGGACAACATTTTGATAGTTTATGAGAAATCATAATTTCTAGTTGATAGAGTTGATTTCTTAAGATATGGAAAGTGTGTTGAAAATAAGGATGGATGAATTGGAACATTTAAATCAAGATAAACCATGTTTCCATGTTTCTATATAAGGATTCGAGAAGAAATTTCTTGAAAAGAAGAGGATGAACAAGAAGGTGGAAAAATTCATTGTATGTGTTGAATATGATCATAACCCTAAGATCTATGGTGGTGTTTAAGTGGCAAAAGATCAAAATTACCTATTTAAGGAGGTAGAGGGGCTAACCTTAAATAGTTGTTGAAGGTTGGAGTAGTTGTTGATGCTATTAATTGGAAAACTTAAGTGGGAGGTTGAGAAGAGGAGAAGTGTGATTGCTTGAATGGTTGCCAAGTGAATCAAAGACTAAGATGACAATGAAAACCTATCAATGGATCAAACCTGTGAGCCAAACTAAGAACTATATTTGAAAAGTGAGTTGTATTTATCACATTAAAACCTATTGTTACTTTCTAACTATTGTATAAGTTTGAAATCCTTTTAATCAAGGTTGACCTAGCAGTCATATATAAATCATTTAATCAAGGTAGTATTCTAATGAAATTTTCTAATGTCCTCTAACAAGTCACTCCTAATAGGATGATTAAATCCTTTGACAAGATCACATTTAATAGTGTGTTTTGTAACCTTTAATAGTGTTGGCTCTTAGGATAGCTCACTTCATAAGAGTGAAAAGATTGGTGACTTGTTACTAGTGGTTTTTACCAAATTGGGTTTCCAAGTTAAATCCTAGCGTCAAAATTGTGTGGATGTTATATGTGATGATTTACTGTTAATATTTACATTATGCAAGTCTATTATGTTTAGGATAGTGGGTAACTAGTTGATATTATTGAAAGTTGACTATAGAGACCAAGTCATTGAATGTTAAGATTTGAAGTTGTTTAAGTTTTTATTTTTTCAATTGGTACATTTAGACCTTGGATAATTGATTCACCACCCCCCCCCTCCATCTCAGTTATTCTAAACATTCTAACAATTGGTATTAGAGTTTTGGTTCTTGTAGAGAAAACTTTGAAAGTACTTAAAGCTAAAGCTCAAGATGTACAAAATGGAGGTGCTAAGGTTGAACAAAGAGAACATCCTTGCATGACAAATTTTGATGAGGCTACATCTAGAAGGAATTGGAGAAGGTGCAATATATTTTATGGACAATTTATATGTGGAGATAACAACAGTTCCTCTAATCGCCCGGCAATTGAAAGAGAAGCAATAAAATAACGAAGCTATGTTGGAGATTAATACCTATAAGAATGTAAAAGAAATGTGGGATATACTATAGACAATCTATGGAAGAGACAAGAATATCCTGAGAGAAAAATTAGAGAGCTTGAGAGGTAAGTTTGATGAAATGAGAATGAAAAAAGGTGAAAATATAGTCCAATACTCTGCAAGAATTAAAGAAGTTGTTAATTCTATAAGAGGTGCCAATGGAAAGATTGATGATGACACTATAATAAGTAAGGTATTGAGAACTCTACTTCCTATTTATGTTATTATGGTTTCTACAATACAAGAACTGAGATGTACTCTAGGTAATGACCTAACTCTAGAAGGTGTGATTAGTAAGCTTACTATTTTAAGATGTCAAATTTTGATAATTTCACTCCTACTTTTGTTGAATCTTCTTTTAAATCACAATTGGTTCTTAGTAAGAAAGGGAAAGGAAAATATGTGAAAAGCAACAATGATACTTTTGATGATGAACTTGAGAATATGTGAAAATATGTGAAAGTGACAATGTTTATTGGGTTAAAGGTCTTAACTATAATTTGTTGAGTGTTTCATTGTTGAACAAATCAGATTATAGAGTTGAATTCCATCACAAAAAGGTAAAGGTATTTGATGCTCATCAGATGAGATAAGAAGCTTATTTTGTTTTTTAGTCATAGGGGACTTACCCATTTTTAGAGGTTGCACCACCTTTATCTTCTTCTTAACTCTCTTTCCTTGATTTTTGTTACTAGAGCCCATCCCTTAACTTTTATTGTCAATCAAGTCCTCACCATATAGATCCTTTTTCGACTCTTCCACTTCCTTTTTCTACTTCTTATTAGTGAGAAGCTTCTTTAGAGTCTTCATAGGGGTTCTATGAGCCAAATTATTTCCCTTCCCTTTGACTTTTTCCATTATCACCTTGTTATCCAAATGAAAGCCCTCATTATCCTCTATTTTAGAGAAATCCTAAGTGCCCCTAGAGTCACTATCTTCATCTTTCTATGTCTCTATCAACTTAGGGACTTTACTAATAGAATGGGCTTTAATGTGCTCATAGATGAGCAACATTAAACCCTCATGAAGAGGGGGGTTAGCCAAATTTTTTTTCCTAAAACTATTAGTACTAGAGTACATGGACGATAAAAGATAAAAAGGAATGGACACCTTAATATCATGGTAGACTTGATTCAATAGAACAAAATAATGTGAACATATTCTTGAAAATATACCATCCAGAGTTACATAATAAATAATATCCCTTAGGACAAAGTGCTATAATTTCTTGATACACTAGGATAGAAGTAGGTCTTATTTGCTTGCTTAACAAGAACAATGCTCTCACTTGGTTCCTTGGGGAAATCATCAATGGTTGGGTCCAAGAATTTTTGATCCCTATAAAACTTTTTGCCCTCCACTAGAAGACTTGTCATCATGTAAATGAACTCTTTCATAATAAATACATTTCTTCCACCAATAACCAGGAGACACTCATTCCAATTTCTCATAAAAAAGATTGGGTAACATCTAGATTGCCCTTTCTAGGATCTCCCAAACTTTCATCCTCCTTTTCCAATTATCATAGTTTGAGGGTTCCTGATGCCTACACTCACCACCCGTTTCCTTTCCATTAGTTTTAAAAACTAGAGAGCTATCATAGAGAAGTTCACAATACAATGCAAATAGGAAACTATGGTCTTCAAAATAACCTACAAAGTAGAACAATAGGTTCATTGTGATGTGAATATCAGGATTTAACTGTGTGATTTTTGAGTCAAACTCGATGACCCATGTTTCATGAGTAGTGATTCAACATGAATCCATCTCTCATGAGAATAAATGGAACACTTAGCACTCATTGGATCTAGGTGATGCTCACAGGGGTGAAGCACCGGGACTTCCCGGGAAGTCCCGGTGCTTCACCCCTGTGAGCATCACCTAGATCCAATGAGTGCTAAGTGTTCCATTTATTCTCATGAGAGATGGATTCATGTTGAATCACTACTCATGAAACATGGGTCATCGAGTTTGACTCAAAAATCACACAGTTAAATCCTGATATTCACATCACAATTTGACTAGCTATGGAAATCATCTCCTACTTATCAATAGGTTCATTATTACAAATTTTATCCTTTCTCTTTTCCTTACATCTTGGAATTAGATAAACATCACTTCTTAATTTATTCATCCTTAATGTTAATTACACCTTCTTTCCCATTAATGATATCATAATCAAGAAAAGATAAGACATCCATCAGTATCTCGTCGTCACCCCTCCAAGTCATCTTTCCTTCACACTTCATTGACACATTGGCAATAGCATTGGCCATCGTGTTTGACTCTCGATAGACATAAGAAATGTAATAATCTTCCATAGTATTTAAGATGTCAATAATATTATCAACATTCCATGAAGATTTAGAGATACCATTCAAGAAAATGACAATGTTCATGGAATCTCCTTCCAACCAAAGCTTGAAAGTTCCTTGGTCTTTAGCCTATTTGGTTATTTGGAAAGTAGTCATTTCCTCGAAGACATGGTTGGCCTAAATTCCCAAGGGGAGAGCCACCACAACAAGAAAATGACCACGATGGTTTCTTATCACTCCCCCACACCCAAACAACCTAGGATTTCCCTTAGTTGCCCCATCACAATTATCCTTACACCAATCCTCTAGAGGGAAGGTCCATTTACTTTCCAATATTTTCTTATAACTATGATTCTTAGTGAGCATATTATCAGCTATACTCCTCAAACTATACCTTGAGCCATTGGTATTAGTATTTTCTACTATAGAATTCTCAATCTTAACATAAACCACAAAGGGAGGAGAAGATTTATCTATGAATATTCTATTATTCATCTCCTTCCAAATACCTCAACAAAGGTAAGGTAAAGAAAGGAACCACATATATTTGAACTCCTTGGAGGAAAAGTAGGGTGGATCCCATGGGGAGAAATAGTTAGAAATGGCAGTAGGAAGGACCTATAAAATGTTGAGTTTATTTAAAAAAAGAGACCAGATATTCCTTGCATAGGGACAATGCAACAATAAGTGATGGACAGACTCAACACCTAAGCTACAGAGAATACACATATTAGGAATTTGTAAACCTCTTTTGTAAAGGTGGTCAATAGTTAGGATCCTATTTTTGGAGAAGAATCCAAAAAATTATATAGAGTTTTGGAATAAGAGTTGGGATCCAGACCTTTTCCCAACATGGAGGAACAATATCATCACAAGCCATGGCTTGGTAAGTAGAGACCATAGGGAAACATCTAGAGGGAGTGGTTTCCCAGATGATAGCATCATTGTTGTCATTCAAGTGAATCAAGGAAAAGAGAGACATTAAAGGTCTAAGAGTTGAGAGATCACTTAGATTGACCTAGTTGTTATCCCTCCAATAATCAACCACCATGGTTCCATAACTAGCTATAAGTTGATCCTTCTAGTCTTTATAATCATCAATATCCTCTAAGGATCTTGAAGAGAGTTAGTGATCCTCCAAAAACTATATAGAAATAGCATTTCCTAGCTTCCATCTGGATTTTTCTTGTCTAATGTGGAGATTGATCAGTCCCCAATTGGGAGATTGCCAATTTGTGGTGATTGATCAGGGAAGTAGTGTACAGACTTCATAATTCCTTGACTATTTTATTAGGGCTATTTTATTAGCTTTTTTTTTAATCTAACATGTTGTAATTAATTTTAACCCTAAAGCAAAAATTTTTTTTATATAAAATGTCTTAGGTTTAGGGGTTTTCATAAGGTGTGATGTGATAGGTGCTTCTTGCAGTGGTATTGAGATGTAAGGGATTAAAAATTGCAATTAGGTTGTAATCACTAGATATTAAAAATAGTGGAATCATTGTTTGGTAGATGTAGCCTATGGATTTTGTGAACCACATTAAATCTTTGTGTCTTCTATTCTCTTCTATGTGCATTATTATTTTTCTTAAATTGTATATATTTGCATGTAATCTTATTTATGCCTTGTTAACCCTAACACTTTTAATGTAGCAATCTATTTGGTCTTCAAAATCCCATTCCAAATATAGGATCCCTAAGGGATATCTTTAGACATTAAGAATTTCATGAAAGTAGAATGATTGAACATATATTTGAAGAACAAGGTTTTACTCTAGGATCTATTACTTTGAATGATCCTCCATGCCTATTTGTCTTGAAGAGAAACATTGAAGGCTCAAATCTTCATGAGGCTTGGCAAACCCCCCCCAACCATCCCCCCAAATTCTTAGGTAGGTAGATCTTATCCTAGGAAATGTCCAAGATCTTCTTATGATCTTGAGTGCCTGACCAAAGAAATACTTTTTGATTCCTCTCTATAGCCTCAATAGACTTAGCAGGAATATGGAAAATACTTAGAGCATAAGTGGGTAGATTTAAGTAATTAAACCTTTCCAGTCTAACTTAGCAACACTTCTTTG
Source organism: Cupressus sempervirens (assembly GCA_028749045.1). NCBI lineage: Eukaryota > Viridiplantae > Streptophyta > Pinopsida > Cupressales > Cupressaceae > Cupressus > Cupressus sempervirens. The sequence goes on from CM053792.1 coordinate 850,923,965, forward strand.
ACCCAAAAAACTTACTATTAAATTTTTCCACCAAGCTATTCGAGAAGGAATCTGGCATTTTAAGACCAAGAGGGAACCCCATATAGATAGAAGGAAGGTCTATAATATTGCAAATGAGAATGACCTCTATCCTATTTTGTCTTTCCTTAGGGGTATTGACAAAAAGAAGAGATCTCTTGTTCCAGTTGATGAGTTACCCCAGAGCCTAGTAGTAGCAATTCAATATTTCCTTCATACTTTTTGATGCAGGAGCATCCTGGGTGTAAGGGCAATCTTGCATCATCCAAAAATATTTTATTTTTCAGCCTTTTCTATTTTAATAAGGACTAGTAGACAGGGTGGTTACTATTTATGAGAACTTACTATTTTTAGTAATTTTTTCATATGAGCTTGGAATGTTCTCATTTTCTACAAGAAGGTTCATTTTAGAGTTGTAAGCCTACTATACAAATCTCATTGCTCAAGCATTAGTATCAGAGAAGTTATTGCAGATTTTTGGTGGAAAAATTTGCAGAAAAATCTTTAGGCTCACCGTTGGAGGCCTTAGAGTGCCCGGATGAGGTCCAAAACCTCAATAGAAGTGCGGTAGCATGATTCCAAGCCTGTACATCAAGAGATGGCATTTTTGAAAAGTGCTTATAATAGCCAATCAAAACAATGGTTCGTGAGTTATGGCCTATAGAAGTTGGCTACCAAAATTTCTAAAATAATTTGTCAAAGATGTATTTGGCCAACTCTATGTGTATTGTTAGGGTTTGTCGGCACTAGGTATTAAGTTTAAGCATCTAGAACCTTCTTGCGTGGCATAAAATTGCCTATTTAAGAAAGACTCGAAGATTGTCTAGGGAGCTCTGGGTGATAGTTCGCAGCACTGTCTTGCAAATTTCTGTAATGAAGGCACCCATTTGGGTTAGCATATTGTAATTGAAAATTCTATAATTTTGCATTTGTGGTGATAATAAGAAGTTCATATTTTGTTTCTCACATTTGCTATTGTTTCTTTGTTTTTGTTATGAGTTTATGGTATTAAGGGGAGTCCCCTGCATCAAGTGGTATCAGAGCTAGAGTTCTTGAGTGTGTTGATAGATCACTGATTGTGAGGTAGTTCACACTAGGGCTGTGGTTTGGGTTGAGTGTGTAGATAGATCACTGATTGTGAGGCAGTTTGTAATAGGGTTCCAACAGAAGTGCAAAAATGCCTCCATAAAGAGAGTGTGGTAGAAGAGTTGTAGGTATTACACCTGAGGGTTTTTGAGCCCTCCAAAGACAAATGCAAGCATTGGAAGAACAAATGAATTGAGGAATGAATCTTCCCATAAGAAATAAAAGAAAGGATGAGGATGAAGTAGAAGAAAATGTTGAAGTGGAGGCAGTTCTAAACCCAGAGGAAGAGAGGCTTGTTACGACCATCTCCAAGATTGGAAAAATACCTAAGTTTGAGGTTCCCACATTTTTAGGAAATCTTAACCCAGAAGAGCTGATCGATTAGATCAATGAACTAGAGGAGTACTTTGAGTATGAAGATATTGAGGATCTAGATAGGGTCGAGTTTTCTAAGGCAAAACTAAAGGGACATGCAAAGATCTAGTGGCAAGAGGTTCAGTTAGAAAAAAATAGAAAAGGAAAGGAAAAAATCACTAGATGGGATCAGATGATAACTAAAATGAAGTGACAATTCATTCCTATGGATTATGAGCTTATCTGTTGAAGAAGATGCAAGGAATGAAGCAAGTGGGAATATCTATTCAAGAGTATACCGAGGAGTTCTACCAAGTTCTCATTAGAATTGGCCATGCAGAAGCTGATAAGGAGAAATTAGCCCATTATCTTAATGGGTTAAGGCCCAATATTTAGGATGAGCTGAATCTGGTTCAGATGAACAGTATTGAGGAGGCATACTAGTTTTCCCTAAGAGTTGAGGAGAAACTGAGCAAGAAGTTTGAAAATAAGAATAATGGAAGAGGTCATGATGGAAGATCTAGTGGATGATCTTATGGAGGCTGTAATGCTGATTACAAGAACAAGGATGAGGCTCAAAGTAGCAACCAGAACTAAAAGGGAAACAATTCCAATCATTTCCATGATAAAAAAAATAGAGATCAGAGAGGAAGAGGTAGAGGACAAGGATCTGGAAGAGGAGGCTTCTGTGGAAAATGTTTTCACTATGGAGATGAAGGGCATAGAGCATTTGAATGTACCTAGTGCCAAGGAAGGACAAGTCAAAGAACAAAAGGTCAGGCGAGAGTTGCACATGTTGATGAAGATGCCAGATCCTCACATTCTAAAGATGCTGAAAGAGGAGAAGTCCTATTTAATAGAAGAGACCTGCTAAGTGGTGAGAATGATCTTGATCAAAGATCAAATTTTTTTCAAACAAGGTGTAGATGTGAAGATAAGTGTTGTGATGTGATCATTAATGGTGGAAGTACTGACAATCTAGTGTCAAAAATGATGGTCACCAAGTTGAAGTTGAAGAGATAGAAACACCCACATCCATACCATATTGCTTGGGTGTAAGATGACCACAAGGTTATGGTCAATGAGTAGTGCTTAGTGAAGTTCAAGATTGGGAGCTATCAAGATGAGGTACTATGTGATATCATACCTATGGAGATATGTCATATGTTGTTGGGTAGGCCATGGCAGTTTGATAGGCATGTTGTACATGATGGGTGAGCAAATACCTACACTCTAACTAAGGATGGAGTGAAATATAAGCTAAAGCCGTTGAAGGATAAAAGAAAAGGTATGTAGTGCTACCAAAATATGTTTTTTTGATGGAAAGGAGTTTCTTAAAGGTATGAAGCATGAGCATATGTGTTTTGCTATAATTCCTATAGATAGTAAGGAAGAAGTAGAGGAGGTACCTGCAGAAGTTACAGATATGTTGGAAGAGTTTTTTGATATTGTATCCGATAATGTACCTGATGGATTGCCTCCACTAAGGAAGATTAGTCACTATATGGATTTGGTTCTAGGAGCCAGTTTGCTAAATAGAGCAGTGCATAGAATGACACCAATAGAAAGTAAAGAGTTGAACAGGCAAGTTCATGAGTAATTACAGAAGGGTTTGATTTGAGAGAGCTTGAGTCCATGTGTTGTACTAGCAATATTAGCACCAAAGAAGAATGGAGAATGGAGGATGTGCACAGATTCCCATGCTATCAACAAGATAATGATAAAGTATAGATTTCCATTTCCAAGGACTGATGATATTATGGATTGTTTGAGTGGAGCTAAGTACTTCACAAAGATAGATTTGAAGAGTGGATACCATTAGATTCATATTGGGGAAGGTGATGAGTGGAAGACTACTTTTAACACAAGGGAAGGACTGCATGAGTGGTTAGTCATGCCTTTTAGGCTAACCAATGCACCAAGCACTTTCATGAGGCTCATGAATGAGATATTGAAGGAGTTTCTAGGTAAGTTTGTCATTTTTTACTTGGATGATATTTTGATCTTTAGTAAGACATTGGAGGACCATTTGATTCATATTCACAATGTGTTTGGTAAGTTGAGGGAAGAAAAGTTGTTGATAAACCTAAAGAAGTGCAATTTTGTAAAGAAGGAGTTGGTGTACCTAGGATTTGTTGTCTCAGGAGAAGGTCCAAAAATGGACCCAAAGAAAGTGAAGGCTATCCTCGAATTGCCTACTCCAAGGAGTGTGACAAAGGTAAGATCTTTTCATGGACTAGCTACATTTTACAGAAAGTCCATAAGAAGTTTTAGCAGTATTTGTGGACTCTTGACTAAAACAATGAGATGGGATAGGAATGAGTTTAAGTGGACTACTAGAGTAGATAAGAGTTTTGATTTGTTGAAACAAAAAGTTACTGAGCAACTTATTTTAGAACTTCTTGATTTTAATAAGGTGTTTCAAGTAGACAGTGATGCTAGTGGTATTGTAATAAGAGCTGTTTTGAGCCAACAAGGTAAACCTGTTGCTTATTTTAGTGAAAAGTTAAATGGTGTAAAAAGAAAATATTTTGTTTATGATCAAGAATTTTATGCTATAGTTAATTTTATGCTATAGTTCAAGCATTGAAGAAGTGGAGACACTATCTTCTTCCTAAGGAATTTGTTTTGTATATTGATTATCAAGCTTTGCAATATTTAAATAGTCAAGGAAAATTGAACCAAAGGCACTTAAAATGGGTTGATTTTTTGTAGAGTTATACATTTGTTTTGAAAAATAGGATTGTGAAATCTAACAAAGTTGTAGATGCTCTTAGTAGAAGACAAATTTTGTTGACATAAATGAAGATAGAGGTGGTTGGGTTCAAGGAACTCAATACTTTGTATCTAGATGATCCTAATTTTGGTGAAGCATGGAAGGCTTGTACAAAACTTGTTACATTTGACCAGACAAAGTGGTTGGATTTCATGATCCAAGATAATATGTTGTTCAAAGGAAGCTAGTTGTGCATTCCCAGAAGTTCAATGAGGGAGAATCTCATCAAGGAGAAGCATAGTGGAGGATTGGCTGGACATTTTGGCAAAGATAAAACTATAACTTTGGTTGCTAAAAATTATTACTGGCCACAGTTATGGAAAGATGTGATGAAGTTTGTACAATGTTTTTGAGTATGTCCAATGGTGAAAGGAGTGAAGCAGAATACAGGATTGTATCAGCCATTACCTGTACTAGAGAAGCCATGGGAGGATGTCAGCATGGATTTTATTCTTGGATTACCGAGGACATAGCATGGGCATGATTCTATTTTTGCAATGGTTGAAATGTTTTCAAAGATGGCACATTTTGTTCCTTGCAAGAAGACTAGTGATGTTGTTCATGTTGCAAAGTTATTTTTTAGAGAAGTGGTGAGATTGCATGGTCTGCCAAAGAGTATAGTTTTAGATAGAGATACCAAATTTGTTGGGTATTTCTAGCATACATTGTGGAAAAAATTGAAGATAGATTTGAATTTCAGTTCATCACATCATCCATAGATTGATGGACGGATAGAAGCTGTGAATCTTAGTTTGGGAAACTTGTCGAGATGCTTGGTTGGAGATAAAACAAAAAGATGGGATATGAAATTGCCATAGGCAAAATTTGCATATAATAATTTTGTCAATAGGAGTACTAGTAAATCACCCTTCCAGATTGTATATGGGAGTAGTCCCAAAAATGTTTCTAAATTGAGGAAGTTGGATAAGGGAGAGATAACTAGTGCTGAAGTAGAAGATTTTGCTGAACATTTAAAGAACATCCATTAGGAGGTGAGGAAGCACATCATAAAGATGAATACATAGTATAAGGAAAAGGTAGATGTGAAAAGGAGATATAAGGAATTTTAGATTGGAGACAAAGTCATGGTTCATTTGAGAAAGGAGCATTTTCTAGTAGGTACATATAATAAGCTAAAGATGAAGAGGTTTTGACTGTACAAGATAGTGAAGAGGCATGATTCTGGAAATGTGTATGAAGTGGAGTTGCTTGCTGAATTGAATATTTCACTAGTATTTAATAATTTAGATTTGACAATGTATTATGAAGGAGGTGATGGAGATGAAGTTGCAGAAGTGCAGTGGAGCATTCTAGTAGCTAGTTTGGCTACCAAGGAGATTGAGGAGATACTAGATAGTCATATTGGAAAAAGTATTCGAAATAGAACTTATGAGGAATATCTAGACAAATGGAAAGGGAGACCAATTGAGGATTCATCATGACTAGACAAGGAGGAGGTCAACTGTCTTGGTTTTCCTCTAAACACCTTAGATGTGATGGGGTCACTTCTCAAATTACCCTAGATGTTTGATGTAGGAGCATCCTAGGTGCAAGGGCAATCTTGCATCACCCAAAAATATTTTATTTTTCAGCCTTTTCTATTTTAATAAGGACTAGTAGACAGGGTGGTTACTATTTATGGGAACTTACTATTTTTAGTAAGTTTGTCATATGAGCTTAGAATGTTCTCATTTTCTACAAGAAGGTGCATTTTAGAGTTGTAAGCCCACCATAAAAATATCATTGGTCAAGCATTAGTACCAGAGAAGTTATTGCAGATTTTCGGTGGAAAAAATTGTAGAAAAAATCTTTAGGCTCACCATTGGAGGCCTTAGAGTGCTTGGATGAGGTCTGAAAACTTGACAAAAGGACGATAGCATAGTTTTGAGCATGTAGATCAAGAGCTGGCATTTTTGAAAAGTGGTTATAATAGCCAATCAAAGCAACAGTTCGTGAGTTATGGCCTTTGAAAGCTAGCTACCAAAATTTCTAAAATAATTTGTCAAAGATGTATTTGGCTAACTTTATGTGTATTGTTAGAGTCTGTCAGCCCTAGGTATTAATTTTAAGCATCTAGAACCTTCCCGAGCGGCATAAAACTACCTATTTAAGAAAGGCTCGAAGATTTTTGAAGGAGCTATGGGTGATAGTTCGCAACATTATCTTGTAGATTTTTGTAATGAAGGCACCCATTTGGGTTAGCATATTGTAATTGAGAATTCTATAATTCCACATTTGCAGCGATAATAAGAAGTCCACATTTTATTTCTTGCATTTGCTATTGCTTCTTTGTTTTTGTTATGAGTTTATGGTATTAAGGGGAGTCCCCTGCATCACTTTCTTCCTTGATGGTGACCACTTTGTCAAGAATGATATCATCAACAAATTGTTGATGACATAAAATTTCATATTTTGATGTCAATTTGATGCCCTCTAGTAGATTCTAACTAATGCCAGTAAACATCAACCTCCCTAAGCATTCACCAGCAATAATAAAAAGGACATGAGAAGGGGGGTCTCCTTGTCCTAGGCCTCTTGAGGGTTTAAAGAAGGAAGAGGGAACTCCATTCACCATTACTACTAGAGAAGCTTTAGAAATTAGTTGATAAATGATTTTGCAAACCTTATTATCAAAACCAAATGCCTCCAAGATTTTAAGAAGAAGTTGCTAGTCCACCCTATCAAAAGCTTTGGAAAGGTCAAGTTTGAGCAAACAACCTTGATTGCTAGTTGTGGAAAGGGAATGAATGACTTCATGAACTAGAAAGATAGAATCAAGAATTTGTCTACCCGGCATAAAACCAACTTGTTGTAGAGAGACAATCCTTGGTAGAATCTCTAATATTCTCAAGGTGAGAACTTTTAAAATAATCTTATAGGAGTTGTAAAGGATGATTGGGGAAAATTTATGCATAGTCTCCACTCTAGAAACCTTGGGAATAAGGACCAAGAAAGTGGCATTAAGTTCCTTTTGAGTTCCTTCAAGAGGTTCTTGGATCCCAAAAAATCTTGAATAGCCTTCACAACATCAAATTTAGCAATATCCCAAAAGTGATGGAAGAAGAACATGGGAAAGCCATCCAAACTTGGTGCTTTATCACCTTTAAAAGAAGAAGTAGAAAATTCTACCTCTTTCTCAAAGGGAATAGTGCATAACCACTTGTTCACATCATCCCCTATAATAGCCTAAATATTGCTCAAAATTAGGTCCTGAAGGTCCTTGGATATGGAGGGATTAACTGAAAGGAGACCCATGAAGAAGCACTTCACTTCCAAAATAATACTAGTTTCTTTATAAATAATTCTATCCTCTTTGACCATCCTAGAGATCTTGTTAGCCACTCTATGCTTGAGAGTAGTTAGATGGAAAAACTTGGTATTTCATCTTCTCAAAGCCAGATAGACCTAGAACTCTATCTCCAAAAGATCTCTTCTTTGGAAATTATGTCACGATAGGAAACCAACAACATCTTCTTTGTAGTTATTATGTCTTGACCATATCCCAGATTATAAATTGTTTCTTGAATTTGAGATATGTCCATCAAATTACCAACTTTAGACTAAAAAATATTGCCAAATTTTGATTTTTTCTAGTTCTTGACCTTGTCCTTAATATTCCTTAATTTTTTAGCTACTATGAACATGGCCAAGTCATCTACTTTTATATACTAGCACTCCTTAATCTTATCCCATAAGTTGGTTGACTGATCCACATTTTCTCAAATCTAAAAGGGAAATGTATCTTATTATTTAGTAGATCACAGATAAGAGAAATAGAGGAATGATCAAAACCAATTCTGGTCAACACTAATATAAAATAAGAAAAGAGAGATATCCAATCAATAGAAATAAGAGCTTTATCAATCCTTTCCTAAATGCAATCTATGCCAAGTCTTCTATTTGACCAGGTGAAATCCATCCCTTGGAGCTCAACATCAAAGAAGAGCCATATCATTGACAAAATTCATGAGATCCAATTTGTTTTCCATGTCAATTTCCATCCCACCCTTCTTTTCCTCAATTTTAAGAGGAGTGTTGAAGTCTCCCATGATAATCCATCTACCATTCAAAATATTTCCTAGAATGGATTGTATCCTCTCCCAATATCTAGATCTTCCTCTCTTCAAATTGGGGGCATAAACATTGTGAACTTACCAACTATCATCTTCCTGAATATTAGAAAATTGAGTCATAAAAAAATTATCTCCTTCAAAAATAACCTTACCTTTTAATTTACAAGTATTCCAAACAAAAACCATCCCACCCAATGCTCCATCAGAGTTGGAACCAGTAAATTCAAAATGCTTTCAAAAATTAATAGACTCCACCCTATCTTTAATCATCTTAGTTTTGAATCAAGATATAATATGGTTTATAGTCTCTAATAAGATTCTTAACACATCCTGCTTGTGTAACCCATTTAGGCCACATATATTCCAAGATATGAATTTCATTTATTTTTATTAGAATAAGCCTCCTTGATGGTAAGTTGTATGCCATCCATAATATTCTTATATGCTTCTTCCTCCATGACCATGATTTCTTTTTTTCTTCCCCAAGTCTTTGGTTTTGCCCCAACATTAGGCCTCTTGGATGGTAAGTTTTATGCCATCCACAATATTCTTAGACACTTCTTCCTCCTAGATCATGCTTTCTTTCTCTTCCTAGAGTCTTTGGTCTTGCCCCAACATTAGGCTTACTTTCACTTCTAGTTACAGTTGGAGAACATAGGGATAGATCTCTATTATTTTTCTTTTTGTGATTTCTGTTAGTTATTGGTTTCCATCCTTTTGCATTAGACTATTCATCTCCCATACATGAATTAGAAAGGGGTTTCATTCTATGTGCACATGAATCCCCATTTCCTAAAATAAGACACCCTGATCCTCCTAGGACAATGGTGTAGGGCAGCAAGGCACAATGTGGATCAAGGCATAGGGTGAACTTGTGAAAGACATTTAATGATCCACAACAAGATGTTTTGATTTCATTTTGCATGTAATGAGGAATGATCTTATGTTTGGTCAAGGAACTATAGGTGTGCTTATAAACCTAAGTTCACTTAGTCCAAAAAGATCCCAAAATTACATATTTTGAGTAAATAGGAGTCTCTAATATATTTTTATCATCATTCTACCTTAATAAGGTTTTCAAAAAGGTAAGTGAACAAGTAATCAAGTCTTAAGAAAAAAGTTGTAAAAGTTGTTGATTTGCATTTTTTGTTAAAAAGTGCAACTTTTCACCCAACAGTCCAACCTTTCAGATATTAGTTGTAACCATTGAGGATGATGTATTTATGAATCCACACTCTAGAAACAATCAGGCATGTGAAGTATTGTATGGAAAAATCAAATTTAAGGAGAAATAAACAAATTTCTTGAGCATTTATTGTATGAATAGACTTGTACAGATTGGCTAACTAGATCCGATGACATGAATTCATAGAATTTTGAATCCTAATTCCATTGCATTTTGTTTCATTTAGTTTTGTTAAGTTCTGTGGAAAATAATTTTGTTTTACTAAGGTTGGGTTAGAAAACCCTGAAATTGAGGGTTACCATGGCTTTTTGGTCCTGACTTGTAACTCCATGGCTGGAATTCAATAGCCTCCTAGATTCTACAAAGTTAGAACATTACTTATAGATTCCCCAATTGCAGATTTGCATCGAGAGATTTGAAGGTTCTATGAGCGAGCCCTAGGTTGAATATTCACATGTATTCAACCAAATTGGTGAGGGTTTATAGGGTAAATGAAGAGATGTAAGTCTAGAACTTGGTAGAAGGTTGTTTCATGTTGGGATAAGTTAGAGGAAGACCTTCCACATTAGTTTCTAAACCTAGGAATCCATTCTTGCTATTTTCCAGATATTCCAAGCCTCTTTTGGCCAATTAGGCACGAGAAGCCTATGTGAGTTTAGGGGTGTTGGTGTAGGTTACGAATTTGAAAGTTGGGGGATAGATAGAAGGCCCAAAAGGGTGTTTGAAGATATATATTTTTTACCAAGTTCTTTTGGAAATTTCCAAGTTGTTACCCTAAAACCCATATAAGTGCTACTAGGGGTAATTAGGCCTCTTAGTGCATTTTATGATTGTAGAAGTTGGGGAGTCCAAAATATGGTGGAAACCTAATCCTTCTATGTCCCTTGAAGTGTTCCAAATATTGGTTGGAGTTAGGGGTTTGTGGTGTGATCATTTCCAAGTTTGATCCCTAGGATTCAAAGTAGGCTTTTAGAGTCACTTTGTGGAATTTGTGAAGAAGATTGTGGAAGTTTTCTTAGATGTTTGTGGAGAGTTGAAGTGTGGGAGAAGGGAGTCTTAGAGATCCTTGGAAGGTATAGAGTTTCCTTGAAGGAGTGTGATTGGACTCATTCACAATTCTTTTGTGAACACTCTACACCAAGTGGTATCAGAGCCACTAAGGTCTAGTGGAGAATGGTAGAGGAAGATGTTCCCTTGAGGATCACTAATGTAGAATTGGCAAAGATTGTCAACGAGAAGATGGCTGAGAGTAGAGCCATGAGAGAAGAAAATAAGAATATGAGAAGAGAGATTGAAAAATTGAAGGGGCAAGTGCACAAAGGAGACCAAGGAGAGTCTGAAGGAGAAGAAGAAGAGGAAGATCATTTACCTCATGTGCTCGAGGATTGGAGAATGATTAAGGCAACCCTACAAAGGGTAGGGAAGAAGGATAAAGTAGATTTACCCATGTTTGATGGGAAGATAGAGCCAAAAGCATGCATGGAGTGGCTTGAAGCCCTTGTGAACTATTTTGAATATGAGGAAATCCCTGCAAGTCAAAATGTGAAGACAACAAAGTCTAAAATGAAAGGACCAACATTGAGTGTTACAAGCTAGAGTTGTCATTGCACCAAAAGATCTACCTGTTAATACCCAATACAACCACTAGACTTATAGAACACAAGAGGTAGTTAAGCCATGTCATTAACCCTGAAGGGGAAGGCTAGTGATTAGTCCAAAAATTCCCCCCTCAACGTTACCCGAGGAGATTCAAACCTGTGACCAAGCTTTGATACCACTTGTTACAAGTTAGAGTTTTTGTTGCACCAAAAGATCAACCTCTTAATACCTGATACAACCACTAGAATAATAGAATATAGCAAGTAGTTAAGCCATATCACGAATCCCAAAGGGGAAGACTAGCAGTTAGTCCAACATTGAGTTGGTGGAACTTCCTTTAGAATGAGAGGATGGAAGAGGAGAAGCAACCCGTATCCACTTGGAAGAGGATGATGGTAGAGATAATGAAATAATTTGTTCCTGATGACTATGAAGTCATGATCCATAAGAAATTGTAGAACCTTAAATAGAGGGACATGGATGTGAGCACCTACACCCAAGAATTCCATACATTGACTCTTAGGGCCAAGGTATATGAGAATGAGAAGCAGAAACTAGCTAGGTATACTAATAGCCTCAAGTACAACATACAAGATGAAATGAATCTAGCATCAATAGAATCAGTACAAAAATTCTATCAACTTGCTCTTAATATTGAGGATAAGATCAATAGAAAGAATTATCAGAACAAGGGGAAAGGAACTAATTTCAGAGTTAGAGGAAGGTTCCAAGGAAGAGGGTCAACACCAAGACCTCAAGAAGGATCAAGCAATCAGGAGAATGATAAAGACACAAGCCCTAAAGGAAACTTTAGAGGAGGTAGAGGAAATAGTAGGGGGAGTTCAAATGAAAGAGGCAATAATGTGTTCACTGGTAGATGATTTTCTTGCAACCAAGTGGGCCACCAATCCTTCAGATGTCCAAGCAAGAATGGAGCAGGCCCAAGCCATCAAGGTAATGCCAAAAGAGTACAACTTATCCAAGAGGAGTAATATCAAAGTGTGACCTCTTAACATTTAAATGTCTTTAGACCTGTTGAACTAGAGCAAGGAGAATGTATCATGTTCAATAGAACACTCTTGAAGATGCCAATGCAGAAGGAGCCTCCACAAAGGAAAACCTTGTTTAGGACACATTGCAAGGTAAATGGCAAGGTTTGTAAAGTGATTGTTGATTCTGGTTCAACAAAGAACTTATAATTTGTAGAAATGATTAATAAACTTGAGTTGAAGAAATTTCCACATGCAAACACTTATAAGGTGTCTTGGTTAAACAAAGACCAACAAACCATAGTAAATGAGCAATGTTGGGTAGAATTTTAGATAGGGGAGTACAAAGACAAGGTCTTGTGTGAAATTACTAACATGGATACATGCCATCTCCTTTTAGGGAGACCATGGAAGTATGATGTTGATGCCCAACATGAGGGGAAGAAGAATGTATACACTTTGGTCAAAGATAGGGTGAATTATACTATGGCACCATTGCCAAAGGATGAAGAGTGGAAAGCCTTAAGTAATAGTTGTTACAAGATAGAGTTTTCATTGCACCAAAAGATTTTCCTATCAATGCTTGATACAACCACTAGACTTATTGAACATAGGAGGTGGTTAAGCCATGTCATGAATCCCAAAGGGGAACATTGGCAGTTAGTCCATCAATCCCCTCAGCATTACCTGAGGAGATTCGAACCTATGACCAAGCTCTGATACCACTTGTTACAAGCTAGAGTTGTCATTGCACCAAAAGATCAACCTTCCAATGCCTGATACAACCACTAGACTTACATAACGAAAGAGGCGATTATTCCATGTCACGAATCTTGAAGGGGAATATTGGTGGTTAGTCCAAAAATTATGTGACCCTAGTTGGGGAAAAGGAATTCTTGAAAGCACTAAAGGCGGAGAATGTCCCATGCTTTGCCATAATAGTGAAGCCAAAAATAGTAGAAAATCTAGTAAGGAGAATAGGTCCAAAGGAAGTTGTAGATCTATTAGACCAATATAAAGGGATAATTGCTGATGAAAAGATTGATACCTTACCACCTACGAGGGAGATTAGTCACTGTATTGACCTAATCCCTAGTTCCACATTGCCTAATAAAATAGCCTATAAACTAACACTAGAGAAAAATGTAGAAGTGGCCAGGTAGATTCAAGGTCTTCTAGAGAAATGTTTTATAAGAAAAAGTATCATTCCTTGTGTTGTTCCAATAGTACTTGCTCCCAAGAAGGAAGGCACATGGAGATCGTGCATTGACTCCAGAGAAATCAATAGGATCACTATCAGATATAGGTTCCCAATGCCTAGAATGAAAGATCTTATGGATTGCATAGGGAGTGCAAAGTATTTTTCCATAATTGACTTGAAAAGTGGCTATCACCATGTAAGGATCAGAGAGAGGAAGAAGAGTGGGTGTTTGAATGCAAAACTACCTTCAAAACCAATGAAGGATTGTTTGAATGGGTTGTAATGCCCTTTGGCCTATCTAATGCTCCAAACACCATTATGAGGTTAATGAATGAAGTCCTAAAACCTTTCATAAATCTTTTTATTGTTGTTTACTTGGATGATATCTTAATTTTTGGTAAAGATAAAGAAGAACATCTAATGCATATTAACATGGTATTGAAGAGGTTACATGAGGAGTAATTAAAGATCAATTTGGACAAGTGTGTTTTCTTGCAGGAGGAACTTGTGTTTCTTGTGTTTATCATCTCCAAGGGAAACCTAAAGATGGATCCCTCAAAAGTAGAAACCATATTGAATTGGTCTACTCCAAGATCAGCTAGGGAGGTAGAAATCTTCCATGGCCTTGCTAGTTTCTATAGAAAATTTGTTAACAAATTCAGTGGGATAAGTGCACCTATGATTGATATTGTTAAGGGGGCAAGAAAATGTCAATTTGAATGGACTAGGGATGCAGATCACTCATTTGAATATTTGAAAACAAGGGTAGCACAAAAACTAATACTAGTTTTGTCTGATTTTAACAAGATCTTCACCATAGAATGTGATGCTAGCAAGAGACCAATTGGTGGTGTGTTAAGCCAAGAGGCCAGGCCTGTGGCCTTTTTTAGTGAAAAACTAAATGAAGCAAAAAAAAATACTCCACCTATGATCTAGAGATGTATGCAATGGTTCAATCCCTTAGGAAATGGAGGCAATATTTTCTACCTAAGAAGTTTATTGTTTACGCTGACAATCAAGCATTGAGTTTTTTGAATACAGAAGAGAAATTGAACCATAGGCACATCAAATGGATGGAGCACCTACAATCTTATACTTTTTCAATCAAACATGAGAAAGGGGTGGTTAAAAAAGTTGTTGATGCTCTAGGTAGGAGAAACTAGGCCATTCAAGAAGTGAAATTGGAAAGTGTTGGTATACCTGCTCTCAAAGATATGTACATCAATGATGAAGATTTTAAGGAAGTCTATTAGGTTTGTTTGGAGTTAGGGGATAGGTGATGAGCCTATAAATTGTCATATTTATATTCATTTATCATAATAATTTATCCCATTATTAATTATATTTCCAAGCCATTTCCATACATGAACTTGATTTATGAAGCATTAACTATGACAAATGATTTATTGATTAACATTTGTATGTGTAGCTAATTAATGCTCAATTATGATGATTTATTATGATAAATGGTTATTATTGATTAATAATTATCTTTAGATTATTGACATGTTTCTTGTGAGATATTTAAGTCATTCATGCAACTAGAAAGAAGGTTTTTCATGCAACTAGTAAGAAGGAGAAGCAAGTTGACACTTGTCAACATTCAAGAGTTGCAGGAAATGCAGAAAAAGTCAAAAGTTAGTTTCAGTAAAATGGGCGTATCTCATTGAAGTATTAATGAAATCAAGAATGACTTATGGATTTGGAAACCTAAAAACAAGGCACACAAACCCTTTTGAGAATTTTAGTTAGTTCAGACAAGTTAATGAGCACTACGGATTAGAAGTTGACTGAGTAAAAGGTGGCACATTTTTAGGTAGTAAAAAACCACTTTCAATAAAATGATCATAATTTCCACATTTATTAATGAAATATAGATTTTCAAAATGATCTGGAAATTTAATAACAAGGATCATAACTTGGTAAAAGGGTTTGATCTAATTCATAATAATAAAGGAGCATCATGCATTTGAGTGGACTGCTAAAAATGTGGAACAAAAAATCAGCACACTTAGTCATTAGTTTTGTAATAAATCTTTTCCTTGTTTAAGGAATGATGGGAAACTTATATTATTGTTAGGGAGTCAATAATATTATATATTCAAAATTATTATCAAGCATTGTATACATATGGAGACACACAGATATATAGATATATAAAGTTGTAGTTTGTAATATACAGTTCCTGCAACCATTACTATATAGTTTCTTATAGTTCCCTACAGCCATTACTATGTACTTAGATTTATTTCCAAAATTGTTATAGTTTATGTTTTGCAACAATAAAATAGCTTAGAGAGTTCATGGTGCATATACGTTGCAGACTTGTTTAAAGTATATGTCCTCGAGTTGACAATTCAAATGAACTTTCTCTATTAGAAAGATAACTACTCATTTTAGATGTCCAATCCATGAGTTGTGTTTTTAGAATCAAGTTATTAATCTAATTGGGAAGCCAAAAATAGGTATCACACTAATGCTCAATAAGGGAAAACATAATCAAAGAGAAACATTGTGGGAGTCTATCTCGTCATTTTGGCCTTGATAAGACCTTGGAATTAGTAAGGAGATTCTACTTTTGGCCTAGAATGTAGATTGGCATTAGAAAATTTGTGGAGACTTGCTTGATATATCAGAGGGCTAAAGGAACAAGTTAAAATTAGGGGTTATATACAACATTTCTAATACCTATAAAGCCTTGGGATTCAGTTAGCATGGACTTTGTTTTGGGTTTTCCTATGACCAAATCAGGATATGACAGTATATATGTTGTTGTAGATAGATTCTCCAAAATGGTACACTTTTTGCCTTGCAAGAAAACACATGATGCTTCCAACATTGCTGGCTTATTCTTCAAGGAAATAGTGAGACTTCATGGCCTACCTCTAACCATTTTCTCATATAGGGATCCTAAATTTGTAGGACATTTTTGGCGTACCCTATGGAAAAGATTGGGAACCAACATTTCTATGTCATCTGCTTATCACCCATAGTATGATGGGAAAACTAAGGTCATAAAAAGATTCCTAGGCAACCTTCTTAGGTTCTTGACAAAGGAGTATGGTGTTCTCTAGGATACTATCTTGCCTCAAGCTAAGTTTTCCTATAGTGACTCTGTAAATAGAAGTACATGCCTCAGTCTATTCCAGGTTATCTATGGTTCTCATCCAAGGGGTGTTTGTGAACTTAGATCTCTGGAGAGCATTGGTTAGAGGAGTGCATTAGTAGATGATTTTGCTGAAGTGATGAAAGACATTCACCAACAAGTCAAAGAGAGACTGCACTAGAGCTCTCAGAAATACAAGCAGGAAACAAGCATGAAGAGGAGAGAAATACACTTTAAGGTTGGGGACATGGTCATGGTCCACCTTAAGAAGGAAAGACTTCCTAAAGGGAAGTAAACAAAAATGCACATGGAAAAGATAGGGCCATTTCAAATCCTCAAAAAATGTGATCCTAATGCATACAAGATTGACTTACCTCCTAATATAGGCCTCTCACCAATCTTTCACGTATCTGATATTTTGCATATAAGTCTTCTACTGACATTTATGATGCAGGTTCTAAGGATATTCTTTAGGACTTACCAAGACAAAGCCCTCCAAGCATTGAATGCATTTTAGAAAATAGGATCAACATGAAGACTAGAAAGCATATCTACTTTGATTATTTGATCAAATGGCAAGATAAACCACTATAGGAAGCAACTTGGATGACTATGATGGGTATTGAGAAGATTGGTGTGAAATTTGTAGATATTTCCACTCAAGGGACTTGAGTGTCTTTTGGCCAGAGGATTATGGTGTAGGGCACCAAGCCACAATGTGGATCAAGGCATAGGGTGAATTTGTGAAAGACATGTAATGATCCACAACAAGATGTTTTGATTTCATTTTGCATGTAATAAGAAATGATCTTATGTTTGGTCAAGGAACTTTAGCTGTGCTTATAAACCTAAGTTCACTTAGTCCAAAAAGATCCCAAAATTGCATATTTTGAGTAAATAGGAGTCTCTAATATTTTTTAGTCATCATTATACCTTAATAAGGTTTGTAGAAAGGAAATCAAGTCTTAAGCTAAAAGTTGTAAAAGTTGTTGATTTGCAGTTTTTTTTGTTGACAACTTTTTGTCAAAAAGTGCAGCTTTTCACCCAATAGTCCCAAACTTTCAAATATTAGTTGTAACCATTGAGGATGATGTATTTATGCATCCACACTCTAGAAACAATTAGAGGTGTGAAATACTGTATAGACAAATCAAATTTAAGGAGAAATAAACAAATTTCCTAAGCATTTATTATATGTGTGAACTTGTATGGATGGGTTGACTCGATCAGATGGCATGAATTGATATATTTGTGAATCTTGATTCCATTTTATTTTGTTTCATTCATTTTTGTTAAGTTTGGTGGAATATATCTCTATTTTTCCAAGGTTGGGTCAGCAAACCCTAAAATTAAGGGTTTCCATGGCTTTTTGGTCCTAACTTTTAACTCCATTGTTGGAATTCAATAGCCTCCTAGATTCTACAAGGTTAGGACATGTAGTTATAGATTCCTCAATTGAAAATTTTCATCAGGAGATTTGAAGGTCCTATGAGCAAGCCCTAGGTTGAATATTCACATGTACTCAACCAAATTGGTAAGGGTTTGTAGGGTAAATGAAGAGATGGAAGTCTAGAACATGGTAGAAGTTTGTTTCATGTTGGGATAAGTTAGAGGAAGACCTTCCACATCAACTTCTAAACCTAGGAACCCATTCTTTCTATTTGCTAGGTGTTCCAAGCCTCTTTTGGCCAATTAGGCTTGAGAAGCTTGTGTGAGTTTAGGGGTGCTAGAGTAGGTTAGGATGTTGAAAGTTGTGGAATAGATAGAAGGAAAAGGGTGTCTAAAACCATAATTTTTTTACCAATTTTTTCTAGAAATTTCCAAGTTGTTGCCCTAAAACCCATAAAAGTACTATTAGGGGTAATTAGGCCTCTTAGTGCATTTGATGGTTATAGAAGTTGGGGAGTCCAAACTATGGTGGAAACCTGATCCTTTTGTGTCCCTTGAAGTGATCCAAGTCTTGGTTGGAATTAGGGGGTTGTGGTTTGATCATTTCCAATTTTGAGCCCTAGGATTCAAAGTAGGCTTTAGAGTCACTTTGTGGAATTTGTGAAGAAGATTGTGGAAGTTGTCTTAGAAGTTTGTGGAGAGTTGAAGTGTGGGAGAAGGGAGTCTTAGAGATCCTTGGAAGGTATAGATTTTACTTGAAGGATTTTGATTTGACTCATTCACACTTCTGTTGTGAGAACTCTACACCAAACAATGCATGGTTGAGCATCATGCATCAACAACTAAGCAGTGGCTGTATACGAGGATTAGTAATGCAAAGAACACTAAATATCAAATCAAAAGTATTCACAAAACTAAATAAACGTAACTTCAAGATAGACTAAGATGAGCTCTCAATTGAGAATATGAGCCATTAATGGGCTCTCTCAATGAGAAGCTCTCTTGTTGAGTAGCTTTGTCTAATTAGATAGGATGTATGCTCAATTCTCCAAAGGCTTCAATGGTGTTCTTGATGGATTTTGGCTTGGGTGAATGGATTTGATGTAAAATGGCTTCTCAAAAATGGCATTATGGCTTTACTTCATGATCAAAATGGCATTACTTTGTTACTATGGGTGATTGTGTTAAAATGGCTTGGGAGAGGATTCCTTAAATAGGCAAAGGGCTTGAGGGATCAAGGGCTAGGATGCAAGGATGGGAGAAAGCTTATGGAAGGTTTAGATTGAATGAGAGGAGAGAACATGGATTGTGCTTCCTTACAACCAATCAGGGAGTGACACATGTCACAGGGTCATTGGTTAGAGCAAGAGGGGTTGAGGGGTCAACAAAGGAGGCTCAAAGCTCATAAAGACCCTCATAATGGCTTGTAAGAGCAATGAATGAGCTTGTAAGAGTCATTTATGGCTTTGTGGGCTTCATAAAGTTTTATGGTTGGGATATTTGTGAGAGAGTTGAGATATTTTGACTTGGGTTTGATTAAGAAAGTCTTAAGCTTGACTTAGGAATGTGCAAATGATTAAGGCTTGGATTAGGCTTGGGTTAAGATTAGATTAGGCTTGTTAGAGATGGGCAAATGGATGACATTTAATGAGGGTGGGTGAAGGAGGAGATATTTGTTGGCTTTGGTTTGGGTTAGCAAGTCTTAACCCATGTTTAGGGAATGTGACAAGGTTAGGGGGGGGATTAGGATTAGGGTCAAAGATAAGGATTGACATCTTCTAGAAGAGTCTAAGCTTTGGATGAGGATGAAGACTTTCTAGAAGAGTCTAGAACTTCCTAGGATGAGGATAAATAAGGTTTTTAGGAAATAAACAAAGTTTTATTTATTTCAAGGGTTTGGGTTGAGGAGATATTTATTAAAGTTTTTTTAATAAACATGAGGATTAATATTTAATCTTAATTAAATATTTTGAGTTGGGATTAGGGGTAGGAAATGATGGGATTAGCCTTTAATCGAAATTAAAGAAGGATTAGAAGATTTTGGAAGAGGTTAGTGGTCTTAAGGAAATTGGCCAAGTTTTGGGCAAAAAATAAATAAATAATTTATTTTGGGAGTTTTGGTCAATTTATTAATTAAATAATTAATAAATAAGGAAATAATGTTTAAATAAGATTTAAACATTTTTGGGAGGGATTCCTTAATTAAATATTTTTAATTAAGATAAAGGGATTTAATGGCATAAAAATAAATAAATAAATAAAATAATTAATTAATTAATTAATGATGATGTCATCAGGGACTTTTCAGAAAATAAAAATACTTTATTTTCTAAAGGATTTAGGTGTCTATAGTGGCACTTTCTAATGACTTCTTATTTGTCTATTCATCCCCCTCAGAGTCATTCTTGGAGAGCTTTAGGACAATTTCAAGTATTACTGACACATTCTAAAAATCTTCTTGGACTGAATTAGAAGATCCTTCTATCAAATTCTCTTCCTCGCGCTTTTGAATCCCCTCCAAAGGGCTAGCCTTCTCAATATCCTCATTGTGAAAAGTATGATCTTGTCCTTGTTCCTTTTGCACCCACTCCCCATCATCGAAAGGAATGGCTTGTTGAATTTCCTTGGGCTCTGAGACCTTCCCCTTTTTCTTACATTCTTTTCTATGGGCATTTCTGATCTTTTCCTAAGTAATGAAGGATGAACAAAACTTCACTACGTGACCCACCTTCTTATAATCAAAGTAGGCAAATGGAGCACTTTCAAAATCTAAATTTTTAATACATTTTCCTAACTTGGAATCGACCTCAATAACTTCTAGCATATCTTTATCTTATTCCACCCCCATACGTATCCTAACATAAGTCAACCTCCTACAAGACTCCATTACTAGGTCAATGGATAGAAGCTCACCAAAGGACCCTACTATACCTTTGAACACATCCTCGTACCAATATTCTAGAGGAAGTTCAAGAAGTCTAACCCAAGTTGGGGCTTGGGTAAAAAAAGAGCCATTTAGATCCAAATTAGGAGACCTTTATATTGGAGAGCCATCATAACCTTCCCAATAATCCAAGGACCTCCACAAAAGATCTTAGTGAAACCCTCTTGATAAGCAAAAGTAAAAGAGACAAACCCTTTCACCATGGAAAGAATTTCCACACTGCCTTTAAGATCCCACTTCTTCTTGGCAAATATTTCAACCACATCAATATTAGGATGGGTTCCAATGAACTTACCCACCAGAGTTGAAGACATTAGGCCAATATTATGATATCTTGTCTGGTACTACAATCACAAATTTTCCTTTTTTCCTTCTCTGAGATATCCTTAATGTCTGGGAAACTTGACTTGCCTATCAGTTTAACTCCAAATAGAGCTTCCTAAGGTTTCAAGTAAACTCTATTATCACATGCCCAAAGAGGATCCTAGAGAGCACCTCCCTTTCTAATAATCTCTACCGCCTTCTACAGAATTTCCTGAGTGACAACTTTACTCTGAGAAAACTCTTTCCCAGGTGTCCCTTTGAAAAGCTCATGGGTCTCCATCCTCTTGGTAATCACCCTCTTTCCCTACAATACCATCGCTATAATCTCCAACCTTCTCCAAAATCCCTACTCCAATGTCTACAGAGTTCTCACTCTCCTTCAAATTCAAATTTTCTCCTACTCTTGTCTCATCTCTCATCATTCTATACCATCCACACATATTGACCTTCACAATATTATCAAAGTTGATATGACATAATCTCTAATGCCATAACCAACTATCATCCACTTTAGCAACTAAGCATGTCATTTCAATAGGGTTCAATTCAAATATATGACCTCTTGTCATTGTATCAGTACTAATCAATTTACCATCTTTATCCTTGACAATGCAAGTCTTTTCTATAAACTACAACTGATATCCCTTGTCAACTAGTCCAACACTCAAAAGATTATGTTTTAGACTATCCATAAAGTAAACATCATCTGTAATAGTCTTTTCATTAAGTGTAATAGATACTTTTCCTTTTATGTGACATGTTGTATTATTTCAAACTCTAACTACTCCACCATCATAACTATTAAATTCCACACATTTGTTCATATCACTAGACATATGATGGAAACAACGACTATAAATAATCCAATTAGACTTTCTTTTCTTGATTAGTGAAACTAATGCTTTTTCTTTTTTAGCTTCCTCTATTGTTTCTTTTTCAAGAATTTCTTCTTTAATAGTAACAAATCCCAATTCTTTATCCTTGTCATCACTATCATCTAGAAAGTTTACCATCTTGAAATCAGGTTCACCATCCTCACTGACATAAAAGAAATCCTTAGGTATTCTTGACTTGTAAGGTTTCTTACACTTAAACTTGTTTTCTCATTTAGGATATTTAGAAGAATAATGACCAAGCCCTTTACATGTCCAACAAACAAGAATTTTGTTAGCTCTAGATCCTCTCTTCATAAGTAGGGAAATTCCTTCTTCAATATTCCTTTCTTCAACTTCTTTTTCTCAACTACTACTGGCACAATTTCCACTTGCACTTGCACTTCTTGTGAACATAGGTATGTCCTTTTGTACACTAAAAGCTATCTCCACTCTAGGAAGTTCTTCATTTTGTTTCATCCATAATTCAAATGTAATCTTGCAAGTAGAATCTCCTTTGTAAAGTTTGTCCTACAGGGAATAACTTTGACAATCATTTGTGGTATTTCATCACAAGTTGTTATTAAAATCTTCAAGATTTTCCACATAATTTCATCTTTAGTCTTAGATCAACCATAACTTTTGATTCCAATGCCAATCTATGATATTCTAGCAAAATAATCTCTTATAGATTCATCTTTGTACATTTTAGCATCTTGAAACATACATATCCAACATTGCAATCTAGCCTTCTTACAATGTTCATCTCCTTCAAATATTTTATGTAAAGAAAACCAAATTTCATTTGCAAGTCTTAAGGATTTTACCTCTCCATATTTAGTTTTAGGAAGAGTTGACAATAGTGCTTCTTTGGCAAGCATATTTTACATATATAGATATTTTTCACTTTCTTCACATCCATCAAGCTTGCCTTCTTATATCATCTCTTTTGTATTCAATGTCAATAGCCAATATTCAATATTGATGCATAATAGGTGATCTTCATATTTTCCTTCCAGATGTCATAATTGTTTCCATAAAACTTTTGACTTTCTTTTTTGAAATAAAAAGCCATAGATCTCCTCAAGATGTTAAATTTTTCCTTCAAGGACACGATGCTTTGATAATGATTGTTAGAAAGTAAAGTCAACCAAAATAACTGGGGGGTTAATCAATTATGCAATTAAAACAATTCTCAATATCTTTATAAATTCTAAAACATGTAAACAATAGATGCAACAATCATATAAAGATAAACATGCACAATAACAATATGTTAACTAGGGAGACCATTGATCAGAGGGAAAACCCTAGTGGGAATGATGCCCACTAACCAATTTTTCCCCCTCTTATTTTGTTGACACCCTCATCAAAATCCAATCAAAGATACCTTTCATGGCATCAAGATTGCTCAGATGATCAAAATCTGCTAAACCCTAGCTTTTCATGCCATATTTTGGTCATATGCCATTTTTCATATTTTGAAAGGAGTTATGATCTTATGGTCAAGGGTTTCATCATCCAAATGTATGTCTTCAATAGCTTTCCTTCTATGTTACAAAGTATGGTGCTAGCGATCATCGTAAGGTCAAATAATAAGCCTCTCGATCTCATGATCTTCTCTTGTCATGGTGTCACCAATGTAATTTTCAAAGGTTACAATCTTAAGATCTTCTCTTGTCTTAACATCATGGGCATGGTTTTCAAAGGTGGTGATCTTATGACAAGCTTAGGAGTTGAGATCCTACAAGGAGATGAAGGGTTGTCATAATATCATAAGGTCGAGTGAGCGTAAAGGTTCAAAGGTGGTTTCCCAATGTTATGATATGTAGTTGTATCATGAGATCATAAAGAAAAAAATGAGGGTCTCCGATGCTATGTAATGGTGGTGGTCATAGTGTTATGTGGTCATAACATCAAGCAATTGTAGGATCGTATGAATAAAAGTACTAAGATTTTGAGGGGTTCTAATGCTACAATGAGGGGTAGATCATAAGATATCAATGGTGATCCCCTAGACTTCCAAGGCTATGAGATAGATGTTTTTGCGACATCGTATCATTGTAGGATTTTAAAGATAGAAAAGGTTCTAGAATATGATAGGGTTACGATCTTACGACAAAAGGAGGATTGAAGGATCATCAAATTGGCTGAACAAATTTGAGATGCTACAACAAGGGAAGCAATTGTAAGATTGTAAGCTAGAGAAGGTGTCAAAAAGTTTTCCAGCATGGTAGTGTTTGATTGGTTAGAATGCTAACTATGCTAAGGGTTCATGAGTCATTTTGCGACCGTCAAATCTTCCAAGATCAAATTCTGGTGTATCCTCATATTTTCAAGATGCACAAACTTTAGCTATTGTGAGAATACAAGTGTCTGTCATGTGCCATGGTGGGCTAGGATCATAAGGGAGTCTTTTTTGCATCATCGCAAGGGAAAAAATATCTTTATCGAATGAGGGTTAATCATTCAATTGAGGCACTCCATTGATAAGCTTCAAAGGTTTACATTGTAATCCTACAAAAGTCAATAGCCCAGTCAAACCCAGTTCATTTTAGCATAATAGGTGGAGGTTTCAAGGTTTGTGATCTCATGACATCTCTATTGTCATGACATCATAGGAGTCTCATGGAAAATGATAGGATGATGTTGTGATCTTACGATAAATAGTTTTTTGTGAGATCATAAAGGTTTGATAGAGGTCTCACAAACATACGAAGATCAAGAGTTCATCATAGTGTTGTGAGGTTGTAAGATCATAAATAAAATTGTTAAGTCTTCTGATGCTATGATAAATAAGGTTAATCTCACGCCTACAATTCCTACAACCATCAGATCTTCCTAGATCAAAGTAGGCATATGTGCACTTTCTGAAGTTGCTCAAGCTTTAGCCATAGTAGGGAAGCAAGCACTTGCCACATGGACTTGTGGGGCCTGATTTAGTATGTGGGGTTACACAATGAAGGATGTGCCAGAAAAAGGTGCCAAATTGGAATTTTGTTCTAATTGGCCAAAGGTGTTGACTCCACCAAGGGTCTCTAGTTTTATAGCAACTGTCGATCATACGAGGATCTAGGGTTGGTGTTTCCACACTTTCTAAAGATGCACAAGGTATAGTGAAAGGAAGGAAATGACTATCTATTACGTGGCAAGGTGGGGCCAAAAGTAGGAACATAAGGGATTATTCCATGAGGTAAATGGTCTCGCGATCTTATGATAAGTAGTTGATTGTAAGATCGCAAGTACAAACAATGAAGAGCTTCAATGTTACAATATGCAATTGTTTGCAAGATTGCAGGGGCAGACGTGAAGATTTTCGATGTCAAAAAAAAGGAAATAAGGTTAGACAACTGCTTTTGAATGATCACAAGGGTAAGTAGATAAGCCATCAAAGTCACATAGGGGTTAACCGATCACAATCGTAGGATCGTGAAGGTGAAGTTTGATGCTGCCGAAGCTATGATAAAGTGAGATAGCCATGATCATGGGATCATAGAAGTTATGGAGGAAACCCTTAACCATGCAATAAACTGGTGATTGTAAGATCACAAAGACCAGTCTCTAGGCTTAAGATGTTATATGGGGTTTGACTTCAATTAACAATCATAAGACCCCAAGTCGACCCAAAAAAGTGTTTTGCTTGTCTAAGCTGGAAAAATAAGAGACATCCTTGACCAATAAAATTTCAAGAAGGGTACAGGGTAATGGTTGACTTTTTTTGACTTGGTGACATATTTGATTTAGCATGTTAAGAATGAAGTAGGTAGTTCCTTTAATGGTGAATCGATTCCTGAAGCATCCACAACCACTTTTGAGTGTTCTCCATGCTTATTCAATGCAATTTCATCCTTTCTACTACCTAGTTATCCATCTACGCTGCCATAGTGATAATGGCCACCATTTTATCTTCTCAAGACTCAGATTGATATAAAGGATATGATTTCCTGCATCTAGATGTGTACCCTAATCAAATCTTCCCTAGATTTGTAGTGATTTTTCTTTGTAACTTTAATGGTAGTAGTTGAGCTTTGCCTCAAGGAAGAAGCTATCTCAGTTATGCTTGAACTATAAAAGAAGGTTTTGTAACCCTTCCAAGGGTTAATTTTTTCTCTGATTCTATAGCATTTTATTCTATGCTATGCTACTATAATTTCCTTTTGTCTATGAATGGATATATTTTTCTATTGTACCTCATTCTCCCATTAATATAAGTGCAAAACCTTCTTGCCTTTATTAGTGTATTGCTTCTATTCTTCAATCTACATAACACTATCTATTTGGCTTTGAATGATATAGACTGAAGTTCCTTCCTTGTAGCATCTCATTTGATTTCTAATCTGCATGTGATTGTTGAATTAAAGTAAAGGTCGAATCAATGTATTTTGAGAATGTATTGGTGAATAATGCATTGTTAGGCAGAGATAAGACTAAACATTCTATTTTTGTGTATCACCCCTCTAGATTAGATTAGGTAGTTTGATTTCATGCATTCCTTCTCCCTTTTCCTCTCAAGAAGTAGTTAGGTGCACCCTAATAGTAATGAAGCCGATGTTCTTCAAAGACTCAATGTCATTGTTCAAGTCCCATAACTTGGAGATTGTTTCCACATTTCAAAAGGTTTCCTTTAGGCAAGGGTGCAAACTTTTGTGACAATAATGCCCACAAGATAATGTACTAATATAAAAGGTTCTTGTGAAAGAATATACCCTATTAAGAGTTGATGGACCACAATAAGTACATAGAGTCCCTGTCAGGAGACTTTGAATCCCTATTCAGAGATTCCAACCATGTTAGGAGTTGTGCCAACATTGTCAGGAGTTGAAAGGAGGGTAACTAAACTCACTGTCCAAATAGCCTCAAAACAATATTCACTAGACAATCTTTCAGATAAGCATATCCAAGATCTTTGAACTGACTAAACAACTCCTTTTCCAATATAGTTCCTTTGAAGCTCATAATACAACAATCCTCATCAATCTATGTTCTAATCAAAAGATATTCACATTGAAGTTCGCTCAACCAAACATTACAATGCATATGACCTCATTGATGATTACAACCAAGGAAACAATCTTTCCTTTATACCAAGTCCTTAAAATAAGTATTGAGTCAGTCCAAAGGCTTTCCCAATTTACATTAATAATATAGGACATCAATAAGATATTATAATACATGTTACATCACAATTAAACCCTTTCCTTAGTGATATTAACAATAGTCGGCTCACAAGAAATAATACTCTAAACAGTCTTCAATAAGTCATCTCAAATTGCATATTTGATTTTGCTATCTCAACCATAACATCTTCAACATGTCTCTAACCAACCTTTAGTTACACTAAACCAAATTCCATCTCAGTCAAAAGACATAGCTAATTTACCAACAATTTCTTTCTAGAAACTGTCTTTGAAAGCTACCTTTAGAAAAATCTACATAACTCGACCATATTTGCAAATCTATTTTTGCAAACATAGCCACAACATCAAGATAGGCTCTTGAAGTTGCCTTCAACATAAGTCATTGACCGTTGACCACACCAAACAATTCTTCCTCTTTAAATTTGGTAATTTACACTTAATAATGCATATGTTGACATCAGTGAAAAACTATGTCATGAATACAACACATAACCACTAAATCATGTCTCCAACAATGCTAATACGCTCTCCCATAGGAATACCACCAATGTTCATGCTAAAATTATTGAGAAATTACATTTAGATTGATGGTTTTTCACACATATGTTGCAATTAATGACAAATGGGGAGAATGTTTGATATTGATTTGAATTCTTTTTGTTTGGGATGTTGACATTCATGTTTTTTCATCAATGTCAACATATTTTTCAGATATGCATTGGTTGGTTCAAACAGACTATGATTTTGGATGTTGCATGTAGTTGGTTAGAGTAGCATAGATAGAGTACAAAGTGTTTGAGTATGTGATCTTGGTTATATCACATTGAGGGATTGTAGACCATATGTTTAAGGTTGAATGGTATCATATGTTGATTTGTGAGAGTTATAGTTGTTTTGATGAAGACTAGTTCTAGGTTAGTGACAAAGAAATATACTAGAGATGGTTATTATGTTTTAAATATAAGTTGGTTGTGAGATAGGGTCTTTTTATGCAAGCATCATGTGTGGTAGAAGACTTGGATTAAAGTGTACTATGATATTTATGACCCGATTATGTCATATTGTGGCTAATGCTAGCATGTGACAATTACATTTTTACTCTTGGGAGTTGACTAAGAAGTGTAGCATGTGATATGAACTGGCAAGCATTGATTAAGGATCGTGGTGCATCTTTTAATGATTGTAATCATTATACACTTGTATTTTTTAGAGTAATAAAGTATTTTGTAATGAATTAAATCATATTGATTTAATTATAAAGTCACTTATTATCTCTAGTTTACTTAAGCTAAACTTTGGACATATAATAATTAATCCTTTTATTAATTATTATCATGTAACCTAGGTTTTACCTACTAGGGTTTTGATCTCCTTTTATAAGGATTGATCTCTTTGTAATTCATTCATTCACTTTTAATAATACCAATCTCTCTTTTTGCTCATCAAGAATGTCTCATCTATGGATTTGGGAATTCCAACCTCCATAGCTTTTGCTACTCTCTTTTTGTGAGAGGTGTTTGCATGTAGGTGATTCTTGGGAGCTATGGGTTGTTCTTTCATCAACTTCAACAGTATTAGGTACCTTGTGCACCTTAGCATCATTTAATATAGTTATTTGTGCATTAGGGAAGTCTTAATAGTTCAACCTAATTTCTTGTTGTAGCTTGTATAACTTAGGAAAGTAAACCCTTTGTTTTAATGTATAGAATATATGCGATATATGGTATGTGGATAATATAGGTGTGATCTTTGATACTAGATATCATGATAGAGCTAAAGATTGGTCAGATGCTTTTATAGAGGCATGCACAAAATCTATGATTATTCCTTGTACATTTCAATGGAATTGTAAAGGCAATTGAGTCATCATCAATCAATTCATGTAAGGTAGATTTAACCTTGTTCTTTTAGACAATGAGTCTTTGAAGGTGGCCTTAATCTTCACCCTTTGCACAATGTGCTCAGGTAGTGATTCTTTTGTTCTCATCACCTCCTAATAGGGTTGAAGGTCCTTTTAACTGGGGTTCTTTCCTTTAACATGGACTTTCCCTTTAATAGGGATTGATATACTTGATGTATTGTATCCACTCCTACTAGGGCCAATCCCTTAATAGAGAGATTATTATACTAGTACATGATCTTGTGGTATTATCCCCATCAATTGTTTTTCTATTAATATGGGTTTTCTCGAGAATAAACAACATGTGTATTATGGTATTGATTTATATCTTGTTCATCTTGTTTTACATTACTATATCTTTCATTAGTGATCTAGTTGAGAAGTGTAAAGTTTATAAATATAGCACACAAATGATCCATCCCCTCTTAGTTGTGTTATATGTGGATTGTTATTCCTAACACACATGTCTACCAAAGGTGGATCAACTTCCACTAAAGTATATGCAACATGTGTAACAAACGCGGATAGTGATAAACTGATAAGTGTATCAAAGGTAGAGAACCCATAAAGTAGAATGTGATAAAATGGTAACACAACCTAAAGTGAAAATGCTCCTAAAATCTCCTATATGCTCCCTAAGCAAGCTTAAATAAAGTGTAATTAGTACCTATATGTGAATTACCAAGATAAAATACCTTAATTACACCAATAAATAAAAATATAGAAGATTAATATTTAATACATTTGTTAACATATTACCCATATTAATACACAAGATATAAATTGTAAATAAAATTTTAAAACTAATTTAATTGAGAAGTAATGACATTAGATTTTTTTACCATAATCATTGTGAATGCATATAACCACCCAAAATAATCAAACACAAAACCAATGAGAAGCCAACTTCACTATTGGTGTCGACTTAATAATTATCATTTAAACTTGCAAATATTTTTCTTATGACATTTTTTTTATAAGAACTTTTCTCTACCTATGATTATGATGACTACAATATTTATCTTTTCTTCCTAATTTTGCAATCAATTATTTCAATCAGAAAATTACATAAAAATAATTTTTATGACACTTCAAGTTGAAATTTATGTATATCTACATTAACAAAAATAAATATAAAATTTATTCATTTAAAGTTATGGAAGATTAACATTAGTTGAGAATTATGTATATCTACATTAATGAAAATAATTATAAAATTTATTCATCTATCTTTAGTTATAGAAGACTATCATTATTAAATAAAAATATCAAGTAGCATGAGTTTCTCACAATCTATTGAAAGACATTTAAAATGTAAGTTTCAAATCAAATTGTGCAATAAATAAATGCATAATTTAGAAGATACATTTATGGATTACATTGTGTGTGAGGTTTTCTATCAACTTTTCGAGCACAATGTTAACATTTCTGTTATGCATAGGTTGATTACAGATCATCCAAGGTGATTTGAAATGACCATGCAAAAACCAACACACAAATCTAATCTAGAAATAGTTCTTCAAAATTTTGTAGGTTGGGAAAACTTGGTTTATGCATCATAACTACTCATGAAACAAGAGTCAATGAGTTTGACTAAAAAAATAGTTGATGACAACTTAATTAAAGTGCAAGCTTTAAATTAAATTGTGAAATGAAATGAAAAGAATACACACAATTTAGAAGAGCTATTTTTCGATTATATTATGGGTTAGTTTTTGCAACAACTTTTCATTATGTATCTCTTAGTATCTACCAAAAACTAATGCACACTTTAATCTACAAATAACTCTTCCAAATTTAATAGATTATGATAACATGATTGAGACATCAAATACAATGAAAAATGTAAATATAAAATCTAATACACAATCTAATTCATAAATAACTCTTCTTTGAAAACACAATTTATACATTATGTTCATTAAAATGACATGTGAAACCTCAATGTTCATTGAAATAATATAGAATGATGTATGTGATTATTATTGACTTGGCCATTATTAAAAATTATATTTAATTATAAAAATATCATTCTAAAAAAAAAAAAAACAACAAAGAAGAGTAATCCCTTTTACTCCGAGTAGTTAAAAAGACCTTCCTTCCTTTTCACCCATTAAGAAGACAACAAGAAGATGCCTTATCCTCCGATTGGAAGAATGCGATTCTAGTCTTGTTGCCGCCCTCGTGTGGATGAATTAGAACTAGAGCGGCGCAAATCACTACGAAACTGCCACGCAAGCAATCAACCCCAATTGTTGCCTCGGCGTCTGAAGTCCAACTGCAAGCAATACAACAAATTCGTGAATACAAAGTACATAAATACAAAGCCTCGGATATTCGACGTCATCGGAACATGCAAAACCAGAAGAATG
This sequence comes from Cupressus sempervirens, assembly GCA_028749045.1. Taxonomy (NCBI): domain Eukaryota; kingdom Viridiplantae; phylum Streptophyta; class Pinopsida; order Cupressales; family Cupressaceae; genus Cupressus; species Cupressus sempervirens. The sequence goes on from CM053792.1 coordinate 850,955,292, forward strand.
CATCCACCGGCAAATAATATCTAGTTGGGGGATCGAGCTAAGGGTTGCGGAGGGTGGAGGTGGAGTGCAGTGCCGTCGGATTTTAGGGGTTTTGATCCTTTTCCGGTCATAAGAGGAGGATAATCTCATCAGGTACGATAAATTCTAAGGGTTTCCGGTTAAATTTTCTGTATTAATTGGAAACTGCTTTGAATGCATGGTTTTCGCCATTGCTTTGCCCGTTTTTATTTTCTTTGCGAGTAAGAATTGTTTTGGAGTGCATTTCTATGAAGAATTAAGGGTTTTGAGGGTCTTTTTAGTGACGGGCGTAGATGGGTTTTGAGGGTATTGCGAGAAAAGACGTTTTCTTATCAGGTATTTTGGCAAATTGACTGAAATTTGTAGAAACTTAAGAGGGATTTTGCACATTGACGGAATTGGAAGTTTCGAGTTGCAATTGGGTTTTTCAAAGTCTGGTACTGTGGTAGCTGTCAAGACGAGAAGCTTATAAAGGTCTGCAGGGTACAATTTGTTTTCCTCCTATGGAATTAAAAGCTATCCATGTTTCTTGTCGGTTGAGTTTGTTTTCCTATAGGCTCGTGTGATAGAATTTGTATTCTTGTTATTAGTTTGATTATTGGAATAATTTGAAGATTTTAAAGGAAAAAATTGTTTTCCTGTTATTTATCTTAAAATAATGGGGAAGAATTCAAAGGTTTCTCGGGCAAAATTTGTTTTGCACCTTTTGGAAGTAATTCGAAGGTTTCAAGGGAAGCTTTTTGTTTTTTAAATTTTAGATGTAGGCGAAAGTTTTTAGCGTATCAATTGTCAAATAACATTATGGGTTCAACTGGAGAGTTTGTTTAGGTTCCCAATTTTGGGGTCAAGGAAACGATTAAAATCCATTGCAAAATTAATTTCATTTAAAGGATGAGAGTTTCTCGATAGTTTGTTCATAATGTAAATACTGAAATTGAATGTCCGCAGATTTTTTTCAGATCTGTTGATTTATGAGGTCGCCAGTAGCGAAAACATTAGGAGAATTCTCGGAGTCCATAGGTTTTGAGGTCATTGGTCATTTAAATTCCAGGAAATTGTGGTATTAGGTTGATTTATTTTGTTTGAATAGGGCATTAGATTAAAGTTTTGGAAATCTGGAGAAACTTTGCAAGCTGATTTCTGCAAACTAGCTAAATACAAAGTTTGACCTGTTTATATTTGGTTGGAAAAATGCCTGGTTACTTCAGTAAGTGAGCAGTCAAAAGTGGAAGTAATTTTTTAAGGATAGAATCTGGTTTACGCTTTTTATGGCCTGTTCCAAGTCTTCAGATAAACTCTTCTCCTTTCTTTATGGTGGCTAGTGTTCTTTTGGTTATCTTCTTTGGATTCGTTAGAAATTTCTTGACTCTGTGATGTACTTTGGGCAGCTGTTTTTGTGGCTTCGGCATTCTGGGCCAGATATTATAGATGCGGAGTTTATGGGATGAATTGTTCAGGGATTAAGTGGAATTAATCTGGTACCATTTGCCTCCGTTATTGTCTCATGGTCATGTTAGATAGCTTGAAATGGTTCTCATTGTATCTGCTTTTTTCCTCTGGAAGCAATCAAGATTTACCTGTTTTTGTTGGAAACCATAGAAAATTGTTTATTTTCCTCGCCATATATCAGTATATATATCAATGATCCTCTCTACTGCATCTGAGTTTAATTTGTTATTGCTAATTTTACTTTCCTTAAGTGAACAGGCTTCTGATTTCACAGGTTTACTACATTTATGGTAATTAATAGCACAGTGCAAAGTAAATATTGTTTCTCCTTGCTAAGCTTTGGTGCATTCTTGATATCTGGCTCATTCAGTGGATAATTTGTTTTGGCAGTTGACATAGTGGTAAACGGGATTATTGCTTCCTATCTTGCATCTGGGCGATTCCCTTAAGCGAGGAATATTTGTTCTAAACAATTGAGGAAGCTTTTCTATTGAGATCTTGCATAGCATGCATTCTACTAATCTCTGTTTTCAGACTTATCTAAATGTGTTGCAATGCTCAAGAAGGGATAGAAATTATGTGAATAGTAACAGTGGACTTTTCATTCTTGTGTAGTCAGATTGTTCAGCTCTATTTACACTTCTTTTATTGTGGTGAAATGCTCAAGAAGGGACAGAAAATATGTGACTAGTAGCAGTGGACTTCTCATTCTCATGTAGACAGATTGTTTAGCTATATTCTTAGAGAGTATCATTGGATTTCTTCTAATCAATCCAGGGGGTCGCGTTCAGGCTACAGTGTTTTCTATGCTCACTCAAAGGCAAGTACAATTCTATTTTGGAGATTGGTTTGACTAGGTGTAGGGCATTCTCTGTTTCTGAGTGAAGGTTTGTAAGTTGCTATGGGTGCCATTTGGAGTTCAGCTAGAAATCAGAGCTTGGAGCACCAAACAAAACCCCAAGTTGATTGTCATAAAAGACAAAGGTTAGCATCTTTTGATCTGGATGGAAGTCCAAGGATAATTTCTGGCCTTCCTGATGAAATATCTATCCAAATTCTGGCCAGGGTGCCCCGTGGATGCTATTCCAGCTTGAAATCAGTTTGTAAAACATGGAATTTTGTGCTAAGGGACTCGGAAATTTTTAAATTAAGAAAAGATATGGGTTTGACAGAGGAATGGCTATACATTTTGTTGAAAGATGAGGAAGAAAAACTTTTATGGCATACGTTGGATCCCATGTCAGGCAAATGGCAGGGCTTGCCTCCAATGCCAGATATTGTGCATGAGGAAGAATCTAACCAATCAGGTTTGGGATGGACTTTGTGGAATGCATTAGGTAATTCAAGTAGCAGACTAACAGGCGTTGTGAAGAATTGGCTTGGACGAAAGGATTCTTTGGATAGAACACCTTTTTGTGGCTGTGCTGTAGGATCACTTGACGGATGCCTATATGTTTTGGGAGGATTCTCAAGAGCTTGTGCTTTGAGGTGTGTGTGGCGATTTGACCCTCGAATAAATGCATGGACAGAAGTTGCATCGATGACCACTGCAAGAGCTTACTGCAAAATAGCCAGTTTGAATAACAAGCTCTATGCAGTTGGTGGAGTGAATAGGGGCAGAGGTGGTTTGACACCACTTCAGTCAGCAGAAGTTTATGATCCAGAGACAAACACTTGGAGGCAAGTTTCTAGCATGCCATTTGCACGAGCTCAAGTTCTGCCAACAGCCTTTTTGGCAGATATGCTAAAACCAATTGCAACTGGGATGACAACTTTCAGAGGAAAACTGTGTGTACCACAGAGCTTGTATTCTTGGCCTTTCTTTGTAGATGTTGGTGGTGAAATGTATGATCCTGCTGTTGATACTTGGGTGGAGATGCCAGTCGGCATGGGAGAGGGCTGGCCAGCCAGGCAGGCAGGTACCAAATTAAGTGTTGTAGTCAATGGTGATTTGTATGCATTGGATCCTTCTAGTTCATTGGACAGTGGTAAGATAAAAATGTACGATCCTCAGGGAGATGCCTGGAAAGTTGTTTTGAGAAAAGTACCTATCCTAGATTTCACAGATTCAGAGTCTCCTTACCTACTTGCTGGCTTCATGGGAAAGCTTCATGTCATCACCAAAAATCCCCAGGATGACATTGCCATTTTGCAGGCTGACACTAATGATCCTGCATATATATCTTCTTCATTGTCACCCTCGTCTAGTTCACTGGCTACTTCTGAGTCTGAGGGTGATGGATGGAAGACAATTGCGAGTAGGAGTTTTGGCTTTGTTGAGTTAGTTAACTGTCAGGTTCTGGATATCTAAGGTCATACGATGCCGACGCCTTTCTCTTACAATGATGATAAACATGGCACTGTTGCTATGCAAGATGATTTACATCATTTAGGAGCTCACTAGAGACGGTCATTTCTTCAGTTCCTCTAAGATCTTGGAACTCATATTCTGAAACAATCAATATTGTGTAATTCTTGCTGCCAGCTAATATCGGTAGCATAATGTATTAATAGGCAAACGCTTTTGTTGCAGGCAAGGATATTGAATACCATCCATTATTGGCAGTCACATGCCAATTCATGGTTAGGGATGCATGTCTCCGTGAGATTAGGACACAGTAATTAATAGTGAATACTTGTAAAGCTTTCTCTGGGTACAACCGTACAATATGTCAAAAATCCAAGTCTTTTGTTTCTTCAGTCTAAAAATGACATTTCAGAAACACTTCTGCTATAAAGTAAAACTAAAAATCGCATATAACAGTATGAACTGATCCATGCAATAGTGATAGTATATTACTTGTTCCTCTACCATGTCATTAATTTTTTGGCTCTTAATTGGGTTTTATGTATCATGGAATTTATAAAGGCTTCAGGAATGGATAAATAGTGTTCTTATAATGTCTGAGATATGCTCTATACAAGCATATACATTAATACATTGAACATGAGAGTAGAGTTGGCTCTGTTGCATCATTTTGCACTTTGTAAAGCGTCAGCCTTCGAATGGATGTCCATCGAGTTACAGGTTTTTGAAGACTAGGAACTCTGGGGCAGATGTAATTAAGAACCTACGGCCCTTGCAGAACATAGAGGCTAAATATGGCTACAGGAAAATAAATTTAATTTATTTCTAATTATGACGGTCAATACCATTTTAATTTGATCTTTATCTCCATAAATTTTGTTGCTCTGTTCCCTCGTAAGTTGTTGGGTTTCATTATGCCCCTTCAGTCCATTTTTTTGGGCCAACATGTTTTCTACTGCTGCAGGTCTTGTTCTACGACGGCCGTATGATATCAACACTGTTCTATCTAGGTCTGCAAGAAAGCCAGAAATAATTCCTCTATGTTTTTGGGTAGGTCCCTAATTCTTATTATACTGAAGTCTAAAACTGAACGGTAAACGTTAAGAGGCGCTATTACGCAGGTGCTTTACTCCTTAAAGGCGAGCTTTGCAGTCCTTAGTTTCTTCAGGTGCACAAGCTTTTTTTAAGTAAATGAGATACTCTCAAGGCTTCACCATACTCATGTCCTATCAAAAGAAAATAATTGAAGTTTTCGGAATTGCACATAAACTAAACCTGAAAGCTAGAAATAATATAAGACTACCAAAAACGTGAGCGCCAAAATTTGCCTTGTCATTTTGTTTTCGTGTATCAAATGCTTCAAAAGTTAATGTTTGTCTTTTTAAATGCTCAAAATGGCGGGTGCTCTTAAAACCTTCTCAAAACAAAAGAACTGGGAAATTTAAAAGCAACTATTGTAGGAAGATGTTTCGAAAGATTTTGGAACTTATAAAATATTGAGAAGAAGTGCCTAAGAAAGGACATGTGATCTGCAATCCTCTATAATTTTAACTAGAAAACCTACTGAACTATAAAGCAACTATTGTAGGAAGATGTTTTTGAAAGATTTGGTAACTTATAAATAATAGAGAAGCGCCTAAGAAAGGAAATGTGATCTGCGATCCCCTATAATTTTGACTAGAAATCATGAAAATAAGTAAACCTATTGTGCTATAAAACAACTACTATAGGAAGATGTTTCAAAAGATTTGGTAACTTATAAAATATTGAGAAGTGCCTAAGAAAGGACATGTGATCTGCGATCCCCTATAATTTTAACTAGAAATCATGAAAATAAGTAAATCTATTGTACTACTAATTGTTAACAAATGACAATGAGAATGGATAGAAATCAAAGTGCATGTTGTTTTTAGAAATGGAGGAATGAAATGAAAGAAAGTGTAACATGATGACAACATTTTCTCTGAAAATTGTTAGAAATTTAATGCGGTTAATCGGTTGCTCTTGGAGCCAAACACCAACCTACCTGCTTGACCCTCATTAACTTGGCAGGTGAGTTTGAAATCCAAATGAGGGGGAAAACATTCCGCAGTAAGACAAAAGGAATGGATCTGATTCATTCAATCGATTAGAGAGACTGGAGAGTTAGAGCAAAGGAAAAGTGCAAAGCACAAAGCAGAGGTAGAAAGATGATCATTAGATCGGAGTAGAGGCTAGAGAATAGAAGGAAGTTTCAAAAAGAAGACAGAGGTTACAGTAGCATGGGTCTTGATCTCCTTGTTCTCTGTGAGTTTGTATTGTTGTCCTAAGAAGCAGTGATTGCTCCGGGTTTGATTGTATGCAGCCATTATAACGGTAAGTTTAAGTTTAAAGTTTTATCAGTTTGAAGTTTTAGTGTTTTTTGGTTGAAGCCAAATGCTCTAGATTTTGTAATAGTTTTAACCTAGTTGAATACAAAGCAAGCAAGCAAGCAAGCAAGCAAGCAAGCAAACATACTTATTGATCCAGTTGATTCTTTATTGTCCTCTTTCTATTCGCTATTGCATGCTCAGTATTTGAGAAGTTCATATTTAAAGCTTCATTTACCTTCTTTGCATTTTAATGATGGAAAAGTTCAGATAAAAAGTCTGTTGGAATGCTCAATTCACTCTCTAACTAAGCCCACTTGGTCATTGTGCTGGTTGCATGTTGAGCTCCACCTCCCTTTGTTGACTGAGCTCACTCGGCATCTACACTGCCGAGTTGCCCCTTTGTTGCCAAGCTCACTCGACTCCTTCGTGTGTCGAGTAACTCAGCAACATCTTCTTGTCACTCAACACCCTCTTGTGTTGAGCAAAATTGTCACTCGGCACCCTTGGTTGCCGAGCAAAATTTTAAGGTTACATCTGATGCTTCCTTTGAGTAATTTGCTGCTACCATGTTGGGAAAGACCGTCTCTGTCATTACTGTGTCTATCAGACTTAATGCTCTCGCATCCTTTCTCCTTGACTCTTTCAGTTGAGTCTTACGTGGGTTTGTGAGGGGAGCATACAGTGATGGGACTATAACATCATTGAATCCATTTATTACAAACTCCCACAAATCTTTAACTACTATTATGGTTTTCATCCTCTTTGCCCATGTATCATAATTTTGTCCATTAAAGGACAGTGGCTACTGCCATATCTTTCCAGCATCCCCTGTCATGTCAAGTATACCCAAAAAATAAATGACCTAACTCACTATTGATGTGGGGCCTCAAAGCTCTAATACCATGTGAAAAATATTAAGAAGAAGTGCCTAAGAAAGGACATGTGATCTACGATCCCCTATAATTTTAACTAGAAATCATGAAAATAAGGAAACCTATTGCACTATAAAGCAACTACTATAGGAAGATGTTTCAAAAGATTTGGTAACTTATAAATAATTGAGAAGTGCCTGATAAAGGACATGTGATCTGCGATCCCCTATAATTTTGACTAGAAATCATGAAAGTAAGTAAACCTATTGTACTGTAAAACAACTACTATAGGAAGATGTTTCGAAAGAATTGATAACTTATAAAATATTGAGAAGAAGTGCCTAAGAAAGGACATGTGATTTGCGATCTCCTATAATTTTAACTAGAAATCATGAAAATAAGTAAATCTATTGTACTATTAATTGTTAACAAATGACAATGAGAATGGAGAAAGAGTGCATGTTGTTTTTAGAAATGGAGGAATGAAATGAAAGAAAGTGCAACATGATAACATTTTCTCTAGAAATTATCAGAAATTTAATGTGGTTGGTCGATTACTCCTGGAGCCAAATGCCCACCTACCACCTAACCCTCATTAACTTGGTAGGTGAGTTTGAAATCCAAATGAGAGGGAAAACATTTTGCAGTAAGACAAAAGGAATTAATTTGATTCATTCGATCAGTTAGAGAGACCAGAGAGTTAGAGCAAAGGAAAAGTGCAAAGCACAAAGTAGAGATAGAAAGACGATCATCAGATCAGATTAGAGGTCAGAGAATAGAAGGAAGTTTCAAAAAGAAGACAGAGGTTGCAGCAACACGGGTCTTGATCTCCTTATTCTCCGTGAGTTAGTATTTTTTTGTCCTAAGAAGTAGTGATTGTTGTAGGCTTGATTGTATGCAACCATTAGAGCTGTAAGTTTAAGTTTAAAGTTTTATCAGTTTGAAGTTTTAGTGTTTTCCGATTGAAGCCAAATGCTTTAGATTTTGTAATAGTTTTAACCTAGTTGGATAGAAAGCAAGCAAGCAAGCAGACATACTTATTGATCTAGTTGATTCTTTATTGTCATCTTTCTATTTGCTATTGCATGCTCAGTATTTGAGAAGTTAATACTTAAAGCTTCATTGTTACCTTCTATACATTTTAATGATGGAAAAGTTCAGTCAAAAAGTCTATTGTTAGAATGCTCAGTTCACTCTATAACCAAGCCCACTTGGTCATTGTGTTGGTTGTGTGTTGAGCATGTTGAGCTCCACCTCCCTTTGTTGACCAAGCTCACTCGACATCTATACTGTTGAGTTGCCCCTTTGCTGTTGAGCTCACTCGACTCCTTCGTGTGTTGAGTAACTCAGCACCATCTTCATGTCACTAAACACTCTCTTGAGAAAAATTGTCACTCAACACCTTGGTTGCCAAGCAAAATTTTAAGGTTGTGATTTATTTTTCACATGGTATTTGAGCTTTGAGGCCCCACATCCATAGTGAGTTAAGTCATTTTTTTCTAGGTATACTTGAGATGACAAAAGATGCTAGAAAGATATGGCAGCAACCACCATCCTTTAATGGACAAAATTATGATACATGGGCAAAGATGATGAAAACCATAATGATAGCTAATGATTTGTGGGTGTTTGTAATAAATGGATTCAATGATGTTATAGTCCCATCACTATATGCTCTCTCACAAACCCACATAAGACTCAGTTGAAAGAGTCAAGGAAAAAGGATGCAAGAGCATTAAGTCTGACAGAGGTAGTAATGATAGAGACAGTCTTTCCCAAGATTGTAGCAACAAATTACTCAAAGGAAGCATGGGATATCCTTGATATAAACTTCAAGGGGACTGATAAGGTCAGAGTAGTGAAGTTACAGATGATTAGAAGCGAATTTGAGAACCTTCAGATGAAAGACAATGAACCTATTGCAGTGTTCAACTCACAAATCTCTACTTTGATAAACTAGCTTAAATCAAATGGAGAAGATTATGAAGAGCAGAGGATTTTGGAAAAGATATTGAAGAGTTTACCTCAGAAATATGCAACCTTGTGATGACCATTGAGGAAGCAAAGGACCTCACCACATTGACCATGGATGAGTTGATGGGAACTCTTCAAACCCATGAGCACCGGATAAATAGATCAGCAACAACTTCCTAAGAGCAGTCTTTCAAGGCACAAGAGAATTCAAGAAGTAGGGGGAGAGGAAGATATGGCTCCAGTAGAGGCTCAAGAAGCAGAGGTCGTGGAAGGAATGGTCAAAGGAATGCTGGTGTAGAAAGCTTAGGACGAGCAAGCAACCAAGAGGGAGCAAGCACCTTTCAAAATAGCTCTAGAGGAGGTAAGAAGAATTACAACTCTAATAAGAGCAATGTTGAATGCTACTACTATCATAAGTATGGGCATTATGCTAGTGAATGCTGGAAGAAGCAAGGTGATCAATCAAAGTAGAATGCAAATGTGGCTGATGTGAACATGGGAAATGCAAACAATCCCACAACCTTCATCATGTGCAACATTAGTGAAGAAGGCAACCTTGAGGTGTGGTAGCTAGACAGTGGTTGTAGCAACCACATGAGTGGTAATGAAAGTTCATTGACAAGACTTTCAAGTCTGAAATTAAGATGGGAAACAATGGAATCATTCCCATAGTGGGAAAAGGATCTATCATGGTCTACACCAAGTAAGGTGAGAAGAAGGAGATACAAAATATATATTTTTCCCTTAGCATGAAGCACAACTTGATGATTGTTGGACAACTCATTCAAAATGGTTACAAGGTGCTGATGGAAAATGACAAGTGTGTCATTCATGAGAAGGATGAGGGTAATAGATTATTTGTAGTAGTTCAAATGAAAAAGAATCATATGTCCCCTTTGAGGATAGAGACATGTTTCTCTTCTCAAATCAATGTTGTACCTCCCAAGCATGCATGCACAATAGTACATCAACAATAAGCTCTTAGGAGCATGATTGAAGGCCCCTCCAAGCTTTAGCATCTCAGGTATGGACATCTTGGCCTTATTGTTTTAAATTTGTTGTCCAAGAAAAGAATGGTAGATGGTTTTCCAAGCATAGTAAACTCATATGACAAGTGTGATGCTAACATTTTGGGTAAGAAACATAGGCCCCCCTTTAATTATGAAAATTCTAGAAGGGCTAGAGCACCATTAGAGTCGGTGCATTTGGATTTAGTAGGCCCCATGTAAACTACTTCTATTAGGGGGAGTACTTATTTTATGAAATTCATAGATGATTTTAGTCGTAGGACATGGGTGTATTTCTTAAAGAGAAAATCTAAAGCATTTGATAAATTTGTTGAATGTAAAGCCTTGGCTGAAAAGGAATGTGGACAATATGTAAAAGTCCTTAGATTAGATAGAGGAGGGGAGTATACCTCCAATTTTTCTGTAAATTTTTGCAATAAAAATGACATCAAGAATGAGCTTACAACCAGTTATACTTTGCAGCAAGGTGGATTGGTTATAGCTTGGAATCAAAGGCTTGCAGATTGTATGTGTAGACACCTAAAAACCTTTAGAAAATAAAGTTTTTTTATTTTTTGAAAAAGTCCTGATGACATCATCATTTATTAATTAATTAATTATTTAATTAATTAATTAATTTTCATGCCATTAAATCTCTTTATCTTAATTAAAAATATTTAATTAAGGAATCCCTCCCAAAAATGTTTAAATCTTATTTAAACATTATTTCCTTATTTATTAATTATTTAATTAATAAATTGACAAAAATTCTAAAATAAATAAAAAATTTATTTTTTGCCCAAAAACTTGGCCAATTTCCTTATGAAAAATAACCTCTTCCAAAATCCTCTAATCCTTCTTTAATTTTGATTAAAGGCTAATCCCATCATTTCCTACCCCTAATCCCAACTCAAAATATTTAATTAAGATTAAATATTAATCCTCATGTTTATTAAAAAAGTTTTAATAAATATCTCCTCAACCCAAACCCTTGAAATAAATAAAACTTTATTTATTTCCTAAAAATCTAATTTATCCTCATCCTAAGAAGTTCTAGACTCTTCTAGAAAGTCTTCATCCTCATCCTAAGAAATTCTAGACTATTCTAGAAAGTCTTTATCCTCATCCAAAGTCTAGACTCTTCTAGAAGATGTCTTTAAACCTAATCCTAATCCCCTCCTAACCTTGTCACATTCCCTAAACATGGGTTAAAACTTACTAACCCAAGCCAAAGTTAACAAATATCTCCTCCTTCACCCACCCTCATTAAATGCCATCCACTTGCCTATCCCTAAGCTAATCCTAAACCATCCTAATCCATCCTCTAATCATTTTCACAAGCCTAAGCAAGCTTAAAACCTTCCTAATCAAGTCCAAGTCGAATTTGCTCTCATCACCTTCAAAATATCTCAACCATAAAACTTTATGAAGTCCACTAGGTCATAAATGACTCTTACAAGCCCTTTTATTGCTCTTACAAGTCATTATGAGGGTCTTTATGAAGATTTTATCCCTTGAGCCTCCTTTGTTGACTCATCCTTCCCCTTTCCTCCATCCTCTCACCATGTGACATGTGTCACTCCTTGATTGGCTATAAGGAAGCACAATCCATGTGCTCTCCTCTCATGCAATCTGAGCCCTCCATAAGCTTTTTCCCATCCTTGCATCTTAGCCCTCAAACCCTCAAGCCTCTTGCCTATAAATTGGATCCTTCCCCTTTGCAAAATAACACAATCCATGACGTAAAGTTATAATGCTATTTTGAGAGCCAAATTCATACTAAAGCCATCTATCCACACCAAAAATCTACAATCATCCATTGAAGCCCTTTTTGAAGTATAAGCTTGAGCATACATCCTATCTATTTAGTCAAAGCTACTCAACAAGAGAGCTTCTCATTGAGAGAGCCCATTAATGGCTCATATTTTCAATTGAGAGCTCATCTTAGTCTATCTTGAATTTTATGAATTTTGTTTAGTTTGTAGAAGCTTTATTTAAATTTGGTTTCTATTAGCATACTAACATTGCTCATATACATTTTGGCACGCCCGGTGGGACCCCGCATGGGTCATCTTCATTAGCTTTTTTAGTCAAGTTTTGTATGTTATTTTCTGATTTTGGCTAATTTTTCTTGTTTTTGTGATTGGTAGGATTGTATAAATTGGTTTTGTAGGTCCACATGAGCATGAAGAAGACAAAGGAACTCATAATCTATCTCATAGTGTTTGCAGATTTTTCAAGCTTATAGGTGGACAAAGAACTTGAAATTCTTCTTCCTCTTCTTGTCTATATTCTTCTTATTCCATCTACTTCTTCTTCTTCTTCTTGTGGGAGATCTTGGCCATTTTTTTTTAAGGAAGCAAAATCATACACACTTCTTTTTAGTGCTTAAAATGAACCCCCAAATCATACTTCAATCCATTGAAAAATTAAAAATTTGCAAGAAAGAAAAAATCTTTTAACAAGTGAAACTAAACCAATCTAATCATTTGCATCCTTGCAACATCAAGGTTTTAGATGCATTCATGCAAAATTAGGAACACTTCATTTTTGGGAATTTAAAAAGAACTTCAAGTTTCCATTTCAAAAGGTTCAAAATCAACACTAAGTGCACACTAAAGTTCTTTTAAAAAATCTCATAAAAATTAAGAGTCCTAAATGGTTGCCAAAAATTGTCTTAAAAGCTTTGTTATTTGTTCGAAACAAATTTCTTATTGCAAAATCTTGAATGTTTCTTAGGATTTTCATGCATCAAAACAATCTAGGAATATCATTTTTGGGCTTAAAATATGCAAACTAGAACACAAAATCTTGAATGAAAACCAAAGTCCAAAGAGTCATTTTCACTTTTGAGTCCAAAACAATCTTGAATGATCTAAGGTTAAAACAAAGCACTTCAAAGTTCTTAAAACAACACACAAAATCTCAATCTTGAATGCTCAAAAGAAAACACTTGAATGTTTAACCACTTTTCTTTGAATGCATGTTGCTAAAATCACTCTTGAATGCCATGGATTAAATTCAAATTTTCCTTGAATGCATGATTAAAACAAAAAATCCAATCTTGAATTCTAAGGATCAATTAACCATTGCAATATCAAACACTTCATTTGGAGCTTCTAAAAATTGAACAAAACAAATCTCTTTTCCACATGCAATCTAGGTAAAGTTTGATTTTTGGACATTTAAGAAACCTTGTTAAGTTAAAATACAAATTTACAAAAATCAATTTGAGTAGTTCCTTGGACTCACCTCTTTTCTAATCACCCATCAAATATTAACCATTGGTTGCAATCTCAGCGCCATTTATGGGGATGGGTCTACTTGAAAAAGGTGTTAAATGTTCCACAATCTAACTCACTCACTTGGTCTTTGAATATTTGCTTTAACTTTATCAAAATTCTTAAATGATCAAAACTCTAGATTAAATCGACCACACTTCAAGTTTGGGCACTAAAATTGAACAACAACTGATGTGGAGAGCCTCCGGGCGCGCGCTTGAAATCGAATCTCACACACTTTTGTTTTGGGCTTAAAATAAACTCACACTCAATCTTGAATGCCTTAAAGAAAATTAATCGATACTTGACGTGGAGGGCCTCTGGGCGTGTGAGTTTTCTTTTGTTAACCCTAACTCTTCTTATTGTTTGCATTCTTCGATCGATTTACTTTTGTTGGCGCTTCAAGTTGGAATTGAACATTATCTCTTAAACATGAGTGCTTGCAAAGTCTAGATTAGCACACATAAGAGTCAGTTGGTAAAAGAACAAGCGTATTTTTTAGCCCAAGGTCATCCAAGTCTTCTCTCCCCTTGTCGTCTTTTGAGGCCATCTTGGGTGCATAAGATTAGGATTCAAAACCTTGTTTCTTTTTAAGAGGCCTGCTTGGGGATTTCATCACCCCTTGGACGACCTCAACTCCAGTGTTCTGGCGGAGTATAAGAATCGGGAGGTGAATTGAAAGAAACCTCTCTTGGGATCAAAATTTTGTCACTCGGGCTAAGCCTCAAGGAACTTTATACCCTTGAGAAGTGAAAGAGGAGAAGTGGGTTACCGCTCCTCTCGGCTGTGTGACATCTTTTTGGTTTCATCTACAGATTTGGGCCTCACGTACCTTGCATATATCGAGGACTCCCTAGCTATAACAAATTTGATCCTTGTAGAAAGCTTCCTAGGATGTTGGTGTGTTTGACGTGCTTGCTCAAAACTTTTGTCTGCTTGTTTGTTCATAGCTTTTGAATGAATGTTTGCCAACTTTGGTCAAAATCCCAAAAAAGCAGAAATCTCCCAGCTCAAGGCATACTTAGCGTAGTCACTGCCTTATCAGAAAATTATCCAAGCTCCCCTGCTACAACCGAATCTATCTAGTTCTTTGCCTTAGAACAATCCCAAATCCAAAGTCCATCCAACTCATCCCCCTAGCCAGCTAGCAACCCAATCCAAAATCACCCAAGCCTTTAAAGAGTTGTTGTCACTTTGCCAAAATTTGCTATCCAATCAATCTATCCTACCAATCAACCAATCTCACCAAGGTTATCCCTCTAACAGAGCATTGTCTAGGGTAATCTAGCTTTGTCACTTGCATCCCTCATCACCTTGAGCTAAAGGTTGGGATCCACAAGTGGTCAATCTCGTGTCATGCCCATAGGATCATTAGTCTATCCTCAAGTTGACACAGCCACCACCAAATCTAGCGCATAGGAAAGCAAAACTCTCACTTTTTGACAACATGCCCTTGAAGTCTTCCATCCATAGGAAAGCCAAAAATCTCCAGCCAATCCTCCTTAGGTCTGTCATGCAGCTCTGACTCTCCCTAGGAAATCTTTCATCAGCCAATCCAAAATCTGTGCTTAATCCAAATCCAACCATGAGCTTCCGTGTTCATCCATATGCAAGACCCCATCCCCATCAAACTCATCATCAAAGCATGAAGTACCAATCCTATCATGATGTGTTTGGTCACATTGTCCTTGCTCCCACCACCTCCTATTCCAATGATGATGAAAATCTTGTTGACTATGATGGGTATATTGAAAGCCTTAGAAACATTCCCCCAAGCATCCCCCAAAATCCAAGAGTTATTCCAAACTATCTAGTCATGCCATCTGATATTCCAGCTTTCCCTCCATCACCCCATCAACCAAGCTTCCAATCTTCCACCCCCATCACACTAGCTATTCCTGTCAATCCACCTCCACCTTCGACACACGAGTCTCCAAGGAATCTCCTAGAGGAAATACAAGAAAAGTTTCCTCCAACAGTCGATAAGCCATGTCATCTAATCCAACCATGTGAAGTAGTCAGTGATGAAGCTTCCCCATCTATAATATCACCTCCATCTCCCATAGCTATCATCCCCATACCATCCATCAAATTGCTTAAAATTCTTCCACTTCCTGCAAGCATCAAAATCCCACCACCTGTCAAATCCCTCCAAATCCTATCCACATCGCCTCCAAGAATTTCCCAAATCTCTTGTAATGACCCTTATGCATCCATCTTCTACTCACCCATCTCCACTACTGAATCTCCCATCTATCCATCCGCTGCCTTTGAAGAATCCATCCCTTCACCTCCTATCACACCATCCACTCCAAACCAATCCTATCAAGATCCTGCCCAAAAGCATGTTGACATCCCCCAAAGCATAAATGAAGATATCATCGTACCATGTCTTCCATCCATAGTGCAGTCACCATCTCCTCCATCTCCAAAACCTCGAGCCATATCTCCTCCACTACAAGATATCTTGTCATCCCACCAGCTACATCAAGATCCTATCCTTCCATCTCCCTCGCTCCATGCTTCCATCTTACCACCTATCCAAGCTATTTCACCATCTATAATCTACCCTCTTGGTTCACTTACATTCATCCACGGTGGCCCTCTCTCAGTAGAAGAATTAAGAACAGTATCTCCCCATTGCAATACATCTAATAAATCACTTCTACCATTTTCTGCAAGCAAAAAATTTCCTCAGCTTGTTCAAATGCTCAATCGATGGCATTATCAAGGTCAAGATTTAGGACCACAAGAGCAAGGAATCAGAGAGCCTATTATTGCACAAAAAAATCTAGGATTACATGGTCTTGGATATGTATCCAAAGGCTCACCATCTAAAGGTGTTGGTACACCACACCCCCAAACCAAGCCTATCTACAAGCCCACCATGCCAGCCTCCCATCACTCCTTCAAGAAATCTTATGTCATCCCCCCTCCACCATCTTTGCAACCCAAAACAACCTACCATATCCCCCCTTCATCCGCTAAATCCATTTTGGGTCACTATGTCCCAAAATCTACCATCCTCCATCCTCCTATTAGCCATCATAAAAATCCTATTCCATCTATTCATATGCAAGATCAACAAAGGCACATATCAGGGCACATCATCCATCATCATCCCCCTACATGCTCTTTCATATCCTCTCCATCTCACAAAGCTTCTCCTAACCATCTTCCCAAAGCTTACCACAACAATGTAAATGCCAACTTCAAAATGCATAAAGCTAAAAATCCACATCCTAGGCAATCATATGTCTACTCTAAAAGACATACTCCAAAAAGGCAAAATCCAATCAAAGAATGCAAAACAATGCAAAAGCCTATGAAAAGAAAATTCAAAACCATGTGGATCCCCAAAAAAAAAGTTGAAACCCAATGCATAATGGCATCCACCATTGCTAATCCCCCATCTACTGACTCATGTCCCCCATCTCCTAACTCCATCTTGGGTGCCTATATCCCCAAGCACGCTTCCACAAATCCTCCATCATGCCCGCATCTACCATCTATCCCCCATATGCTCTTTTCACACCCATTCCAACATGTGCCAATGTTGCTTTTGCAAGCATCCCCATCTCATGCTCCTTTCCAGCATTTTCATCCCTCCATCTCCTACCATCAATCCCATCTAATCCAATCTATTGCATAAATCACACATCCGGTGTACCAACAACTAGCAACAAAATTGAACATTCCAATAGCTAGTGAAAAATCCCAAAAAAGCCAAAATCGCTGAAGAAAGCCAAAATCATTCCAGCTAAGTCCAAAGTCAAAAATTCAAAAAAAAGTAAAGAAAAATAAAGCGTCCACTGGTGAAAACTTGGCAATTCAAGCGCCTTGGACAAGTACCATGATGAAAACTTGGCAAACAAGCATCATGCGTAATCCCGCCATCCCCAGCTTAGCCTATCACCCTCATGCTTTTGGTCATCTCTTGACATCCACCTCCATCTTCCAATCTATCCACCTATCCTCCACCCTCCATCTTCCATCTCACACCGTCCACTAATCTCTTGCAACTTCAGCCAATCATCCCAGCTATCATCCATCTCCCTAGCCCCTTCAGCTTTTTCCATCCTAGCTTCAATCCTATCACATCCATCATAAGACCTCCTTCTGCATGTTATCTTCTGATTGGGGGCACTATAGTCCTTGGAGATCTTGTCTTGTCCATCCTCCCTTGTCATTGGTATCTAGCTCTAGGCTATCCTCATGCAAACCCAATGTCATCTCTTTATATCCATCATAATCGTAGCTATCTACCATCCTATCCATCCATCTCATCCTGCTCCTCTAGCTATCCTTGGTCACAAAATCTCTCCTCATCATTGGATGCATCCTGCCAAATCCAGATCTTTCGCTATCACCCCACCCTTAGCTTTCACATCTTGCACAACATCGCACCATCCCGCTATCCTCTCATCTTGAGCTTTTTATCCATCTGTATCATACCTATCATTGGTCTGTTAGCTTGTACCATATCTTGATTAGCCCGCTTGTAAATATCTTGGTCTGTCAGCTTGTACATCCTCTTTAGCTTAGTACCATTGTATCTATCGAGCGTTCGTGTCAGTTCGTCCTTGATCAGCATCTTGCACCCATCACACATCTTGGTTAGCTATTCCAACGCATCCTTTAGCTAGATTTCCTGTCACCAAAGTGTTATCTTTCTTAGTTCAGCTTGCTAGACGCATCACTCATCCAAATCCACCAGCTTCGATGCTCTCCGATAGGTCCTTGCAGGATATAGCTTTCCTCATGTCTGATCTTGGTCCGTTACTACCTTGTCCTACCCATCTCGTTGGCAAACGACTCTCTTTTGGATTTTCACTTTCTTTTGATTTGGGATCTTCCCTTTTGGGTCTTGAAGTATCTTTTCCAAGAAATCTCCTTGTTCCCTCCTCAAGGTTGCCACGATCTTCCATATCATGGTATGCTGCGAATGGCGCAATTAGAGCGTAAGGTCTTGATCATGTCTTTTGCTTGTTTTCCTTTTTGCTTGTGGGTTACCCAGCGTTGGTTCCACTCTGATTCTTTCGAGATTCATGTGTGATGTTGGGGCAATCCTTGTGTGTTTGTTTTAAGTCAGTCCGTCAGTCCTCTGGATAGTTGGTGAAAAGGCCTTGATGTTCTTGGTAACCTTGGCAATTAACCAACAGTCCTATAGCAAATCTAGTGCTCAACTACATGGTGGTACTTCTCTTTGAAGTATCCCCCCGCTCAAAAAAGCTTCACTGGTTTTCCTTCATCTCCATTATCCCCCATCCATATCCAACATCCATCTCTCCTACCCCAGCTTATGCATCAGTATCTCTTTGAATCACTCCTCACCTTTAGCTTTAGGGATCCACAATCCTAGTCTTAGGGATCCACCAATCCAAATCAATCCACCAAGCCTCATCTTTCGAGATCCACAATCCTAGTCCTAGGGATCTCCGAAACCCATCTTCCGCCAATCTGACTCTTTGAAATCCTGTTGCATCAGCTTTTTTTAATCCCCTCATCCATCTCCCCATCCTGGATTCCTTTTATAGCACTCCGCTCCTTCATCCTCTACAATCCCTGAGATCTTAAGCTTGCTTCCTCTTGTGCCTCTGATTCTCCCTTTATCATTCTCCCATAGTGAGAGTTTGAGCTAACTAAACCTCTTCTCTTAATCCAATACGAGTCTCCTTGCTCATCCCAAATTCTTGTATTTTTCAAGAAGCCATCGAGCCTCGCTTTCTCTCCCCGCTGCCTTCTTGAGGGGGCATCTCACAGCACATTCTCTCCTCTTTTGCTCTAGCCTTGGGCATCTTATTTTCTTATCTTTGATGCCATGCCACTTGCGGCATCACATCAAAGAGGGGCAAAATGTAGACACCTAAAAACCTTTAGAAAATAAAGTTTTTTTATTTTTTGAAAAAGTCCTGATGACATCATCATTAATTAATTAATTAATTAATTAATTAATTAATTAATTTTCATGCCATTAAATCCCTTTATCTTAATTAAAAATATTTAATTAAGGAATCCCTCCCAAAAATGTTTAAATCTTATTTAAACATTATTTCCTTATTTATTAATTATTTAATTAATAAATTGACAAAAATCCTAAAATAATTAAAAAATTTATTTTTTGCCCAAAAACTTGGCCAATTTCCTTATGAAAAATAACCTCTTCCAAAATCCTCTAATCTT
This sequence comes from Cupressus sempervirens, assembly GCA_028749045.1. Classification (NCBI taxonomy): domain Eukaryota; kingdom Viridiplantae; phylum Streptophyta; class Pinopsida; order Cupressales; family Cupressaceae; genus Cupressus; species Cupressus sempervirens. The sequence goes on from CM053792.1 coordinate 850,974,735, forward strand.
TCTTTAATTTTGATTAAAGGCTAATCTCATCATTTCCTACCCCTAATCCCAACTCAAAATATTTAATTAAGATTAAATATTAATCCTCATGTTTATTAAAAAAGTTTTAATAAATATCTCCTCAACCCAAACCCTTGAAATAAATAAAACTTTATTTATTTCCTAAAAATCTAATTTATCCTCATCCTAAGAAGTTCTAGACTCTTCTAGAAAGTCTTCATCCTCATCCTAAGAAATTCTAGACTATTCTAGAAAGTCTTTATCCTCATCCAAAGTCTAGACTCTTCTAGAAGATGTCTTTAAACCTAATCCTAATCCCCTCCTAACCTTGTCACATTCCCTAAACATGGGTTAAAACTTACTAACCCAAGCCAAAGTTAACAAATATCTCCTCCTTCACCCACCCTCATTAAATGCCATCCACTTGCCTATCCCTAAGCTAATCCTAAACCATCCTAATCCATCCTCTAATCATTTTCACAAGCCTAAGCAAGCTTAAAACCTTCCTAATCAAGTCCAAGTCGAATTTGCTCTCATCACCCTCAAAATATCTCAACCATAAAACTTTATGAAGTCCACTAGGTCATAAATGACTCTTACAAGCCCTTTTATTGCTCTTACAAGTCATTATGAGGGTCTTTATGAAGATTTTATTCCTTGAGCCTCCTTTGTTGACTCATCCTTCCCCTTTCCTCCATCCTCTCACCATGTGACATGTGTCACTCCTTGATTGGCTATAAGGAAGCACAATCCATGTGCTCTCCTCTCATGCAATCTGAGCCCTCCATAAGCTTTTTCCCATCCTTGCATCTTAGCCCTCAAACCCTCAAGCCTCTTGCCTATAAATTGGATCCTTCCCCTTTGCAAAATAACACAATCCATGAAGTAAAGTTATAATGCTATTTTGAGAGCCAAATTCATACTAAAGCCATCTATCCACACCAAAAATCTACAATCATCCATTGAAGCCCTTTTTGAAGTATAAGCTTGAGCATACATCCTATCTATTTAGTCAAAGCTACTCAACAAGAGAGCTTCTCATTGAGAGAGCCCATTAATGGCTCATATTTTCAATTGAGAGCTCATCTTAGTCTATCTTGAATTTTATGAATTTTGTTTAGTTTGTAGAAGCTTTATTTAAATTTGGTTTCTATTAGCATACTAACATTGCTCATATACAGTATGATCCTATCACCAAGAAGATAATCATTTCAAGAGATGTAGAGTTTCTTGAAAATCAATCATGGGATGGATCGGTTGATGTATCTTCAAGGACTTCAAGAAAAGTGTCGAGTATTGATGAGGAAGAGGAAGACATTGGTGATGAGCAGGATGATGGATCCAAAAACATAGATAATTGTAGACAAAGACAAAAAGGCTAGCAATCCCTTACATGCCAAGTGACAACTCCAAATACTTCAAGAGAGCCTCGAGCCACAAATAGTAGTAGCAATAATAATAAAAATTTAGATCCCACTCTTGCCTTCCTAGTACCAATAAAGACTAAAAGTCTAAGGGAGTACTAATACATTTGGCATCGATTTGCAACGGCCAAGTGTCGCAATTACGATGGTAATGTGTTGCCACTGCGACAGTAATAGACGTCGTTGTTTTTTAGTCACAAATTACGACATCTATCCTCTGACGTTGCAATTTCAACGCTTGTACGTCACAATTTAACCACTTTATTCTGGCACAAATCCCATCGCAATGAATGCGACGTATGTCACAATTTCGACGTCCACCCCATGCATTGTGATGGGGTCACGTCAGCATCTGGTCATGAGGTCACTGTGGTGGTAGCCGTCCCATTACTTCCCTGGACGTCACAATTGCAACATCCTCGAAAAATTGCGACGGGGACGCGACAGCACCATGCGGCGGGGCAACTGTGGCATCGACGTCGTGGGCCGTCACAATTCTTGCATTGGCGTCGCAATTGCGATTTTCGTGTAAGAATTGTGACGAGGACGCTATGTCTGCGATGCATGTTCTGTCGCAATGGTCAGGCGAACATTGCAATTGCGACGTCCGCGGCTAGCACTGAGGCGGGGTTGCTGTGGTAGTGACGCCAACTGCCATCACTGCCACAGTGACTCCGCCGCAAGCATATTCAGCCTACTGCGCCTTCAACCATGGTGTTTTTGGTACTTTTGGCTGGAAATACATTTAGTTTCTTGACTATATTTCTGCAACCTATGTGGATGCATAGCTTTTACACATGACCCATTCATTTCCCTTCCCTTACAGAGAAAAGTACCATTTTTGCCTCCCTGCCAAAAGGAACATATAAAGATTCATTAGGACTAAATGCAATTTTCTCAAAAACAAACATATACACTGCAGCATTAATACAAAAAATAAGCACCTGAAATAAGGAACCATCTTCCAGCGATAGGAGCTTAGCAGCCCCACTCTCATTATCTATAGAATTGTGGACCACACTACCATTCTCTAGATGCTCACCAGCTACAAGTTTACCATTTGAATCATTTTTTGGAAGTTTAGTAGCATGATGTCGAGTAATAATACCTGTGAAACCATTTGTAGAATGTTTGACATTATCATGATCTGTTACCATTAATTTTTGAATAAGCTTCAAAATTTCTACCAATATAGTTCTCATTATCATTGTTCACATCATAGTTCCGAGAATGTCTAACAACCATTAAAATTACCCACAGAATTAGTTCCCTTTATTTCAAATTCCTGCTTCTTAACATTATTACTAGACCGATTCGATGTGCATCCATTACTTATGGTATGACTTGACCAGAAGACATTATTTGTTTGAATACCATTGGTTCTTGGAGGCACCATTTGTAATGTAGCATCATGATCTGCTAATGATCTGGATTTACTGCATGATTGGCCAGAACTTGTGTTCTTTTCTAGACTTTCTAAAATGAAATCGACATTTGACAAATTTTTTACTTGTTGGGATATCTTGTTTACACCTGCAACACTAAAAGAGATTGCTGTCGTTTGGAAAGAATGCATGTTTTCTGTCACCTGGGGGGCATATGAATCTTGTAAGTGGTTTTCCTTTGGATGTCCAATGTTCAATGACACCCTCTTCTTTAGTTTATAGCCATTATACTGAGATTTAGACCCACATGCTGTTTGAATGCTAGTTTTCTTATCTCGTATATAGAATAGCATGTAAGCTTTCTGGGAAAGCACACTTTTCTCACTGACTGAATAGACCTAGAGTGCAAAATGTCATAAGAATAACTTCAATCAGTCTAAGCAACTTCAGTATAATTAGTGTTACCATATAAAGAAAAGGTTCTACATAAAATTGTAGTTCTTTTGTGTATTCTGTTATACACAAATTATAATGAGCTTGCTCCACAAAATTAAACATGTCTTCACAGCTGTAACAAATGTATACCCGATTATCATCTAAAGCATGCCAGATGCCTGTGGATGAACGAATAAAGCAGAAATAATGACCAGAATGTGTGCTCCAACCATCATGAACAAGAACACCATAAAGAGTGTTCTTAAAATTGCCCTCCTGTGATTGATCAATAGACAGAGAAACTAGAATATCATTCAAATGTGCAAAATTTATTATAAAACCAGTAGATATTAAAAAAACTATATTATTAGATTCCACTAAAAATGTGATCCACTGAAAAATAATATTGTAAGGGCTACTTACATGTGAACTGCTAACAAATGGTTTGAGATCCAACATACAACCAAAGTCTACTTTTTTGTCAAATTTTCCTCTAGATCCAACTACACTGAAGCGCTTGAGATGAATTGCAAGAAGATGTTGTTCTTTATCAATTTTGAGTTGTTCTAGAGCCTTCACCTTTACTTTGCATCATTCACATTGATCTCTTTTCACACCCCCATCTAATTGCTCCACTGCCGTGTAATGGGATAATGCTTTCGACAAGGAATCTGCTCGAATGATCTCTAGGCTCAAATCTAAGAAAGGATCAAATTTATTTGAGCAATAAGAACATTGTGTGCACTTTACCTACAAGCTAGGTTGAAGCAATTGTTAATGAATAAAATACTTTTCTAAGACTATAACCTAGAGTTCCCAGCATAAAACTAATTTTGAAAGGTTTAAGTGACCCAAAAAAGCAGAAATAATGACCAGAATGTGTGCTCCAACCATCATGAACAAGAACACCATAAAGAGTGTACTTAAAATTGCCCTCCTGTGATTGATCAATAGATAGAGAAACTAGAATATCATTCAAATGTGCAAAATTTATTATAAAACTAGTAGATATTACAAAAACTATATTATTAGATTCCACTGAAAATGTGATCCACTGGCAAATAATATTGTAAGGGCTACTTAAATGTGAACTACTAACAAATGGTTTGAGATCCAACATATAACCAAAGTCTACCTTTTTGTCAATTTATCCTCTAGATCCAACTACACTGAAGCGCTTGAGATGAATTGCAAGAACATGTGGTGTTTTATCAATTTTGAGTTGTTCTAGAGCCTTCACTTTTACTTTGCATCGTTCACATTGATCTCTTTTCACACCCCCATCTAACTGCTCCACTGCCGTGTAATGGGTTAATGCTTTCAACAAGGAATCTGCTCGAATGATCTCTAGGCTCAAATCTAAGAAAGGATCAAATTTATTTGAGCAATAAGAACATTGTGTGCACTTCACCTACAAGCCAGGTTGAAGCAATTGTTAATGAATAAAATACTTTTCTAAGACTATAACTTAGAGTTCCCAGCATAAAAATAATTTTGAAAGGTTTAAGTGACTCAAAAAAGCATAAATAATGACCAGAATGTGTGCTCCAGCCATCATTAACAAGAACACCATAAAGAGTGTACTTAAAATTGCCCTCCTGTGATTGATCAATAGATATAGAAACTAGAATATCATTCACATGTGCAAAATTTATTATAAAACCAGTAGATATTATAAAACCTTGCAAGCACTTAAAATTGCTGTTATATATGTTGCAAGAAAAGAAGTTTCAAGATAAGTTTACATTGCTGTTATATGTGTTGCATGAAAAGAAGAACTTTACATTGCTTTAACTTGCCATTGATGAGTATCATCTAAGACTTCTACACACTTTTATATGTATGTTCAGTGAGCACAGATCATGAACAATGGTAAATGTTGAAAATAACAAAACAGATATGTCATCAAATGGAATCCATAACAGTGACGACGAGACAGTGAGATGGACTATTATAGAAACTCAGAGATGATAGGACATGACAAGATGTACATTTACCATTATCTAGAGGAGCATCATCATCAGAGGTTACAGAAGAGCTATCAACAATGATATGAGTAGATTTAATGACATTAAAACAACATGATCATAATTAATTTTAGTGAAGAAGAAGATCAAAACTATGATAAATATTAGAGAGCATGACTCATATGATGAGGGGCAAAAAGAGAGATAATTTCACATTTTTGTTAAAGGTATTTAAAGTGTTTGCAAGGCGATTCACTATCCTTGGATACATTCACAACTTTTATTTGAAGGATATTCACCATATAATGATCATCAATTTATTGTCTTGTCTAAGGGGTCCAAGCACTAATGTCAAAGACCATTTTCTGTGAATAATGGTATGCTTGTTGCACATTGCCTTTGCTTGTAAAAGGGGATCTATGTGATGTTGTGGATATTGTGATTTGGTATATTAATATATTGGGATATTTCTTGGTAATGTGAGATCTTATTGAGATCCACCCTCTTGGCATGTTGGCCAATGGAGTCATGTTATTATATTGTAGCCTTCCAACAGATTCTTCCTCAAAGTTTATGTATACATTCATTATACATGATGACCTTCTATTATCAATATGAAGTGATGCATAGATTCATACGATATTTCTGAAGAGCAATATTCTAATCATTAGCACTGATCAATAACAACTATGTCCCTGTGCATATTCAGTCAGATGCCTGGGTATTTCTGCTGTAGTAATTCAGGGTTTCTCATAATAATCTTCAAATTTATCCCACTATGTTTGATAGTCACTATTCCTTCTCCAATCATTGCGTAAAGGTATGTACAACTACACACGACATGTATATATTTTAATATCTAAAAACTAGAGTTTTTAAAGTCTTTTCTGTCATACTCTCCAAGTGCAGTTATTTCCAATGATAATGTGGGAACTACTACCTTTTGCTCACTGCTTCACGTCCATCTGCATATTTGAGCAATCGTTATGGATATCTTATACTTGTTTTGGTCTTGTCAATATTTGTCGCAGGTAGAGATTCATATTTCTGTGTATTTGTGGAAAAGTCCACTTGAATTTTTAGAATTGATTGAATTAAAGTCAAATGACAAACTGAACTCCCATATTCGCTGACTATAGTGTAAGAGATGCTGAGCATGTAATATCATGCTGCCAGTTTTTCCATACCAAAATGGAAGTTCACAATCTTCTTCCTTAAGTTTCTCTCTTTCCAATATCTGACTGTGTGTTAATAGTTCCTTTGGTGAATTTGATCTATATGAAGAATTGCATAATATGTTGCCATACTATGCTGGTACATATGTTTCAATAGACCACCCCTTGAAAAACTTAACATGAATCCTCCATCGTTAATTATGCTTAGTTTTAATATAGGAATTGCATCTCTTCTAGTCCTCATTTTGACATTGATGCTGACACTTGTGATCTGGCTCACACTTTTGACATTAATAGAAATATTTAATCATGAATCTCTAACATTCTCTTAATCAGTATATTGTTTGAACATAAGTAGTGGGTAAGATCTAAAAATTGATCATTGAGTGCATGCATCAAATTGGTTTTTAGGATTTAGAATGGCGAAAAAATGAGGATTTACATAGTCACACATGAAGATTCTCCCCTTGGCATGGTAAAAGGGACTCTAAATGTGCCAAAATTTAGAGCAACTGTAAGATGTGATCACGAAGATGAGTAGTCTCTCGGAGGTAAAGTGCTAGACAATGTTGATCGATGTATCTAAAGAAGGTCGGCAGGGATGTACAGTGTCTAAAAAGATAATGAAATCTCCCTTTGATCTCATGGTAGGAGGGGCAACAGAAAAAGAAGTGGGTCTCTATTTCCATCTCAAAAGTATGCTGACTTTCACAAGGCTATGATGACTTGTGAGGGTAGCTATACGATTGAATCTATGAGCATGCTGTGGGCAGTTTCTCTAGGCTGTGGGTGACTTGTGAAGACAGTACGCATAGTAATTCAATATTTCAACAATATTAATGTCTCCACCAATATTTCAACACATACATTAATTAGTGCTTGCAACTGGTAATTGGCACCTTCATCCCTACTGGTCTGAGAACAGGCCATTTGTGTCAGGCAAAACAATGGAATGTGGGAACAGTTTAGGGGTCCTTGGTTGTAATGCACAAGCACAAAGTGATAGTGATTTTTTGTTCATTTTTGTTCATGTTGTTAGCATTTTTGTCCTAATTTAAGTGTGTAATGATGCAATTGCTTTAGCAATTGTAATGAACCCGATTTAGGGGTCCATCGTTTATTTCTAACTTAATCTCTTATTTGTATCTGTGTATTATATTTTCTCCAATCCATGCTCTACGGTCTCCTCAATATTGTTCTTTCATCATCACCGAAGCTTGTTCCACATCTTCAACAATGGTGAGCCATGTATTTTGTTTTAGAGAACAGGTTTGGGAAGAAGGTGAGATTTTCAGCAAGCACAAATCTGTCAAGTCTTTTGGAAATGAATTGCTTGCCAGATCTTTACTGGTCCAAGAATATTTTCCTTTGATAGGAATGATTTAACCATGTTTAGATGAATCCATAATATCTGCCACTGATTCACCATTTAGATTCTTCACTTGACAACTTCCTTTTTTCCAAAATTTTTTAGAACTATTTAGGAATGTGACGCTTTTAGCATACTTGAAGAGATTCCAACAATGTTCTTTTCATAGTTGGTGGCATAAATGTTAACAATGGTAAAGAGGATGTTGAATTCTTAGAGTTTGAGACTATTCAACGTGTTGAGCATGCTCCTTAGAGTAGGTAGTGAAAAGACTTCTAGAAGCTCTTTTCCTTCAATGATATGTATGAAATTGATTTTCCATGGAACTCAGAATACAAGAGACAAGAGACGGTAGAAGGGTCCATTATTAGATTTTTTTGCATGGGGCAAGGAATTAAGGTGTGATCTATTATATTGTCCCCATACTTCCAATGTTCGCCATTTATGCAAGTTGATAACTTTAGTAGCCTAAAATTATATTCAACGTCTGACAACATTGGAGATACTATTATTTGGAGAAACATTTCAGTCATATTTTATCGAAGGTAGACTCTTGGAGGTGTGATATATTTTTTTACATGCATTGATGTGAATGGCCATTTGTGAAGAATCAAACCTTAAATGCTGAACACTATAGTGGTTGGCAATAAATTAGGTCCAACAATTATTAGGGCTATTTGGATGGTTTAGAACTTCAACATCTGCATTATTCATCGATTGCATCTGAGTTTCATTTGATTATATTGATTGGTGTTGATGTATGTATTATTTTCACCCAGAAAGGTTTGAATGCACTCCAAAATCCCTCAAGTCTTCATTTCAGCATGCAGAAAGTTCCCAAATGCACCAATGTACCTAGAATTATGACATTTTTCACCACAGGTCCCACCTATCCTCTTAAACAACTTAGAGCTTCATTGATAGTTTGATTTGACCCTACAACTATTAGATTTAATTTGAAGGCTCCAAGAAAATTTTCCTTTATGTGGTTGGCATGAAATCGAAGAAAAATTGATGCTCATCCATGCCACATTTATTATTGCATGACCCAAAGATTTACATATCATCTCTAGGCCACTGTTTCAGCTTCTTTTTTCTAGTGATTTCATCATCATTGCACAAAATTTAACACACCATCAAGGATATGGTGAATGTATAGGAGGCTCTTCTAACAGGTAACAAGTGAGATCACAGATTTTCACATGTAGACACTGGTGTTTACAACTGTTTGTGCACAAGCACAAAGTGATAGTGATTTTTTATTCATTTTTGTTCATGTTGTTAGCATTGTTGTCATAATTTAAGTGTGTAATGATGCAATTGCTTTAACAAAATCCCCTACATGTTTTACACTTAGTTCCAAGGGTTCCTTGGTGGGGCACTACATAGCCAGTACAACCAAAATACTTTCAAATTAAAACTATTTAGTAACCAGGACAGAAAATTCTTCTAATAGAGAACACTACATAGAACCAAATCTAAGACACTATCATGCATAGAACTGAATGTTATGGTTGTGATCTTCTTTTCAAATCTATGCAGCACAGAACATTATACTTATGTGTATTGACTCACTTCCTGTATGCGATCCAAAGCTCATATGTTATCAAGTGTGTCTAATGATAGGGAGAGACCTCCGTGCAGGAAGAAGATCTGCAATGAAACAAAAGAAAAGAAAATTTTCTTATAGTAAGAACAAGTTTGTTGTGTTGCACAAGGTACCAACAAAATAGTGTATAATATGTTTTTCTTTACCTAGCTTTCAATGAGGGCTATTAGTGGCAAGTAATCAAAGAGATCTGTAAAATACTTCCATACATTTGCATTTCCATATTATCTCAGACATTCATCGTAAAATCCATACCTGAAATTGCAAGAAAACAAAATAATTCTTGAACACAGTCGAAAAATTAAGATAAATTACAAATAGATTGACAAATTTTGATCAGCTTTCTAATCTCCCCATTCAGATACTAATATTTTGCCTCCCATAATTTAGATATAGCCTCAAATGGCAAACAATGTACGTGTCTGCTTTAAGCATGATGATATGGAGAAATACTATAGTTAGTGCCCCTCGTCAAACAAGCCAAGCTACAATTTTTTTTGGTAATTTGAAGTTCCTAAACTGAATTATGTTCCCCTACGTAATTTGAAATTTATGTAACAAATCCTCTTCTACCTTTCAATGAAGTCAAGGATGGTGGAGGAGTTAATTTAATATTTACTAAATTGTAGGACAATTTATCTTGGGAAATGTAGGAGTTGTACGTGTGTTACGACAATGATTTTTGAACTCTAACAAGCTGCATTTCATAAATGTTGACTTGGGTGAGAAAATGGTTGTATTTAAATTGAGAAATGATGTTAATTCATTTGAATTTAAGAGATTATTGTTTATTGAGCTCACCATTTGTTACAATTCAGCATGAGAGCCTTTAATAGAAAAGTCAAGTTGATAACATATTTAAAATAATGCATTTGATGCAATCATGCATTTTGCTATTGTTGCTTATGTTGGAGATAGTAGTCTTGACCCATTAAGCTATATTATGATTACGTGAATTTATATTCTATCCGTTTACAAGTTATGGATTGGAATTATTTGCAAAAAGTTTTTTTAATATCAATTTCTTCTAGAGAGTGAATCAGGAGTGTGCAGTGGTACCAGTGGATTTGGAAGAGAGCGGTGGATGACCCATGTTTTTTTTAGCTCTAGTATAGTCATTCATCACAAAGCTTACATGTCATGTGTGGGAGTAACTCTAGAATGTCACAAATTAGTATATTATTATAATTCAAATCTTGTTTATTTTGGTTTTAGTTTTATTTTGTAAAAGTCAATCTAGATTTAAATAATTATGCCTTTAGTTTCAAATTTAATGGGGGATTGAATTGAACTAACTATTTCCTCTTATTAACTAGTATACCAAATTACAACATTCATTTATTTATGAATAAAATAGAGATGCTTAGTAAAAGAAATTTGCTCAAAAGTAGGTATGGAGGTTTGTGTTTACTGGAGGGTAGCATGACCAAGCTTAAAAATAATAAGAATGGAAATACATGTGATCAGTGGATTTGTACATGCAAACAATGTGGCAAGCTCAGTTTGTAGGGGTAAGCCATATGGATGCCTAATTTTCATGGAAGCACCTTCATGCCCGCCTTCAACTTGGGACCTCATTGCTCCATCTGACAACATAACAACTTAGTCTCCATTTTTGGCTACTCAAAGTCGTGTCTATTTATCTCCAATATTTGGTGCATTGAGATTTTGGTGAAACTATTGTTATTTATTTCCCTTATTTACCAGGTTGAATATGTTGAAACATATGAAATATAGTTGTTTGCATTAATATGGTTATGATTTAAATGTAAAATGATTGTCTGATTTTCATTGTAGATATTATCATAATATTTGATTAGACACTTTGACTCTATCAAAGGCAATACTTTCCAATAAAGATTCATCTTAGACCACACCCAATATAGATACTGAATTGTTCCTTCAATAAATTTGGATTATTACTGTAGATACACTGCAGATGCAATAATATCATGGTGACTGAATATACTTTCCATCCACAGATCTCTTTGTTTTCATTATGCTTGGTTATTGGACATTTTTTCATATAAAAAAATACTATATTTTAGCAAGCCAAAATTTTTTATTATCAAGATATTTTCTTTCATAAAGTATTAGTGACAGCCAAAATATAGTGTTAGCTGTCCAAAGAGAAGTTGAAACAAAAAGATCTTTGCATGTCGCCAAATACCCAATGGGACTTCACATGCTTGTGAAAGATTTTGAAAGGGTGTGTCTTGATCAGCTTGTGGAAGATTTTGAGAGGTTGTGCCAGATGAATGAAGGCAACAAAGAGAAGGTTCAGATCATCGACATTTTTGGAATGGGTGGGGTTGGCAAAAAAAATTTGGCCAAAGAGTTGTTTAACCGAAAATGCTCCCAATATGAGTAAGCATGTTTTTTGTTCGATGTGAGGGAAGCCTATGGAAATATAAGTTTTTCTTCTTTACAAATGAAATTCATCAAAGATCTATTATAGACAGATCCATTCCATTTTCAATCTATAGAGGAAGGAAAAACTCATATAGTGAATTGCCTAGACAGGAGCAATAGGCTAAGTTTCCTAATCGTTCTAGATGATATTGATCACCTGCAGCAGTTAGATGCTCTACTTATAACAAAAATTGTAAAGAAGTTGGTTTATAGCCTTGTAATAGTTACAACTCGTGATGTGGGGGTGCTTATAAATGTAGAAATTAGTGTTGCTTATAATCTAAAAGGGGTGGATATAGACAATGCCAAAGAGCTGTTCTATTGGCATTCCTTTGGACAATCCCGTCTAGCTGAGGGTAATGAGAATCTGGTTAACTCCTTCTTGAATGTATGTAGAGGATTACCTCTGTCACTTCAAGTTCTTGGCAGTCATGTTCTTGGTAGACATTAGAATTATTGGAGGTTAGAATTGAATAAAGTTACCAAGACATTGCCTCGAGACATACACCAAAGCCTTAAAATAAGCTTTGATGCATTGGACTATGAGGAACAACAAATTTTCATGGATTTCGCATGTTTTTTTGTTGAGAAATCCAAGCACACTGCCATGGAAGTATGGGAGGCATCAACATGGAGCTCTCGACATGCAATGGAAACACTTAAAAACAAGTGTCTTGTTCAAGAAATGAAAGGGCATTCATGAGAAACATTAATAGTTATAATGAGAATGCATGACCATCTATGGGACATGGGAAGATAAATTGTAAATAGCTTGAGCCCACTGCATTTTTGGCGGCCACGAGATAATTTACATCTAGTATGGTTGTGTCTCCTCCCATTTTCTACTTCATATATATAATAATAATAATGATTGGAGAAAAAAGGATTCTAAGAGTAATGGGTTTGTTTGTTTTGCACCTTGCCATCCTCCTCCTCTGAATGTTGCCCTTGGCCGTTTCGCTACAGAGATCCCCATAGAATATAGTAGGTCAATGCGGGTCTCTGCCCCTCTCAATATGTCAAGTTAGACGATGCAGGTCTCTGCCCCTCTCGATGCCTCGAGTTAGCGCCTCAATGCCCCTCTTAATGCTGCTGAAGTCTCCCACGCGCCTTTCCTTTCCGAAGAACCCTGTGTCGATTTCTTTCAAATGAGGTTTTTCGGTTTTTTTTTCTCTTATATCCTTGTAGCGTCACAATTGCAACATTTTCGTTGCAATTATGATGGCATCGGGCTAAGATTGAAAAAAAAAAGCCAAAAACACATTACATTTTCTTGCCGTCGTAAATTGACATCGCAAATTGACCCCTAATGTATTAGTGGAGATATACCAAAAAGAAAAGTATGAGGAAGATTATGATGAGCATTATTTTCTCATTGTGATTGAATTTATTTTGAGGAAGCTGTGAAGGAAGAGAAATGGTATAATGTCATGGATGAGGAAACATATGCTATTGAAAGCAATGAGACATGAGAGTTAACTACGTTGCCTCAAGTAGTTGGAGTGAAATGGATTTACAAGACCAAGTGCAATGCTGAAGAAAAAATAGATAGGAAGTAGGCACGTTTAGTGGTCAAGCGGTACAAGTAGTAGTATAACAGAGATTATGATGAGAAATATGCCCTAGTTGCAAGAATGGAAACCGTGTGTGTGGTCATAGCAATTACAGCCCAACACAAATGGAAGGTATATCAAATGGATGTGAAGTCTGCCTTCTTGAATGGTGTATTGAAAGAAGAAGTATATGTGGAGCAACCACCTGATTATGAAGTTCCAGGTGAAGATCACAAAGTGTATAGATTGAAGAGAGCTCTATATGGGCTCAACCAAGCTCCATGGGCATGGTACAATAGGATTGACTCATTTTTGATAAGAAATAGCTTTAGCAAAAACAATGGTGAGCTCACTCTCTACATCAAGGAATCAAATGATAAAGTGTTGATTGTTGTCTTGTATGTTGATGACTTAATCTTCACTACAAATGATAATTTCCTAATTGGTGAGTTCAAAGAGGCCATGAAGAATGAATTTGAGATGACAAATCTAGGTCTCCTAAAGTACTTTCTAGGCATAGAAGTAAAATAAATGCATGATGGAATCTTTATTTCTCAATAAAAACATGCAAGATAGATCTTGGAGAGATTCAAAATGCAAAATAGTAAGGCATCCCCAACACCAACAATAGTAGGTTTGAAGTTGAGTAAGGAAGATTGTAGAAAAAGGGTGAATCCACCATTATACAAGAGCACGGTTGGAAGTTTAATGTATTTGACAACAACTCGACTTGACATGATGCATGCAGTAAGTCCAATTTCCAAATTTATGGAAACACCAAAGGATTCCCATTGGCAAGTGGGAAAAAGGATCCTAAGGTATGTGAATGGTACCAAGGGATTTTAGATTTTGTATATTGTAGATAATGATTGTAAGCTAGTTGGTTACATTGATAGTGATTGTGCTAGAAGTTTAGATGATAGGAAGAACACTTCCGGATACATGTTCCATATCAGATTAGGTGCAATTTCATGGGCATCTAATAAGCAACCTATTGTTGCTCAATCTATACTAAAAGTTGAATACATACCGATGAATGCAACAATATGTCAAGTTGTTTGGTTAAGGAGGATCTTGATATATTTGAATGAAAGGCAAGATGATGGAACCACAATATTTTGTGACAACATCTCCCCAATTGCATTGTCTAAGAATCCCATCTTCCATGGGAGAAGCAAGCACATTGAGATTAGGTATCACTTCATCAGAGAGTTGGAGAATGGAGATATTAAGATGAAATTTTGTAAGTTTGAGCAATAACTAGTAGGCATTTTTACAAAGCCTTTGGGCATTGAAAATTTTGTGCACCTAAGAAAGAGTCTTGGTGTAGTTGATTTGGATCAAGAGTAATCCTTGTTTTGTTTGGCTAGGGACAAAGGGGGAGTGTCAAAAATTTAATGTAGTTGGTTGGTTGGCCCTAGAGCCCAACACCCACCCACCCGCCTAACCCTTATTAACTCAGTAGGTGAGTTTGAAATCCAAATGAGAGGGAATTTTTTTGTAGTAAGACAAAAGGAATGAATCTGATTCATTCAATTAGTTAGAGAGACTAGAGAGTTAGAGTAGAGGAAAAGTACAGAGCATAGAGCAGAGATAGAGAGACAATCAATAGATCAGATTAGAGGTCAGAGAATAGAAGGAAGTTTTAGAAAAAGGACAAAGGTTGCAGAAACATGGGTCTTGATCTCCTTGTTCTTTGTGAGTTTGTATTGTTTTGTCCCAAGAAGTAGTGATTGCTCCAGGCTTGATTGCATGGAACCATTAGAGCTATAAGTTTATGTTTAAATTTTTATCAGTTTGAAGTTTTAGTGTTTTCTAGTTGAAGCCAAATGCTCCCAAATTTTGTAATAGTTTTAACCTAGTTGAATAGAAAGCAAGCAGGTATACTTATTGATCTAGTTGATTCTTTATTGTCTTCTTTCTATTCGCTATTGCATGCTCAGTATTTGAGAAGTTCATATTTAAAGCTTCATTGTTACCTTCTTTGCATTTTAATGGTGGAAAAGTTTAGATAGAAAGTTTTTTGTTAGAACGCTCAGTTCACTCTTTAACGAAGCCCACTCGGTCATTGTACTAGTTGCGTGTTGAGCTTGCTGAGCTCCACCTCCCTTTGTTGACTGAGCTCACTTGACATCTATACTGCCAAGTTCACTCAACACCCTCTTGTGCTGAGTTGCCCCTTTGCTGTTGAGCTCGCTCGGCCCCTTTGTGTGCCGAGTAACTCAACACCATCTCCCTGTCACTTGACACCCCCTTGTGCCGAGAAAAACTGTCACTTGGCACCCTTGGTTGCTGAGCAGAAATTTAAGGTTGTGATTTATTTTTCATAGGAACCCTCAAGGAGGAGCTAATCCAAAATGGTGGTGGCAAACACTTTTTTGTCATAGTGCACCTCTCAAAGAGATAGTTTAGATACAAAATATTACTACTGTCATAGTGCACTACTCGAATATACATCTTGAATACAAAATATTACTACTATGGAGCCTATTTCTCAATTTCCACATTTTCTTAACCTCATTATAATTTCAATTCTCCTCCCCATTTGTCTTGGATTGCCAAAGTCTTCTTATTGATGACTATAACACATTAGATGTGTGTTAGAGATCTATTGCATTGAATTTGAAGGAATAAAATTGAAGCATTCCACTTTCTTGTTACTTGTGGCCAAACAATTTTTGCATTGTTGAATTTTGGAGTGATTTTAGTGCTTGGAACTTGTGGAAAGGCCTTCATCTAATTATGATATTTCTGTCTAGATCTACATGAATCACATCTCCCTTCATAGAGGGTTTTCGATCCTACTAGCTTATTTTCAATCTACAAAACATATCCCTCCATTTTTGAAAAGTCCAAATTGTTGAAACAAAACATCATTTATAAACACTTTGTGTGATTTTCATGCATTCAAGCCCCTTGAGAAAGAAGGTAGCAAGGAGCTTTAGGAAGATTGCCTGGCATATAGTAACATTAGATCTGGTTATATAGAGATATTATAGAATAGGGACTTGAACTACTTATTTGAGGAGGATCAAGTGAAGAGAATGACTTTGATTATCAAACTCTAGTGAAGGAGAGACAAGTTAACCAAAACTTTGTAGCTAGATTAGTTCCACTCCTACCTTGGGGGGGGGGGTATTGTGTGGGTCCCATAGGCTACTTTAGCCTTGTGGACATCATTAAAACCTATCATATCATATCAATAGGAACCTTGTGTTAAAGTAGTACATGATTAGATTTCTAAAGTGATGCTTGACACCAACAATGCTGCAGGGCAAATGCAATGATGTTCTTATCATGCTCAAAATTAGATATGTGTAAAAATTCAATATTTCCATCCATCCTATGATGAACTCTATAGTAGTCATTGATTTCACTTTTTTTTTCTTCATACTTTGACGATTGTAACCCTTTATAATGCATGCCATATTTTATAAAAATTTCCATGGACTAGAAATCATGTGACAAAATCGGTTTGTTAATGTTGCAATGTATGTCTTTCCTGTTAGGAATCACTGGTAGAATTGGCCTCATTTAAAAAAAAAAATTGGTCAAATTTTCTACTCATGTTGGTTGAATGATCTACAAATTATCTTGTTGTTATTTTCCTTGTCAAAACTTCAACCAATCCTTGTTAATGTCAGAATTTCAATGCAAAATTTGGTTGAAAATGGCCTCCCTTGCTTGTAAAATGGTCTGTCAAACTTTCGACCAAACTTTGTTGAATGGCTCCCTTGATTGACTAGGATGCCAAACCCACGACAACATCCTGGTCGATTCTTTGGTCGACATTTTGACCAATATGATATTTTTTAAAAAAATTACCTGAAGATAAATATCCAAAGTAATCACCAATGATAGCCTCATCTTTGATTAGTTTGGATATTTATCTTCAGGTAATTTTAGTTTGAAGGTATGCTAGTTTTAGTTTGGATATTTACCTTCATTGCAAATCTAGAATGATGGGATGATACTCTATGGTATAGGTATGAACAATGAAGAGTTGAGTAAAATAAAAGAGACAAGTACCTAACTACTATGTGAAAACTCACATTGTAATTGTCACAATAAACTAGATAGGGTGTACTGTCTTTATTGGAATATGACTATATGAGATAAATATTTCATTGGCCTTTTTGCTGCTTTGCTCCAAATGGGCACTTGGAATGTTTTCATTTCATATATCATCTTCTAGGGGTTTTGATTCCTTGGCGAGGGTTTAGTATTTTAGGTATGTTTCACCCTCCCTTTATTTCATTTTTCCACTAATCAAGATCTTTGTATTTTTAGGCCGAACCACACCTTCTCTATAATGAGAGAGAAGAGAGCCACGATGAATGAGTATTTATATACTATTTGAAGAGGTCAAACTCTTTGAGGTTTCTCATAAATATGAGGTAATATGCAAATAAATTTCCCTATGAATTCAAAATAGATTAGCAATTTGTTCATCACCTTTCATCCAACATAGAAGTAGCACTACTTATTTGAAATCAATTATTGTAAATTACTCACAAAATAATTGAGAAGTGCAAAAGTTAATTAATTTCTAGCCTTGTACCACACCATACTTTGTGCTATGGGTGGGTTTGATCCTATAGTCCAATATCTACTATTTGCACTATTGCAAAGATAGAGACCAAGCTATTCTCCTTGCAGTCCAATCTACAAATTGATAAAATATATGATTCTAGGAACTAGATAGTAAATAAAAATTAAAGAAAATATTGGTAAATATCAAATATATTTTGTACATGTGACATAAGTACAAATTATGATTTGATTAGAATGACAATTCTCTCTTGTGAATTACTTAGGTGCAATAAATTGGCACATAATGATGGCAACATGTGTTTTACTTACTAGTCCTAATTCATGATCCCATGGATACTTCTACTATTTATAGAAGGCAATTAGATTTAGAAGAAAACTTGATATGTCCATTGCCACTTTGAAAGATCTCGTGTACCCCTTTTCAAGCCTTTCAAAGTAATTGGTCATGTCCTGCTCCTTTTAAATCATAATATGGGCTAATATTCTGCCACAAAAATTTAACAAAGTTAGCATTTAGGAACAAGACAAGTTGGAAAAATATTTATGATAGGAATTCTACTAGAGTTGGAGACAAAATAGGAAGAAGTCAACCTTTAGGCCCATAGTCATGCTTAATAGGTCCATTCTATTTTTTCCTAGTTTTAAAAATATTGGCTTATACATGTAGAATTTTGGCTTTGAATAAGTACCGGTCCTAGTGCCTACAAACAAATTTTATTAATAAGTCATACTTTCCCTCCTTATAATTGCGAAGTAAGTATTTTGTTCACAACTACCATAAACATGGTAAGATATGTATACATTTATGAATGACCAAAGTTGATCAATTGGAATTCAAAGTATGATTTAGTTTTAAAAGAGAAGTGCTATTGTAGAAATGAACCCAAACATGCTGAAATATGAAAAACAAAAGCATAGAAAATGGCAATCCAAAAGGGAGGTAGTAGAACCTAGCCATTAAGGGAAAATATAAATATAAATATCCAAGAAATGATGACTTGCTAATGAAAACATTAAGATGATGAAGATGAATGTTTTACATCAAGATGAGAATAAGAAAATGAACAAGAATTGTACTTTAATGTAACTCAAGCATTCAAACCATCAACATGAACATCCAACAGTGATGTGTTACGAGCTAACAATATGCATAGGATAAACTCAAGGATAAGGGGGTCCAGAATGGTAGAACAAAGTAAATTCCAATAGATCTTCCAACAATCAAGGCTAAAGAATCTACGATGGTGTAGGGAAAACTGTGATAACACACTTGTGTCCATGTTAAAGGCTGCAAACAAGGAGAATTGGATGGACCATAATACAAAGTAAAGTAAGTTAAAAGTAACACTGAACAACAACAACAACATCAACATCAACTTCAACCTCCATTGAAGGAGGTTGAGGAGCTTGTTCAGTCCAAGCTCTTGGATGAATGGGCTCGACAGGCTAGGAAACTTAACCTTAAGGTTTGCGACCTCCTACCTTCCACTGCTGACCCAGTGGAGAAGGCCTATACCTTTCTTTGCAATTAGCTAGAGCTCTTTGAGATTCACATAGATAGGACATGGATGGGTACAATTCCACAGTTTTCATCAGATTCCACAAACATCAGATAGGTTACAAGTCTTAAAGACCAATTGAATACTCTTCCTACTACCTTCAAAAATATACCTTGATGAAGATCTCACTAAAGCACATGTTACTAAACTTAAACACACCCGAATACTAGTTGTAGTAGCCCACCCTGAGGGTAAATGACAGTTATCCATAACCTTAAGGAAATTATTAAAAATAATCCTCCTCTTAGTTGGGTTTTTTGGTCAACCCTACTAAATGATGGTGGTAGGCTTAGGGAAGGAATAAGTGTAGGGACTCCTAGATTGTTCACTATTGGAATGGTAATGGTACTCTCTAGTCTCTTTCGGGTCTTTTTATGGATGTCATTGGTATTGCAAATATTATTCTTGCTACAGAAACTCATGAGAGTCCTACTTGTCCTCTTTCTGGGATTCCTAGATTCCACTAGCTATCTACATATCATGATGACGTTAGGTCTTCTAGAGGTATTAGGGGATCTGGTGGGGTTTCTTGTCTCATTTGTGACTTCCTCATCAGTAAAATGACTGTTATGTATTCTAACAACCTTGCTAGGTTCATGTTGGTTTGTATTAGAGGCATGCTGGTTAGAGATCTTTTCATTGTGGTTTGTTATTTCCCTCTGACTACTTCTCCTTATACAATTCACGGTTCTGAGGGAGACCCTTATGGTGATCTCCATGACTAGATTGACAGGTTCTCTTTCCTAGGGAATTTAATCATTTTAGGGACTTCAACACTCACACCAAGGATCTTCAAAACCCTTTTCATGATCAATAGATAGACTCCATGTGCACTTCCAAGTTTGACAGGGATGATCTTAATCTATAGCGTTCATCCAAGGACATCGAGGGCCTTTTGACATAGTATGGACAACACCTTCTTTAGCTCTATGAGTCTTCCTCTCTTGTGGTTCTTAATGGGCTCTCTTTCTTCCCTAATTTTGGTCATTTCATGTGCTATCCCCATTGTTGTGGGGCTAGTATTGTTGACCATGTCCTTTTCTATACCTCCTTGATCCCCTTCATTAGTCACTTCTCTATTTTTCCCACCTTCCTTTGGAAAACCACTCTCTCCTTTGTCTCACCCTTCATGATCCTCCGCTCAACCCCCTTCCCTCTCCCTCCATACACCCCCATCACCTCTGCCCTTTAGCTCTACTCTCACCGACTTGCACCACCTTCTCCTTCATTGATGCTGATCCTGACTGCTTCCTCACCCACCTTCGATGCCTCCTTCCAATTACATCCCTCACCAACTTGCCTTGTGCCACTAGCATGTTTGACCTTATCTCCATGATGATTCATGAGTCGCCTACCCTCTCCATCCCTCACTCCACTATCACTCTCACTACTCGTCCCTCCCACCCTAGTTCCTGTCCTCAGAATTGATGGTTTGATGATGACTATAAGTCCTTCCACTATCTGCTTCATTCCACAAACACTGCTTTGGATCCTCCTTTCCCCTGATCAGGATCTCTTACCATAGCTTTCTTCATTGGAAGAAGCATCTCTTCTACCTTGAGTAATGTAGGTCTCTCAACTCCTCCCTTCAGGTCTCCCTAAAGCTCTTTTGGTCCATGCTCTTTCCTTGGCCCCTCACTCTTCCCATGGACCTAGACTTTGGCTCCCTCCTTTCCCACACCATTACCCTTTATGAAATGCCTAACCAACCC
This sequence comes from Cupressus sempervirens, assembly GCA_028749045.1. NCBI lineage: Eukaryota > Viridiplantae > Streptophyta > Pinopsida > Cupressales > Cupressaceae > Cupressus > Cupressus sempervirens. The sequence goes on from CM053792.1 coordinate 850,995,889, forward strand.
CCTCTTTATGTCACTCCCCCCTTCATTGCCACATCTTTTCCATCTCTACCATCTCCAAGGTCGTTAGAACCATGTGTTGTAGTAAAGTTGTTGATGAGGAAGGTTTCCAACCAGAGCTCTTCAAGATGGGGATCTCGACCCTTGGATCATCTCTTTTTGTTCTTTCAACAGAGTGGTTTGCACTAGTTTTTCACCTTCTTGGTCTCACTATATTATCCACCTGATCCATAAGGATGGTCCAACGTTTGATTCAAGAAACTATAAGACTATTATGATCATGCATACCTTTGCCAAATTCTATGCCATAATGCTACATATCGCTCTCACGAGACAACTAAATAGTTTAAGATGCAGGGCTAGAAGTTAGGTAGGTTTAAGAGTAGATTTTTAGACTACCGACTATATTCTCACCATGAGGGCCATTATTGAGGAGGCTTGACATCACTGTGTTAAAGTTTACTGCTGCTTTGTTGACTTTCATAAAGCTTTTGATTCGGTCCCCCGGGCAACATTATTTTAGCGACTCAGAGATATTGGGGTTTTTAAGATTCTTCTCATTTCCATCATCAAACTTTACGAGAGTGTTGTTGGATGTCTTGGGACTTCATAGGGACTATCTAACTTCATTTAAAGTTCTATCACTGTTAAGAAGGGTTGCAATCTTTCCCCTATGCTTTTCAACATCTATATTGATGAGCTTGAGACTTTTCTGAGGGGCATTTCACATCCTGAGGATGGGTGTTGCCTTTACAAGGTTTGGGTGTCCACCCTTCTCTTTGCTGATGACATGGTGCTTCTATCATCCTCACTTGATGGGTTACAATAGATTTTGGATGGTTTGGCCTCATTTTGTGATTCTCGATAGTTGGTGGTCAACTTGGGTAAGACCCGAGTTATGGTTCTCAATAGATTGAAAACCTTAGATCACCAATCATTTTTCCATGGGACTGAAAATGAGAGGATCTCTAGCTACACCTATTTGGGAATTTTGTTTCTAGGACCACATTTTAATTTGATACTAGCCATGATGCTGCAAGTAAATGAGGGGCTGGGTTCATTGGCCTTGCTTGAGCGATAATGCTTTAGAAACCATTTCCAAGATACTACATCTAAGATGTATATCTTAGACTCCCTGGTTAGACCTACTATCCTTTATGGTTCCACCATTTGGGGACCCTCCCTCCTAAACATTGATTATGCTTTGGTGGAGAGTGTTTAGACCCTCCTTCTATGGCACCTCATCCGTTATCAGCTAATTGCTCTTGCTAGTATTATCTTAGCCAAGTTTAGTGCTCATCCCTTCAGACTCTACATGATATTTGATCTAGCTTTATTAATTCATAGGCTTAGGATTTTTTCAGACTTTGTTGATGACAGATACTATTATTCCTACCTAGCTTACTATTCTTTAGCTTTGATTGTTGCTTGAGATCCAGTTGGTCATGCTCATTGCTGGTGTGCTCAAGTTTCTAGGCTCCTCAACATTGTTGGTATTGATATTGATCACCTCCCCCCTTTTTAGTATCCATTAGATGCTCTCGCTCATCTCCTTCCCTCTTAGTCAAAATTGAACGAGATTACCAAGATGGACATCTACAGGAGGTATATCTAAGTGACTTGGGTTGATCCACTAGGGGGTCTTTTTCCTCATATGACCTTCTATATGGAGAATTTTATTGACATCTGGGATAGTATCATTGTTCATCCGTACTACTCTTCTCACCAATGGCCCCATGCCCTACACATCCAATTGGGTTATTTTAGAGCAGGTTATCCTCGACTTCGTATTCATACAAATCATCAAACCAATAGAGTTGAGAGGATTTGTTAGTGTTGTGACATGGATGTGGTCAAGAATCAGATACACTTTATATTCTATTGTCCCATATATTATGAGATTAGAGGGAGGTTCCATTTCTTATTCAGAGAGTCCAGGTCCTTATCCTCCTTTTTTAGGTATGATGACTAGTGATGCCTTGCTCTTTTTCTATAGGAGGCTCTCCATCTTTGAGATTTCACCCTTTGAGAGCTATTTGCCTCTAGGTTTTCATCTCTCCATCCACTTGTCACTTCCTTCTTCACCCCAATTACCTCTCTTAGGGTAACCAAGTGGCCTCGGTGCTCGTCTATGGATTCTCACACCAGATCAAGGAGACCATGTAGAGACCACTTGCATCATTGGCAACAACGTACCTCCTATACCTAGCGTAAGGCTTAGATTTCTCTACACACAACTAGCTATCCATCTATTTTGAGCTACTTACTGCTAGTTTTGTGGTTTTGTAACCCCCTTCTTTCTTTTCTTCTTGTTCTGCTTGTTTCCATTTTGTTTTGTTATACTCATACACCATTTGGTGGTCTAGCTGCTTTTTGGCCCTTGTTTATATTCTCAATCCCTTAGACCTACTTGTGGTCTCCTGTTGGACATTAATAAATTATCTTATCTTATCTTGTCTTGATATACATGATGGAGGAGTAAGTTACATAAGGAATGCCAACTTAGATAAGGAATGCTAGTGTGCCACTTGAAATGGCTTGATTAATACATCCTCTACCTATTTGTAGATGGGCTAAATCAAAGGAATGGTTTAATAAACCAATGTCTATTTTAGGACAAATAACATAGAGAATCTGAAACCTATTTCCTTAGAATTCCCTCACAATGTCTTAGATTAACCATTTGATAAAGTGGATACACAACCTTAGCAAGTATTTCTTTAAAATGTATCATTTAAATTCCCTAAGTATTTTTCATAGTCCTCAAGTTAGATGCAAAGAATTTTCTGCCTTGAATTGGTTGACTCACCCAAGTCTCACAAAGATCTCTAGAGTCTCAGAATTTTGCTGATTTTTACAAGACTGACTATAGAGAACATTTTGAACACGTCCATTTCTTGCATAATCAGCTAGGAAAAAGTACCAATCCTTGTCTCTTGACAAAAATGGTTTATAACTTATTTAATATCTTCTTAAAACATTTGTTAATGTGCTTTTTAGAAAGACATTCTATTTTCTATAAGTTTAAGTTGTTAAATTTCTTATTATTCTAGATTTTATGTAGTGTGCATATGTGCCAATCTTGAAGTCAGAAAATCAAAAAATACCTGATCTATGTACTGTTTCTTAATAAACATGTGCAGTGCATGTCCTAGTGTGTCTACATATAGAATTGGTAAGGTGCCATTAGGAATTTCATCGTTGGTAACTTTTAAACTATGAGGACAAAAGAAGAAAAACTGATTCCAGTGCCATCAAAAAGGTTGTTTAAAAAATAAAAGGAGATTCTAACTAGGAGACAATTTAAGCTCGTTAGGTTGTGTAGAATTTATTTATAAGGATTTTTCTATGAAGTTTTAGAATTTTAGAATTCATAAGTTTATAAATTCCAACCTTTAAAAATATACATGAAGCTAAATAACACTGATTTTTGATCAAATAATTGTTGATTTGAGTGCGAATTAGAATCAAAGGTACAAATATGCAAATCCTATGTGCATTTACCTTACTAAGTACCATAAATAATCACTTGAGTTGCCTATTGCATTTATTTGGTCCACTAGAACATTTTTTTGTAAATGCACTAGGCCCCCATGGACTAATATCATAAATAGTTAGTGATTTTCATACTCGTTATAATTGGCTAGTGTTGAAGTTAATCTACTCTTGTATTAAAGATGATCTCCAATGAAATAAAACCTTTATCTAAAGATCCCTAACATTATAATTTTACATAAATGAAATGCTAAAAGTGGAAATGAATTTGAAGAAGTGAAACAAAACTCACAATAGGATCATGAGCATCTTCCTATTCGAACATTACCCAAGGGACACTTGTATTTTTTCCAATAGCCATAGATGCTACCCATTTGTCATATTATTTTCTAGATTCTACATAATAGAATTCATCATTTTGATACTCATTCTCAATCTGAAATTAATATAGTAAGCGCGTGAACTTAACATGATCAAAGCACTCTGCTTCTCAAGAAATTTTCATCTAGAGATTAGAAGCTAACTTGTATCTTGAAAAGGTTTATGAGAAATGGGTATGCTATTGCAAAGTATTAACCTATGAAAGGTAAACAGATACAAAGATGAGACAAGAAGAATATTGTGCGAACCTTATGTTCCATAATTAAAGAGGCTAGAAAATCCCCTTTTAATTTGAGCATGAAAAACATTTTTGGTCATTATTGTTTCTATATTGTCAGAAAATGTAGCACCTAGCCCTTCAAATTTCTAAATGTAAATGTTACATTTAGTTGTTCTCATTTATACATGATTGAGTGTATTTCATATCTATTAAGAGTTGCACATACATTTTGAAGACAATGGATATAGCCATATTCCAATAAAGATGGTCAACCCTATCTATTTTATTATGATAGTTACAATGTAAATTTTCACATCATAGTTAGGTTCTTGTCTCTTTTATTTTACTCAACACTTTGTTGTTCATACCTATACCATAGAGTATCATCCCATCATTCTAGACCTACAATGAATGAAATTGATTAATTAATGAAGGTATGTTAGTTTGAGCTTCACTTTGTTTCTAGAATACTTTAAGATTTACTACTTAACAAGGTCAACCACATGAAGGTGGAAGTTCATCCGGCCTAACCCCTTCCCCCTAACATCAATCTAAATTTCTCATTAACATATAATTACATAATTCATTCATTCATTCATCCATTTATGAACTATAACCTTCAATCAATACAATCACATAACATTCATTAATATGATATACAATTCATTAATACACAATATTAATCAAGACTTCATTAACACATAACAATATTCATTAACATGACATAAAAAATAAATATTAATATGCAACATTTATAGATAATTACTTAAAACAACGTTCTTTCATTATCCAATAAAGTTTATCAAATAAGTTTTTATCAAAGATAATTTTTTAAAAAAATCTTTGTTTTTTAGCTCTCTTAAGGAAAAGGCTAATAGGAGCATCAATATCTTCCTCATTCTCCTCCTCTTGTGGCACATGTAATGTCAAATTATGATGCCTCCTCTTATTTTGAGGAGCATGTGGCTATTGCGCTAAAGGGGGCTTTGTTGCAATAACAACTAAATGGGTTAAATTAGCATACTTTTTTTTTTCTTACTATTACTGTACACAAAATATTTGTGTATTCATGAAACCTTAATGCAAAGTGTAGATAAAATGACAACGAAGTAGACTAAACACAAGAAATCATTGTCAAAATGTAAACTCTATGAATGCCCCATGTTTCTTTAACTTCAACCACTAAGAATTCTCTTAGACTAGTATCTCAGTGACAGTTCTAGAATGAGAAGTATGCTTAAAATGTAGATCTACCAATATGTATGCAAGATCTCAGATGAAAATGCAGATTACATGTGAGTAACAACTCTTAGAATTGTATCAAAATGGACATGCAATGAACTAAACATGTGTTAAGATGATACTAAATAACATGAAAACAAAGCTAAAATGCTCTCAAAATGACATAAACCTGCTAGAATAACAATGCTAATATGCTCAATATGACAACTTTGAATATGCCTATAATGCAGATGCCTAAAACTTGGGTCCCTTTGCTCTTGAATTCTCCTTCTATTTATAGAATTTTAGAAGGGGTTGGAGTAAGAATTTGGGTTTTAGCTTTAACTGGCGGATAGAAATGAAATTAAAAATGTCTCATAAGAGACAAGAGGAGGAGCCCAAAAGTCTTGATTTGAGGATAAATGTGGGTTTTATTTCAACTAAAATGTCTCATAAGAGACAAGAGGAGTCCAAAAGTCTTGCTTTGAGGATAAATGTGCATTTCTTTTCAACTAAAATGTCTAATAAGAGACAAGAGGAGCCCAAAAGTCTTGATTTGAAGCTAAATGTGGATTTTTCTTTTCAACTAAAGTGTCTCATAAGAGACAAAAGGAGGAGCCCAAAAGTCTTGATTTGAGGCTAAATGTGGATTTTTTTCAATTCTTTATAATATAAAAGGAGGATATTCATTTTGTGAGGATAAATGGATTTATTGATTTAATAAAAGTTTCATTTATTTTTAAAAGTTTGTCTTTTTCCCTCTCCCTTTTGAATTTCATTTTATGATTTTGAATTGTTTCTCTCCTCTTCTAAAGTTGATTTAGGTCTTATTAATTTGATAAATGATTTAATCAATTAATGGCCTAATGTAATCTTTAATTTAAAAGTTTGTTGTTTTCCTTTGATTTAGTCCTTAATTTGCGTTAATTGATTGAAATTGTGTAATTCAGGGCTTTGTCAATTTTTGGGTGTCTACAAATGCCCCTCTTTGAGCTAATATGCAAAGCATTATAGTTCAAAGACTGTCTTGATTCTCTGATTTTAGGTCAAATTTTGATGACTGAATGTTTGATCAATGATGTTTCGAGGTTGATATGATGTATGATTGTCAATACCTTGATGTCTGAGTGTCATTTATTTTGTTGATTCAATGTTTTGATATTGTGATGTTTTGCTTGGATGCCCCAGTTTTGTTTGATTCAATGCTTACAATTTTGGATGGGTTGATATTTGAAAATTTTGATGCCCTGGGTAGTAACATTTTTGATATTTGAAATTTTTTTATGCCCTCGTATACTATTGATGTCCGAAAATACTGCCCCCTAAGAAATGAAATTGGAAAAAAATGAATGTGTTAAATAGGAATATTCCAATTTTATTTTTGAAAATGTTGATGAGAACAATTGATAGGGAATATATAGTCACAACATGATGTGCAAAATTAGTTAGATGATATTGGGTAGATTAAAAAAGTGCCCCCCTCAAGATGCAGAGTAGGGGAAAAAAAATGTCCATCTCAAGATACAGAGTAGGACAAATAACAAGTTCAAGATAGAACCCATAGCTGAATAGCTAGATGTTGAGATTTGATTGATGTAGGATGATCACTTGTGATGAAAAATTGAAGTCAACATTTGGTGTTCAATTGTTCGAGATGGGATGAGTGCCCCAAGTGAGCAGAAACCTTTGGATCACAAATAGACAGATTATGTAAGTGGTGCGACATAGGATTGATTTGTGGAGCTTTTGTGTTCATTTTATTGGCTTATCATGTATGCCATTGATGATGAGGACCATGTTATGTTGATGTTGAGGAGCTTTTGATGTTGATGTTGATGACCTTTTGATGTTGATGAGTCAATCCTTTTGATATTTGAGATATTCAAGCTTTTGGATGTTCAAACTTGTACACTTGTTATATCATGAAATTTATATATCTGATGTGAGAAATGAAATGTGTTTAACGGTAATGAAAATGATGGAATAAAATGAAATATGATAAATGAAATATGATGAGATGAAAGGATAATGATAAATGGAAAGAAAATGATAAATGAAGTGAATGAAAGGTGAAATGCAAGGAAATGAAATGGTAAATGAGATGATAGATGGAAAGAAACGTATGGAAGCAAATGATTATGCTAGAAATGAAAAGACGTAAAGGAATGGGGCTCAATATTTGAGATTTGAAACTTACAAATGAAACTTGAGATCCAAGTAAGAATGGGTGGAATAATGAATGCATGAAATATGATTAATGGTGTTATGGATAGTGACCCAAAATTGTTTGAAATTTGAAAGTAACACAATGTAATATGAGGCAAAAATAGGAGAAATTAGTGACCATAATTGTTTGAGATCAAAAGCCACAAAATGTAATAGGTGAAATAGATGATAGGCGAGAATGAAGTGTGATGCAAGGTAGTAGTGTTGTGATGAGACTGAGTCCACAATAGTAGAGTGCTAACCATTGCACTAGTTTATTGGGTGGTGAATTGTTGTTGAATAATCTTACTTGTTGTTTGTAGCCTTGTTTTTGAGCACTATTGATGAGATTCATGTATGTGTTATCCTAATTTATGTGCTAACTGTTTGATGAAAAGAGACCCAAGATGAAAATGCAAACTAAATGAATGCAACTAATTGTCTCTTTTATTGTAAAGAGATGCAAATTAACTATCATCATAGAAGTGACCAAGTACAACCACCACTAGCTTAGCTATGGTGATATGAATACTGTGTCACATTGAGAAGTAGCACCAATCATAGATAATGTACATGAAAAGTATACAAATTTATTGGAAAACAAATGTTAAAGCCACAGTAAATAAAAATAGGCATGCAAACAATCAAATGTCAGATAAAATCCTCACCTAAGATATCGCACAAAATTGGTCAAGGTAGATATGGCTTTCCAAATGAGAGGAGGTGCTTACAAGTGGACACCGATAATGCATGAAATCAGAGGATAATTGGAATTGAACAATGAAAACTCAAAGGCAAACAAAGTATCATGACTTCATCTTGATAGCTCTAGTCAAGTACATCATCGAGGTACTAGAAGTGCATAATAATGGAAAAACTAGTAATTGTGGACCAGTAGTGTTGACAGTTGTGTGTAGTAGTATAAAATTTGTTCAAATCGAGGATAAAGTGGTTGTAAATGGTTGGGCAATAAATTATGAGATGTGGCAATGAAAATCAGTAGTAGAATGCATGTAGTGTGTGTTGGTAGAGAAGGCCATCAAATTTTTTTTAGTGGTCATTATGGCATGGGAATGGCAGAAGTGTACCTAGTACTAGTGTAGTGGGAAGCATACACATGCTAAGGTCATTAAAGAGTTAGTCCAGGCGAGTGATGGCCATAAATAGGGGTATAGCATGAGAATGGAATGAAGCAAGGTGAAGAGTAAAATGTGGTTGTTAGATTGACTGAGAAATATGAGGTAGTATGTAAGTGAAAAAAAACATGTCCACTGTGGCCACCATTTCGTGTCCTTCCATCCCCCAACCTCTTGCATTGCCATCACAAAAACTTTGTGACTTGCCTCTTTCCTATTGGTTTCTTCCCCACATCCTTCTCTGCACCACCCATTTTAGCTACTGTGACCTGCACCATCACTCACGACCAAACTTAAACCACCACTACCAAAACAAAAGAAATATGACGATTGAGATTATTTCCCAGCAACTGCCTAGGTTTCTCAGCGATTGGCACCTATTTTTTTAGGCATTTGGACTTTTTTTTTAGCTATTAATTTTCTTTTATAGGTGATAGCCGTATGGCTATCAATTTCATGCTTGTAGATTTCTGACATCATCATTGCATCAACAACCTTGTACATGCCCTCTTAAGCCATAAGGAGCAATGTTCAATTTTTCACTCATAACTTGACCATCTAGACTCCATTTTCAGAAAATAAAATATTGTTAAAAAGCTGGTGTAATACCCCAAAATTGGCTCATTGCCATTATACCAATTCTGGTCTATTTCTGACAATTTCAAAGTCCTATTCTAATAGGCAATTCTCATTCTGCTATTCGCTACTTGACTTAATTGTCAGATGCAGAAAAACCCTAATCTGCATTCATCATATTTCTTATTTAATTCCTATAGTACGTACTCATATTAGTCGCATTAAACCTACTTGATTTAATTATAATTTAATTATTAAGTATTTATAATTTAATTAAATTAAATTATATCCTAAGGCTAATGTACTATGGAATTAAATTTATTTAATTTAATAAATACACCTATCTTAATTAATTAAATGTAATTATTTAATTAAATGAGAAAGGTATTTCTAATTAATTAAACAAAATTATTTAATTAAATGGAGTACTTACTTCTAATTAATTAAACAAAGTTACTTAATTAAATGGGAAGCCATTCCTACTTAATTAAATAAAGTTATTTAATTAAATAAGAAAAGTGTCTCTAATTAATTAAAGATTATTTAATTAAATAGAAAAAGTAATTATGAGAGCATATCTCATTTTATTAAATTAAATATCTCAACAAAATCTCTCTTCAGTTCAAAAAGGGAAATTTCTAGTTCACTATTGATCAAAAATGAGTTAAATGAGTTAACTCCTTTTTCTACTTAAATTAAAACAGTTAACTCCTTATTTTACTCAAAATCAAAGCTGTTAACTCCCTTTAATTTGGGAATCTCCCTTTATGACTGAACCTCATCTTCAATCCTGACCATTGATCCGAATCGATCTCAACCGTTGATGGATTCCAAGAGAGTCTATTTAAGAGACCCTCATCTCTTCATTTTGGAGGATGAATTGATTTGCTATCAAAGTGCTATTGAAATTCATGCTCATATTTACCTACATTTCTTGCATACATTCTCATTCTTAGATTAATCTCATTTTAGTTTAATCATGCATATGCTTAATCTAGTTTTCTTTATTTGTTCTTAGATTACATTGCATCTTTCATTTTAGATTAATCTGCATACTCATTCTTAGCTTAATTCCATTGTCAAATCCTTCGTTCTTAGAGGGTCTGGTTACCTGCACCTCAATTTTGAGGATATTAATAGGCAAAATCCCTTTAGATAGAAGGCAACAGGTCGCCTTGCAGGTCAATTTTCAGATGAACAATCCAATGTTCATTTCAGGATGAATCCATAAATAAGGACCATGTTGAAGTGTGTGTGTTAGCATAGGCCGCATTTTCACATATACATTTTTGGCGCCCACCATGGGGCTCGAAAATCAATTTTTCTGGCCTCTTTCTATATTTTTTAAATCATTTTTTTGTTCTTTGTCCGTATTATTCCGTACAGATTCAAGAATCTTCGCGCAAAATTGTTCATTTTCGCGCGAGGATCTAGAATCTTCGCGCAAAATTGTTCATTTTCGCGCGAGGATCTAGAATCTTCGCGCAAAGATTCTTTTCGCATCGCGCGAGAATTTTTTTGGGTGCGTGAAACTTCACGCGAGACCTTTTTTTTTGTGCGAGCTGAATTCAATTTCGCACGAGCCAGATTTGATTTTGCGCGAGCCGGATTTGATTTCACGCGGGCTGTAAAATTTCTTCACGCAGACTGTCAGGAATTTCACGCGAAACTCTGCTGACAGAGGCATTTTTTTACATTGATTTGCATGTTTTTTGATTTTTTTGTTGACTGTTTGCGATTTCTAGTGTTTCTGTGTTTTCTGATTTTTTTGAATAGCATAGCTGCGGTTTGCGGGACAATGGGAAAAGTGTGCTAAAGTTGCCAGAAATGGATAAAATCTACTAAGCACGTTGCGAGGATCACCAGGTAATCTTCCTTAGCTGATAATACTTCATTTGGATTTAAAACAAACATCTTTCGTGTTGAGCTTGTGTGTTTCCTTCTATATTTTCATTTTACAACACATGCATAAATTGATACTAGGGTGTGATCTCTGTTAGTATTCATTTAGCAGGCTTAGTCTTTAGTGATAGATCTAATTAGCTATCTTGAGTTATTGGACTCGCTAATCTGCCGACCCCTTGTTCCACCCCGTGGTTGCAAGCTCAACACCACGTTAAATAGGGGAGGGGTCTATAGGACATAAGCGTTAAAGGTTCCACAAGGCAACCCTTTTGTGCTTTCTAGAACTCACTAATTTCTGAGTTGTGGACTCATTTTGACTTGTGTGAGAGGTTAAATGTTCCACATCTTTGGACTCATCTCACATTAGTTAAAGCGTTAAGTGTACCACCTTGTGCTTTTTGATTACTTTTAGATAGATTTATTTTTAGGAATTAACATCTGTACACACATAGTAATTAAGCCCCGATGAACACTATTCATGGATCTTGAGGGAGTGGGTTCCTAGTGAAACTCCTCTTTAAGACAGATTCCTTATGGGTGGGGAGGATACTTTGAGCATCTCATAGATAGATGAATCTTTGACTTGTTGATTAAGGCATTCTTTCTCCGGAGAGGTTGATAGATCACGGGGAGATGATATCATAGATCTTTAAGAGATAATCTTAGTTTAGCGTGTCAGATTAATCTGTCTATTTTGATTGGGCTAAAGGTGAAAAGGTGTCAAAACCTTGAATCTGGAAGCTAAGTCCCTTTGTGGTACACTATTGTGAGTTGGTCACCTTTAGAGAGGGTTAACCGTAGTAGACAATCCCTCTACAGGGAATAGACAATCCCTCTACAGGGAAAACTGCGTTGATGAAACCTCGAGCGGCAATAGCCATTTTCGCCATGGTAGTGACAACCGCTATATAAATGTCCTTGTGGAAGAAATCTCCACGGGTGTGGTTCATTGTGGGTTGTCAGATCTCCCTAGCAGCTCTTGAAGATTAAGTTCTCAGACTATGTCAAAACCTCGGTGCGCCAGGATTGTAGGTCACCCCTGTGAGTCATAAAAGTTGCAGAGTTAAACCATTACTAAATACCTTAGAGAAGCCAACTTTTATTTTCTAGGAATGTGTGCAATGATTGCAAAACTCTTTGAAAATGTACACAAATAGCTCTCTTAGGGATTAGCACAAACTAAGTCACTTGATTGTTCATGCGCAAGGTTGCTTTTGCCCTTGCTCATTGTTTTTAGACGTGCTTGAAATCACTTGCTTGCTGTTCTACGTGCTCGTTTATCTGCCTAGTTATTAGAATGATAATTTTTTTGTCAAAATCAGTCGTTGTTGTGAAATTGTTCTTTTCTTTTGCATGAAATCATTTTGGTCTCGCGCAAAATCATTTGGCTCTCGCGCGAAGCCATTTTGTCCTCATGCGAAATTAAAGTTCTGTTGCACATCTTCACGCGATCCAGAAAAAATTCTCGTACAAAATTAAAAACTATTACTGATCTTCGCGCGAGACAGAAACATCTTCGCACAGCCCGTAAAACTTCTTTGCGTGACCCGTAAAGGTTTTTCACGCGAGACTTTGTATTAGCATTTACAATCTGGGTCTGTTCTAGCTATCTGCGACCTGCACGCTGTCCTTTTCTACGTCCGTTTATCACTCTTTGTTTGCAAACAATCCTAAAACAGTGACACTTCACTTAACTAAAAACTTGTGTCTTATACCTTGACTAGTCTCGTCTCATACGTAATCTTGGTCCTCATCTTAATGCTTGTCATACTTTGTGCCATAGTGGTCATAATCTCTAGCTGTTCTAGCCTTTAAATTAGACCATTTGTGCCTTAGTGAATAGCATTCTTGCTACTATCTTGTCCTTTTTGAGACTCAGTCTTAGTATAGTCCTTGTCTAGGTTCTAGCTTCTTGTCCTTGCCTATGACTATCACAAACAGAAGTGGCAACGTGTTTTATCCTGATAACATTAGATGTGGTCATGCTAGGGGTCGTAATCATGGCAGAGGTAGCTTACCTTTCACTACGCAATCTATATCCAGTTTGGCTAGTGAGGCATCTTCATGGTCTTCCTCACCTGCAAGGTCATCTCAAGATCAACGAGCATTTTCCAATTTGCAACAAATTAGGAATCCTTTTTACCAAAAGGATACTGAGACAGGTAGGAGTCTTGCATTCTCAAACACAATGTATGATCCTTTCTCCACAGACCCTTTTGAAACACAACATACAAAAACTAAACAAGTTCCTATAATGACTAATCGTGAACTTGAACGGGGTAGTCATAGTCGATATCAAGAACAACCTAGGGATGACAAGGAGAAAGAGAAAGAAGATGACACTGATGAAGAAAAAGAAGAGGTGGAAATCCTTCCTGAACACATAGAAAAATGTCAAAGAGACAAAAACTTTCAGAAGGTCATGGGAATCTTACTCCACGAAGAGAAAGAAAAGTACTTTCTCAAACTCGCCCAAGAGGGAGCTAAACTGTCCACACATTTCAATGTGGAGACCATTATCACACGTGAAGAAGAAATTGAGACCACTAAACTCTAAAAACCATTGAAAATTATGCAAGACCAATTGGCTCAGATGATGCATGAGAAATAGAAACCTAAAAAGACATACACATTGGACACTCTTTGTTCATTTCCATTTGACAAAAGTATAAACATGCTGCCTTTCCCAAGAGGCGTAGAACTACCCAAATATGACAAGTAATTTGGTACTACTGATCCCCAAGATCACTTGCGAGAATTTGGTTCTTTGTCTATGGAGTTTATACACAATCAAATGTACCACATGAGTTTATTCCCTAGAAGCATAGGTGGTCAAGCTTTGGAGTGGTTCTCACATTTACCTCTTGGTATCAAGATGTTTGACGAAATTAAAAATTCATTTGTTCAGCAATATTCTCATAACATTCAACATCCTGTAAATATTCGAGATCTATGCAACCTTAAATAGAAGGTTGGTGAGCCTTTTCTCACTTTCCTCCAATGGTGGAGACAACTTTATACTAAGTACTCCCGTAAAATCCTAGAAACGGAGAAGCTCAACATTTTCACTGATAACCTCTTACCTAATTTCGGGTATAGAGTCCAACTACAAGGTCCACGTACCTTTGAAGACATGATTACACAGGCTATCCGTATCAAAGAATTTATGGTCAAGAAAGGTGAGCTCACTCTTCAGAGAGACTCAAAACAAGGTTCCACTTCCAACAGGGATAAAAACAAACATGTCAACAAAAACTGAGAAATTGTACATGATGGGGTTGTTGATAATTTCACACCAAAACCTGCTAAAGCAGCATTTGATCTCACAGACTACTTCAAAGCAGCCAAAAGTGCTGAGAAGCCTCCTCCTGACAATAAGACGTCTGGGAAAAAATCGAGAAACTTATGGGCAGCACGACCCAAGCGAGAGTATATGCCTTTAAGAGAACCTTTGGATGTGGTTTACAAAATATTGCTACAACACAAGCTTATCTCACCAATGGATAACCCTCGTCCCTATGATCCACAACCACGCCCACCATGGTGGAATGAGACCTTATTTTGTGAGTATCACCAAAACAAGGGACATAAAACCAACAACTATATAAACTTACGTCATAAAGTCTAGGACATGATTGATGCTAGTGAACTTGTGGTAGATGGACATAACAAAAACTTGGACCACAAGGCATTCAAAAGAGCCTTTCCCAGCTTATGAAAAAGGAGAGACTTCAAAACCAGAACCCTACAATAAGGTCAACTATACGTATTCCAATGATGATAATGTCATTCACATGGTTGAACCTGTAGATCTTGAATACTGCGACATTATTACCATAAAGGGCAAGCAAGATAATGATAAACCCAAGACACCATTTGTCTTGAGAGGCCCTACTTCCAATAACATGGATAATGTGTCTTCACAGCATTGTGCTAATGCTGTTACTCACTCTCATGCGAAGTTGGTGCTCAAAGGTCCTACACCTCCTATTTCAAATACCCAACAACACAAGGACAAAGCCCTTGCTAGTCCATCCGGTAAAGGTGAAAAACACATGACGAACTTGACTGCAACCAGTTATAGTGTTCTAGATTAGTTGAAATGAACCAATGCTCACATTTCCATATTTGAGTTGCTTAAAATCTCACCTACTCACAGGCAAATTCTGGACAAAGCCCTCACTGAGGCAAACATTCCTCAAGATCTTGATCTTGAGCGATTTCAATCCATGGTAGGTCACCTAACCTCACCTCATCTTATGACCTTCTCCAATGAGGATGAAAACTCACTGAATCACCCACACAATCAGCCCCTACACATTGAGGTTATGATCCACCAGACATGTGTTCGTCGGGTATTCATTGACAATGGCGCTGACCTAAATATTGTTTCTGCTGCTCTGCTTAGACAATTGGATTATTCTGAGGACTCTGTTGATCCTCGACGAAAGATCACTATTAAAGCATACGATGAAGTAGAATGAAAGTCACTAGGTTTGGTGACTTTACCAATTCGAGTCGGTCCTATCGAAAGGGATGTCACCTGTCAGGTGCTTGACATTCCCTTAGCCTACAACATTCTGTTGGGATGGCCATGGATACATGAAATGTGCGCTGTTCCATCCACATACCACCAATGTATTAAATTTCCATTTCATGGCTTCGAAGTTACTATTCTTGCTACTAATAGCTACACTTGCAATATGCTCAAAGATGTTGATTCTTTCATCCCTGCTAATCGTGAGTCTACTGATTGTCACAACAATAAGCTGAAACAAATTGAACAATCATTTAAATTGAAAGAAACTGGTATGGGAGAGTACCACATGGAACCAGTGCTGTCATTAACATCTATTCCAAAGTCCCCTTGACATTTTGGGAGACCCTCAATAGCAAAGAAGCCATTCGTGTTGACACCTCAGACCAAGTTTAATGGCTCTTTTGTCAAAGCTACAGTTCCCTTAGAAGATGAAAGTGAAAATAGAGCCATTGCTGCATGGCTTTACAAAGAAGAGTCTCCAGTAGACCTAATAGAACAAGCTTGAGAAATCACTCCTAAGAAGTATGGACCTGGTCTTAAGCTTATGAAGCATTTTGGCTACAAGAGAACTGGCCCTATTGGGTGCAATAACAATGGTTTAATAGATCCTATCAAAGAAACAACTCGAAGCAATAGTGACACAACTAGCCTAGGGTTCAAGAAGGTCCCTTTCCATTTGGGATCCAATAAATTCATACCCATACTTGAGAGTTCATCTGAAAATGAGTCACAATCTAAGTTAGGTACTTGAGAAGAGGAATCTGATGATGAGGATTCTTACCCTCATCCTATTCCTTATGACCTTGCTAAATTCTTTGCTGAGCCAGATGACTTTGTGCCACATGTTAGCACTATGGATGATACTAGTGATTCTTCTGAGGACAATGCTGAGCAACTCAAACATCATTCAGAAAAGGGAGAATCTAGTCAGTCATACCATATTGAGTATTTGTGTAAGAATCCAGAGGCTGAAGGAGAGTATGTCCCTATCACTGTTGGGGAGTTCTATAGTCTCTCACCACGTAGCACCGATTCTCATGAATATGAATTTGACAATCTTTCAGAAGTGACTACTGATAAAGACATTGACCAAGTGCATGTCTATGAAAATCAAATCGAAGTGAGTGAAACATCTAGGGATAGGTCATAGGGGTCTAATCCAACTAGTGTCTTAGAGTCATCAATTACTAACGTTCATACTCTGAGACGTTTGAATACACCTGTGGGTGAGGTCGTTGTAGGTCTCGAATTGTTGGTCCACACATTTAATGACTATATTGTGAACACAATTGAACCAGCCACTACTCTCTCACTTGCACATCCCGAGCTTATAGACTGGAACACCAATGCATCTAACAAAGTCCCCATGTTCCAGAATGACTATGCTCTTGCCTATTACCTAAACGCTATCAAACCTATAATGTCTTCCACCAATGAGTAGAGCATCAACATGACTGAGGCCGACATCAAATATCTCAATCACATAATTAAAAGGAAAAAATGCAAGAGGTCCGATGGTGAAAATCACATTGTGGCAGTGTCGGATCCAAAAAAAGTGAAAACAAAAGACGTATCCAAGGGTGAAAACCTCTTTGAGGCACTCGCGGATGAGATATTTGATGTCCTTCCCAGTCACTTTCAAGAGAGATCATCAATGTTAATAGAGCCAACATAGCTGATTAACCTGGGCACAGAAGAACATCCTCATGTGATACATTTGGCTCAGTCATTGTCAACTGAAGAAAAGGAACAATTCATTTCCTTTTTCAAGGAGAAGAAAATAAATTTTGCTTGGACATATTCTGACATGCCAGGATTGGATCCTGATCTTATCATGCATCACTTGTCCATAGCATCAGGCATCAAACCAGTTAAACAGAAGCTTCAGAAAATGCATCCTCATGTTGCATTGCTAGTCAAAGCCAAATTGGAGAAACTTTTGAAGGCTAGTTTCATCCGTGCAATTGATTATGTTGAATGGATATCCAATATTGTCCCTGTGTCCAAGCATGATAATTCTATCAAAGTTTGTATAGACTTCCATGATCTTAACTTGGCATGTCCTAAAGATGATTTTTTGCTCCCTAATATTAATATGATCATAGACATGACAGCTGGCTATGAGATGTACTCACTTATGGATGGTTTTTCTGGATACAATTAGATAAAAATTGCGCCAGAAGATCAAGAGAAAACAACTTTCACATGTGCATGGGGAACCTTTTGTTGGAATGTGATGCCATTTGGTTTAAAGAATGCTGGAACTATGTATCAACGGGCTGTTACTACAATTTTCCATGACATGATGCATAGAACTATGGAGGACTATGTTGATGATACCTTGGTCAAAAGCACTAAACACAATACTCATTTGCACGATTTAGGACCAATCCTAGATCATATGGAAAAGTTTAGTCTTCAGCTCAATCCTAAGAAGTGCGCATTTGGTGTCACATTAGGAAAACTGTTAGGATGTATTGTTTCTACAAAGGGAATTGAAGTAGATCCAAAAAAAGTACAAGAAATAATGGACATGCCACCACCTCAAAACATTAGTCAGATGAGAGGACTAGAGGGAAGGCTTCAATCTATTCGCAGGTTCATTTCACAATTGGCGGATAAATCACAACCCTTCACAAAGACCTTACATAAGGGTCTGAAATTCAATTGGAGCCAAGATTGTGAGCAAAGCTTAACACAAATTAAACAATATGTTGTCAATCCACCAATCCTGATGCCTTCTATGCATGGGAAGCCTTTGCTCTTATACATTTCAGCCACTGAAACATCTTTGGGAATCCTGTTTGCTCAGGAAGATAATGATAACAAAGAAAGAGCTATTTATTACTTGATCTGATCATTGGTTTCTTATGAGAAAAACTACAGTATTATTGAGAAAGCTTGCTTGGCAGTTGTCTCTGCTTCCCAAAATTTGAGACACTACATGCTTGCCCACACTACATGGCTTGTGGCTAAAATAGATCCATTAAAGTATTTGCTCAGTAAGGCAGCTCTCACAGGAAGATTGGCTAAATGGGTCATGATACTAAGTGAATTTGACATCCAATATGTTGAACACAAAGCTATAAAGGGACAGGCAATTGCAGACCAACTGGCCGAGGCACCCATACAGAGTCTTCTACCAATAAACATTGATTTTCTAGATGAGTCAATTCTAACACTCACTCACCATACATGGGTTATGTTCTTCGATGGATCCTTCATACAACAAGGATTAGGTGCTGGATTACTTTTCATCACACCACAGAGATACTCATTGCCCAAAGCGTACAAGATTTTGTTTCCTTGTACAAATAACATTGCTGAATATGAAGCTTTGATCAATGGTATGAAAATTGCAGCTTAATGGAGAGTAGATCAGTTGGATATCTTCTGTGACTCTCAGCTTTTCATCAACCAAGTAAATGATGTGTATCAAACAAAGGATGAAAAACTAATTCCTTACAAATGCATGGTTGATGACTTGACAAAATATTTTGCACACATCACCTTCCAACAAGTTCCACACGTAGATAATAAAGTGGCTGACGCCATGGCCACTCTGGCCTCCCTTCTACAAATGCTAGAAAATGATCTACGACATGAGTTCTTGGTGGAAGCGTTACACTACCCAGCCTATGACACACCTGATTCCAAGATGATCTATTCTATTATAGGACAAGAATCATCCTGCTACCATCACATCTATTCCTACCTTTTTAATCAAACCATTTTGGAAGGTCTGAACTGGAATGAGAAACGTTACCTAATCCGTAACACTTCACATTATGTCATTATTGCTGATGATCTATATAGGAGAGGTCTTGATGGAATACTCCTTAGGTGTTTAGAACCTGATGAGTCCAAACGCACACTAATTGATGTTCATGAAGGCATTTGCGGATCTCATTCCAATGGTCTAACACTAGCTCGCAAACTCCTTCATGCTGGTTACTACTGGCCTAAAATGGAGCAAGAAGCTATTAAATATGCTAGGTCCTGCAAACAGTGTCAACTACACGGGAATCTCATTCATGCTCTAGCTAGAGAGTTGATTCCCTCTACTACAACATGGCCATTTCAACAATGGGCCTTTGACTTGGTGGGACAAATTCACCCAACCTCTTCTAATGGACATAAGTTCATTATCACCATTGCAAATTATTTCACGAAATGGGTAGAGGCAGCCCCTCTCACAATTGCTGATGGCAAAACTGTAGTGCTTTTTATCGCAAACTACATCATCTGTAGATATGGTATATCATCCTCAATCATTACTGACAATGGAGGACAGTTCAAAAATAAAGACCTTAAGGAACTGTGGAAGAAATTCAAGATCACACAACATTGGTCTTCCATTTATTACCCCCAGGGTAATGGCCAAGCTGAGGCATCCAATAAGGCGATTCTCAAAATTCTTCATCACACAGTCAGTAAGTCAGGGAGAGACTGGCATCTCCAAATCAATCCAGTCCTATGGGCATATAAAACAAGCATTAGAACTCCAACAGGCATGACTCCTTTTGCGTTGGTATATGGGGCAGATGCTGTGCTTCCATTAGAGGTCAAGATTCCTACCTTGAGAATCTCTATGAAAGATCTTATCACTGATGATGACTATAGGATAGCCTAACTTCAAGAGCTTGTGTTGCTGGATGAACAACGACAAGTGGCCTGTGATCATCTATGAGCATATCAACAAAGAATGGCATGAAGCTACAATAGGAGAATTAGGCCACGTGACTTCCAGCTGGGTGATCTTGTCCTGAGAGAGAACCCTAAGAATCAACAACAACGAATGCAAAAGGGAAAGTTTGAACCAAACTGGCTAGGTCCTTACATCATTACTGTAGTATATGGATTTGGCACCTATCAGCTTTCCACAACCGAAGGAGAAGTGCTTAAAGAGCCTATGAACACTCTCCACCTGAAGCGGTTTTACAGTTGATTCAATCTCAGCAAGCTCTTTGTACATATCTAGATGACCTGAAAAAAAATCCTAAAAATCAGAAAAAGTCCTTAAAAAAAAAATTAATTAATTAAAAAAATAAAAAATAAAAAATTTGAAAAACAAAAAATAGTGCCATTGATGAAAACCTAGAAACAGGCATCATGGTAGCAAAAAAAAGGGAAATCTTACCAAGAATGTGAAAACTTGGTAAATAGGCGCCTTTTGATCCCAATGCTCCATCTTATAGTGCATCTTCTGGCTATTCTGTATAGTTCCTTTCATGCTTTTGCTTTCCTGCTTTTCCTGCTCATGTATCCATGGATTGAGTCTTGTCATAGCTCGAGGGCATTCCCCCTTTTAGTGTCACTCTTTTTTGAGATTCTCCTCATAGAATCTCCTATGTGATAGTCACCAGTCGTTCTGACTGAGTCAGCCTACTGTCGCCAGTGTCACTCTTTTTCGAGATTCTCCTCATAGAATCTCCTTCGCGATAGTCACCAGTCATTTTGATTGAGTCTGCCTACTATCACCAGTGTCACTCTTTTTTGAGATTCTCCTCATAGAATCTCCTTCACGGCAGTCAGCAGTCATTTTGACTGAGTCTTCCTACTGTCACCAGTGTCACTCTTTTTTGAGATTCTCCTCATAGAATCTCCTTCGTAACAGTCACTAGTCATTCTGACTATGTTTGCCTACTATCGCTAGTATCACTCTTTTCGAGATTCTCCTCATAGAATCTCTTTCACAATGGTCACCAGTTGTTTCAGCTGTGTCTGCCTACCATTGCTCGAGTCATGTCTCAAGATTCCTTCATGAAAGATCTCTTTTGTGTCAGTCACTAGTCATCCTAGCTGTGTTTGTATACTGTCACTTAGTCCTTAGGTTCTTCATCGTGAAGATTCCTCTTTGACCTCAGTCACCAATCTTTCTGACTGCGTCTGCCTACTGTTGTCACCTTACTAAAGAGATTTCTTTCTTACATGTTCTGGACATTGACACTTGATATCAATCCCAAAAACATTGAACTCAAAAAAAAAATGATATACTTGTTTGGATATGCTGAGCATTTTCTTTGTTTGCTTTGTTTTGCTTTATCATATCTCTTCGAGCAACTTGATGATGTCATCTTTGACTAGAGAAGTAATGACTGGGGGCATGATCTTTTTCTTTGCTTTTTGTTTGCGGTTTAGTTCTAAAAAGTTGATCTATTCCTATAAGAGGGGTGTTTACTATAAGAGCCTCCATCTCGTATTGGATGGCCGTGTGTACCTCGACTCCTTTTATACAGATATGTCAATGACATTGGTTCTTCTCCTTGTTTGTTGGAGTGAACTCTTCATGCTATAGTACATACTAATACTCATCCTATTAAGTGAACGTACGAGTCACTGCGAGTATATCTAGCACATTTTTGTCTCAGGTTACAAACACAAGGGTTGTTGCGGACATAATGAATACTGAATACTTAGCATAAGAAGAATCTCCCATGTGTTTGGTGTGCTTTTCATGCAAGCAACATTCAGGTCATCCTAGCATTCATACTTTGATGCTTATGTTAACTTGCTACATTAAAAGGGACAAATGTTCTGGTCATTCTGGCTTCTTGTGCCTTGAATGCTTACATTTAATCCCAACATCCCAATAACATATTTTATATTCATATTTTCATGATTGCAATGTCAGTGGGAATTGTATAACATTCGAGCCTTATTTTATATCCAATGATGATAAATCGTCAAGGCTTGGTAACCAGACCTAGGGTTGCATTTAACATAGTCTTTCATTGCATACTTCATTTGCATTAGCACACAATTCAATGGTAATTCTGTTCATACTCCACATGCATCAGATTCCTCCGCAGCTACACAAGCGTTTGGTTCATCGATTCTCACTCCTCAATGGAATACCTATGACTGTCAAACAAAAACACACAACATTACGTCAGATGTCAGTTCATACATATGCGTTCTATCTAAACATACATCTCATGTACATCAGAGCAAAACAAAATAGACAATGATATGTACACAGGAATACTCGGCTCAAAATCTCGTATATATATATATATATATATATATATATATATATCAAAGAATGGGTCAGTACAAAAATGGGCGCTACTCAAGTGCAATCGATCAAAAATGATACATGTGGTGCTGGCACACCAATATATACATAGCTAGAGATCAAAATAAAAAATTAGGCACAAAGTGTCTAACTCTGTCTCGAACTCTCGCCTCCAGGAGGAGCAGGGGCAGTAGGTAGCGGAGGCGGTGGTGGCATATCTGGCCTGACAGGAGGTTGTGCACCTCTAGACTCTCGCGCATACTGAGAGAATCGCTGCACCTACATTGTCTCATCAGGTACTGCACTAGTATATGCTGCATAATAATATGTTGCCCGAGCTGACTGGAAGTGGATCTCATCCTGTGCCAGCTCCAACCTCTGCTCTGCAGTCTCTACGTGCTCTCTCTGACGATCTGTCTGTAGGGCCCATTTGCCATTGCACCAAAAGCCATGAATGTTAGTGAACATGGAACACAACATAATTAACCGCCTGTGGGAACGGGAGCATGTCACATCACCCAACAATCTCCCCCTCGATGCGCATACTAGGTGCTTACGTAGGTCGGGAAGGCACCGGGGAGATTTGAACCCATGACCAAGCCAAAACCAGGCTCTGATACCAATTGTAGGACCCATTTGCCATTGCACCAAAAGCCATGACTGTTAGTGAACATGGAACACCACATAATTAACCACCTGTGGGCAGGGGAGCGCGTCGCATCACCCAATACTGTCTCTCACTGTCCGAAGGCCACACGAACTTGCTCTTGGTACCACTGTACCGCATCTTGTACCCCACTTGCTGGCTGATCCGGCATATCCTCATCCACCATCTGTGGTGCCTGCTGTCATGGAGGTGCCTACTGCGTTGGAGGTACCTGTGGCTATGGAGGCACCTGCTGCTATGGGACCTCCTGCTGAGGGGCTTGCTCCTCTGTCCTCTGCCTTGTCCGCTGACTATGTCCTGCCCCACTACCCCCAACACCTAGGTCTGATCCCATCTACCGTGGGGGAATAGGTATCTTCTGTACTCATTGCTGGACCTGTGGTGGCACCTGTGGCTGTGCCTGCTGCGGTTGGGGCACCTGTCTCTGTCCCTGTACCTGCCCTGCTATCCCCACTGGATCTATAAAATGTGGGTATGGATGACTGATAAAAAATGCCTGATATGCAGGCATCATCCCTGCATCTACTACCTCTGGTAGGTAGTCCCACTGAACATCAGCCAAACTGTGGATATCTATCATAGATCATCTTGGATCCATCCGTGGAGGCCATCCCCACTCAATATCCCTCTACACCCTGGCATAGGCATAGTACTCAGCTGAAATGTCCTGTGGTCAGCCATACTACCACCACACTCGTGAGATCACGAATCTCTGTATGATTGATGTCATCTTTCCTGCTAGCGATCGAGAACTAAACATCCAGGGTAGCTCTCTCAGGGCATCATCCCTGTCCTCTATCTGTCTCCAGGGTCGCCATATAATAGACACCAGGTCATCAAGATGTGTCCGCCAGTGCTTAGTCTTACCCAGGTGGGCCTGGGTAATATGCCCTCGATATCTGTAGATGTACGGCTCCATGCGCTCCTGAGAATCCTCAAAAATATGCCTACATACAGGGAGATGCTCCCAGGCCCAAATTTGTAGAACATAAACACCCGCTGCCATGGTTTTCTTCTCATGGAAGATGACCTCATGCATCTTGTGAAAAAGATGGGCCAACATGCACTGACCCCACCCAAAGATCTCAGGTGCCTCAACCATCCTACAGAGCATGACACCCCATCAACACTCCAATCCATGCTGTCCCCTGTCAGGACATAGGAAGCAGCTAGAGAAAATACCCAGCATAGATGCCAACCTGTGTGTGGGTCCATAGGTATGCATCAACTCATCCCAGCTGATGGCTCTGCCTCTCGGTAGCTCTCTCTCGAATACAATGGAAAGTGCCTCTGTCCCTAATCGAGGCACTGTATCGTAGACGACCCAGGTGCCGTGAAATGGGATCCTTAGTATCCTCCATATATCCTCTGGGGTAATCATCATCTCACCCATCGGCAAATGAAATGTGCTCGTCTCCAAATGGATCCGCTCTACCAAAGTAGTTAGTAAGCCATGATTCACCATCATGGCTGAAATCTGGCATAGTGAAGACAAACCCAATCGAGAAATGTGTGCCTGATCTGCGTCATCCAAACTCCACAATAACTCTCCATACGGCAGATAATGAGATCTAAATGACATGTCTCCAAAGACCTCCTGCATGCACAACAAAAAAATGACAAACAAACGATCAGTATCAAGTCGAAACAATGCATCAAAACAAAATAAAGTGCAATTTCTAAGTGTGAAATCACAAAACTATCACGGGATTTCGCGCGAGATTCTTGAAAACTTGCGCAAAGATATACAGTTTCGCGCAAAATAATTATTTCTTTGTGCGAAGAATCTCTCCTTTGTGCAAAGAATCTTGCCTTCACGCGAAAAAAGATTTCCTCGTGTGAAGATAGAGCTGGCCGCGCGAGAAAAGACATTCTCGTGCGAAACATGAATCGCCTCGCGCGAAGAATCCCCATCCTCGCACGAAATCAAATTCGCTCCACGTGAAGATTCTCTGGCCGCGCACAAAGAAACAACACATCCTGTTTCTTTGCGTGAAGAAAGAAGGTCTTCGCACGAGAAGAGATCAGTCTTGCGTGAAGAAAGATTTCACAAACCTAAAACATGCTAAAAATGTGCATAAATGAACTCGAAATGCATGGAAATGAAAGTACGAAGATGGGAAATTGATGACTCACCGGTGGTCCATAGTCTGCTGGCCGGTTGTGTCGTTTGGAGTGCTCAAAACAATGATATCTCAGGTTCACTGCCATGTCTCTATCAGAGCTCAAAATCACTATAAGACAAAAGCACAAATGAATTGAAAATGACCCTTCGAGCCCTTATATAGGTGTTGACCAAATTTTTCAAAGTGCTCAGATTTGCGCAAAAATCGCACCCCTGGCTAATTGGACCATCTTGGATCCATTTTCAGGATCAAATTCAAAATATGACACACCTAAGAGCCTTAAAATGTGTTTTAAAATTTTGGGGCCCGACGTGATCGAATGCTTGTGCAGCCCAAATCTTTCTGATACTTTATGATTCTTGGAATCCTTTCAACTTTACACTCTCCAGATTTTCAAAATTCATTTTGAAAGTAGTCAACTTAAGTCAACTGTGGTTGAATCTGGTCAACTTTTGGTCAAACTTGGTTTTTTTCGACTTTGCAATCATTTCAAATCAACCCAATCTTTAGATCGTTCTAATCTCTTCTAGATTCTGCTGACATGATATACTGCTTCAAATCATATTTCTGGTGTGTCATCTTTCGATTTTGCTCCCGAGGGGGCAAGATGATTACATCATTAAATACTTATTGCTTGGGGCATCTAGTTCCCATCTTATGTCCTAGTCACTTGGGGCATCTCATCACTTGGGGCATTTTGTTCCCTTCTATCTGGCATCTTTGCCATCTATCTTATCTTTTCATCAATTGATCAACCTTATAACAACTCTTCTCAGAGTTCAATAGACAGGTATTGGGACAGTCTAAACCCCGACTCCTGAGGATCAAGCCTCGTTCTAGGGATGATTCTATGACTCATGATTGGACCTTGTTATCTTTTAATTAATATTAGGTATCTAGGTGTTCTATCTAGATCCTTGAAGGTTAAGCTTCATGCTGGAGATAATCTTCTAAATGCTTTCAATTCTAGGTATCTAGGTGTTCTATCTGGATCCTTGAAGATTAAGCTCTGTTCTGGAGATAGTCTTCTAAATGCTTTATTACTCTTGGGTATCTAGGTGTTCTACCTGGATCCTTGAAGGTTAAGCTCCGTTCTGGAGACAGTCTTCTAAATGCTTATCAATTTTAGGTATCTAGACGTTCTGTCTGGATCCTTAAAGATTACGCTTCGTTCTGGAGGTAGTCTTTTAAATGCTATCGATCTTAGGTATCTAAGTGCTTTGCTTGGATTCCTTAGGATTAAGCTCTGTTCTAGAGATGATCCTTACAAAGCTTATCAATTGGTCTCCGTTTCATTAACTTCGGAACCAATCTCATCTTCACATCATGCTTTCTGATTTTCTTTGAATTAAACGTGCTGCTCGCACATTCATTCAAAGAGGGGCAAAATGTAATACCCCAAAATTGGCTCATTGCCATTATACCAATTATGGTATATTTCTGACAATTTCAAAGTCCTATTCTAATAGGCAATTCTCATTCTGCTATTCGCTACTTGACTTAATTGTTAGATGCAGAAAAACCCTAATCTGCATTCATCATATTTCTTATTTAATTGCTATAGTACGTACTCATATTAGTCGCATTTAACCTACTTGATTTAATTATAATTTAATTATTAAGTATTTATACTTTAATTAAATTAAATAATATCCTAAGGCTAATGTACTATGGAATTATATTTATTTAATTTAATAAATACGCCTATCTTAATTAATTAAATGTAATTATTTAATTAAATGAGAAAGGTATTTCTAATTAATTAAAAAAAATTATTTAATTAAATGGAGTACTTACTTCTAATTAATTAAACAAAGTTATTTAATTAAATGGGAAGCCATTCCTAATTAATTAAATAAGAAATTTGTCTCTAATTAATTAAAGATTATTTAATTAAATAGAAAAAGTAATTATGAGAGCATATCTCATTTTATTAAATTAAATATCTCAACAAAATCTCTCTTCAGTTCAAAAAGGGAAATTTCTAGTTCACTATTGATAAAAAATGAGTTAAATCAGTTAACTCCTTTTCCTACTCAAATTAAAACAGTTAACTCCTTATTTTACTCAAAATCAAAGCTGTTAACTCCCTTTAATTTGGGAATCTCCCTTTATGACTAAACCTCATCTTCAATTCTGACCATTGATCCGAATCGATCTCAACTGTTGATGGATTCTAGGAGAGTCTATTTAAGAGACCCTCATCTCTTCATTTTGGAGGATGAATTGATTTTCTATCGAAGTGCTGTTGAAATTCATGCTCATATTTACCTACATTTCTTGCATACATTCTCATTCTTAGATTAATCTCATTTTAGTTTAATCATGCATATGCTTAATCTAGTTTGCTTTATTTGTTCTTAGATTACATTGCATCTTTCATTTTAAATTAATCTGCATACTCATTCTTAGCTTAACTCCATTGTCAAATCTTTCATTCTTAGAGGGTTTGGTTGCCTGCACCTTGATTCTAAGGATATTAATAGGAAAAATCCCTTTAGATAGAAGGCAACAGGTCGCCTTGCAGGTCAATTTTTGAATGAACAATCCAATGTTCATTCCAGGATGAATCCACAAATAAGGACCCTGTTGAAGTGTGTGTGTTAGCATAGGTCGCATTTTCACATATACAACTAGTTTTGAGCCCGCCATGATGGTGTTGGTCTTATTAGATTTCAATGTTGTTTAGGCCTCATCTAAGCTGTCAAGAACTCTTCGGCTACTAGAAATGTGTGGCAGGATTGAAGACCCTCAGAAATGCACCTAGCCTTTGCTAGCTCTAAAACAGGTAAGTAGATCAGAACCCTTGTGAATTAGATTGCAACATTTTCTTTAAGTCTATAACATACTCTAAGTGTTGGAAATGATTGAAATGATCATAAGAAAAGATGTTGGCATAAAATATGGAACTGGTAAAGAATTTCCTCGATCATTGTTTTGTCATTGACGTCAAACTTGCTACTTGCAGGAATGACAATTGCTTTAGTGATCCAAATACTATCAATTAGTTGATTGTCAAGGAGGAGGCAATCAATAAGATGTAACTAGAACACCTAGAGAAAGGTTGAAGTTATGATGTTGTAATGAAGTACAAGGATCAGCTAAGCCATTGATGAAAAAGTGTATTTGATGACATACTATAAGATACAAAGAATAGGCACACTGAAACATATCAAAGATTTAAGGTTTTAGCTAAGTCTTTTGTAAAGCTCAACTAAGTTCATTAGAAAGAAAGAGCCGAGAAAGCTAGTAAGAGCCGAGAAAATTCTTAGTTGATGCCGAGTAAACTTTAGATGTCGAGCAGGTTCAAATGCCGAGTGACACAGAGTTTATCAAGTGCCGAGCAGAACCAAGTGCCGAGTAACACAGAGGTGCCGAGCACCAGTAACTCAATAATATCGAGTTGCTGCATTATTTTAGAAATTGAAGATTCATCAGATCTAAGCCGACAAGGTTGTTATCTAAAAATTTGTAAATTAAAAGGAAGATAAGAATGATGAGCTGGTGGCACAGAACACCATGTAGAACGTTTTTGAGGATACAATTGGTGAAGTTTTTAGAAGAGAACAAGATATGGGGTAGATACATTGTATCCTACCTAATCCATCTTGAAACCCTAAAATAGGAAAGGGAGAATTGAGTGGCAAAGGCAAATCAATTTTCTATTTAAGCAGACATAAGTTAATGAAGAAAAGAGAGAGAGAGAGAGAGAGAGAGAGAGAGAGAGAGAGAGAGAGAGAGAGGTGGTCAAGCATAAAAGCATGAAGTACTGAAGAAGGTGCTAAGGAGAAGAAAGCACAGGAACTTCATTTGGATAGATGACCACAAGGATGATTGCATTGGCAGAATGAGTAAGAAGACTCAAGAAGACAAAGCTTGAGAGGATGACAAGCAGTCAGAGCTGAAGTGATTGAAGACAAGCATAAGGATTGAATTGAAAGTGTGATCTAAAATCTACAAAGTATGTTGTAAGTCATATCAAATCAAAAGACCATTATCGTTACTTTCTAGCAATTGTAACAGTAAGTTTAAATCCTATGGACTTAGGTTGGTTTAATAGCCATAAGATAAATCCTTTAACAGGGTGACATTCCAAGTGAATGTTCTAAAAACATTTAACTAGGCCCATTCCTAATAGTTTGGTGAAATCCTCTAACAAGGTCACATTTAATAGTGTGTTGTAAGCCTTTAACAGGGCATCACTTCAGAAGAGTGAGAATCAAGTAGCATGTTACTGGTGGTTTTTCCTAAATTGGGTTTCTACGTAAATCATTGTGTCATGTGTTGATCTTGCATGTTTTGTCTTTGCATGTTGATTTACTGTAACTTGCTTATATGATTGATTTAAGTTTGGATGGATGAAAAGTGTATGGATTCATTAAAAGTAGTAAAAAGGTTTTAATAGGATGTTTGGACCTTGAATAAATAATTCACCCCCCCTCTCAGTTATTCTAAATAATTCTAACAATTGGTATCAGAGCCTGACTATTGATTCAATTTAAAAGGACTACAAGTAGAAAAGATTAAAATGTCAAAGAGAGAAGTTCCCAAGCTCAACAAAGACAACTTTGTTGCATGAAAAAGTTTGATGAAGCTACATCTTGGATCCATAGGAGATTATGCCCAAAATTCAATTTTCACTGAACATGTAGATCCAACAGGTGCTCCTACTGCAGAAGACATGAAAAACAAACAAGAACACAATCAGACATTGCTTGAAATTGCCTCTGCACTTAGTTATGCTGAATTTGATGATATCAAAGGATGTGACACTGCATTCAAAATGTGGAAAGCCCTATCAGACATCTATGGAGGAGATCAAAATGTATAGAGAGCAAAAAGAGAAAGTCTCAGAGGAAAGTTTGATGACATGAAAATAGAAGAAAATGAGAATGCTGCTCAGTATGGTGCAAGAATAAAGGAAGTGGTAAGTGCAATAAGATGCTTGAGTGGTCAACTGGATCAAGATACAGTTAATAGTAAGTTCTTAAGAACCTTGCTCCCTATCTATGCTATTAGAGTATCAACAATACAAGAGCTAAGATGTATACCAGGAAACAATCTAAGTTTTGAAGGTATAATAGGTAGACTCACTGCATTTGAGTTATCTAACTTTGACAACTACAGACCTACAAATGTTGAATCTGCTTTTAAGTCAAGTTATCACTGAAAGATGCCGAACAAGTGAAATCAAAGAAAGGAAGAAAAATGAAGTATGTATCTAGTGACAGTAGCACTGATGAGGAAGATGTGGAACAATTGGAAGCATTGCTTGCTAGTAGATTTCATAGGGCCAAATGAAAATTCAAAGGTAAGATTCCTATCATTTGTTTCAATTGCAATGAAGTAGGTCATATTGCTGCAAGGTGTCCACAGAAAAAATATTTCAGGGAAGGCAACAAATACAAGTACAGAAGAGATGATGACAAGAGAGATTACAAAGAAAAAGGTAAGAAGTGTTATATTGTTGAAGAAAATTCTGATGACAATGATGATGAATTTGTTTATGTAGCCATGAAGGACCAATTTGATGAAGAAGACCCCACAACACTGGTAACATGTATAAACAAGAATGACAGATGGATCATAGACAGTAGATGCTCACATCACATGACAGAAGACAAAAGTAAGTTTGTTAACTTTACTCAGTATGATGGAAATAGTGTTAGATTTGGTAATGATGCTCCATGTCAAATCAAAGGAAAAGGTTCCATTAAGATCACAAAAAAAATTTCATGTGACAATGCATAATATGTTGAAAGATTAAACTACAATTTACTGAGTGTCTCACAGTTAGGCAATATAGGTTGAAAAGTGGAATTTGGAAACAAAACTACAAAAGTCTATGATACTGATGGTAAACTGATAGGAAAAGGAGATCAAACAAAGAGTAATTTGTTTTACTTTGATATGGATGATGTTTCTTGTCTATTTGCAAAATTTGAAGATGAATGGTTGTGGCATAGAAGATTATGTCATGTCAACTTTGACAATCTAGTCAACATCAGTAAAATGAAGAAAGTCAAAGGTTTACCAAAATTGAAGAAGCCTGATAATATCATGTGCAAACAATGTCAGCTAATGTCAGCTAGGAAAGATGACAAAGTCAAGTTTCAAAAGCAAAAACTATATATCTAAAGAGATACTTGAGTTAGTTCACACTGACTTATGAGGTCCAATGGAAATACAAAGCTATAAAGGGGATAAATACTTAATGCTATTTGTTGATGACTATTCCAGAATGATGACTGTTATGTTCTTAAAACAAAAATCTGATGCTTTTCAAATGTTTAAGTGGTATGTGGCTAGAGTTGAAAAGGAAATTAGAAAAAAGCTTGAAATTCCTAAGATCAGATAGAGGTGGTGAATTTACATCAAATGAATTTAAGATATTCTGTAATGATAAAGGAATCAAAAGACAAACGTTAGCTCCTAGAACTCCACCACAGAATGGAATTGCTGAGAGAAGAAACAAATCTATGATTGACTGTGCTAGAACATTAATGAAGGAAAAGACTGTTGCTCTAAAATACTGGAGAGAAGCAGTAAGTGTAGCTATTCATACACTAAACCAAGTACAAGTCAAGAAAGGTACAAATACAACACCTTTTGAATTATGGTATGGTTACTCACCCAATGTAAAACATTTCAAAGTGTTTGGTTGCAAATACTTTATCCTTAAAGATGCTAGAAATGGAAAATTTGATGCAAAAAGTGATGAAGGCATATTTCTTGGTTACTCCACTAGAAGTAAGGCATATAAGTGTCTGAATATTAACACTAACAAAATTGTGGAAAGTACAAATGTAAATTTCGATGAGCACACATAAGTCCAAGTTGAAGTACCAAAGAAAATGGAAGAGTACAGAACCTTTGTGTATTCTTATGAAGGAATGAATGATGATAAGGATGATGTCAATCAAATTGAAACTCAACAATAAATTTCAGTATCAGCCGAGTCTCAACCAGTGAATCCCAAGTTGCATTCAAAAGCCGAGTTGCAGAATGAAGGAAATGCACAATCTGATTCTGAAGATAGTACACATAATGAAGAACAACCTGACAATGAAGTGCATAGTGATCCTGAATCTGAAAGATCGAACATGGAAACAAGGATAGAGCCAAGGTTATCCAAATATGTAAAAAGACATCACCCTGCTGAACAGATAATTGGTGACAAAGATGCAAGACCAATGACAAGGAATAGACTAAGACAAGAATCATGTCTAATCAGCAAATCTGAACCCAAGACAGTATATGGTGCATTACAAGATGATGACTGGTATAAAGCTATGGAAGAAGAAATTAATCAAATAAGAAAAAACAAAACCTAGAGTTTGGTTCCTAGACCAACTGACAAGAATGTGATTGGCATGAAATGGGTATTCAGAAACAAGCTAGATGAGAATGGTGAGATTACCAGAAATAAAGCTAGATTGGTATGCAAGGGTTATGCTCAAGAAGATGGAATAGACTATGGGGAAACATTTGCTCCTGTTACTAGAATGGAACGAGTAAGAACTTTACTTGCATATGCTGCCTATAAAGATTTTAAAGTCTATCAGACAGATGTAAAATCTGCCTTCTTAAATGGTATACTAGAAGAAGAAGTCTACATTGAACAACCAGAAGGATTTGTTGATGAAAACAATAGGGATATGGTATGTAAGCTACATAAAGCACTCTACGGTTTGAAACAATCACCTAGAGCATGGTATGAGAGACTTCACAAGTATCTAGTGCAAATTGGATTTGAAAAAATTGATGGTAACAACAACATGTACATCAAAGTAGAAGAAGGTAAAGACATTATTATATCTGAAATATTTGTGGATGACATAGTGTTTGGTGGTAAGGAAGTACTTTGCAAAGGCTTTGCTGACAAAATGAAACATGAATTTGAGATATCTATGTTTGGAGAAATCAAAATTTTTGTTGGGTTGCAAGTACATCAACTCAAACATGGAATATTTGTTACAAAATCAAAATATATCAAAGAAATTCTTAAAACATTTGGATTGGAGGAATCCAAACCAGTTAGCACACCAATGGCAACTAGAAATAAGCTATCCAAAAATGATGAGTCAGCTGAAGTCAATCAAACAATGTACAGATCCATGATTGAAAAACTACAATATGTTGTACATAGTAGACCAGACATAGCATTAGTAGTTGGAATAGTGGCTAGGTTCTCTACTAATCCTAAAGAAAATCATCTCATAGCAGTAAAAAGAATAATGAGATATCTTAAAGGAACTGATGATTTTGGTCTATACTACAAAAAGAATGGAAAATTTGAGCTCAATGCATATACAGATGCAGACTAGGGAGGAAACATTGATGATAGAAAAAGTACAAGTGGATGTGCATTATTTCTAGAGAAAAGGCTAGTCACTTGGACTAGCAAGAAACAAACATGTACATCCCAGTCCACTGCAGAATCAGAATACGTGGCAGCTGCAGTCAATTACACAAACATTGTATGGCTCACACATCTATTGAATGGAATGAAAGAAGAAGTAACAAAACCTGTGATATTGTATTGTGATAATAAAAGTGCTATAAACATATCCAAAAATCCAGCGATGCATGCAAAAACTAAGCACATTGCAATCAAGTATCATTATGTCAGAGAATTGGTAGAAGACAAACAAGTAAAGTTGGAATACATTCACACAAAGGAACAAACTACAGATATCTTAACCAAACCATTGCCCAAGGATGCCTATGAATATCTAAGAGGCAAGTTGGGGGTAATACCCCTAACTCAAGAAGTTTAAGGAAACAAGGAAGCTGCCCTACATCAATAGGAATAAATCATTGAAATATTAACAGGTTGATGCAAAGGATGACATCAGGAGTAGAAACTCCAAATTAGTCACAAGCATGGTGATAGAGGGAGAAAATCAACAAGAAGCCAAAGCTTATATTTTTCGTGATAAAGATGCTACATCTTTGGCATTTATGTCAAAGAGGGAGAAATATGCAAAAATCTGATCAATACAAAGAAAGAGGGAGATATATATGAAAGAGGGAGATATATGAGATTAGTACAACAAGACAACGTATACAATCTTGGTGGTAACTAAGTTGATTAATTGATCAAGTTTGGGTTTTCCATCAATGCCAAAGAGGGAGATTGTTGGAAATGATTGAAATGATCATAATAAAAGCTGTTGGCATAAAATATGGAACTGGTAAAGAATGTCCTCAACCATTGTTTTGTCATTGATGTCAAACTTGCTACTTGTAAGAATGACAATTGCTTTAGTGATCCAAATACTATCAGTTAGTTGATTGTCAAGGAGGAGACAATCAATAAGATGTAACTAGAACACCTAGAGAAATGTTGAAGTTATGATGTTGTAATGAAGTACAAGGATCAGCTAAGTCATTGATGAAAAAGTGTATTTGATGACATACTATAAGATACAAAGAATAGGCACACTAAAACATATCAAAGATTTAAGGTTTTAGCTAAGTCTTTTGTAAAGCTCAACTAAGTTCATTAGAAAGAAAGAGCCGAGCAAGCTAGTAAGAGCCGAGAAAATTCTTAGTTGATGCTGAGTAAACTTTAGATGCCGAGTGACACAGAGTTTATCAAGTGTCGAGCAGAATCAAGTGCCGAGCAGAATCAAGTGCCGAGAAGAATCAAGTGCCGAGCAGAACCAAGTGCCAAGCAGAACCAAGTGCCGAGCAACACAGAGGTGCCGAGCACCAGTAACTCAATAATGCTGAGTTGCTACATTATTTTGGATATCAAAGATTCATCAGATCTAAGCCGACAAGGTTGTTATGTAGGAATTTGTGAATTAAAAGGAAGATAGGAATGATGAGCTGGTGGCACAGAACCCCATGTAGAACATTTTTAAGGATACAATTGGCAAAGTTTTTAGAAGAGAAAAAGATATGGGGTAGATACATTGTATCCTACCTAATCCATCTTGAAACCCTAAAATAGGAAATGGAGAATTGAGCGGCAAAGGCAAATCAATTTTCTATTTAAGAAGACATAAGTTAATGAGAGAGAGAGAGAGAGAGAGAGAGAGAGAGAGAGAGAGAGAGAGAGAGAGAGAGAGAGAGAGAGAGGTGGTCAAGCA
Source organism: Cupressus sempervirens (assembly GCA_028749045.1). Classification (NCBI taxonomy): domain Eukaryota; kingdom Viridiplantae; phylum Streptophyta; class Pinopsida; order Cupressales; family Cupressaceae; genus Cupressus; species Cupressus sempervirens. The sequence continues at coordinate 851,031,476 of CM053792.1, forward strand.
TAAAAGCATGAAGTATTGAAGAAGGTGCTAAGGAGAAGAAAGAATAGGAACTCCATTTGGATAGACGACCACAAGGATGATTACATTGGCAGAATGAGTAAGAAGACTCAAGGAGACGAAGCTTGAGAGGATGACAAGAAGTCAGAGCTGAAGTGATTGAAGACAAGCATAAGGATTTAACAAGGTCACATTTAACAAGGTGTTGTAAGCCTTTAATAGGGTAGGCTTTTAACAGGGCATCACTTCAGAAGAGTGAGAATCAAGTAGCATGTTACTAGTGGTTTTTCCCAAATTGAGTTTCCACGTAAATCATTGTGTCATGTGTTGATCTTGCATGTTTTGTCTTTGCATGTTGATTTACTGTAACTTGCTTATATGATTGATTTAAGTTTGGATGGATGAAAAGTGTATGGATTCATTAAAAGTAGTAAAAAGGTTTTAATAGGACGTTTCGAGCTTGAATAACTGATTCACCCCCCCTCTCAGTTATTCTAAAGAATTTTAACACTAAGTAGTACATTTGACCTCACTGATCTAATTAGAAATAAGCCTATGCTCTCAACTCACAAGAGTTGATCAAAATGCCAAACCTTTTGTGAGGGTTAGTAATAGTCAAATAGGGAAAGAACAAACACATAGTTTAACTAGGAACCCCTTTGTCTACTATAGTTAAGGGCTTGGAATTGAAAAAACTTGTTTGTTGTGTTTGGGAGGTTAGAATAGTAGGGATATGCTCTCACTCTCCTACAGTGATCAAATTCTCAAACCTGTTTATGATTTCCATTTTCCTGCTTTCTACTAGGTAGGATTATTATGTCATAGAAAGACTACCTCCTAAGTTGTCTTAGTAGGGCCGGTGAGAGGGAACACCTCCCAATCTTGCATTCCCAATTAAATGCAAGCCACCCATGTTCAAAACATAACCTTCCTCTAGTAGTCCCATAAGGGATTGCACTAAACCTCCTTAGCATTGGTGGGAGGCTCTCTGTTATAGGAGAGGTAAATCCAAACATTGATGGTTAAAAACTAAAATCCACTAGTCACCAGCTCTAGATAACCTTGTTAGGAAGCCCTTTTCTTCCTTTTTCTAGGTGTGTGTGGTTTTATATTTTATTGTGGCCTCTACTATTGTGATTGGATGTGTTTTAAATTTTTTTTAACAAAAAACTCCAATTCAAATCATAGTCCTAAAAAATGTGACTACAAATTGATAACGAGAAACCAAGCTCAAAACTAGAACATCAGTGAGAGACTCTGAAACAACACATCTACCAATCCAACCAATGCATTTGAACTCTGTTATAACACATATAACTACAAAATAATGCATCTAAAGCTTTAAATAGCACATTTTCCCTATAAAAGAATGCATATGATAGATAAAATAGTGCATTTGAACATTTAAATAGCGCATATGATCACTGAAATAACACATATGATCAATGAAATAGTGCATTTAATCAATCCTATGATGCTTTTGAGAAAGAACCTAAAACAGAGGCTATTTGTGTACTCAACATTTACAAATGAGCAACATAATTGGATACCCTTTTTCCCATTCTCCAGACTAAGAGATCTTGAAATTGATCAAAACCATTTTTTTTGAACTAAGCAAAGCTATGAACGATATTATTAATCCAATAGCCCTCATTGCTTTATTTCGCATATCAAGTCAGAAATGTCCAAGGAAACAAAATTCCTTCCCTACCTGACTTCGCAAGAGTGAACTTATCCTATCAATATTTTGAAACACCTTGTCTATCCTAGCTTGTTACTCCTAACAAATCATGGTTAACAGAAATCCTCATATTGTGAAAATGCATAAGAGTTAGAAGAATCCTATTTACTTCTCATGTCACTAAGCAAAACTAGTGTTATCGTGAATCCAAAATAATCACCTATATGGGTGAGTGCTAGAATATCCAACAAAACCATCAAATGCACAAAACCTTTGAATCTCATCAAACCTGTTACCCCAATAGATTGTTCACCAAACGTAGTTACTCATGAGTCACCCCTATTCAACCAAAGCTTAGAACCCTTTGCCAAAATGGGTTCATCTAACATATGGGATGAAAAGAGTATTGAAAGTAAAATTGAAGACTTTCAGCAAAATCCCAAACTTGTCAATATCATGGACAAGATACTTGAGAAACACAAAGAATGCTACATACTAGCATTAGCACAACAAAGAGAAAAATTTCCGTCTGACTTTAATGTGATCAATCAGAAATGAGATGAAGAAGAGTCACCCTTAGATATTGTCACACAAAAAATATAAGACTTACAATTGGAAGTGGAAAGGATGAAGCAAGGGAAAATACAACCCGCAGAGTTTAGTCTCAAAAAGGCGTGTCCTCTACCATTCGATAATTGCATTACCTTCACACCTTTCCCTCAAAATATGTAGATACCAAAATATGATAAATATTTTGGTACATTAGATCCACAAGATCACCTTAGACAATTCTATGTGCTAAGTATGGAGTTTTTCCATGGCACGACTTATCTAACGCATCTATTTCCTAGAAGCCTCAAGGGCCAAGCCATGGAGTGGTTCTCCAAACTACCCTCCAATATTAAAACCTTTGACCAATTGGCTTCTATTTTTATCACCCAATATTCTTATAACATCAAAAGGGAAGTTACAATGATCGATTTGTGTAACACAAAAAAACTTCCTGGTGAATCATTCAAGGTCTTCCTACAATGATGGAGACACACATTTGCCAAGTATCCTAGAGACATACCAGACAAAGAGAAGATAGACATCTTCATCAACAGTCTCTCAAAACCCATGAATTACTAGCTCCAACTCCAAGGGCCTAAAGATTTTAACACTATCTTAGAAAATGCCACTAAGGTAGAAGAAACCTTGATAAACAATGACATTATTAAATTATCTAAAGATGGTAAGGGTTTCTCCAAAAATTCCACACAGAATCATAATTTCTCTAATCAGTCCACTAAAAAACAAAAATTGTGGTGGAAAAACAATAATAAAAATTGTGGTGGAAAAAAAATAACAAAAACACTACTAATGATGGGGTGGTTGAAGCCAACCATGTTAAACCTCAAACTCAACCCCCTTTAAATATATCAGGCCCTATCGTCGACAACACCAATCCAAACACACCTCAACAAGATAACACCCATCCATTTTATCGATGTAATACAACAACTCCCTCTATATCGAATCAACAAATTGCTTATAATCAAGCTCCTCCCCCATGAAGCTATTAGTCTTCCAATATACCTAAGGAGTATAGACCTATCAAAGTGTCTTATGAAAGTGCTTTACAAACACTCTTAGCCAATGAACTCATTGTGCTGCTTGAGGCAAAACCCTATGAACCCCAAGTCAAACTGAAGTGGTGGAATGACAAGCACATTTGTGCCTATCACCGAAACAAGGGGGCACTTAACAAATAATTATTTCACCCTTAAGGGGGCTATTAAAAAAAAATCAAAAAGGAAATATTGAAGTGAATAACATTAGAAAGAATGAAGACCATATTACCTTCAAGAACCCTTTCATGAGTCATGAAAAGGGTGAATCCTCTAGAGCTAATCCGAAGGCACCTCCTCACAATAAGGTTAATTATACACATCACTATGATAACACCATTGGCATGATCTCTAGATTTGATGAAACCATAAAAGTCATCATAATTAAGGATAAAAATAAGAAACAATCATTAAATGTTGTTAATCAAAGCTAGGCCTCTAAAGTCATTTTACCAAGACCCACGACAAATTTTGATCATCCAACTACAAGTTCCTCCTTGCCTAAATACAACCTAGTCAAATAGTTGCTTAAGACTCCTGCTCATATCTCCATTTTTGAGTCATTGCAAATCTTTCTAGAGCATAAAGAAATCCTCACAAAAGCCTTAATGCCAAATGACCCAGACATGAGCAGGTTTCAAAACATGGTCAGCAATCTTCTGGCTCCTCATTGTGTCTCATTTTCAGCCCAAGAAAACACGTCTTTCATCTACCCATGAAATTCCCCTTTTCATATTGAAGTCTTTATCCATAGAAATAGGGTTAAGAGAGCATTGGTTGATGGTGGGGTAGGTCTCAACATTTGCATACTAAATATAGTGAAAGCCCTAGGATATACAGAAGATGCTATTAATCAAAGGAAGAAAATCAGAACAGAATGGTTTTTCTATTGATTAGGGTAGGACCAATTGTGAAAGAATCTGTTTGTCAAGTCTTAGACTTGCAATTAACTTATAACATCTTATTAGGAAGACCATGGATTCATGGCATTCAAGTTGTTCCCTCCACTTATCATCAATGTCTTAAATTTCCATACATAGGTCAAGAGGTGACCATACTTTGGGACCAAAACTTTGTACAATATTGTAACTCCCTTGTTCCTCATAATAGGGACGACACTAGCACCCTAACATATGACATTAGCTGATCCAAATTGATAAACACTTCATGTTCTACTAGCCAAAATAATGACCACTCATCTACATCAACTATAGGTAAAACGAAAGTTGGTTGATCAAGTTCTTCCCCCCTTCACCATCATCATCAATGAATCCTATACAAACACATTATGAAGAAATGTATAGGTTGATGAAGGAGTTTGATAGGAAGTGTAAACTACAACACAAAGGGGTAACAATGCTAGAAGTTTATGGAGATTCTTAGTTGATCATCAATCAAGTCATTGAAACATATTAGACCAATGATGAAAAGTTATTTCCTTACAAACATATGGTTGACACAAATAAGACATGTTTTTTTCATATTACTTTTGAACAAATTCACAAAGACAAGAATAGAGCAATAGATGCCATGACCACCTTGGCCTCCTTGCTTCAGTTATCAAAGCAACATGAGTAGTATGAGTTCTTAGTAGAAGAGGTGGTTGAACTCGTGTTTACTTAGCTTGTTTCCCTTATCATTTGTCATTTAGACACTCCTGATTCCCTCTAGTATAACCCCATCATCACTTACCTCCATGATACCACCATCCCCTTTGACCTTTCATGCAACCAAATATGTAATTTCATTCAACAAACCTTGTGTTACACCTTGGTGGATAATACACCATATAGGAATGGTCTTGATGGTACTTTGTTTAGATCTCTTCAGAAAGATGAGTTGAGAGTTACTTTGCAAGAAGTCCATGCAAGGATTTGTGGGTCACACTTTAGTGGTTTTTCATTAACAAAGAAGATTCTCAAGATTAGTTATTTTTGGCCAACCATGGAGAAGGATTGTATCAACTATGTTAAGACTTGCAAAAAATGTCAAATCCATGGTAACCTTGTTCATGCGCAAGCCCAAGAACTCAACCCTTTGGCCACATCATGTCCTTTTTATTAGTGGGGTTTTGATTTAATTGGAGCCATCCAACCACCTTCTTCTTGAGAACATAAATGGATTATTACTTCCACAAAATAATTCACCAAGTGGGTTGAAGCGACACCACTTACTAACTCTATGGGAAAATAAATCTTTTTCATCATCCTAAACCATATCATCTATCAGTTTGGAATACCTCATGCCATTCTCACTAACAATGCCTTGTAATTTAAGAATAAAAAAATTGACAAATTATGTGAGAAATTTCATATTATGCACCACTCCTCATCAATTTATTATCCCCAAGTCAATGGCCAAGCAAAGGCCACCAACAAGACCATTATCAACATTCTCAAGAGAATTATCAACGATATTGGTAGAGATTGGCATTTACTGCTGAATCTTGCCCTCTAGGCCTATAGGACAAGTGTTAGGACACCTATAGGCACAACAACCTTCTCTTTGGTTTATGGTTGTGAAGCCATTCTTCCCTTAGATGTTGAGATTCCATCTTTGAGAGTTACCCTTCATGATATCCTATTAGAGAAGGACTATAGAGTGGCCCATCTAGAGTAGTTGGAGTTATTAGAAGAATGTCAACATACTGTTAGGAATAAGGTGTCTCAACCTTGTATAATTCCTATTCTTATTATTTGTTTTGTAAATTGTATTTCTTGCAAATAATGATGATGTGTCGACATCTTGAATTGTGTGTAAGGAGACCATGACTAAAATGGTTATGAAAGATTCCTATGACACGTAAGAGCTATGTTAGGAAGATTCAATGATAGGTGAAGACATGTGGAAACTAAGATATTTGAGTACTGTGCACTCTACCCCAATGCCCCGAAAAATTTGTTGTGGTTCCTATTTTCTCAGAGAATGGTAAAACCCTAATACGGTTTAGCTTTGGGAGTAGCCCTAAAGTGAAGTGCATATTATAAGCGTTTTTAGGGTTGCAAAGAGAAATGATGCAAAAAAGGTGTATTGGTGGTACTGCAAGTAGCTACTGGAGTCTTCTGTTGTTGATGTTGAGCTTGCACTGCAAGTGTATTGTAACCTTGTGTTGAAGATAATACATTGTGCAGGTTCTGAAGGGGTGGGTTGTTTTATTGAAAGGTTTTTCCCCACCGTCAAATCTTTGTGTTATGTGTTTCTTTCTCTGTCTATTTTCTGTATGCATGGTTGGCTGCAATATTGTTGTTTACATGATATTGAATCTGTAAGTGTAGAAGATTTTAATAGGATTTGAAGTATACTTTCCTTATGAGATTAGTGTAGGAAGTTGTTTCCGCACCTGAGTTTCCTTACACATACAACACATGAATGCCTCAAAGTGTATTAGAATAGATAATCAAGACATTATAACAAAAGGGTCAAACCCCATGTCTTTCAGGTTGGTGACTTAGTGCTTAGAGAAAACCCTAAAAACCAAGCCGGTAGAGAAAAGAAAGGAAAATGGGAAGCCAATTGGATTGGTTCTTACATTATCACAACCTTTTGGGACTAGTACTTATAGATTTGTGGATTGTGATGGTACCAATCTAGTAGAACCCATCAATAACATTCATCTCAAAAGATTTTAGGTTTAAGACTTTGAGGAGACATATCAGCACCAAAAATACCAAAAGAATTAGAAAACACTAGAAAATACAAAAAATATATAAATAAAACACAAGAAAATACCAAAAAAAAATAAAATTAGTACAAAAGAAGTGAGAAATGACACCTTCAATTTGAAAAGGAGTGAGAGATAGCACCATTGGACTTCCTTACACAAGTCCTTCAATGTTGAAAAACAATAAAGGCAATACCTGAGCAACTATCTCTATGACAAATTTTGCTTGTTTAAGGCTTCTCTAGCACAATCAAGTTAATTTCACACATACCCAATTGAGAAACACTTGTGGGTTATAGTTTAGTGGTCCCTTAGCATCCAACATAGCTTATAGTAGCAGAGATAGTCAATATAATAGCACCAAAGGGAAGCACAACAGATCAGGTGAAACATGGAGTTAGATTATGTATTGAGATACCATAGACATGAATTGTAGGAAAATCTGTGCACGTCTTAGCTATTTGCCATGGACAATAATTCCCAATATCCATTTTAGCTTTTTATTCAATCCTTTTGCTACTGCAAAGATTCTTTTTGCCTTCATCGTCTCCAATATAGCTCCCTAAGGCCACTCTTAGCCCTCTCGGCCCACATTGGTCTCCTTGACTCTTTGGGTGCCTCTACATAGTCTTGGCTATCTCCACAGTCCAAAAAATTTCACTCACATCCTTGCTTCACCCCCACTAGTCAGAAAATTATCAAAAATTATCAAGAAAATTAAAAAATTATCAAAAATTATCAAAAAAATTCAAAAATTGTCAAAAATTATAAAAAAATTCAAAAATTATCAAAAAAATTTAAAAATCATCAAAAAATTATCAAAAAAATTGAAAAAATTGTCAAAAATTATCAAAAAATTCAAAAATCATCAAAAATTATCAAAAAAATTTAAAAATTATAAAAAATTATCAAAAAAATTCAAAAATTATAAAAAATTATCAATTTTTTTTTGTAAATTGTCAAAAATTATTGAAAAAATTTCAAAAATTGTCAAAACTTATAAAAAACATTCAAAAGTTGTAAAAAAAGGCCAAAAACATTCAAAAGGGGTTAATAATTGCCAAACATAGCCGCAAAATCTTGACAAATTAACAACACCTGAAAATTCCTATCAAACATAGCTCACTTCAGCTCAAATAGGCTATATAACATGTTATAAAATATTTAAATATGAAGTGCCTCAATAGTATTAAGAAGCAACACAGTTATGTCCTGAAACATCTTGTTAGGCTTTGGAAAATCTAGCACAATGCGAATAGTGCAAGAGGCATCAACAAAGTCCCCTCTTCCTTCCTCTTATCAAGAACAACAATTCCCAATAGATCATTAGTCTTATTTATGTTGCAATGGCCATGATTGGCCTAGCCCCCTTCAACAAATATATCAATGCTATCCCAAAAGCCCAGATATCTGTCAGACTCTTTCATCATCACCTAACTAGGGGTATAGAATAAGTAAGTGTAAGCATGAGAGCTCGTCCCCCTCAAGTGCCTTTTTAGGCCCAAGTGTCCTTTTTAGGTCCCTTAAGCACCTTTTCAAGGCCCCTCAAGTGCCTTTTTCAAGGCCCCTCAAGCACCTTTTTAGGCCCAAAACACCTTTTTCAAGCCCCAAAGATGCCTTTTTAGGCCTAAACACTTTTTTTAGGCCCCCAAAGTGCCTTTTTAGGCCCAAATGCCTTTTTCAAGGCTCTGTTTTGGCCCTTTTTAGGCCCTTGAGATGCCTTTTAGGCCCAAACACCTATTTGAAGCCCCTAAAGTGCCTTTTTAGGCCCAAACACCTTTTTTCAAGGCCTTGTTTTGGCCTTTTTAGGCCCCTGAGACACCTTTTAGGCCAAAACACCTTTTTCAAGGCTCTATTTTGGCTTTTTTAGGCCTCCGAGACATCCTTCTCCCAAAGTGTGCCTTTAGGCCCAAACACCTCTTTCAAGGCCCTATTTTGACCTTTTCAAGCTCCCAAAGTGGCTTTCTTAGGCCCTCAAGTGCCTTTTCAGGCCCTAGATCCCTTTTTCAGAGCCCAAACATCTTCATGGAGACCTGAGCGCCTTTTTCAAGGCCCTTCTCGAGCTCTTTTGGCCATCAAAAGCCTCTTGTATGTCCCAACACCTTTTTACAGGCCTCGTGAGCATTTGTCTCAGTGCACACCTAGTGAAAATCCTAACGCTGGCCTTATACATGTCTGTAAAGGCTATCAATATATATAGTCTTGTACCTCACAATTTGTGGTTTAGTACTTCCTACTTTTTCCACCATTAACTATCATGGCTCTCCAACCATTACAAAAATTTGTACTCATCTTTCATTGGAAGCCCACACAGACATTTAGTTCCCCACATACATGTGAAGGTTTGCCTTCCTTTATAGACCATATTGTCCCCAGTTTTGTGAAGATTGACACTTCTTCCCAAAAAAATCCAAAAACATTTGAATACTCCCAAAAATTCTAAAAACATTTGAATATTCCCAAAAATTCCAAAAACATTTGAATATCCTTGCAAATTCCAAAAACATCCGCAAATTCCTAAAAGTGCTAAACACATCCAAATACATTTCAAAACTATCAAAAACAAACACAACAATGTTCATCCAACACATTAACATTACGACCAGTTGTCCTTTTGCTTGCCACTAAAAACAAATACAAATTTTATTCTATTACGACGACAATGACAACATTACATTTAAATATCCTTGATGGATCATTTATTTTGGCCTCCCTGGGGTAGGTGGCAAGATAGGGCATCCAATCAATGACATTTCTTTAGACCCAACTCTTGAAGAAGAAGCCTCTGGCGTCAATCTTCTACGTATCCACACTGCATCCATGGGAATCATAAACCTACCACCACACAACTATGTATTTAATAGTTGTACAAATTCCCTATCCAAAAATTACATCTCTCACCAGTTCTCATTTGGGAATAACTAATGATAAAGTCCCATATAATAGGTAGCTTCCTAGTGTACCTTTCTCATTCATTGCATATCCACAAACATGTTCTCCACCAATTTGTTTATTCCTAGTACAGTGATTTCTCATTGGATCACATCTCGCTCCTGCTACATTTGATTAGTCACCATTCGCCAATGCTTCACGTCCACTTTTATCTCACCTAATCACTACTAAAACTATCTCACCTTCAACTCACTCAATGCTAATTACTACTACAGTTTCAATGATAGGGAGTTCAATTTTGCAATTGCCTCCTTGAATGACTTATATTATGACTACAACAACACTAACTCATTTTGTGCACTTTCTAACCCCATTTGTGCCATCTTATGGATTCCTACAATCTCTGAGCTTGCGATCACTCCTCCCACATCCCTGCTTCATTCCCTTCTAAATGCAATTGATCCACATGCAGTTCTACTTCTAGTTATTGCACCTACACCTTCACCATTGCTTGGAGCCATCTTTCCTCCATTTGTGCTCCATCTTCCCATGCCTTCTCCGTCAATCCCAACAGAAACTTGACTTCCTATTTGGCATTCTCTACTTGGGCTCTCTCTACTACCAATGTTCTCCATAATTCTTCCATGTCACTTGATGATTGGTCTCCCCACCCTATCTCTTGCCGCAACTCCTTCACATTTACACCGCTCGCTTCCCCTTCCACTCATCCTTGTCCTAGGATTTCAAGGCTAATTAACTATCCTACTCCAGTGATCCCTTCACCCACACTAATATCTCCCACATCCCTCGGAGATCTTTCCATGGACTTTTCAGGAGATTTTATCTCCCTCGCTTGCTCCTTTGCTCTAGACATACTCTTTGTCATCTCAGGAATCCTATTCCCTGCCTACATCTTCAGCTCATCATCATCCAATACCACCTACAATGCCTATTTTGTTATAGTCCCCAACAACATCATTAACACTGACAAGGGCATTTCTTCTGCCCTCATTCCCACATCTTCAGGTTGTGCCAACCTCTGTCTTGCTTGAATTGATTCACCTTGTAGTTTAGGCTAATACACCAACTCCTTAGAGGTTTGCCAAATGTGCTTTTCCCTTCACCCTTTTGTAATCCACTTTCCTTGGCTAGCATCACCCTCCTACTACAATTAATTTTGTAAACCTAACATGCTTTCACTTACACACTGCCTCAGATTTCTCAATCAATCTAACGACCACGTTTTACTCTTCACCTTGCTTTGTTCCATTCCCATGTTGTACACCTATTTATGGCCATCACTCACCTAGACTCACTCTTTAATGACCTTACCACATGTTCGCTTCCCACCACACTCATACTAGGTACACTTTCACCATCCCGTGCCATAATGACCACTGAATTTGTTTTGCCAACCTTCTCTACCAACACACACTCCATGCATTTTGCTACCAGTTTCTAATGCCACATCTCATAATGTATTTACCAACCATTTACAACCACTTTATTCTCAGTTCAAAAAAATTTTAAACTATTGTACACAACTATTGACACTACTGGTCTGCAATTACTAGTTTTTCTATTGTTATGCACTTCTAGTACCTTGATGATGTACTTGACTAGAGGTACTAGGATGAAGTCATGATACTTTATTTTCCTTTGATTTTTTTCTATTCAATTCTAGTAATCCTCTGATTTCATGCATTATTGGTGTCCACTTGTAAGAACCTCCTCTCATTTGGAAAGCCATGTGTACCTCGACTAATTTTGTACGATATCTTAGGTGAGGACTTTATCTGACATTTGATTGTTTGCATGCCTATTTTTATTTACTATAGCTTTAAGATTTGTTTTCCATTAAATTATCATACTTTTCATGTACATTATCTGTGATTGGTGGTACTTCTCAATGTAACATAGTATTCATATCACCATAGCTAAGCTAGTGGTGGTTGTACTTGGTCACTCTTTGTTAAATGCTCTATGATGATAGTTAGTTTGTATCTCTTTACAATAAAAGTGATAGTTGCATTCATTTGGTTTGCATTTTCATCTTGGTTCTCTGGCAATCACAGAGTTGGCACATAAATTAGGATAAAACACACACAGATGTCATCAACAGTGCTCAACAACAAGGCTACAAACAACGAGTAAGATTATTCAACAACAAGTCACCACCCAACATACTAGTGCAATGGTTAACATTCTACTATTGTGGACTCAGTCTCATCACAACACTACCACCTTGCATCACACTTCATTCTCGCCTATCATCTATTTCACCTATTGCATTATGTGGCTTTTGATCTCAAACAATTATGGTCACTAATTTCTTCTATTTTTGCCTCATATAACATTGTGTGACTTTCAAATCTCAAACAATTTTGGGTCACTATCCATTACACCATTAATCATATTTCATGCATTCATTATTTCACCCATTCTTACTTGGATCTCAAGTTTCATTTGTAAGTTTCAAATCTCAAATGTTGAGCCCCATTACTTCATGTCTTTTCATCTCTAGCATAATCATTTGCTTCCATACGTTTCTTTTCATTTATAATCTCATTTACCATTTCATTTCCTTGCATTTCACCTTTCATTCACTTCATTTATCATTTTCTTTCCATTTATCATTATCCTTTCATCTCATCATATTTCATTTATCACATTTCATTTCATTCTATCATTTTCATTACCCTTAATAATATTTCACTTCTCACATTAGATATATAAAGTCTACGATATAACAAGTGCACATGTTTGAACATCAAAAAGCTCAAATATCTCAAATATCAAAAGGACCTAATCATCAACATCCAAAGGTCATCAACATCAACATCAAAAGGTCATCAACATCAACATAACAAGATCCTCATCATCAATGACATACATGATAAGCCAATAAAATGAACGCAAAAGCTCCATAATCAACCCCATGTCACACCACTTACATCATCTGTCTGTGTCTATTCTGTAGGTTCCTATCAAACATTTGAATACCCCAACCAAAATTTTAAACATTGAATCAAACAAAACCAGGGCATCCAAGCACAACATTGCAATATCAAAATATTGAATTGGCAAAATCAACGACACTTAGACATCAAGTTATTGACAATCATACTTCATATTTGCCTCGAAACATCAAAACATCATTGACTAGACATTCAATCATCAGAATTTGACATAAAATCAGAGAATGATGATAATCTTTGAACTATTATGCTTCACATATTAGCTCAAAGAGGGGCATTTGTAGACACCCAAAATTTGGCAAAGACCTGAATTACCCAATTCCTATCAATCAATGCAAATTAAGGAGGAAATTAGAGGAAAACAACAAATTTTTAAATTAAGGATTACATCAGGTCATTAATCGATTATATCATCTATCAAATTAATAAGACCTAAAGAAAAATGAAAAGAGGAGAAAAAAAATTAAAAATCATAAAATAAAATTGAAAAGGGATAGGGAAAAAGAAAAACTTTTGAAAATAACTGGAACTTTTATTAAAAAAAAGAATCCAATTATCCTCACAAAATGAAAATCCTCCTTTTATATGATAAAGAATTGAGAAAAATAAACATCTAGCCTTTAGTCTAGTTCATTGCATATCCCATTTTTTTTATTAGATCAAAACCTTTTCCATGTAGATGGGGGGAAATATCAATATTTTGTTTACTACTTTCATCTACTATGCTTGGGGGTAATCCACTTGCCTTGACAAAATGTGCATGATACGGTCTAGTGGTGGTTGATGGTTTTCCATGATATCTTGGAGAGAGTGGGGGATCAAATAAGGAGACCGAGTACTCACCTACCCCTTTGCATTATAGTTTACACTTCCTATCAAACTCCTTCATCAACCTATCCATTTCTTCATAATGTGTCTATTTAGGGTCCTTTGATGATGATGGTGAAGGAGAGGATGAACTTGAACATGCAACTTTCTCTTTAGCCTTAGTCGATGTAGATGAGTGGTCATTATTTTGGCCGGTAGAATATGAAGTGTTTGTCAATGTCGACCAGCTAATTTCATCTGTCAGGGCACTAGTGTCTTCCCTATTATGAGGAACAAGGGAGTTACAATATTGTGCAAAGTTTTGGTCCCTAAGTATGGTCACCTCTTGACCCATATATGGAAATTTAAGACATTGATGGTAAGTGGAGGGAGCAGCTTGCATGTCATGAATCCATGGTCTTCCTAACTGGATGTCATAAGTTAATTGCAAGTCTAAGACTTGACAAATAGTTTCTTTCACAACCGGTTTGACCTTGATTGGTAGAATAACCATGTCTTTGGAGGATCACTCCTCATCATCATAAGCTTTGGTGGTGATTTTCTTCCTTGGATCAACAACATCTTCTGTATATCCTAGGACTTTCACTAAATTTAGTGTGCAAATGTTGAGACCTGCTCCACCATCAAACAATTCTCTCTTAACTCTGTTTCTGTGGATAAAGACTTGAATATGGAGAGGGGAATTTTTCAACTAGATGATGGACATGTCATCTTAGGTTGAAAAAGAGATGCAATGAGGATCCACAAGATTGCTAACCATGTTTTGAAACCTACTCACATCCAGGTCATTTGGCACTAAGGCTTTGGTGAGGATTTCTTTATGCTCTAGCGAGATTTGCAACAACTCAAAAATGGAGATATGAGCGAGAGTCTCAAGTAACTAGTTGATTGGGTTTTATTTAAGCAAGGAGGAACTAGTAGTTGCATGATCAAAATTTGCTACAGGTCCTAGTAAAATGACTTTAGAGACCTAACCTCAGGTAACAACATTTAATGATTATTTCTTGTTTTTATCCTTAATTATGATGACATTTAAGATGTCATCAAATCTAGAGATCATGTCGATGGTGTTATCATATTGATGTGCATAATTAACCTTATTGTGAGGAGGTGCCTTTTGATTAGCTATAGAGGATTCACCCTTTTCATGACTCATAAAAGGGTTCTTGAAGGTTGTATGGTCTTCATTGTTGCTAAAGTTATTGACTTTGATAGTTTCATCGTTGTTTAATTTTTTTATGGCCCCCTTAAGGGAAAAATATTATTTTTTAAGCTCTAAATGCCAATCTCTACCAATATTGTTGATAGTTCTCTTGAGAATGTTGATAATGGTCTTGTTGGTGGCCTTTTCTTGGCTATTGCCTTGGGGAAAATAAATTGACAAGATTCAACTGTAAATGCCAATCTCTACCAATATCATTGACAGTTCTCTTGAGAATGTTGATAATGGTCTTCTTGGTGGCCTTTTCTTGGTCATTGCCTTGGGATAATAAATTGATGAGGAGTGGTGCATAATGAGAAATTTCTCACATAATTCATCAATTATTTGAATCTTAAAGTACAAGGCGTTGTCAATGAGAATGGCGTGAGTTATTCCAAACTAACAAATGATATGGTTTAGGATGAATGAAGAGATTTTTTTTCACATAGAGTCAGTAAATGGTGCTACTTCAACACACTTGATGAAGTATTCTGTGGTGGTAATAACCCATTTATGTCTGCTAGAGTAAGGTAGGTGGATGATTCCAATTAAATCAAAATCCCATTGATAAAAAGGCCATGATGTGGCCAAAGGGTTGATTTCTTGGGCTAGCACATGAACAAGGTTAACATGGATTTGACATTTTTTGCAAGTCTTAACATAGTCGATAGAACCCTTCTCCATGGTTGGCCAAAAATAACCCATGCTGAGAATCTTGTTTGCTAATGTAAAACCATTAGAGTGTGACCCATAAATCCCTACATTGACTTCTTGCAAAGCAACTCTCAACTTGTCTTTCTCAAGACATCTAAACAAAGTATGATCAATACCCTTCCTATACTGTGTATCAGCCACCAAGGTGTAACATGAGGTCTGTCAAATGAAATTACATCTTTAATTGCATGAAAGGTTAGAGGGTATGGTGTTATCATGGAGTTAAGTGATGATGGGGTTATAACAAAGGGAATCAGGAGCATCTAAATGACAAATGATAAGGGAATTAGGCTGAGTAAATGTGGGTTGAACCACCTCTTCTACTAAGAACTCATACTACTCTTGCTACTCTGGTAACTAAAGCAAGGAGGCCAAGGTGGCCATGTTGTTTGCTACTCTGTTCTTGTCTCTAGAAATTTATTCAAAAGTAATATGAACAAAACATGACTTAAATGTGTCAACCATATGTTTGTAAGGCAATAACTTTTCATCCTTGATTTGATATGTGTCAGTGATTTGATTGATGATCAATTGGGAATATCTATAAACTTCTAGCATTGTTAGTTTCCATTCTAAAGCTAGCTTGAGGCCTAAGACCAAGGCTTCATATTTTACCATATTTTTGATGCAAGGGGAAATTATTTTGTAGGATTTGGGGATAGTAACACCTAGTGTCGTGACGAATAAAATATCGATGCCTTAACCATGGTGTGTGTAAGAACCATCAAAATATAACTTCCAAGTTATTTTCTCTATTTGGAGAATGTACATATCTGAAAAATTATCTAAGATAGGATTTGAGCTCTCTATAGGTGTATCTGCCAATTGGTCAGTGATGGCTTGTCATTTTATTTATTTCCTATCGACATACTCAATATCAAATTTGCTTAGGATCATCACCCACTTGGCCAATCTGCCTATCAATGCTATTTTGTTGAGAAGATATTTGAGGGGATAAATCTTGGAGATGACCTTGACCTTATGTGTCAAAAGATAATGGTGTAGCTTTTGGGAGGAAAAAACTATGGTCAAACATGCCTTTTCAATAAAGGAGTAACTTAACTCATAGTTGACTAGGGTGTGATTGATGTAATAAATGACCCTTTCTTTTCCTTAGTCATTTTCTTGTGCTAAGAGGGTGCCAATTGATTTGTTAGTTAGGAAAATATACAAAAGTAATGGTTTATGTGACACTAGAGGCACCAACACTGGCATATTCATCAAGTAGGTTTTGAGTAAATCAAAATCTTTCTAATTCTGATCATCCCATTTAAAAATTATGTCTTTGTGTAATAAGTGGGTAAGAGACACACACTTCTCTGATAACTAGGAAATGAAATGAAGGACTGATTGAAGCCTTCCTTGGAGTGAAGATAGTTGACTTAAGTTCTTTGGTAGCTGCATGGTAACTATGGCTTATACCTTTCTAGGATCAACTTCTATCCCTTTGGCCGAGACAATGTATCCTATAAGCTTTCCAGATTTGATGCAAAAGCACATTTCTTTGGATTTAACCTAACTTTGAATGCTTCTAAGCAGGTAAATAAATTTTCCAAGATGGGGAGATGTTCTTCTTGAGTATGAGATTTTTCAAGGATATCATCTACATAGTCTTCTATAAAGATGTGCATCATGTCATGAAAGATAGTGGTCATGGCCCACTGATAGGTGGCCCCTACATTTTTCAGCCCAAAGGGAATCACATTCCAACAAAATGTGCCCCATGCACAAGTAAAGGCCATTTTATCTTGGTCCCCTAGAGTTATCCTAATCTGATTATACCCTAAAAATCAATACATTAGTGAAAACATGGAATGGACCATTGTCAGATCTACAATGGTGTCAATGTTGGGAAGGGGAAAATCATCTTTAGGGCATGCTTTGTTGAAATCATGAAAGTCAATGCAAATGCATATGCTACCATCCTTATTTGATATAAGCATAATGTTTGATATCCATGACACATATTCTAGAGGCCAGATGAAGTTGGTACTAATCAATTTCTCTAATTTTGCTTTGACTAGTAGAGCTACGTGGGGATGCATCTTCTTGAGTTTTTGTTTGACCGGCTTGACCTCTAGAGAAATGTTTAGGTGATGGAGGATTAAAGTTGGGTCTAATCCTGGTATGTCTACATAAGACCATGCAAACTTTATTTTCTTCTCTACAAAGAAGTGAATGAATGCGTTTCTTTCCTCTATGCTTAAAGACTATGCCAAATAGACAATTCTTAGTTCCTGTTCTACACCAATGTTGACTTTTTTAGTTGGTTTGATTAAAATGGATGATCTTTCCTTGAAGTACATTGGTAAGGTATCAATCATCTCATCCATAGGTGCCATAGTTGGGTTTTCACCATTAGATGTGTCACTTCTATTAATTTTTATTTTTTTCTCAAGATGAGCTACAACTTGGTAGTGATCCTCAAGGCTATAAACAACTGGGCCTAGACTAATATGACTGAGGTGATTGATATCAAACTCAACTACATGCATTTCTTTGGTTCTTCATGGACAAGATGGTTCAACTATGTTAAGGTAGACAAAGATATTGTGGTTAGTGTCAAAATGGGGGATATGGTGAGGCTCAGTTGCATCTCAACTAATGAGTTCAGGATGGACTTGGGAGAGTGATTCATAATATGGAAAGGGTTTTGTGGGGTTCAAAGACATGATCTCATTAGATGGCTCATACGTTGTATCAGTTAGGTCTATGACATGTGCTTCCTCTAAAGTGTCAAGAAAAGTAGAGTTGGCAAGTGGCTCATAGTAGTCATCTTTGACTTTTGTTGGAAAGAAGTTAGGAAATAAGGTTTGAAACTAAAACTCTTCAATATGTTCACCATCCTCATATGGTGTGGTGTGACGTGTCTATTCTATAGTAGCCCCTAAGTTGTTCTGTTGCACTCTGATTCTTGGTGAAGTAAGATCCAAATGAGAGGTTGATCCTTGTGTAGTGAAATCATTGGATATAGGAACATGAACAAAATCACATTCTTTTTCATGGATGGACTCTTTGGACAATGATTCAAACTCCCACTTAGTGGCGTCATCATCGTCTTCATTATTGGAGCTGTCCATGAGCGGTTCTCTAGTGTGGTGTGAACTAGGGTGAGATAGATTTACATCTATTATATAAGTTAGCTGATTGCTATTGCCACTTCTTTCTTTTGGTACCCATGCCATGCTTGAGAAGATATTTGGGGGTGCTATGTGCCTTGTCTTGTTCACTATACCCTACTCCTAGTTTGGATTTGTTGGACCAAAACTGTACTACAAGAGATTTGACAATACCTTTCTCTTTCCCTAGGGGACCTTCTCCTCTATATCCCATCTTTTTCATTAGATCAAAACCTTTTCCATGTAGATGGGGGGAAATGTCAATATTTTGTTTACTAATTTTGTCTACTGTGCTTGGGGGTACTCCACTTGCCTTGACATGTGCTAAATAGTTTGGTTGATAATTGGATTATGAAATGAAATTATTATTATATCTATCATTTTGACATGTACATCAAAAAACTAGAATGAAGTTGCATAATTAATTGGAAGATATTTTGTTTACTTGTTGATTCAATTGTGTGTAGTTTACTTTTGAATTTGACTTGACTTGATTTTTTGGCCTATGTGGCAAGTGTATGGAAATGTGCTCTTCATTTGAAATGCAAAAGGGTATGCATCTATTCTTCTTTTATCCATCTTGAGAATATAATGCATGGGTAGTATGAATATGTTCTCATTTACCTTGAGTGATTCCCACTTTATAAAATTTGTCAACACACTTCACTCAATCAACTTGGTCCATGAACTTCAACTAATGAATTTGGTAATCTTGAGTTGTCTGTTGGACTTGTGGTCAATATTTTGTTTGACATAGGCTTAGTAATTATGTATTCAACTTAGATTTTTGGGTTAATATTGTTTTGACACACATGACTGTGTGGCCTTTTAGCATTCCTCTTCTAATCATATTTGTTAGATATATGTTGCTAATTTTGAGCTAACTGGTGCAGTATGATAAAAATACATTTGATATCAAAATTTGTGAGTGTTTGTATGCATACTAATGATTAAATTTTAAATGAGTATGTTGAAAATGTTATATGTGCATGCAATTATATTCATGATGATTCAATTGATGATGAAATAGATGTAATGTGATTTCATTACCTAATTATGGTCATGGACATTGACCTATTGGTGTGAACACTTACTCACTTGTGAATACCATATGTTAGATTGTATATATGAATGATTATTTATGTTACTCATAATCTATATGTGATTAAAATATGAGTTAAGAAGTCATAGATTTTAAAGGAAAAATGTTGAATCCTAATATTTACATTGATCTTCATGAAGTACTGACATTGTATAAGTTAAAAGCACTATGATTGTACATGAATGAGTATGATAGGAAGTGGATATGAAGTATCTACTAGTGGGGTCAAATTCGTGTGAGGCTAATGTATGATAGGTAAGCACATGTATGTGTGTGATATCATGTGACTTTAAGTTAACATGTTAATTAATTTTGAGATAAGAAAATATTTTGATTTGATATTCCTTGAATATTTGATTTGATTTATGCTCAAGAATTATATTGATAATTGGATATTTTCATGTGTATGTAATAGAAGGAACAACACATCATAATAGAGGGAAATATTGTCAGAGAGAGGTAATTCTAACCTTGTAAAATTGAAGGACAGTAATGGAATTCACACATACATAGAAAATATTCTTGAAATGATTAATTGATAGACGTGCTTACTTCAAGTTTGTGCTTATCTTCTTTAATAGTGTTTGCATATAAATTAGAAATGTAACTTTATTAAGTAGATGGAAGTCAATATTGTTTATTATTGTGAATAATAGAAGTAGATTAACAATCTTGGCATTGTGAGATTTTTCAATATGATATCTATATACCATTGCATCAGGATGATGTATTTTATAAGTCAGGAAAGATGTCACAAACCACTCCATCAAACACTGAATAATTTGGTATTGGAATGCCACCTCAATTGAAGGAATAATTTTTTTTATTCGAATCAAACAATAGTAATAATGTATTCATCTAGAGTTTTAAACACACAGTTACAATTTTGTTAAAAGACTTTAATTAAAAGAATTATGAGACCATTGTAATCTTCTTATTTTTGCACTTAAGAGGGCATAATTAGAAGGGGGAAAATGAGTTTGGGACAATTTTTTTTTTTTAATAATTAGAAGAAAACATAATTAGGGTTCTAATGGTTAATTACAATAGAATAAGGAAGGATTGAAAGGAAAGAGACATTTTTTTCTCACTAGGTAGAAGGAGCTTTGATTCCATTCGAGCCCCTTTTAACTAGGTAGTAGAGGAGGAAGAATAATGCCTTGCTTGGGTGACCCGACATGAAAGATATATAGCATAGCAGAATCAAGGATTATGAACACCAAGGGTTTCTCTAATTTTTCCAAAATGATAAATGATGCCAGAGTGTTTAGAAGGGGTCAGAGCTCTTTGTTCACATCATATTCTTCAATGTAAATCTTGTTGGAAATGTATGATGGGCCTGATGTCCTTGCTTTTTGCACTTGTGGCAATGACCCATGGACTTCTTCTTAGGATTCTGGTTTATAGTATTGCTTCTACAAACATTAGCAGTATGTCCTAATTTTCCACAATTATGACAATTAGGTTTGGAGTCCTCACCTTTTTTGCTCCTTTTTTCATAACTTTTGGATGATTCTCCTTCTTCAGTACTGGTGTAACTCAATCCAGTAGTATCACTATTAGATCTAGGAGATCTCATCAATTGCTCAAAATAATTGATAGCTTCACTAGGCATGTTGAAACTTTTAGCAAATTCTTTCTCTCTTTTCAAATAATTTCTTAGTTGTTCATTATGAAACTTCAGTGTTGTCATTTCAATATCTTTTCCATTCAATTCATGAATGGAAATCATCATTTGATTCAATTTCTCCAATTGCATGTGAGAAATCCTATTCACCTCTGATGTCTTCTCTTCCAATCTATTGGTTAGTATCCTTTTGTTATCTTCAATCATGACTTTTTCCTCTCCAGATTTATTTATTTTCTCAATCACCTCACATAGAAATACTAATTGGACTTCTTGTTCTATCTTTAGATTTTTGACCTCTTTAGTTAGGACTCCATTCTTTTCCATCAGATCTATAGCTGTTGAATCAAATTCACTTGTGTTTCCATCTCCAAATAATTTAGTAATGTCAATCTCTTGCAATTGTGTTTCATTCTCTTCAATAGCTATCTATTTCCTTCTCTTCAATGATCACTTCAACTCATCTCTTTATTCATTCAACTGATGTAAGGTAAGTTGTATTTCAATCTTCTAGTTCTCAATAGTCTTTCCCAAATTGTAGACTTCTATCTTTAAGATCTTTCCACAAAGTTACAAAGCTTTCCTTTCTAGAGAACTAAGCTTTGATACCAATTGTTGGAAATACAATAGGGAAAGTAAACTCTAAGGGGCGGGGGTGCAGGAGGGGGGGGGGGGGGGGGGTGTTCAATCATTACTTCAAAACTTCAACCATAGAATCATTCACCACACATCCATCTCACAATTTGCATGTAAATTGAAATAGCTAGCTAAACATATTCATCCATAGCATGAAAGTAAATAATATTCAAAACATATGACACAAGATATGATTACCTAGAAGCCCTCCAATGAGAAGGTAAAACTAGGGTGGGGATGACACCCACAAATCTCCACCACTGCAATTGTAAAGTGTATCTAATGAAGGTTACAATGTTTGATCATGAGACATGATCTACCTTGTGAAAGGTCTTCCTTATTAAAGGCTTACAAGATTGTTAGATATTACCCTATTAATGGATTTTAACACCCTGCTAGAAGTGTGTCTTGTTGAAGGACTTCAACTTACAATGAAGTAAGCACCCTGATAAAGGATTTGCAATAGTCTATTAAGACTACTCTGTTAAGATATTTCATTAATTCACCTATTAGAATGTATCAACAATGATCCTATGGTTAGCACACAGTTGCTAGATAATATATCACCTCTTTGCATCTATCCTTGATCCTTCGTTGGTCAGATGTATCGCTTCTATCCTTTAACTCTTTTCCTCTATTCTCCTCTAACTGATTCTGCAATATATCTTAATTCACAACTCCTTAACCACCATGAATGCTCTATTTGTGCATACAAATTTCTCTCTTTTCTTCTTCCACATTCATAACATAGTTTAGGGTTTTTCATCCTTAAGAAGATCTAGGTGAGTTAGGGTTAGGCATGAATCAATGATTGTAATTCATCCATCTAGCTACTCAAATCATCCCTTTAACTGATTGGTTGCATGTACTATATAGGGATTCACAATTAAGATTTGTTCTTATCATCTAGGATCACAAAACAATCCTTAAGTCAGCTCCAAAATGGTTTATATAGTAGTTCGTGCCATTACAAATAGCTATGTCAAAATTGTATTACTCAGCATCTAAAGTCAGTAATGCTCGGCATCAATTGCAAGTTTAATTTTGTCACTTAACATCCAAATTACTCGACACATACTAACTACTTGGTACTTGAGTGATTTGAAACTAGCTATTTACTTAACACTTACTGAGTAACTCACTTGGCATGCACTATCTTACATGTTATTCTTGGCATGCATTACTTGTTTGGCATAAACTAAGTTCTAACTTGTAAATGACTTAAGTGTATAGACACTCATATGTCAAGACCAATCTGAGATCAACACATAGTTCTAGTGATCTACATGGCTAATCAATTTGAGATGGTTGAATCACCCAACTTATTGACTTGGGTGCCAACATTTTTGGGACTTTGACCTACATTCTTTGGATACATGTTTATCCATTTCTACCTCATTTGACTTCTAATATTGTTAGCCCTTGCTTTCTTTTCATCTTCAACTTTACCTCTGTTCATATAGTTTCTAGCTAGATGTCCAAGTTCTATACATACAAAACATTCTCTTTGTAGGGTCTCTCTTCCTCATGTGAGTTCTTATGTAGGTTTCTCCAATATGTCCATGCTCACCACATAAGTGACATCTACACCATGTTTTTTAATCCCAACCAAAGATAGCTTTTAAAATCTATTCTACTAGATTCCATTTCTTGGTCTTGCATTCTAAAGATTTGTGCCTTTGTTTGTTGCAATTGAAACATTTTCCTGCAAACTTGATTTTCTTTATCCATTCACTTTCTTTATGACTTGGCCTATTACAACTATAACATTTTCCACTGAATTTAAATTTACCATCTATCTAACACTTGTTTGATGTATGACCTATCTTTCCACAATGATAACAAGTAGGCCTTTTTTTCTTTTGAGCTCCTTGTTGAGATGATTCACCTTCATTTGTATAGCTTAATCTTGTATTGCATTTGTATCTAAATTGAGTTTTCTCATTCAATTGATTCATGCTTTCTTGAGATTTCATTATCCTTTAATTGGTTTTCCTTTCTACATTGAGATTATTCTGCAACCTTTCATTGTATGTCCTCAAGTTGATAAGCTCTTGATTTGCACAATTGAGTTGACTTATCAAATATTCTTGTTGAATAGATAGGTGTTGAATTTTATTGTCCTTTTCTTCTATTTTTTTAGTTAGCAATTTCTTCTCTTCATTTTCCTTTTCCTTTTGTTCCATGACTTCACACATTCTGACTAATTGAATTTCTTGTTCTCTTTTTAGCTTTCTAATTTCTTCGTGAAGAGAAATTTTTCTCAAGTAGGTCTATGATTGCTGCATTAGCTTCATCTGAACTTCTGTCCTAGTACATGTCTTCAATTATTTCTTCTTTGTAGAGATTCTCATTCATCTGTGCTACTAAAGGTCTTTTCTTCTTTGCAAGGATTGAGAGAGCTATTTCTTTATTTTCTTGAATTGTTCCATGGCCATCTGAATATCTAACTTTTAATATTCAATAGCTTTCTCAAGTCTATACACTTCCATTGCCTCTAATCTTTTCTCAAGCCACTAAACTTTTGATGTGAAAACCAAATGCTCTAATACCAATCATTGCATATGTATGATGGGCTAGGTGACTAAAGAGGGGGAGGGGGGTGAATTAGGAACCAATAAAACTTTACCATCAATTCAGAAATTAATCTTCTTTAAGCTAATCAGATTTAATTGTATACATGAAAAATTAAAAGAAATAAAACATTCATAAGAGTTAACACAATGATTGGTAACCTAGAAACCTTCCAAATAGAGAGTAAATATGGGGTGGGGATGATACTAACAAGCTCCAATAGTGCAATATAAAGTTGGCTGGTTAAGGTTTACAAATGATTACTTTTGGTGATCTGCCCTATTAAGAGCAATAAGCGCTATTAGGTCAACCTTGAAAAAGGATTTATACAATACAATGAAGTACGTACTCAATTAGGAGATTTATCATAAAACTATTAAGTCCACTTTTCTAGAGGATTTAACTAATGCACTTGTTAGGATGAACTAGTGGTTGATCTTTACTTCTATAACTTGGTTTGCTGATTGAGATTCATTTAATTATGTAGAAATGATCACCTTGTTGTGATAGATGAGACTCTTCTTTTTCCTTATACTGCTTGTAGCCTTTACTCTTTAATTCAAATTCATACTTGTTCCATACACACAGTCTTATACATTTGGATAAGACAAGATGTCTTACATATATACCAATCCAAATCATTACATTCTGGAGTCAACTACAATACCTAATTCAAAAATCTTCACTAAGTTAACTCAATGTTGTAACTCAATTTTTGAAGACCACTCGGGTGATATTCTAACACTCAAGTTGACATTGTCAACTTAGAAAACTTTGGCACTCGGTTGACACAAGTCCTCAGTCCACATTGATCACTTGAAAGTAGGAATGAACTTGGTTAGCACTAATGAATTGACAAACAATAGAGAACTCAGTTGATGCTAAAGGGCTCGGTTGACACTCCAACTTAGTAAACACTACCTTCCTTTTGCTTGATTAACATGTCTAAATTGGTAGATGATATTAGCTTGGTTAACACTAGATCCTACTTGGTTTACACTATGAAGCTCAATAGACTCTATGAAGCTCAGATTACACTAATTTCTACTTGTGAAGCTTGGTAGAATCTTTGAAGCTTGATAGCAATGTCACTAGCCAAATGATTAAGTATTTAGGCACTAGTTGACAAATGATTTGACCATTAGGTCAAAAAAGCTATGGTGTCACCATGTAACCTTCCTTGATAGATAAAAGATCATTATCTTTTAAAGAAAAAATAAAATAGGTAACTTTGAGTCTCTTACTCATGCTTAATTTCCTTTGATTTTTCCATTTAGAAAAATCATCCTATTATCTTATTGAAATTTCTTGAATGCCTTGGCATTTGTGATCTTGGGTTATATTTTTATGAAATGATTTAGGTTTTCTAATATTTTCGTCTATGCTTATGGTCTGTCTATGCTTGGGTGAGAGTTGGAAGAATGGTTCTTATAGATTTTAGGACATCTTTTAAAGGTATTTTATTTGATAATAAACACTTGAAGGTTTTTATTAACACTATGGCTCACCCATGATGGGCTTTATATGGATCTCTAGATTTGTATAAAATATGTACTTTTGACTTTTGACTTTATGTCCAAGTTTGGAAGTAGACTGAAGCTAGAGTATATTTCTTCTAGTTATAGTTTTAATAGAATTACCTAACAACTTTTATATGAGATGTTTCTTTCAAGATCCTAAAGCCACAAAAAAATGTGAAGTTGGAGTAGTTTGGATTTTAATTCCATTGTACATTACTTTTAATTTAGAAATATTATAGAACTTTATCTCATTCTCCTTTCAGTAATGAATTTTCATATTTATCTAGTTATTTATCAAGGAAGAAACATGGTTGTGATTGTGAGGGATTCATGATATTGGACAAAGATAGGTTGAGTGGGAAGATTCTTCACTTTAAACCAGGGGAGTGGAGGATGTGCAATCAGTTGCGAGAGGATTTCACATAAAGCTCTTCATCAACATGGATTGGAGGAAAGGTCAAAAATCTTATTTTGTTATTCTATTAAATATTTTTTATTTCCTAGATAGTTGATTGAATAATTTAAATATATTATAGTTTGAATGGAATAATATAGCAACTTTTGAATTGCAAATTAATATGATATGGCAATTTATTATTATGAATAATTAATGGCATGTAGAGAAAAGATTTGGGGATATTAGATTAGGGTGAAAGTACAATATGATGTCATTTGTGATATGTTAGATATGAATTGAGCATTCTTGGTATCTTTTAGAATTTTGTTTAGTATCCTATTGCTACAAAGATCAAAATATATAGATTCATATGTTTGGAAAAATTATTCAACTCTAATATATGATATTTTTCAGTGTTATGCTCCTTCTTTAACTATTTCTTATGAAGAAAGATCTAGATATGATGGACTTCTTGAGATTGGCATTGGTGGAGTGCTATTATATAATAGAAAGTGTATATATTTACTTGTTGTACATGATTCCATTAATTCTCTTAGTTTCTCTTGGTATGTCTTCCTTAATGTTGATGCTAGTTATTGTTCATGACAAAAAAATTCTTGGAAAGCGAAACAACTTCATGGTAGACTGGTAAAGCACTCCTAAAATACTCTTTCCCTTGATTTTTCCTTGAGTAGGTTTTGGAGCTACTATCAACCTGGTCATCATGTTAAAAAAATTTGGCATTCTAGTAATTGATTTATCGTATTTTGGCATATTAAGCTCATAAATATTGAGAAACAATTATTTTAATTTAAAACTTGTTGTATTATCTTATTTTTGCATATTGTAATATATAAATTTACTTTTAAATTTTAATGTATATTATAATTATTGACTGGTCAATGACCTTGACTTCTGTAGATATTTTTTACATTTTATAGATATTCTTGATGCAACACTTATTTTGTATGTGTCTAGCTCTTACACATTACTTTATTAAGCTCATCAGTGTTGAACTAGATTATAGAACCTCTAGTTTGTCTAAATGTAGAATCCTTAAAACATAGTAATTGAGAGAAAGCTTAGTTACTTTTAAAGAGTGAAGAAGATCATAAGTCTTGGAATAAAATTTATTTTGTATTAATTTCTTGGGACAAGTTGTAACCATTATTTTATATGTAACCAATTGGATGAGTAATTGTATATTTGAGAAAGTTCATGATAAACTAATGTAGTATTTGGTTGGTTGTTAGAAATTTTGAAGATATTAGTTTTGTTTGGATGGGGCAAAATGCTTGATAAGTGTATTTATTAGTCAATTTATGTAAAGGATTTTTGTGAGAGAGATGTACTTTCATTATATTTTGTTATTTAATGATATAAAAATATATTTTTATTATAGATCAAATGAATTTTGGATTGGTTTATTTTAAAGAAAAGAAAATTACAATAATAATAAATTTAGATTATCAATTTTGACATAAATCTTTTAGTGTTTATTTCTTCAATAAAATATGAATGAGCCCCCAAAACATTAAGTATATTTGTCTTAGTGATTGTTGTGCATTTTGGTGTACATTAATCTTCATACAAAATCTACTGGTAAAGCAAGTGATATGTTTGGGAAAGTGTTCTTTTAGAATGATTTCAATATATTATTAAATTTTTTTTTTTGTTTAAGTTTTATCTTTGATTTTGGATAAGACTGAATATTCCTTAGTATTAGCATGTAATGTGAAATGGATAGTGATGGGTGAATAGTTTGTTTTATTTACTTGTAAGTATAAGTCTAGTGAATAAAAGGTGCTTTGGTCAAAGTTTTATTTTCACATAGGTTTCATTTGAATACTTGGTCAGTTGTTTTTGGATTGGATTCTTGTGCTCTTCATTTCAAAATGAGTGCTGGGGGAGCTAACCCCTCTATGGTTGGGTGAAAATAGTGCCGAGACATCACTTGCAATAGTTTGATGGCTTAGAAGACATGAACATGTAGATGGAAGACAAATAATCCAATGACACATGTATGAAATATTGATATATGATTGTATTTATATGATAAATAGACGACTGCCAATTTTGTCAAAATTCTTTTGTTATTGAAAATATAATTTGATTCATGTTTAATGTACTTTTCAATATTTGGACCACATTATAAATTTGTATATTCAAACTTGCATATTATCTCTATATCTACTACTTGGTCAAGTTTTGTGGTATTTCAATTGAATAGAGAATCTATGGCTGTCCAGTCTTGACAATGAAACAACTAAGACTTGATTATTCAACTTCCAAGACTTGTTTATTCAACTTTGAGCTATTTTAACTATATTGCTGACTTACCACTTTGAGGAAAATGTTGTATTACATATTTTTCCAAGTACATTTTATAATACTATATATATAGAACAGCATGATAGCATTTTTTAATGTAACATAGCAAAACAAATGATACAATATATGTATACGACAAGAGTTTATAGACAACCACAAAGAGAACTTCCGATTACATAATATTTCTTTTAGTTTTTAATTTGTAAGCATTCCTGTACAATTTTTATTGTTTTTGTTGAACAATGACATCCACAATAAACATTGTCCAGCTTATGTCAATTGTCTGGTGTAGAAAAAGAAAGAAATTAACTTGTGGAGGGTCGTTAGCTTTGTCTGGCAGCGCAATTTCCTTATTTAATGAAAAAAAAAATGCCCCCCCTGCTTTTTTCCCACAACCACATTCATACCATACCATTCCTTATCGGGGGCATCCCCCAAACGCAGCCATAATAGAGGGGGCACCCCCCATACGTAGCCATCCCTACCTTCCCCGACCTTCCCCCTCTTCCACGGCCTTCCCCCTCGTCCATAAACATTATAACAGTTACGTAGCCATAATGGGGAGGCTTAACCATTACGTAGCCATAATGGATAGGTTGGATAAGCGGGTAACCATAATAACAATTACGTAGCCATCCTTACCCCTCATCCGTCATCTATTAATGAAGACACCGTATATAATGAAGACACCGTCTATAAATTATATATAACATACCACCTCGTATTCGTCCCACACCTGAACCACTCAGTGATAAATTTGATTTCAGAAAACATTCATTTATTTTATAACAAGTCAGTTAGTTATGCAGGGTTTATTGAACTGAATGAGCTCTTTCGTACTTCACTCTCAATTTCATCTCATATAGTACAGAAGTATAAACAAGAAAATGAAACATACATGGAATAAACAGAGAAGTATAGTAATTCTTCTATACAAGTTGTATTACAAAACTATAGACTGTACAATTTTTATGTATATGTTTAATTACAGTTCACTTGAATCATGTAGATTCAATGTTACAGTGTTCTATTGAAAAAACAAAGTTAATGATCTCTTGTTGGTCACTCCATAGTTATTTGATCTTTTCTTAACGGACACTGTAGATACTTTAGGGTTCTGATATCATATATTGATGCATGACTGATTAAAACCAAGTAGAACTCAAACCTAAGGCATTTCCTTTATCGTCAAAGAGTTCAGATTTCTATATTTCTTCCTATTGAATCTTGATACATAGCCAATACATGTATAATTCAGGCCTAACTTTATATACAGGACATGCCAACCATCTGTATGGCTATTTTTCATCGGTAGATTATGTATATAAGTAGAAAGAGAGAAAGGGAGGTGGGGTAGAGAGAGCACACACGCCAATAATAATATTTGGGTTTTGTTTTGGTTTTTTTTCTACATATTCTTATCAGTATTTGTGTCGACAGTTTAAACATTACCTACTAAGCTTCATTTTTAGATTAAAAGTGTTAAATAGTATATAATATTATTTTGTCAATATATTTATGTTTTTCCAACCCTAATGGCAATGAAGGTAAAAACTAAGGTTACCAGACACGCTGATAAGGCCAGCAGAAACAATTGGTATGGATTACCTGCAACCACAGCCGGCTCGTTGTTTTCCAACCTTAGCTTCTGTTCCTGCATAATCTTTGCATATATCATATACAAAAGAAGCCCTAGAATTACAAATATGGTCAATATGCAAATTTCATCTAGTAATGGGCTAAGCTGACAACGTGAGGGAAGATTGCTTCCAAAAATGGTTAGAGAGATGCCCATCAAAGCCAGGGAGCAATTGACGTACTTCCACTTGTTCTTCACAACTTCCTTTATTTGGTCAGCAATTTCTTGACGTTGGATGGGATTCTCCTCATCATGAAGCTCATCATTTTCTTCATTGGCAATGGACAAATCATGATCTCCTCTAACATCTGATAAATCCTCTATCTCTTGGTTCTCATTAGCTGCAGTAGTAATTATTTCCAAGTGGGTTTCCATTAACTATTTATCTAGACTGTTCTGAATGATGTAAAGCTAGGGCTGTAATTGGAATTCTTATGAGAAGTGTTGGGGAATAAATTCTTTAAATAAGTGAAATCCTAGGGTGATGGAGGTACATGAATTTTCCACCCTGGTTTTTCTAGGAAGTTTCTCTGTGGTAGACTGTGGAGAGTAAAATATTAGGGTTATGAAATATGTAGAAAGTGAGTAGTCAGGAGGGTTGCATTGATGAGTGTTTTTTCTAATGGAAGTTGCATGGAAGGAACGTCGGCTTCACTTGGAATAGAGCTAAGTCAAATGGGTGAATGTATGCTAGTTGGAATAAAAATGGAAACACATGATAATAAAAAGGAAAAGTAACTAAGATGTAAAAGGAGCGTGCTCATGGGTACGTGGCCACAAAATAACGACGAGCTTGGTGCAAATTATATAAAATAGTTGTGACTTGCAGTGGTCTTTCCTCCTGGCTTTTCACTCTAATAAGACTTTAATAATTGCTAGCTGTAAAGCTTATTAATTGATATATACTTACTGATTACAGCTCGAAGGATAACGTGAGAAATTGGATTCACCACTTAGATTCAACATATTGACTGCATCTTATAGGGAAAGGGATGGTTTATTTTTTTAATAGGGGGCAGTTTTTAATATAACGCAAATGGAAATGTGGTGACAAATAGGTCTGTGTCGATTGAATCTAAAAACTACTCAGATTCTGAAATTGAATATAGAATATTAATAGAAGAAAAGAGCATAAACGATAAATGTTGATAGGAAGAAGCAAGGGCAATAAATCAGCTTTAGCTTATACAGTGAACTTCAGAAATTTGATACCAGATTTTTTTTTGGTTGGATGCTAGGTGGCGCTTGGGTATAAAAGGAAAAAGCAAAATGGTTTAACTAGACACAATGACATAGTGATGACGAAGCCTTCTAGTGTAAAGTTTGATGATCTTTAGAGAAAACCGCCACAGGATTTCTGGAGTAATCGATGCCTTTGGTATGGTGTTGTTCCTATTAAAATCTGTGTACATTCGTCTCTCTATGTAATAAATAAATATTATAGTTGAATTTGGATAGGGTTCGTCTGTCTATGTAGTAAATAAACACTATAGTTAAATTTGGATAGGTTTTAATTAATATTATAGTTTAATTAAGCTTAGGATTTAATTATAATAATAACAATTCATATTAGGGTTTGTGTTTTATTAGGATTGAATTTTGTGTTTAATGTTACTTTTGGTATTTGAATATGATCAGGGTAAGAGTTATGGTTTGTATATAAGTTAGTGTTATATCAAGATTATGTTAGAGTCTAAATTAGGGATAATGTTTTTAGTTCCTGCCAAGGCAGAGAACTATTGCCAAGACCAAAAATTAACTAGTGATTAAACAGATTACCAAGAACTAATCAGATTTCACCAATTTTTTACTTCTTATTTTAATCCTAAGCTTGATCAATTTGATCAAAGAAAGATGCAAATTCTTTAAGTTTTAAAAGCATGAAAATTGTTTATCTATTGAAATCGGTGGTGCCAGATTTTTTTGAAAACTTCACAAAATACGAAGCAAGAGAACACGCGATTTACAAGGCCTCTAGTAGGGCGTTGCAGGTGGTAGTGCAGGAGCTCGCAAATAGAATTCACTATCTTCAAGTCTTTGTCAGCACAGTATAAGAGTTTTAACATATTGCTGACAAAAATTAAATAAGGGTTTTGAAACTCCGCTGGCAACATTGTAACAGTCCACGTGCCTAAGTTCTATTTTGAAGTTTAGCATGTTGGCTTGGACGTGGCCAATGCTAAGAAAAAATGCACTAATGTATCAATATCCATGAGTAATGAACGAAAATAGAATCTCCGGCGATAGTTTACTGTCTCTTACAGTTTCTTCACTTTTATCTTCCTGTGAGAGGGTAAATGTTGCAACTAATTTATGATCGGTTTGATGTTACTAACAATAACAATATCATGGTCGGCCTCCATTTCCCCTTGTAAATTTTATAGCAGTCTCCGCTGCTTTGTGCATATCATGGCTTGTACATTACTAATTTTATCCTAAACTGTAACTATTAATCTTCTCTGATTTTCCTTCTAAGTTTAACTTTTTGTATTATAGTATCATGGGCTATCATTTATTTTACTCATAGACTCTCCGCTAGATTTATTTGCAGAACTATTAGATGGCGAGATGAATTCTTCTGGTTGCATTATTTGAGGGAGCTATGAGAGTCAAAGAGCTAAACTAGGGTTTGTACATTTATCCCTATGTTTAGGGTTAATTTATAATATTTTCTTACATTATTTCCTACTTTCACTTGTCTCCATTACTTTACTTAAGCTCAATTCATCCTCTGTATTATTTTATGTGTTTCCTTTTTAGTTCATGGAACATTCATTCTTTGACGTTGTACTAGGTAATTTATCATTTTAATTTCAGAGGTCACCAATGTTATTGAAAGGTATAGGAATAATATTTTTGTTCAAAGTACACAATCTCTTTTGTCTAGATGATATTTTTGTGTGCATCATAAACCAAGTTTTTAGTTTATATTGATATTTTTAATTGTCATTCATCCCAACGCTACAAAACCAATGCATAATCCAAGTCTTTAATAGTGATTTTTCCGCAGAAAATTAAAAACCTTCAAAGCCTAAGGTACAATGGCGGCCGTTTAAACAGTTTCACAGATACCATTATCTACAATTTGTCAAACTGCCATCGTTCATCTTACAGTTTAATCTAATAACTAGGCGAAGTGTGCTATTGGAACTCTTTTGGGCTCTATATTATGATGGAAGTGTCAAAATTTACAATTAATATTGTATTCCTCAGCATGAATCTTTATTTGAAAATCGAGTGAAATTTTCCAGCAGACGTTGCCTGAAGCTGTGGTGAGTGTTCTGAACCTTGTAAGCCTGATGCTTCATTCAAATCAAATGACATCGCTATCAGATTGGACGCCTGGTGAAGCTCAAAGCTCTCAATATTTTAAGCAATATGCTTGCTGCGCTACCTGATGGAATAGAAACCTGCTGGTAAGTTATTTAAAATAGTGCAAACGCGTTTTCTCATTTTCTTCTCCGGGAATATCTGCCCGATCTTTCAAGTTAATTACAATATTGAATATTCGCAAATGCAGTTTATTCCTTTATTAAATGTCAGTGCCATGGAAGAGTTGATTGCATATTTGAACCAGCTTTCCCATCTCCCGGAAGGTCTAGGATTCGAACTCGTGAAACTCCAGATACTTTCGGTGCATTCAAACAGGCTTACTCGTCTCCCCTATTCAACCTCTCACATGATGTGCTCGCACGTTGTGGATGCTCATCTCAATCCCCTTCTAAGTATTCTTCCTACAGATCTGGGAAACCTCACAATGAAAATCTTGAAATCTTCAATTTCAGACAAAATTTTAACATGAAGTTGCATGAACATGAAAGCTGTATGAACAATTTGGATCTTGCTCCGGCCCTTGTTCCATGCATTTAAAGATCTTTAGTCTAACAATCCTATATACCAAACCTATCGACTCGGTCCAACTACTTCTTGCCACTCTTAGCTTAAGCCAAAGCCCACCCTGCCTGCACTTTGGCAGGAACTAAGCTGCCCTGCAGCTCTTGTTAATTAGGTAAAGGGGACATTTAATCTTTTACAAATAAATTTTGAAGGGGATATGGAAACCACAATAAAAATGAAAAATTGTAAAACAGTCAATCCAGAAAACCAACAACCTAATAGTAACTAAACAATGCAGCCTTAAGAGAGAATACCAATTCGGGCTCAAGCTCAAAGCAAGGTTGGAGACTAAATTTATTGATCCAAAGATTTAAACAACCTCACTTAACCTTGACAAATGAACTAATGATTTTTGTAGACTTAAAAGTAATAATTTATCTAGCAACATGAGATAATCCTTGAAGAACCCCCTGGAAAATTTTGAACCTCCCAAGCATCCAAAAGAAAGAGGATGCACAAGCATTGACTCACCTACACATTATTTTCTTTGGACAGTCCAATTTGGGTTTAACATTAGAGTTTGGGCATATGTACAATTTATGTTGACATAAAAAAACCAAGCAAATGGAGTGAGTTATTAATCAAATGATGCATTCTATAAATAGTGATTACTAGAATTTATTGTTAACTTTTAGGAGTTGATAGTTCAAGGAGAAAGTGAATATAAAAGGAAAGAAAAAAAATACCTTCTTGATGCTGATAACTATGAATAGGAATCATCGAGGTTGTGGGCTTGTGCTCAACAAGCAAGACATCAAACGAGGATGGTTTTGTTGGTGTCGAAAAAAATTGAGAATGAGAGAGGAATCAATTTTTTTGGAAAAAAAATGATCATATTAGTGATGTCTGCTCCGATCATATCCAATTTGACAATAAGAGAAAGTGAAGAATAGGAATGGAAAATCAAAGGGAATAAGAGATCCAATTTGACAATAAGAGAAAGTGAAGAATAGGAATGGAAAATCAAAGGGAATAAGAGAGGAAATACGTTGATTTTATTTCTTGGGTAGAAATTGTGGCAACCACACTAGAAACAACTTAGAATCTACCTTTTTACAATCAGACAAATACAACTAATAAAAGACCATGAATCGACAACTTAGAATTCCACAAAGATGTCCCTCTTGAAATTTGAGCCAGGGTCTCCACAATGAAAAGTCCTTGCTTCAACTAACTAAGCTAAACCCCTTGGACAACATTTAATTTTTTTCCCTCAACATCAAGTAGTGAAATGGTTTTCATAAATACATTTGGGTTATTTTATGTTTTGTCATTTGTATTAGTAATTTGTGCTATATATATGGGTTAAACTTTCATTATACTATGTGTTTCTATTATGTAATGAGTTTGTGTTTTGATTTTGATCATGTTGTTTCCTTTATGACATAGATGTTTGGTAATTTTGTGACCAAGGGAATAATTCCCACCACAAGAGGAGGGATTTTTCCAAGGCTCCCTAGACCTTCATGACACGTCTTCAAATTGCAACTAAAATTGACTAGTTATACCTAGCAAAGAACTCCCAATATTTGAATAACTCTTTACCTATAGAAATACTTTAAACCTCAATAGAAGCTATCTCACATCAATAGGAATAGTAACATAGAATATAGATAGAATGTAAAAATGAATGTAATAATATCATATTCAAAAGAGGAAAAAGGGGAATAATTCACGTCCTCGAAGCCTTCTGAGGAAGAACCTATCCAGGAAACATAAAATTGCACCTTAGTAGAATCAACAAAGAGAACCTATCCTTATAAGGGATTATCACAACCCCAAAAAAGAAAACCATAACCAATAAAAAGATGTTGATGGACTAGGACCATGAAAACTACTATTGAACCTCTATCCACCAAGAGGAATAGATCCACTATAAGCACAAATACCAAAGTATAGTCTAATTGAAAGAAGAGGAAAGATTATGGAAATGACAAAAAAAAAAAAAAATCCTTTGAAGAATTTAAAAGAACAACACCAACAATTGGGTTTCCTTTTTTAATAATGAAACTAAGAATCTATACAATCTCCTAAGTCCACAGTTTCCCATATAAAAACACCTAACCAAAGAAGGAAGTTAGGAAGAAAAAATCCCTACCTAAATGTACTTCAAAATAGTACAAGGGATCATCAAGTAGCACTATGCACCCATCCTTTGTGATGTTGAAAGAAAAAGGGATAGGACCAATAACCCTAACCATAGAGGAAATCAATAACCCTAACCATAGAGGAAATTCTAAAACCACCAAAAATAACACAGAAAATAATCCTTCTAAGCCACCAATGATCCAACACTATAGAGAAAATTAATACTATATATAGTATTAAACATCTTTCAAGATACAAAAGGGATACCCATAAAAAGAACTATTGGTATCATGTGAGAAAATAGAGTGTCAACCTCCATGTGGAAATAAAATAACTAAATAAGGATGACAATAGTAGACTCACATGAATAAAGTTGTTATCTAATGACAAGAGAAATATAAAATAGGCTTATGAAATTTTAAAAAAAAATCTAAAAGCCACATCCTATCCATATATTCATTAACCAGGGGAAATATGTCCCAACTAGGAAAGGAGTCTATAATCCCAATGTAAAACCTTAGTCAGAAAAATGGATACCATAATCCTAGACACTTGAATAAAAATCTCACACAAAAGAAAAACACATATAAAAAGGAAAAATAATTCCTCCCAAACCCTTTTAGATTCATCAAGATCATATCACAAAATTCCTCCCCATCTACCCGATTAGAAACTAAAAATCCTCTCTCATTCTGATTCCTTGTCATCTTCACTCTTAAAGCTCATCAAAATCACATGATTTATGATTAAGTGAAATCACATTTTGAAGAGGCCCTAGAAATATTTACATAAATAAAACATAAATATTATTTGTTAGACCCACTAGATAAAACAACCAAAGAAAGGATAAATTCTCAACACAACAAAATCCAACTAGAGGAACCACCACACACCTAGGAAACCAAAAGATAGACATAAACAAAGAGAAAGCATATACAAAAAATGAGACCAAACTACAAACTAGACCTAATTTCTCAATATCTTTTGCAACCTTATTTATTTCTTGAATCTCATTTACAATAGGTTTATCCTGTTATAAACTAGGGTTGTCATTGTACCAAAAGATCAACCTTTAAATACCATGTAAATAACTAGACTTATAGAAAAAAGGAGATGGTTAATCCATGTCAAAAATCCCAATGAAGAATTTTAGCTTAACTTAGCAGTTAGTCTAATAGTCTCCCCTAAATGCTACCCAAGAAAATTCAAACCTATGACCAAGCTTTGATACCTTTTATTACAAGCTACAATTTTTTTTGCAACTAAAGATCGACCTGTCAATGCTTGGTGCAACCAATAGTAATGCTTGATACATTTTATAGTAAGTGGTACTATAAATTCTATATGAGCATTTTCTTGACAAAAAGGTCTTATAATACTATTAAAAAATATCATTCAAATTAGTAAGAGTTATTGAAATGTCACTTTTCTAAAATAATTTTATTTTTTTAGTAATTTCAACACAAAATTTTATAAACTATGCATATACTAGATATTTCCAATTTGAAAAAGTTGGAGAACTTATAGGACTTACCTAGATGGAATCTATATGGATCATATGTTTCACTAAAGATAGGGTTAAGATTTACTTAGTACAAGACTTTAGCTAGATTTTGTGATAATAATATGACTTAGTTCAGGTTATGGTTGAATTGAGATTAATTTGAGTATACTCCATTTAGTATTAGAGGTATGATTTGAGATATGAATAAGGTTTAGTAAGGGTTACATTTTGGGATTCTCAATAGTTGACAATGAATAAATTAAAAATAGTATTTTGTTTAGTATTAAGGGTTTACTAGAGTATATAATCATAACCTATTGAGCTAACCATAATTATATCTCTAAGCTTATTCATGTTTCTCTCTGTAACCCTAAAATTAGTCCTAACCTCTTTCATAACCCTAGTGCTTATGTTAACTACATCTCTAGCCGTATTTTTAGTCCTTGCTTTTTAAAAGGTAGAGACTATTGTTTTCATACCAATTATAAACGATTAATTCATCCTTCAAACTTTGAAAAGAATAATATATGGTATGGTTGACCGGATTTAGTATTTCTAATTTTGATGTCAAAACGAATTTCTCTATTTTCCTATTGGTGTGTTTGATTTTCCTAGTGCTTTTACGAGTTTTTCGGAAAAAAAAAATAGAAATGATGATAGTGACGATTTGCATTATTTTTTAGTTAACTATTATTAGTAAACATCAATGATGACATACGATTCAAATGGGCATGAGACATATCTTTTATCTTATGCCAAATAAATAATATAAGTAGAGGTTCCCAAGGAGAGGGGAAGCACATTGTTTTAGATGCAACAAATAAAGGCAAATGGGAGGATAAGTACATGAGATAAAAGGTTAGAATAAGTGTTTGTAGGACAAATGGATGTCCTTAAATGATCTGCACCATAAGGTTTCAGATTAGGCCAAGTAAAAATGTATATGGAAGAGGAAGTAAGAAGTCTACATGGAATATACAAAGTTAAAACAAATTAACAAATTAATAAACAAAAAATTTGTGTTTTCCTTTAGAAAGGATTGATAAATTTTAAGTGGAGTGCATTTTTAATGTTTGTATATGTATTTTATCTCTATGCTTTTTTGTTGTATGCTGTATGCGATCGGCTTTGTTAATTTTTAATCGAAGGAAAATCTTTAATTTGGTAAGTAAATTTTAGTTTTTATCTTAATGAGTAAGTAATCATTTTTAATAATCTCTTAAAATAATCTATTAGTTAATATTTATTTATTTATTTTAATGTAATATCAAAATATCATAATATATTTTAAAAGACATTAATATTTTAAAATAAATGAATATTCGATTCTATTGTTATAATTTTTTTTGTATATATCATTTTATTTTATTTTGTCTACTAAACAAAAGATTGGATACTAAAAGTAGCTATAATAAAATGTTAAAAATTATTTAGTATTTTTCATTGTAAAATATATATAAGAAAACAATATCTAATGTCGAGAAATTTTGCCATAAAAAATATTATTTAATAAGTTTGATATTAGAAATCTTTGAATTTATTTGTCTATATCATTTTATTTTATTTTGTCCACTAAACAAAAAATTAGATACTTAAAGTAGGTACAATAAAATGGTCAAAATTATTTTGTAGTTTTCACTATATATATATATATATATATATATATATATATATATATATATATATATATATATATATATATATATATATATATCAACAAATTTTGATATAAAAAACACTATTTAATAAGTTTGATATTAGAATTTTTTTGAATTTATTTGTCTATATCATTTTCTTTTACTTTGTCCACTAGATAAAAATTTTGATTTTAAAAATAGCTATGATAAAATGTTAAAAATGATTTTGTATTTTTAACTATAAAAGATATATTAAAAACACTAGTAAAATTGAATAGATATATTAATTGTAAAATAGTTTTTTTAATATTTCTTTTATAGTAAAAAATACAAAATCATTTTTAG
This sequence comes from Cupressus sempervirens, assembly GCA_028749045.1. Lineage (NCBI taxonomy): Eukaryota > Viridiplantae > Streptophyta > Pinopsida > Cupressales > Cupressaceae > Cupressus > Cupressus sempervirens. Next base: position 851,071,454 of record CM053792.1, read on the forward strand.
CATTTTATTATAGCCATTTTTAAAATCCAAATTTTTGTTTAGTGGATAAAATAAAATAAAGATATATTTTCTACTATTTTACTAGTATTTTTTATATTTCTCTTATAGTTAAAAATAGAAAATCATTTTTACCATTTTATTATAGCTATTTTTAAAATCTAAAATTTTGTCTAGTTGACAAAATAAAATAAAGTGATATATGCAAGTAAATTCAAAATATTCTAATATCAAACTTATTAGATTGTGTTTTTATATCCAAATTTATTTCTATATATATATATTGGAAAATACTAAATAAAGTTTCAAACTTTCAATAAAAAACAAAAACAAAATTAACTATCTTGATTAATATACACAAATTATTGAAAATTTTTAGATTGAAAAGTTTTCAAATGTCATAACTCTATTTTAAAATTCTATAAAGTTTTAGAATAGTAATAATAATATCTCTTATTATTTTTTAAAGATTAATATTCAAAAATAAATCTTTAACTTCATTATTTTCCAAAATAGAAAATTATAAATAATGAGATTCTAAATAATTTATTTCAAATCAAATTAGTTTTTATCATATTTTTAGATTAATTAAAAATATTATTTAATAAAATTACAAATTATAAACTTTAATCACTTCTTAAGTGAATATATTTTAAAAAATTGTCCTCACATTTTAATTTTAAATACTTGGCAATGTTTTGATAAAATCATGATTTTCAAAATATAAGTAATAGTTTTCCTAAAATTTATCAATTTAATTATATTACTTCTTTCAAAAGTAAATACACTTAATGTAATATAAATAAGAATTTTAATGGAACTTAATTTTACTATATTTATAAATTTATAAGATTTAACTTAATGTTATTACATTATTATAATCAAATATATTTTATTGTACATAAATTATTGCAACAATTGGATACATTATTATTCCAATAAAGTAGATGTTATTATAGATATAATCATACTTAGAAATAATGGGCCTCCTATAGCCTACAAAAACAATGGGTAGGCCCTTTATTTTACATGGACAAGCTACCCAAGTTATGCACTAAATATATAAAATATCTAGAAGTAATATCAAAATATTAATATTTTGTATTCATATTTTATATCTCAAACTAATATTACATGTCTTTAGTTATACTATTTTTTTCACACTTTTCACAATAAGTAAGGACTCCTACTCAAATAGAGCTCTTGTTTTATTTAATTATCACTATTAACAACTAACCCTAAATATATCTCCACACCTACCATTAAGCTAATTTTATCTCTAATCTCAACTATATCACTTATAAATAATTGTATTCATAATCGTAAATGATATTATATATCTAACTCTAATTCTCTTTTGCTTCATTGATAAACATAACCCTAATTAGAACTCAAACCATAATCATAATTAAAACTAACTAGAGCTAATATTATATAGTAAAAATATATGTTACTTAGGATAGGGTTATGGTTCAACTTAGGTTTATGGAGAAAATAAACTTAGGGTTAGGTGTATGGTTTAGATATAGATAATTATAGGATTCGAATGATATGCATATTTAATATGTTAACACTTTTAAATGCTTTTGATTCGGAAAATTAAAAAAGGTTGAAAAGAATGTGAATTTTATCTCTGAAATCTAATTCTAGCTGTTAGAGATATGCATCATATACCATATTACATGATTTGATTTTTTGATAGGATGCTAAACAATGGAAACTTTAAATTGTTTTTTTGTTGAATTATATGTCTAATCTAAATATAACAATAGAATAAATTTAAAGTAGGATTGTTAACCCCAAACATAATCACAACCCTAACTCTAGACTTAATTTCAACTCTAAGTCTTCTATATTTCTTATTATTGTTCCATAAACCTAATAATAACCCTAATCATAATCTCATATGAACCCATGTCTATAATAATATCTCTAGAATGCTAACTCTATTTAAATATCTAAACCAAACCATATCACTTAAATTAAACCTAATATTTGATATATCCCTAAGTCAAATCATAATCCTAATTATACCCTTATGTATAATTCTATACTTTATTGTAAATGTGATCCCTTTACTAATATTAATTCTAACCCTATCCTTAATGCTAACCTAAATATCCACTTTATGTCTCAATCTCACTTTAGTTCCAACTCTAACTCTAGACCTAATCCATAGTCTCTTGAATCCTTACCCTAACATTATTTACAACCATTTTCCTAGTTGTCGTCCTAAACCTAATCTTACCTCTAACCCTAAAGATTTTCAAAACCTTAATTCAAAATTTAACTTAACCTCAGACATATTATGTGTCTCCAATGATATATTCAACCTTGACCGAAATTTTGATCCTAATAATATTCATACCTCTAATTTTAATTCTTCCTTGAGCCATAACACTAACTTTATTTCCAATATAAACCAATGAAAGCCCTAACCTCAATTCTATGTTTAAACATAATATACACCCTTAAGTAATCTTTAACTTTAACCATAACCAAATCTATAAAAAAGTAAATATTTACCCCAACTATAATTGTAAACCTTAATAAATGTAGCTAGACATATAATAAGAAATCAAGTTATTATCAAAATTCAAATTAGAGATATGGGTAGGACTATAATTAGATTAGAAAAGGTTTCATTTTTTTCTAGATTTGATGCACTGCAAGGTAGGTGTACCTCCAAAGGAGATGACCAAGCCACCAACAATGACAACACAACAATACAATAAGACACAATTGAAAATAACACACTTATAAATAAGAGATCCTCATAGACAACATTAAATATTGATTGATTATAGAAATCCCATACAAAATGATAAACAACATGTCAGGTTGTAACACCTTCATTCTTACAAACAATACATTCAAAATTAGAGACCAAACTTTCTATTCCAAGCCTCCACCAATTATCTCCTTGGTCACTACATAATTTATGATGCTTCTAAGACTATTGGAAATTACATATATATCCATCAAGATACAACGGTTTGCTTTGATTTCACAATTGCCAATAACACCTGAAATTGTTAGCATGAATGCTAATTAGTATTCCTATATGGGAGTCCATTAGCATTGTAGGAGACATGATTTAGATCTTATATATTACATTAATGATAGAGTTTTTCATTGATGTCAACATAGTGGTTATTTTATGAACAATGGTAGAATATCAGAGAGAGATTGGGCTCACATGGTTAAAAGATTGAAGATACACTTACAAACACTTGGGATTATGTTCTAGTGTATTTCTAGATGCTAAAATTAAGAGTGTGTATGGAAATATGATGATAAGACAAATTATTGTAGATTTTAGTGAAGACAAATTTTAGACAACATTTTTGTAAAGAGGGTGCTATTGTTTGGATTTTATCTCCTAATAAAGATGGAATCTAATTGAGCCATTTGAGACTGAGGTTAAATACATGTTAAAGAGGAATTGATTAAGTTAGCATAATTAGATGTTAATATATTGCATGGAAATTTATGAATAATTTGACCCAACAGATTGATTGAAATCTTGGTTAATGTGTAAAAATATAATGTAATGTGTATTTTAATCTATTAAGATGGTCCTATGTTATAATTGTAAATTGAGAAAGCCTCAATGTTAACTCAATAAATTGTTTCAAGAGTTGGTATAGAGGAAAGATGTTGGAATTACATTTGGAACAATTTTTATATTTTCATTGATGTCAAACCTTATTGGTGAGATAGTTTCTTTCTGAGTAGAGTGCCATATCAAGATGATTGATGAAGAGGAATTGAGAAGAAGAGATAACAAGAGAACCTGGTGGATGTTAGAGTAAAGGTTAATTACCTTTATCTACATGTAAGACTTCACTATTCATTACACTAATCAAATCACTATTCAATCACTATTGAAGTTTTAATTTTGTCTCTTGAGGTGGATGACATTCAAAGTGAATCATGTGGGTGACATTTAATAAAAGTTTTCTTTTATTAAATTTAACATTATCCTTTTAGAGTTAGGTCAACTTTAGGGTTTCCTAAAGTATTTTGGTTGATTTTCTTTATAATGATATCACTACTCTTCTTTTTGTGACTTGCATTCCAACATTTTGATATGCTTTATCTCTCACTCTAAGAAGTTTTCTCTCTTTTTCTAGTTGGTTGTTTAATGTAAATACTTTCTTTCACTTGCTAAATTCCCTTCTATTCTTTTTCTTATCTCTTCGTCATGATAGGTTATTTACTTGTAGTTTTTTCCAGTGGCTCTCGTGAAGTTAAGTTTTGTATATATCTTGCACAGTAACTATTACATAGTATCAAAGATTTTCCTATAGCTTATGTTCTTGTTTGAAGGTTTTCTTTGAAGCTTTCAGTTTCAAGGGTTTCAGATACCCTTTTTCTAGGTTATGAAGGGGGTCACTTTTTGGTTCAGTTTGAGTCCAAATGGACCTCTCTGTTGGATTCAGAAGGCCCCAAAACCCCCATTTTCATATAAAATTTGTCCATTTTGGACAAAATTGACGTTGGAGGCCTTTTTTCTTTCTTCTTTTGCATGTTTTTGTGGATCTATGGGTTAAATATTTAGAGATCTTTGAGCCTACATAGACCCCATAATTGGTTTCAAAGCACCCAAAAATACTCCTTTTCCATATAAAATATATCCCAATTGGCCACCATTGGATTTCTATGCCTTTGGCATGCCTCACAAGAAAACTTGAATTTGTTTTCTAAAAAACTCGACTAGACTACCCACGTACCACCACATGGCATCCCATGAGTGTCCTACATGTGCTACCAACTAGTAGCAACATCACTAACAATAGTGCCACCTGCACTGACCATCACTATCATTAGTGCTTCGCGGCCCCACTACCTCTCGATAGTAGTGCCTCCATTGATGCTGCTTGACTGATTCACCACCTTTGCAACTTATGACCACTTGGTGCACCAAAGATGCAACTGCTCCCACTGCTACTACATGACACCCTTTGGCTTCATCTACGTGGCTTCATCTGTAATGTAATATGCACACATGAGATTGCTACATCATCTACATATGTTAAACTTCCACATCAGCCTATTATGTCGTACTGCCATGTTAGCACTTATGTGGTAGTCTTTTTTTTCTATAACTTCTAGGCTATCAAGTTTGATTACCTAAGATGCTCACATCAACATGATATCAACACTGTATTATACCTTTTTCTTTCCCTTCAAGCCCTTTCATAGTAGCTATTAGTTTTTTGACCATAAATTGAATATACAAACTTGGTTTTTGGAAAACGAGATATTACAAGAAAGCTAGTTCTGAGCCCACTTTGATGGTGCATGAATTTTGGGAATCTGATGCAGTTTAGCATTTGAATTGTATTTTTTGAAAACTTTATATTTTTGGAAATACCACCAAATTCTCTTTTTATTAATGTTTTTTTTCTTCCAGATTCTATTCCAAGCTCTTTCTATTCTATTTTTTCTCTATTGCACTATGGTGTATACCTTGGTTGTTACAAGTTTGGGGATCTTTTTTGTGGCATGGAATGTCTTCTTTTGGGATTTACTATTTTTTGTAATAGCTATCTACCCATTATGATCATTGTTGGTATCATTTGTAAGCCTTTTTATGTGAACACGCTCACATAAAGTGTCACTCTAATATATTCTTGGGATCTCTCTTCTTGTGCCTTATTGTACATGTGCTCATGATAATATGCCATGAGGAGTAGGGTAGTTGTTTTCCTTTTAGTGTCATCTACTTATATCAAGTGATTGTTCCTTCCACGAGATTATCCTCATGTTTCGTATCCAAAGAATGCACCTTTTGACACTTTTATGTATGTTATGTGCATCTTCATTGGTCTTGGTTTCTTGATCTATAACTTCCTATCAACTTACTTTCCCTATTGTCTCTCACCTCACCCTTATCTGCATTAGGGGATATTACACTGTTGGTTTGTTTGAGTGAACTATGTATTTAGTATTTGTTCTTATGTAGTGGGTGGATGCAGTAGCTGGGTACATATGCATTCTAGCGAGATGGATCACTTACCATATGGACACTCTCTTTTTCATTTCTAGTTTGGATGTAACCTTCCATGTTTGATTAATCAACTCTTTAGGATTTGGTGTTTTATGCCATTTGTATCTTTGAGTTTAGTTGTTTTCTTTTGTTTGCCTCCTAATTCAATTATTATCTTTAGAGAGCACTCATGAAAATTATAGTCTTCTCTACTTGGTCAGGTTTTATTGCCATGGAGGCCCTTCACATTGATAGTTGTTTTGACAATATTTGTGGCTTCTTCATACTTCAATGGTCACTCATTGTTCTTATTTTTTGGAGAAATTCTCTAGTTTGGAGACTTTTGTAGTCTTTCACTAGATTCTTTTCATCTATCTCTTTTTGAGGTAGCATTTTCCCATGAGGTTTTCTCTATTTCTCCACTTTATAGAGATTTGGTTGTGATTGGGTACCTAACTAGGCCTTGTTGTTGGGACCCAATTTTGCAGTGTATTTTCTTTCCTTTTTCTGCATTATTTGTAGTTGCATTTTTTCCCATATTAAGGGGGGGTGTTAGAGTAAAGGTTTATTACATTTATCTACAATTAATATTTCACTTTTCATTTCACTAATCAGATCACTATTTAGTCACTATTGAAGTTTGACTTTTATCTCTTCATGTCGATCACATTCAAAGTGAATCATGTGGGTGACATTTAATAAAAGATTCATTTTATTAAATGTAACATTATCTATTAATGTTGGGTTAAATTTAGGGTTTCCTAAAGTGTTTTGGTTGATTTCCTTTATAACAAGACTATTGGCCCCTTGTGAAATAATTGCCCTCTAAAATCTTAAAATTTAGAGTTACATCAAGTAGGATCATTTTTCAATTTTGTGTGAGGTAGAAAGTTTAATTAGAAGCCCTATTTTTAACTACTAAGAGAAGCTAAATCTAGAATGGATCTCTGGAATCTTCTTCCTCTTTTAGTTTTGTTTTTCTTCTATGGGTTTTTGTTCCTAGGCCTTCATTGTTTATGCCCTTTTTCATGCATTTTTGTCTAATGGGTTTTTCAAATTGTTTTCGTTATTTTTCATTCTTTTACAAACCCTTGGATAAGGTTTTCTTCTAAACTATGGGATATGTTGAGAATCAATGGAATTCATTATATAACTTTCCAAAGATGATTGTTTTTTAACTATAGTGACATAGTAAAAGGTTGACACATGTTCAATAGGTCCTTGTGGTGTAGTAAAATTGAAGTTTAAATGTCAACCATAAGATGTAGTTTGAATCTACGACAGTCATGTGTTGACCAAAGAAAGGTGTGAGCCTTTTAGTCATAGTGACATAATGACATGAGGACATGTGTAAAGTTGGGACCAAATAATTTTCATGTTTCCAAAGGAACTAATGCCACTATTGGATGACAGGTGTCATATTGTGGTTCATCCTTATTTCTAATTATCCAATTTTGAAACATTGTTTCAGACATCGATTAGTTTGGAGATCACCCATCGCCACTATCTCACAATAGAAAGATGTGAGGTCCTTAACCATGGTGACTAGGTGACATGGTGATGCATGTCCTAGTGGACCATATAAATAAGATAGGTCTAAGATCCTTTAACCCATTAGATTAAAGATGAATCCATGGTAGTCACTATGTTGCAATAAAAACATGCTGAGTAGATAATCTACTTGATGTAATGATAAGGAGACATGTGTCGAGAATGAAAGGCACTTCAACAAGTTAGAAGTGTCATGCTATTGCAACCCTCACATCAGAAGTCAATCTATGGTGGTCACTATTTTGGCATAGGAAACTACATAATGTTTAGTCATAGTGATATAACAAGACACTAACACATGTCCTAGTGGGCCATCATAGTTGATGTTAGCTTGTCCTTATAGCTATTAGATACAAGGTTGATCTATGCTGATCTCTAAGTCCCTCTTCCAGGATGTACAATATTTAAACAAAGAAAGAAATAGAATGTATGACACATAGAACCTATGGGCCATCTGAAGTTGATTTCAACTCATTTGTTGCAGCCATTAGATCAAAGATCAATCTATGGTGTTCATTATGTGATTATCAAAAGCTGCAATTCCTTTAAACACATAGACATAATGACATGACACCATGTGTCCAAGGTGGGCTACTTGTAGAAGAAATAACCAAGGAACCTAATATGATCTGGGTCATTTGATCTAGAAAAAATTGAAACGTATTGTTATATCATTATCAAGAGTTGCAAGAATTTTACTTATAATGACATAGTCATAGGTTGACACATGTCTAAAGATTTTTGTAGCCAATAAAACAAGGATGTGAATAGGACATAAAGTTTTGAAATGGCATAAAGGGATTGGTTTGAATGCCATGTCAAGATGCATAAATGTGAGTTGACAATAAAATTAGATGACGTCGATTGGATTTTTTGTAGATTAATAGTTCCTTTTCAAAGTTGATACAAAGCATGCATATGCACTCCTTGTAGAGCATTTATGGAAATTGAAGGATTCTTGTGTGGATATGATGCGGAAATATAATGAATAATAATATTTCTATTTTTGAAATGCCTCCAAAAAGGGGTTTTTCTAGACAAATAGAATATCATCATAGAAATGTCCATGATGATTTCTTCTAGAGTGATTGAATGAGTCAACTAACGATGCAACATAGATGAGGAAATTGATTCATGTTTCTCCAAGATTGAAATTGGAATATGGTTTATATGAGAGAGGTAATTGGACCCATGATGTAGTAACATCTAAGAGTTGATTAAAACTATTTAAGAAGTAGTTTTCAGAGAGGAAACTATTTGCCCCACATGGTAACATATGGAATTTTGACCTTGGGAAATTGGTTGTTCTAGGAGTATTTATGGATTAAAACCTTCTAACATTAGTGGCAATGATGTATGAACCAATTACAAGGTTAGTATGAGGGATAAATGGATAATGTCTATGAAACATAACACCTCAAGAGATTTGAGAAATATTTGGGATGGACCATATCTCTCATTATCATGAAGCTATTGATTCTCAAGATTTAGAGAAGGGGTATTAAGCCTAGAGGGTGTATGTTAGGCAAGGGCCTTTGAGAGAACATTTGGAAACAATTTGAAATTTAACATTGGTCATAGCTTCAACCTTAGGACCTTTTAAGAAAGAGTTTTTCAATTCTCGTGCACTAGATATTTATGTCTTTGTAGAGGTTTTTTGGTCAAGATGAACAAGATTTCAGAGAATGTCATGGTATGGTAATATTTCTTGAGTACAAATATCAATAAATTGAGATTCATATTATTTTTTGTATCCAAAATTGCTATAATTTTATGAATCTTATTGAAAGAAATGTCTTTCATATGATATTTTTTTGTGAAAGTTATTATAAGGAGACAATCTTATTGATAACTATGTTATTCCTTTTGAGTAAGTTTTGTACTTAAATAATGAGAATAAGCATCTTGTGAGACTTACAGCTAAGTGCTTGGATATCATTAAATTGACTGTCTTTGAATTGTTTGTATAAATGCACATTGGCTATGAGGTAAGTATGTATTTTGTGATACTAACAACTAAGACCTTAGATTTCATTATGTTGAATAACTTTGGCTTGTTTGTATAAATGAATACTAGGTATTTTAATAACTAAGAGCCTAGATGACAATTGGTGATCATCTTTGAGTTATTCAAAATAATGATCATCCTTTACCTTTGATTATCAAAATTCATTTATCCTTCTTGACTAAGAGGGAGTGTTAAAGTTTATTTAATTAGGATTTTGGTGTTCATCATATGTTGGATATAATTTATATATGTAAGTTTATTATTATTTGAGAGATATTAATATAATAAACTTTATCTGTGTGTGTGTACACACACACACACACACACACACACACACACACACACACACACACACACACACACACATATAATTAGGATTTTTGTGTTCATCATATATTGGATATAATTTATATATGTAAGTTTATTATTATTTGAGAGATATTAATATAATAAACTTTATCTGTGTGTCTGTGTGTACATACATACACATACACACACACACACACACACACACACACACACACACACACACACACACACACACACACACACACACACACACACACACACACACACACACATATATACATATACATACATACATACATACATACATACATACATACATATATATATATATATATATATATATATATATATATATATATATATATATATATATATATAGATGAAAAATTAATATATTATGATTAATATTAAGTATATGATTATCAAATAGACATGTCCCATAAAGGGATATGTCTATGCATGTCCCATTCTCAATATAAATGTGAGAGGAAGTTGTATTTGAAAAATGCATACTAGACATTCTGGCAGTGCCATTACAAATACAATGATCCTAATGAAAATTTATAATATAAAGTGAAGTTCCTTAATGAAAAGAGATAGATACAAAAACCTCTTTCACATTGCTGCCAATATCTTTAATATAGATAATCTTTTCCTTTTTCTCCTTAGCATAACTTTAGTTCACATTCTTCTTATCATACATCATAATTCACATATAATATATTATATTCATTCAACACTTTAACTTTTCATTTCCAAACTTTCTTTTATACCTTTTTCAATTATAATATTATTATTGAGTCGACATTTATGATTTTAGACACTTTATGAAATAAATTATTATAACTTTCTGACTTAGGGTTAAAATATAAGATTTCATTACCAATTAGTTAAGTAATTACTTAATAAACAAAATAATTGCTTGACCCAAAATACCCATGTCTTTGTTTTATGTGTATACTATTGAAACTAGTCGTCTTCTCATAACTCTATCTATATAGTCCATACAGACTTGGGCTCTAGAATACATAATTGTAGTAGTTTACACTACCTCTCCTTAACTACACATATGCTAATATAGCTTCTGTGAAGTTTTCCTACCAAAACTTTATCTGTCCCATTAGATAACCTATATGATACTTAGACTACTTTATAAGAATGATTTCCATAACTTAATCTTCAACATTTTCCTTCTTCATACTAAAGACATGTTTCCATAAATGATAACATCTGATTTCTACCTTATCCAAATTTCCAATATAGAGAGTCTTTTGTCCAAAGCCATAGCACTCATCTTTCAAGATCATCATTAGGAGCATAAACATTAACTATTCCAAAGAAATGATTATTGAAGGATAAAAAAATCCAAATAATTCACTACACGAAGTTAAAATCATGAGAAATAACTTAATAAATTAAATGAGGAGAGAGGAGAGTAACTACACAACCTTGACCAGCATCATGTTGGGAAGAAAAAACTATGTTTTTTTACTAATTAACACAACAATAAGTCGTGAGAAAAAAATGTTTAAATTTTAACTTCCTTGAGGGAAAAAATATTGAGGATCTTGAGCCAGTGTCTCATGTCATGCACATAGTCCTTAGGAGGAAGGTCTATAAGACCCCACTAATGTAGAAGCATCCTTGGTGTAAGTGTAATCTTGCATCACCCAAACATATTGCTTTTTTGTTTCTTGAATAAGGATCGTCTTAATGTAATTTTTTGTTTCTAGAGTCTTGCTACTTAGTAAGTAGGTCATATGAGCTTGGAATGTCCTAATTTTAGAGGTGGATGTTCAACATGTATATATCAGCATGTCAATTGAGGCTTTGTGTCATATCATGAATATTTATGAAGTTATTGCAGATTTTTGGTGTGAAATTTTTGTACAAAAACTTTAGGCTTAGTTTTGAAGGCTATAAAGGCCCTAAATGGGCTTCAAAATGGCAAACTATACATTGTGCCAATTAAGCCTTATAGAATAGAAGCTTATGATTCCAAAAAGGGGTTATAATAGCTAGCTATAGTAATAGTTTTAAAGTTATGGTCTTTCAAATTTGGGCTAATTGAAATTTCTAAATTAAATATCAAAAGTGTATTGGGTTGACTCTATATGTATTTTTATAGTTGGTCAACCTCAATGGTTAGGGTTTGATGTCTAGAAACTTCCCAGGTGGCATAAAATCTCCTATGTAATAAAAGCCCATAGATTGTCTAGGATAGCTATAAGTGATAGTTTAGAGCTCTATATTGCAAATTAATGCAAGAAAGGTGTCAATGTTAGTTTTTATATTGTATTTCAAAATTATGTAATTTTGTATTTGTAGCAATAATAAGAAGCCCATATTTGTTCTCACAAATTGTTGTTATTTTTTATTTTTATTTTTTTTGTTTGTGGTATTAATGGGATAACCCTTTATCAAGTGTTATTAGAGGAGTTATTGAGTGTGTAAATAGATTATCGACTATGAGGTAGTTGCACTTGGACTGTGTTTTGGAATGAGCTTGTAGACATATTTTTGATTGTAAGGTAGTTTTACTAGGGTTTTAGTTGAAGTGTAAAAATGCCTTTCCAAAGAGAGTGTGGTGGAAGAATTCTAGGTATTCCACCTAAGGGTTTTAAATCCTTTGAGTGATAGATACAAGCATTGGAAGAATAAATATACAAAGGAATAAATCTTATTGTATGAGATGAAAGTGATGATGAACGAGATGAAGAAAATGTTGAAGAAGAGACCATTCTGAACCCATAAGAAGAGAGGATTTTTAGGACCAGCTCAAATATTGGAAAAAGACTCAATTTTTAGGTTCCCACATTTTCTAGAAATATTAACCTAGAGGAGTTCATTGATTGGAGGAATACTTTGAGTATGAAGATATTGAGGATCATGTAATGGCCAAGCTTGCGAAGGCCAAAGTAAAGGGTCATTGGAAGATCTAATGAAAAGATAAAATAACAAGATGAGACTAGATGATCGCCAAATTGAAGAGATAATTCATTCCTATGGAGTATTAGCTTGATTTTCTAAAGAAAATGCAAGGATTGAAGCAAGCAGAAAGATCTATTCAAGAGTATACTAAAAAGTTCTATTGAGTTCTCATCAAGCCATGCAAAATATAACAAGGAAAAAGTTTCTTATTATCTTAATGGGTTGAGGTCAATCATTCAAGAGGAATTGAGTTTGGTCTAGATGAAAAATATTGAAGAGGCATACCAACTTTTCGTAAGAGTTGAGGAAGTTGAACAAGAAGTTTGATAACAATAATAGTGATAGAGGCCATGGTGTAATATCTAATGAAAGGTCTTATGGAGGTCAAAAAAAATATCCAAAGAAGATAGATGAGGCTAGTTGTAATGCCCTGCTATGGAACCCAAAATAAGTTAACCTAAGTTTTACTAAGTTTGACAAACATTTTTTTTAAAGATAATAACTTAACAAGAATAGATATAAATATAGTGGAATATTTTAACATACACTCATACATCAATAACACATAAATAGGTTACAACTCTTAAGGGCCCCATCATGATGAATCACATTTAACTATAATTAACACTAAATCCAATATATAATAAATCCATATCAAATAATAATGTACAAGTATGAATCCATTTAAATAAATTAACGTAGTGCAGGGTGGGAGTATCCCCAAAGGAGATTTCCTAGCCCCCAACAAATAACCACATAGTAGAAACACAAAAAACAATGCAAGATTTGAAGCCCAAATCTAATAGTTTATTCATAGATATAACTAATTACATGCAATGTGCCAAGCTGTAAGGCCTTCCTAGTTATGGCCAAATAAAAATAAAGTAATATTTTTGTAAGATCCCTCAAGATCCAAATCAAACCCTAGCTAGTTTAGATCCACACTCTGGTAGAAACCTCCAAGATCTCAACTTGTGCTCACAAGTCTCCAACCAATCTCCTTGTTTCACAAGTCTCAACTACTAGCTCTCTTAAAAATTTTCTCCTCTACCACCTCCTCTTCTCCAAGATGGATGAATAATGGAAAAAGACTTCCCCACAACCCCTACTTGTATCAATATAAGCCACAAACCAGCCCGAATCACAAATTAAATATAAATACATAAATTAAATGCCACAAGTCAACCTGCAACAACAATTAAATGCCCAAAATTGATATCTGAGTAAGATCATGATATCTCCTAGCTTTAATTGAATTAGAACTTGTTCTTTGAATCCTAGTTAGTAATATAGGCCCTCTTTAATCCCTAAAATTTTCATCTTCTAACTCATTATGGAAAAGTATTTATACCTCCTACAATAGACACCAAATTCATAAGCAAGGCTGAGCTCCATAGACCATGCCGAGCAACCAAAGACCATGCTGAGTCCCTAGACCATGCTGAGAAACCAAGGACCTTGCCAAGTTCCCACACCATGATGAGAAACCAAAGACCATGTTGTGTCCCTAGACCATGCTGAGCAACCAAAGACCATCCTGAGTTCCCAAACTATGCCAAGCTCCTAGTGTATGCCAAACACCATTATCTACTAAGCTCCACAACACTTAACCAAAATCCCTCCAAACATGCAGAATTGCAAGAAAACCCAAGATTCTCCTACATTAGACACCCCAGGTTCACAAAATGTTCTAGTAACTAGAAGGACATCTTTTTGGATTCAACACATAAATCCCAAACTAGTTCTTCACTTACATATCCTCCAAGTCTTCAACATTTACATTCTTTCCTTTTTTCTTCTTCTTCTTCTTCACATCCACCACATGTGTTCCATAGGTCTACTTTCCATGCTGGTCACTAACCTTCTCAAAATTTTCCAACTCAACTTGGTTGTCAATACTTAGGTTCCTCCTACTGAGCTCTTCATTCTACAAAGAAATTAGGGAAAACTTCCTAACACCTTTCTCAATAGTAAACACATTTTTAACACAGTCATGCATAGCTCTGCAATCATACTGCCAAGGTCTACCAAGTAATACATGACAACTATTCATATCCATAATATCACAAAACACTTGATCCTTATACTACCCAATCTGGAAATCAACAAGGCATTGCTCCCCCACATCCAAAGCATGCTCACCTTGCAACCAACCAATCCTATAAGGATAAGGATGTCTCACTCTCTTCAAGCCAAGTTTTTGAACCATCTCCTCAGCAATAAGGTTATCAGTTTTACCACCATCCACAATCACTTTAAAAAAATTTCCACTAGACATACAATGAGTTTTGAACAAACTAGTCCTTTGACAAGAATCCAATGTCCTCTCACTAATTAGTACTCATTGAGCCAACAAGCTCTCTCCTTGCTCAGGCTAACTATTTGGGACAACATCCTTTTTCACAATGGTAGTTGTCTTTGCAACTAGATATTCACAAGATCTATGCCCTTCTTGGCCACACTTGAAACAATTACCTTGGAACCAACCTCCACCTATCCTTCCTTTTTGTTCACCTTCATCATTTGGTTTAACTTTTTCCAAACTATCCCGCTTCTCCTTCCCTTAGAAACTACGTTGATTCTTCATCTTTATCTTCTCCTCTACTCTAAAAGCATATTGATAAAAATCCTAATCTAAAGAAATATTCAACATACCAACCTCATCCTGAATATTGAATCTCAAACCATTAATATACCAAGCTAGCTTCTCTTTTCAAAATTCTCTATGCCTAGACCAAATAGTAAACTTGTAGAACTCCTCTGTATAATCTTTCATAGTCATATCCTTTCATTTCATATTCTGCAACCTTTTAAACAACTCAAGTTCATAATCAGCAAGAATGAACTTAGCCTTCAACTTAGTCACCATCAATATCCACCTAGAGATCTTCATTTCACCTTCCTCTTCTCTGTCCCTTTGTAGTTCTTTCCACCAAAGAGAAGCATGTCCCTTCAACTTAGTTTGCACAAATCTTACTCTAAGTGGATCTTCAATATCCTTAAGCTCAAAGTAGTCTTCCAATTCACCAATCGAATCAATCAGGTCTTCAGGATTCAAAGTACCTGAGAAATTAGAAACCTTCATCTTATGCTTCAGCTTCAACTAAGATCCAGGTCGAGCAAACTAACCATCACTAATTCCAATAGGTCTCTCCACATGATTAGTTTTATCATTTCTACTTGATCCAACAACCTCAAATTCTTAGGAAATTTCTTCACAAATGCCTTTAGTACACACATGCCTAGGTATGCCACCTAAAGCACTTACAATTTTAGTAACCATGTCACTCTTCATTAATGCTATCTAACATATAAAACTAGCTTTAACCTCCTCCATGTTAGATCTAAAATCTACTTTAACCTTCTTTGAGATTCATTCTTCTACAAAATCACTAAGATCAATAATTTCCCTAGGGTCCAATGTTCTTGGAGGCATCTTCCAAAATTTTACCAATCCCTAAGCAACAAATCCACCAATCTAGAAGATCAATCTGCCACAATATCAACCTTCTTCGCAAATCCTGGTGTAAACTACCTCAAATTTGGTGATCTGTCAACACACTTAGGAACAAGTAGGCTCTGATACCCTCTAATGCCATGTGGGGTGGGAATATCCCCAAAGGAGATTTCTTAACTCCCAACAAATAACCACACAACACAAACACAAACAACAATGCAAGATTTGAAGCCTAAATCACAATAGTTTATTCATAGATAT
The DNA here is from genome assembly GCA_028749045.1 of Cupressus sempervirens. Classification (NCBI taxonomy): domain Eukaryota; kingdom Viridiplantae; phylum Streptophyta; class Pinopsida; order Cupressales; family Cupressaceae; genus Cupressus; species Cupressus sempervirens. The sequence continues at coordinate 851,087,963 of CM053792.1, forward strand.
AACTAATTACATGTAATGTGTTGGGCTATAAGGCCTCACCCATTATGGCCAAATACAAAGCAAGTAATAGTTATACAATATCCCTCAAGATCCAAATCAAATCCTAGCTAGTCTAGATCCACACTCTGGTAGAAACCTCCAAGATCTTAACTTGTGCTCGCAAGCCTCCAAGCAATCTCCTTGATTCACAAGCCTCATCTACTACCTCTCTTAAAAATTCACTCATCTACCACCTCCTCTTCTCCAAGGTGGATGAATAATGAAAAATAAATTCTCCACAACCCCTATTTATACCAATCCAAGCCACAAGTTAGCCTAGAACACAAATTAAAAATAAAGACATAAATTAAATGTCATAAATTGGCCTGCAACAACAATTAAATGTCCAAAATTGATATCCGAGTAAAATCACAATATCTCTTGGCTCTAATTGAATTAGAACTCACACTTTGAACCATTGTTAGTACTCTAGGCCCTCTTCAATCTCTAAAATTTTCATCTTCTAGCTCATTGTAGAAAAATAGTTACACATATTGTAATAGGCACCAAATTCCTAAGAAAGGCCGAGCTCCATAGACCATGCTAAGTCCCTAGACAATGCCAAGCAACCAAGGACAATGTCGAGCAATGAAAGACCATGTCAAGTTCCTAGGCCATGCGATCTTTCAGTGTATGCTAATAACCAGTATCTATCAAGATCCACAACACTTAACCAAAATTCCTCCAAACATTTAGGATTGCAAGCAAACCCAAGATGCCTCTGCATCATATATAGGCATCTCAAATGTCACTTAGAAATTATCACAATGCACCATCATCTACTCTATAGTTCATTGGGTATGAAGGGCTTAAATAATATACATCATGAAATAGATTACATCATCACATAAGATCTATAAAAAAAATAAAATACACATAGAACATAACCATCCATCATAGCAATACAATATTAGATAGAAAGGAACATCTACACAAACACATCCAACAATAACATCTGACTGTCAAATCTCAATGGTATTAGAAAAAACACTACAACCTGACCTCATGGAACTCAAAAAGGCCCACTCCCACTACACTAACGAGATAGTCTCATGTTTCAAACATGATAACAAACTCAAAAGTAAAATCCAACATCTAAGTCAAGGAAAACTAAAAGTAATTTAACTCAAAGGTACAAAGACATATGTATCAATTAATCCTAGAGGCAAACAAAGACACGTAAGAAATCTATTATGTATGTGGGCATGTGTCATTGCACAAACCAACTCTAAGGTTACCCTACTAGTCTTTTAATCCTCTACCCCCCTAGTGACTCTATGTGGCACTAGTATCGTTTTGTATTGACAAGACATACTAACAAGTCATCTCTAAGGTTACCTAGCTAATATTTTAATCCTTCAGCCTCTTAGTGACTTTATGTAGTACCAATATCTTGTTAATTCATTTTAAACCCATTTAATGAAATGTTATCACTTATTAACATAACTTATAATGGTTTACCTAGATAGCCTCTTTAGGGCTCTGACCTCCATTGCAAGCCACTTCCCAACATGACATAGAGATAACCTACCCTAAGCTCACTAAAATCAAAAGATCATGAAAGACCACATACCATACATTAGTTCTTAAAAAAAAAACTAATAGGTACTGAAAAGTTCTGATCATAATCACAGATTCCACCAATACAATCATCCTAATATGATTGATAAAAAATCAAGTACACATAAACCAATCCATGCCATAACATGACATCACTAGGAACAAATCATACAAACACCTTAGTCTTATACAAGTGACTGAAAATCAATCCAAATACAACTTATCAAAGACTCAAAGGTTATATCAAATAGGTCACACCATTCACCTTAGCTTCACACAAGAACACTGGAAAGTAATAACAATCAATAGACCATAACACCTCATAGAGCATATAAGACACATTACCATGGTTGAGTATAAGAGATTGCAATCAAAGCATCATCATGACACCACAAAACATAACTCTTGATCCTCTACTAAACATCCTGATTTGGTCAAAGATAAGTCAGCCCTAAAACCCAACATTAGTAAATGACACATCATAAAGAGTACATACAAAAGTTATTTTCACAATTGATAAGGTTTTGAAAACACATAAGTCCAATGTTCACTATAGGTTTTCAAGTTTTCATTTTCATTTTAGAATACTATAGTTCATAATGTTTTCAATCTCAATCAATGTTTCAATTTCCATTTCTCTAATTACTAGATTTACTAAGGTTTTTGAGTTCACTAGAATTCTAGACGATTCACCAAATCATATAATATTTTTTAAACATTGTTTGATAGTTCAATTTGTTATCAAAACATAAGAGTTCAATGAACATACATATCATAGTTTTCATCTTTTTAAAGTATGTTAATTACTAAGGTTTTTGAATAAGAAAATTTTCCTAGTAGTATAAACCATTTTCATATATAATCAAATCATCAAGCACAACTGAAGTTTACTAAAGATAAGCATTAATTCTCCCAATTAATTTCTTTCATTTAGAATTATATTTAAATAATAAAGTAATAAATCAAATTTTCAAATAATTAATTTTAAAATTTTAACAATATTTATTAAAATTAATAATAATAATAATTATCAATTATTACCATAATAATTTTAAATTTATTAAAATTTGGAAAAACTTTCCCAAAAAGGAAACCTACTAAAAATAGAGACTTTCTTGAAATGAAAATTTGTTAATATAAAAACTTTCTTGAAATTGAAACTTGCTAAATTAGAGAGTTTCTCAAAATATAAACTTGCTAAAAATAGAAACATACTAAAAATAGAAACATACTAAAAATAGAAACTTTTTCAAAATAGAAACTTGCTAAAAATAGAATTTTTCCTAAAATAGAAACCTACTAAAAATAAAAACTTTCTTGAAATATAAACTAGTTAAAAATAGAAACTTTCCCAAAATAGAAACCTGCTAAAAAGAGAGACTTTTTTTGAAATGGAAACTAGAAACTTTTCTGAAATAGAGACCTGCTAAAAATAGAAACTTTCTTGAAATAGAAACTTGGTAAAAATGTAAAGTTTTCCAAAATGTAAACTTACTAAAAATAGAAACTTTCCAGAAATGAAAACTTACTAAAAGTGAAAACTTTCCAAAAATGAAAACTTACTAAAAATGGGATTTTTCCAAAGCTGCAAACTTACTAAAAATGGAAACTTTCAAAAAATGGAAACTTTCAAAAAATGAAAACTTACTAAAAATGAAAACTTTGAAAAAATGAAACTTGCTAAACATAGAAACTTACAAAAAACAAAAATCAATTTCCTTTCACACAAGGGTTTCAAAACATAAATTCATTCACAAATATTTTCAAGAAATGAAGAGTGATAGTTTCAATACGAGAGTTTTCAAATTCTCAAAGCATAAACAAATATATTTCTCAATCAAAGAACAATCAACTTGCATATAAGTGTTTCAACATAATAACATTATGAAACCATAACACACAACAGACAAAGAGAAGACAGAAGTTCATAGACAAAAAACCACAGTTCAAATAAACCATAAGATCCTACCTAGATTTGATGCTAAAATGATGGACTCACTAAACACACAACAATTCCCTTTTTAAGAAAACCATCCTCCCTGAAAATTGCTCCTCCAAAACCTGTGTAATTGCAAAATGAGTTCTAGATCTCTGATAAAGAGTTATCCCCTAATTTGAGGTTCTAATTATGCAATCATGAGAGGGAACTCGTTGATCAATTACTATTTATTACTTTATTACCTTTTACCTTTTCATGCACAACTCTTAGCAATTTTAAAATATCTTTATTAAATTAATTTGCTTTCTATCTTTAATTAATTTATAATTTTTTAATTTTATGCAATTTAATTAAAATAAACTTTATTAAATTATGTTTTCTCTCTCTTATTAAATCATGAGACATTATAATAATATTCTTTAGAGTTTATTATTAAAAATAAAAATCTTAAATAATAATTATTAAATTAAATAAATATAAATATTCCTAAATAGAACTTTAATAAAATCTTTAAATTTAATTCTTTTATTTAATTAATTCACGAGATGTTTTTAATAATATATTTATTAACTTAATTAATAATATTATTTAGAATTTATTATTAAAATAAAATTAGCAAATAATTATCATAAAATAAAATAAATATAAATATGTCAAAACTAAAACTTTAATAAAATCTTTAAATTTAATTCCTTAATTTTATTAATTTCTTGATTAATTAAATATAATTAAATACTCAATTTTCTTTATTAAATTTCCATTAAATTAAATCATTAAATTATCTTTAAATTTGATTTAATTATAACTAAAAATCACAACACAACCACAAAACCAATTACAATAACGCAACTGAAAGTCAAAGAACAAAGTCAACTCCAAGGTTAAAGTGACAAATTCACTTCACTTGACGAATTCAGAGAGGTGAAACTAACTCAGATACTTGTCGTATTTTCTAAGACAATTGATTTAGGTTAGGATTTGGACTCAAGAGTTATCTCTCCACTTATACCATTGAAATACTATGATAGGGTATGCTCATCCTGGCAATTTAGGGAAGTTGATACTTGATACCTACAATCTACATAAAATCAACACATGTATAAACACATATTTTCTAAACTAAATAGCTGCATCATGTAGATCCCAACTAGCAGGTGACTATGACTCCCTTCCTCAAACACATCAGAAATGTCAAACATAAAGAAAATATACATGCACACCATACACATGCAACTATGGAGTAAGTATCCATAGAAACCAAATAAAAATCATTCAACTAACTAACATCATTAATTAACTAAAAGTCACCACACAAACCTATGTCATCCTCGAACAATCATGAGATAACTAAAATAACTAAGTAATTTATCACATATATCAAATGAGTATAAAATAACATTTAATCTAATCTAGTAACCAATCACTGATAATCATAAAACATAATCTAAAAAGTGGCCTAAAAGAATTCAACAATACAACATAAAAGTCAAGTAGGGGTAGGCATTACGCTAGTAGTAGCACCCAAACTAGATGTGAAACAAATCTAATCATTTCCATGATCACAGCAGATCATAGAGAAAGAGGAAGAGGGAAAGGATTTGATAGAGGAGGTTTTTGTGGAACTTGTTTTCACCATTGAGAAAAAGAGCATAGAGGAATTTGGGTGTCATTAGCACCAAGGAATGAATGATAGAAGAAATGAAGACTAGGCCAGAGTTGTACAGGTTGATGAAGATGCCAAATCATAACATTCTGAAGATGATAAAAGATGAGAAGTCCTAGTTAGTAGAAGAGTCCTACTGAGTGGTGAGAATGAATCTTATGAAAGGAGTATTCTTTTTTTCACATGGTGTAAATGTGAAGATACATGTTGTTATGTGATCATTAATGGTGGAAGTACTAATAATGTAGTGTCATAAAATATGTTCATGAAGTTAAAATTTAAGAGGTTGAAACACTCAAATGCATATCATATTTCTTGGGTGTAGGATGACCATGAGGTCATGGTCAATGAGAAATGCTTAGTAAAGTTCAAGATTCATAGCTACCAACATGAGGTGTTGTGCAATATCATACCTATGGACATAGGTCATCTAATTTTGGGTAGGTCCTAGTAGTTTGATAAGCATGTTGTAGATAATGATCATGCAAATACCTATACTCGGACAAAGGATGGAGTGAAAGATATGTTGAAGCCATTGAAGGATATAAAAAGGTATCTAGTGCTACTAGAGTATGTTTTTTTGATAGAAAGAAGTTCCTAGAGGGTATGAGGCTTGAGCACATATGTTTTTCTATAATTCCAAAAGATGATAAAGAATAAGAAGAAGAAGAAGCATCTAAAGAAGTTGCAGATTTATAGTAGGAGTTACTAGTTATGATCTAAGATAATGTCCCTATAATTACCACCCATATGGAATATCAGTCACAAGATGGACTTGATTCCAAGAGCTAATTTTCCCAATAAGGTAGCACATAGAATGACACCAACATAACGTGTGAAGTTAAATAGATAAGTGCATGATTTTTTGTAGAAGGGGTTGATTCAAGATAGTTTGAGTCCATGTGTTGTACAAACACTATTAGCACCAAAAAAGAATGGAGAATGGGGGATGTGCATAGATATGTGGGCTATCCATAACATCACAGTCAAGTATAGGTTTTCATTATTGTGGATTGATGATATGATAGACTATTTGAGAAAAGTTATTTATTTAACAAAAAGATGAGTGGGTACAACCAGATTCACATCATAAATGGGGATGACTGGAAGACTAGCTTAAAGATAAGAGAAGGATTGTATGAGTGGTTAGTCACACCATTTGGGCTAACTAATGGACCAAGTACTTTCATATGGCTCATTAATGAGGTATTAAAGGAATTTCTTAGTAAGTTTATCATTGTTTACCTAGTGAATATTTTTATCTTTACTTAGGCATTAGAAAAGAATTTGATGGATATTTGTAAGGTGTTTGATAAACTAAGGAAAAAATAGTTGTTGATAAATCTAAAGAAGTGTATCTTTTTCAAGGATTTGGTGTACCTAGGATTTTTAGTTTTAGTAGAAGGTCTAAAAATGGACCTTAAGAAAGTGAAGGCTATCCTTGAATGGCCTAATCCAAGGATTGTGACTAGGGTAAGATCTTTTCATGGATTGGTTAGATTTTATAGAAAGTTTATCAATGGTTTTAGCAAGATTTATGGACCCTTGTGTAGGGTGAAGTTGGGGTCCATTTCATTAAGTTATTTTGGAATATAATGTGGACTATAATAACCTAAAAGTGTACATCTGGGACTCATAATCTAATGATAGATATAGTGGATATCTTCTCAAGGGATGGAGATAGTAATTCAAGTGGTTATGGATGGAATCTTATTCATACACCAAGGAATAAAATCAAAGATATTTTAAACTTTGAATCAAAATACACACTCAAAGGAATCAAACTCTCTTAAAAGAACTCAAACTCATAAAATGAAATTTATCTTAGATCCATTCTGAATTTACTAATTATGAGAATATAATATCATTATGCCAATTAATCAAATAAAATTAATTAAACTTACTATCAATAATCACACCAACTAAATTCAATATTATTGCTAAAAATCACCATTTATAATCACATTCAATCAATTGAATATAAATACTAATAATCATACATTAAATACTCTAGTATGTTTATTAATAATGAAAACTAGGATATAATTTTTTTTTGATAGGAAGTTTAAATTGTCACAGAAAGTCTTTGGTGACAACTAATGAATAAGGCAATATAAGTGATAGGAAGTTCTAATACATAAAGAGGAGAGTAGTGTATTGTGAAAAGATGTTCAAAATGCAGTGAAAGAGGAATGACATGTGGTGGTAGAAATATAATTAAATAATAAGCTTTGATCAAAATTTTAGGGGTTAGAATTTAACTAGGTATATCACAAACTTATTTCCTTCCTTTCAAAAACATGATACTGATTGCATTCTTAATATCCATCTATTTTTCTCCTATGCATGGAAATGAAATCATTGTTTAAACCAAAGAAATTGAATCAAATAAATGGAAGCACACAATTCACACATATATGAAAATGAAAAACACAATGAGATCACACATCTAGACTATTCAAATAATAAACATTCTCACCAAGATTCTTGAGAGGACACCCTGCCATTGGTTCTCATGGTGAGAAGAAAAATTTATTACGCAACTATGCTACTTGATCCAACTTTCAATAGATATATCATTATAATATTTTATAATAGAGTTTTAATATATTAATATCTAGCTTAAGTTTTTCTAAATATACGTGAGTTTAAACATAGTAATAGAAATACTGAAACAAAGTTTGTTTAAGAGACTATGGTATTGGTCATTATCTAAATTAAACACATTTTGTTTTGGGCATTGGCCATTAGTTTTAAGCCATAAAATAGATAAAACCAAAGTTTTTTTGTGTTTCATTTATAGCTTTAGACTATTAACTCAAGATAGCCTAGTTAATTCATAGTAATAAAAACAAGGTTGCACTTCTTCAACACCCAACTTATTTATGCTATAAGCCTTCTCGTTCATTTTACAGTTCCTATAGAAAATTCAAATTCAAATTCAAATGTGTCATTCTCAAAATAGTTGATCATCTTGGGAAGTATTCTCCCATTTTTATAATTAGTATTAAATATCCTATTTCATTATCAATAAAGTAGAAAAAATGGACCTCATAATAAAAATATGAAAAAGAAATAAGGGAAAAAGGCAAAGGAAAATAAGACACATCAATTTCCCCAACTTTAGAGCTTTGCATGTCAACAAGCAACAACATTTACAAACAAGGAGGACACTTTCCCTTTTGCTTTTCCATGGGTTCCTCTAGACTAGAACCAATATTTCAATTTCCTTCATTTTTACTTTGTGACTACCATTATAGTTGTGTCCTAAGTTGTTGATTCTCATATTGTAGCTGAATAAAATTTTGCAACCAATCAATAATGGAAACAATAGATGTGCCTAGTGTATATGTAGAATGTGGCCTCAAACTTCACACACACACACTTCAACAAGGTCCTTGTATGTAGATTCATCCTGGAATGAAAATGAGATTATTCACCCAAGAAGAGTCCTGGAAGATGACCTGTTGCCTTCTATCTAGAAGGATTTTTCCTGTTTATGCTCTCAGAATTGAGATACACGCGACTAGACTATTCTAGAATGAAGGGTTTAAAATGATTAATCTATATGCACATGCAAGTAATCTAAATGATTATGCGATTAAGATATTAGCATATGAAATAAGATTACCTAAATGTATGCATATTAAATATAAATGATATTAAGCTAAGAAATGAATGTCTATAGAAATAAAATAAGCTTAGATCAATATGCAATTTAGTAGCAATTCAACATTAATTCAATTCAAACTCTATAATGAGGAATTAGAAGTCTCTTAAATAGAATCCAGGAATGAATCAATGGTCAAGATCAACCTTGATGAATGGTTAGGATTAGATAGAAGATTCAGTTGAAATGGAAACTTCCTTGTGTAGGTGAAGTGAACTATTTCTGATCTAAGTGTGATAAGTAGTTAACTAAACTTGTCATAAGTGTGAGAGCAAGTTAACTATATTAATTCTAATTTCAAGAAGTAGTTCACTTAGAGTCTCCATTTAGAACTAAAGAGATGATTTTGTAGATGTTATTTAATTTAATAAGTGAGACATGACCTCATAAATGCCTTTTCTATTTAATTGAATAATCACATTCAATTAATTAAAATGGGCATAATATTAAATTAAATATTTTAATTCTCTAGTACATTAGCCTTAGGATATAATGTAATTTAATTAAAGAATAAATACTTCAAATTAAATTAAATATTGATCAATAGGTTTAATGTGACTAATATGAGTCAATACTTTAGGAATTAAATAAAGAGTATGATGAATGTAGATTAGGGTTTTCTACATCTGACAATTAAGTTAAGTAGTGAATATCATAATAAGAATTGCCTAGTGAAATAGGACTTAGGATTGATTGAAATAGACCACAATTGGTGGTCACGGCAATGAGCCAATTTTGGGGTATTACATTTTGCCCCTCTTTGAATGAATGTGTGAGCAACACATTCAATTCAAAGAAAATCAGAAAGTTCTATGTGAAGATCAAGAAATGAGATTGGTTTTGAAGTTGATGTCACAAAGATCAATTGATAAGCTTTTAAGGACCATCTCCTGAACATAGCTTAATCTCAAGGAATCCAAGTAGAGCTCACCTAGAAACCTAAATTGATAAGCATTTTAAAGATTTCCTTTAGAACAAAGTTTAACCTTTAATGATCTAGATAGAACATCTAGATATCCAAGATTGATAGAATTTAAAAGATTGTCTTTGGAATGGAGATTAATCCCAAGGAATCCAAGTAGAGCACCTAGATACCTAAATTGATAAGCATTTTAAAGATTTATTTTAGAAAAAAGTTTAACCTTTGAGGATCTAGATAGAACATCTAGATACCCAAAATTTGATAAGCATTTAAAAGACTATCTCTAGAATGGAGCTTAATCTTTAAGGATCTAGACAGAACATCTAGATACCTAAACTTTGACAAGCATTTAAAAGACCATCTCTAGAACAAAGGGTTTAAAATGATTAATGTATATGCACATGCAAGTAATCCAAATGATTATGAGATTAAGCTACTAGCATATGAAATAAGCTTAACTAAATGTATATAATATTAAATCTAAATGATATTAAGCTAAGAAATGAAAGTCCATAGAAATAAAATAAGCTTAGATGAATATGGAATTTAGTAGCAATTCAATTCAACCTCTGTAATGAGGAATTAGGAGTCTCTTAAATAGAATCCAAGAATAAATCAACGGTCAAGATCAACCTTGATGAACGGTTAGGATTAGATAGAAGATTCAGTTGAAATGGAAACTTCCTTGTGCAGGTAAATTGAACTATTTTTGATTTGAGTGTGATAAGTAGTTAACTGAACCTATCATAAGTGTGAGAGCAAGTTAACTAGGTTGATTCTAATTTTGAGAAGTAGTTCACTCATAGTTTTCGTTTAGAACTGAAGAGAGGGTTTTGTAGATATTATTTAATTTAATAAGTGAGACATGACCTCATAAATGCCTTTTCTATTTAATTGAATAATCACATTAAATTAATTAAAATGGGCATGATAATAAATATAATATTTTAATTCCCTAATACATTAGCCTTAGGATATAATTTAATTTAATTAAAGTATAAATACTTGAAATTAAATTAAATCTTGATCAACGGGTTTAATGTGACTAATATGAGTCAATATTTTAGGAATTAAATAAATAGTATGATGAATGCAGGTTAGGGTTTTCTACATCTGAAAATTAAGTCAAGTAATGAATATCAAAATAAGAGCTGCCTAGTGAAAAAGGACTTAGGATTGACTGAAATAGATGAGAATTGGTGGTCATGGAAATGAGCCAATTTTGGGGTATTACATTTTCCCCCTCTTTGAATGAATGTGTGAGCAACACATTCAATTCAAAGAAAATCAAAAAGTTTGATACAAAGATCAAGAAATGAGATTGGTTCCGAAGTTGATGTCATGAAGACCAATTGATAAGCTTTTAAGGACCATCTCCAGAATAGAGCTTAATCCCAAGGAATCCAAGTAGAGCACCTAGATACCTAAATTGATAAGTATTTTAAAGATTTCCTTTAGAATGAAGTTTAACCTTTAAGGATCTAGACTGAACTTCTACATACTCAAGATCAATAACATTTAAAAGATTGTCTCTAGAATAGAGCTTAATCCCAAGGAATCCAAGTAGAGTATCTAGATACCTAAATTGATAAGTATTTTAAAAATTTCCTTCAAAATGAAGTTTAACCTTTAAGGATCTAGATACTCAAAATTTGATAAGCATTTAAAAGACTATCTCTAGAATGGAGATTAATCTTTAAGGATCCACAAAAAACATCTAGATACCTGAAAGTGATTTATGAGTCATAGGACCATCCCGAGAACTAGGCTTGATCTTTAGGAGTCAAGGTTTAGATTGTCTCGATATCTGCAATCAACTGATGACAAGATGAAATAGATGAAAAAGATATCAAAAAGAGGGAAAGAAGATGCCCCAAGTAATGAGATGCCCCAAGTGGTGAGGACATGAGATTGATTTGAATTTCAAGTTCAATGATGTAGGAGAAATCCAAGATGTAGCAAAATGTAGAAGGGATTAGAATGATCAAAAGAAATTCAGAGTTGATTTGAAGTGATCTCGAGGTCCAGAAGACTAAGTTTGACCAAAAGTTGACCAAATTTGACCATAGTTGACTTTTTCCAAAATAAATTTTTAAAACATGAAGAATTTTGAGCTAGAAAGATTCCAAGAATCACAAAGAATTAGAAAAATATAGACTAGACAAGCATTTGATCATGTCGGTCCCAAAATTTTAAAATGTGTTTTTAAGTTGCTTAGGTGTGTCAGATTTCAAATTTGATCCCAAAAATGGATTTAGAATGGCCAAATTAGCCAAGGGGTGATTTTCACACAAATCAGAGCACTTTGAAAAGTTAGTCAAATCCTATATAAGGGCCCAAGGGGTATTTTCAAATCATTGGAACCTTTCATCTTTAGTAAATAGGAGCTCTGAGGGAAAGATGGCAATCAACACGAGACATCACCATTTTGAGCACTCCCGATGACACAACTGGCTGGTGGACTATGGACCACTAGTGAGTGATTGATAATCATCTTTTGTACTTTCATTTTCATTCTTTTTGAGAGCATTTATTGCATGTTTTAGCATGTTTTAGGAAGTCTCAATTGGTCTTTGTGCGAGACTATCCTTTCTCATGGGAAGGCAATCTCTTTTCACATGAAGATTCACCAACCCAATGTTTCTTTGTGCACGTCAGTGGGGATTCTCATGCAGGAGATATCCACTTCTCATGTGAAGAGCATGGGAATTTCTCTTTAGTGGTTATTGCCTTTCACACAAGATAGTCTCTCTTCGCACAAGAACTTGATTCTTCGCATGAGATAATCTCTTTTCGTGTGATGACTTTATTTCTCGCATAGGATAACATCTCTTTGTGCGAGGACTTATTTTATTGCATAGAGATGCACAATCTCATGTGAAGAAGTGAATTCTCATGCGAGGAATGAATCTTCATGTGAAAATCCATGATAGTAGTTTTAATGAAAAATTGCATTTTTGATGTTTTAACTTGGATTTTTCGCTTATTTTGTCATTGTTTTGACTTTCTAAGCAAGTATTGACTGTTTGCACATTGTTGTTATTTGTGTATGCAGGAGATATTTAGTGATGTCTCATTCAAATCACATTATCTATCCTATGGAGCTTTGTTGCGGAGTCTAAATGTGGCTGACATGGCCCATATTGATAGATTGAGGCTCACTTCTCTATGCCAGATCTCAACATTGCTAGTGAATCGTGGCTTATTGACTGCCTTGGTGGAGCACTTCTATTTGAAAATGAACACTTTCCACTTGCCACAGGGAGAGATGATTGTGACTCCTGAAGATATATACAAGATCCTATGCATACCATTCCATGGACTAAGGGTAGCATATGATATAGTGCCTTGAGCAAGTATAGAGGCATTATATGCCATTTTTCAGAGGTAGCTAGCAATTGGATGAGCCATTATTTTGGATGAGCTCATCCACACATATGGGAAGATGCACAGATTAGCTTCAATTTTGGCCATATTTATCAACTATTTCTTGGTACCAGATAGAGGACAACACAGATTGGAGTGCAGATGGCGGGTTATGTTATAGCACATGCTTGATTCTCTATAAAGATTTGGCTGGGGCCAGTGCATGCTCGTTGATATGATCTATGAGATGCATGAGATAGTATATCATGAGTGGAAGAGTATGGACACTAGTGTAAATGTTCTCCAGATTTGGGCATGGGAGCACCTGCCAGTTATATGACCTATTTTTGAGGATGCCCCAGAGCCTGCAGAGCCATACATATGTAGATGTAGAGGGTAGATTACCTAGGCAAGCTTGGGTAAGATAGAGCATTGGAGGGCCTGTCTTGATGACCTAGTCTCCATCGTATGCTGGCCTTAGCAAGAGATAGAGGATTGGGATGATGCTCCTAGGGAGCTAGGGTAGATGTTCGACTTGTAGCCACTAGTGGGGAGGACCACATAGATTATTGAGAAGTTTTCCATCACACAAGTGTGGAGGCAGTATGGGAGGTAGCAAAATATCTCCAAGGAGTTTTGTGCCTATGCACAAGTTGCGAAGGACCTAACATGAGGATGGCCAGTGAGGCTAGATGCAAGGTGATCTATGATCAATGTGCACAACCTAGTTGCAGCACAATGGGATTGCTTGCTGAAGGTATTGGATGTAGGGGTTACGATAGCATATTAGGCATATTTGATCAGTCATCCTCTCCCACTATTCACTGATCCCCTGAGAGGAGTAGCACAAGCACAAAAGTAGTAGGTTCCTCAATAGCAAGCACCACAGGGCCCAGTACTAGAGGTGTGATAGAGAGTCAAGCAGGTGTAGGTCCTTACATGATAGATGGGGTCAGACCTAGGTATAGGAGGCAGCGACAGAGAGTAGAGGTGGCGATAGAGACTGAGGGTGGAGGAGCAGGCACCAATAAAGTTGGCACCCAAGATGCTCGATGAGGAGATGTAGGAGAAGCTTGAGAAAAGATCCCAGGATGCATTTTAATGACAGAGGGAGTAGATCTGCCAGGCATCTCAGCAAATTAGAGAGCTATAGATATAGGTAGTAGTGAGAGATGCATAGATTGCAAAGCAGGATTAGGAGGCTCAATGATTATGGGATTGAGTGCAGGTTGCTTCCCAAAATGGCTCGAGTGGCTTATTAATTTGTAGCATACTCTATAGTTGTGCTCGATGAGGCTTAACAGGTTCCTTGATTCTCATAGTATGCCCAAGATTTTGTGGGTGCACGTCCTCCTGCCAGACCAGATATGCTGCCTCCTACCCCTCCTCCAGCTAGAGGTGATGGTGTAGGACATAGCTAGCTATATGATGCTCTTACCCCTGATTTTGATTCTAGATATGTATTTATTGGTGTGCCAACACCATTTTTTATCATTTTTGACCGATAGCACTCATTCTTTTTTACTGACACATTTTTGGAGATATATATATGAGATTTTGGGTTGAGTATCCCCATGCACATGTCATTGTCAGTGTTTGTCTTTTTCCTTGATGTACATGAGATGTTTTTATGCTTATGATTATGAGATGCAAATGTGATGTTGATGTGATTTGATTATGTGATGTAAATGATATGAGTTTATGGATGTAATGCATATGGAAATGAACTAACATCTCATGAAGTGTTGTGTGTATTTGCTTGACAGTGATAGGTATCCCTTCGAAGAGTATTTGAATACAAAACAAAGAACTAAATGCTTGTGCAGCCATGTAGAATACTGATATGTTTGAAAAGATCCACAATCCCCCATTACAAAGGATGGAAATAGAGTTGTAATTGAATTACATGCTTATGCAGGTGAAGTATGAAATGCAAGACTATGCTAAATGCAACCCTAGGTCTAGTTACCAAGTCTCGACAATTTATCATCACTGAGCATAGAATAAAATCCTATATGTCCTACAACCCCCATTGATAATTTAGTCATGTGAATATGAATAGGACATAGGTTATAGGTTTGTCGAGATTAAATGTAAGCATTTGAGGCATAAGAAGCCAAAATGACTAGAACATTTGTCCCTTTTATTGTAGCAAGTTAACATAAGCATCAAAACATAAATGTTAGGATGACCAAAATGTTTCTTGCATGGAAAACACACCAAACACACAAGAGATCCATCTTATTCTAAGTATTTAGTAAGTATTCTATCTAAAATGACCCTTACATTCATAACCTGAGACAGAAGTGTGCTAGATACACTCGCAGTGACCCATACATTCAATTAATAGGATGAGTATCAGTATGTACTATACCATGAAGAGTTCACTCCAACAGATAAGGAGAAGGACCAACATTATTGAGACATCCATATAAAAGGGGTCAAGGTACACTTGGCCATCCAATAGGAGATGGAGGATCTTATAGTGGACACCCCTCTTATAGGAATATGTCAACTTATTGGAACTAAATTGCAAACAGAAAGCAAAGAAAAGATCATGCCCTCAATCATTAATTCTCTAGTCAAAAATGACATCATTAAGTTACTTGAGGAGACATAATGAAAGAAAAAGAAAAAAAAACAAAGAAAAACTCAGTAGATATCCAAACAAGTATGTCATCTTGAGTTCAATGTTTGTCATGGGATTGATGTCAATTGTTAGTGTCCAAAATGTGGATGAAAGAAATCTCTTTGGTAGGCTAACAATAGTAGGCAGACATAGTCAGAATGATTGGTGACTGAGGTCAAAGAGGAATCTTTGAGGTGAAGAACCTAAAGAGGACTAAGTGACAGTAGGCAGACACAGCCAGGACAATTAGTGACTAACGTAGGAGAGATCTTCCATAAAAGAATCTTGGAATGTGACCCAAGAAATAATAGGTAGACATAGCTGAAACAACTAATGACTATTGTGAAAGAGATTCTATGAGGAGAATCTCAAAAAGTAGTGACACTAGTGACAATAGGTAGATGTAGTGAGGACCATTGGTGACTATCATGCAAGAGATTTTATGAGGCGAATCTCAAACAAGAGTGACATTAGTGACAATAGTTAGACACAGTGAGGACCACTGGTGGCTATCATGCAAGAGATTCTGTAAGGAAAATCTTGAACAAGAGTAACACTAATGACAGTAGGTAGATGCAGTGAGGACCACTAGTGGCTATCATGTAAGAGATTCTATGAGGAGAATCTTGAATAAGAGTGACACTAAAGGGGAACACCCCTAAGCTCTGAGAAGACTCAATCCATGGATACATGAGTAGAAAGTAGGAAAAGTAGGAAAGCAACTATACAAAGAGCTAGAAGATGCACTGCAAGATAGAGCATTGGGAACAAGAGGTGCTTGTTTACTAGGTTTTCACCTTCTTTGTAGAGCTTCTCTTTTTTTGCTACCATGATGCCTATTTGCAAGTTTTCACCAATGGCACTTTTCTTTCCTTTTTTTCATTTTTTTTTGTATTTTTCTCTTTATTTATTTATTTTTTTATTACCAAGGCACCTATTGCTAGGTTTTCACTAAGATAATGGATTTTTTTTAGGACCTTTTGCAATTTTTAGATTTTTTTTTCAGAATATTTTCAAATTTTTAGAACTTTTTTAGAGATTACTAGCTCTCAAGAAGTATTACCTTGATTTTGTTCTAATGTCGAGCAAGGTGTAGGATGAGATGTAGTAGCAAGCTGGGGGATAAGTGGAGATGGATAGGCAAGGAGTATGAAGTGGTGAATGCTACCCTCAAGGAAAGTCTTCACAAGATTACAGGGCAAAAGCTATAGCAATATAAGTTCATGGTGTAATGAAGGGTGTCATGTAAGTAATCCAAGAAAATGACCATGTCAAGAGACTGCTAAGAACTAAGTTTTCTTCTTTCTTTCATTAATCAAGACCAAAGGGTTAACTGAATAGGATAGAAAATTTTGTTATGGAGGTTATGAGTGAATGACATTGGGACTAAGGACATCTAAAGGATAAGCAAGATCATGATAGGATGTCATGGATGGAAGAATAATGCATGATGCCTATTTACCAAATTTTCATCATTTTATTTATCCAAGGTGCCACAAGAAGTGGTTTTCCCCCTAGGATGGATTTTATTTCTCTTTACTTTTGCTACTGAGGTGCTTGTTTCTAGGTTTTCACCAAGGCACTTTTTTTTTTTCAGTTTCTCTTTTTTCTTTTTTTTCATTTTTTTTTTTCAATTTTTTTTGAGTTTTTGGAAATAATTCAAGCATTTCTCAAGTTATATAGCATGCCTATAAGAAAGATAAGTAATGATAAGGCAAGGCCATAGCAAGGTACACTCAAAGATGCTGATAAGGTAATGGAGAGGAGATAGTAGAGAAGATATATGGAGGATAAGGTTTTAGGCTATGGATGAGATAAATGGGATGGAAGGATAAAAGGTGGAGGATAGAAGGTGAAGTTGATAGGGTATTAAAAGGGATGTGCAAGGGTAGAAGAAAAAGTGGGCAAGATCAACATTGACACACACCTTGAAGGGTAGCGGAATGGTGGAGGAAATATGGATGAAATAGTATGAGGTTTAGATGTATGAGGTGGTAAAGCCATTTTGAAGAGGGGTGGAGTAGGAGGTTTTGAAGCCTTTTTCTAGGAAGATGTTTGGAAGTAGATGGAGTGGAAACCTTTGGAAGCTTGAATGTCAACTTTGATTTGTTTTCAATATGCAAGTCCTTCAGAAGAGTCTTGGGAATCCATATAGCTTTTGATTTTTCATTAGATGCTTTGGAATGCATTTCTTCAATAACACATTTAAGAACCCATACTTTCTTTGGTTGAGCTCTTTGAAAAGTGGACCTTTGTGGTCTCTTTTGCGTATTTTCCTTCTTGACATTCACATGTTGATTAGAGGAGACATAGTGAACGTTTGAGGATGGATTCATGCACTTGTGTTTGAGTTCATAATCTAAATTGCTTCCAAAGGACTTGGGAGTTGTGGATGAATGAGGCCAATATGACTAGTTTAGATGGATAGGTGGATGTGAAGAGTTCAAGTATGTGTATCTTTGTTGATCTTGGGGTAGGGTAGGAGGAATTTGTAATGAGCTAAGAGTGGAAGTAGGAGATAGAGGAACATAAGGACCCAATATGGATGGAAGGTTTGAAGGTTTTAGCTTAGATGGATTGGGACCAAGGATAGATTTATAAAATGTGAATGGACCATGAGTAGGGATATCAACATCTTTAGAGTGAGCAACATGATCAATGCCATCAATAGATTTATGAGTAAGTGTTATAGGATCAATACCTTTGACAAGAGTATTTAAAGCTTTAGCATAGTTTGGAAGTGAATGTAGTGAGGTAGAACAAGAGAGTGAGGGAACACATTTATCTTCAAAAGGAATTTTAGGTAGTATAGGAAAAATATCCTTCTCTTGGTCATTAATAGTCTCCTTAGGGATGGTGGAAGGAATATCTTGATCTTGCTTAGTAGAGGTGCATGCAATGGGAGATGAAGGACTATGTGGCTCTTGAGATTGAGGGATGAAATCTTGAGGGATATGAGAGGGTTCTTGATCTTGATCTTTAGATTTTTTAAAATCTTCTTGACATGGATCCACTTCTAAGGAAAAGGTAGGATGTGGAGTTTGCATGGTAAGCTCTTGAAGAGATAGTGAAGGGATAGCTGGAGTGGGAATAATAGGAGTAGTAGCACATGAAGGTTTTGGATCTTTATTTTGATTAGTATGGGAGAAGTTTGTAGATAAGTCAAGATTAGCTTGGGTTTCTTTTAGAGGTAGCCATTGAAGATACACATGATCAATAGCAAAAGAATTAGGTGCTTTTTTTGGTGGAGGTATGTTGGAAAGATCAGACACTTTAGAAGATGATGTCATCTTGGAAGAGATAAGTGTCACATTTAAACCACTACTAGACTTGGTTTCATGATTTTGATCCTTCTTGAGAGTAGAATCTCTAGTAGACGAGAGCTTAGATTTTTGAATTTTATCATTATAAAAGAGATTTTAGATCTTGTTTTTCAGCTCCTTACAATGTGAAGTTTTATGTAAATTATGTCAATGATAAGCACAATAGTTACTCATAAGGGAAACTCCAGTCAAAGTGACCTTAGGTAACACAATGAGTTTCTTTTGAAGAAGTTCTTCCAAAGTTGATTCATAAGATCTTTGCAAAGGGGTGAAATCATGCTTTGGTTTAGGTTCCAAAGGTTTTTCTTCAAAGATATTTCTAGATTTCTTAGGTATTTGTGAAGTGTTCTCCGATATCTTGGATTCAAGATCACAAGAATTTTATTTTTGGTTGTCATAGGAGGAAGGAAAATTTTCTCTCAAGGAGAATTTGTTTGATGGTGTTTCAACTTCCTCCTTCAGTCTTTGAAGTTGAGTGCTCATTGATTGGATTTGTTGCTTCATGTTTGAAATAAGTAGCTTTTCTTCCTCACTAGGAATATTAGATTTAGCCATTTTGATGTACTATGTTTCAAGTAGTGGCAGCCAAGTTTTAGAACATAAGTCAAGTTGCCACAATCATAGACAATGACAAAAAGGAAAAGCTTAGACAAGGACCACACTAGAATGTAGTCTCAACAATACAAGAGAAGAGTACTGTATACTAAGGCATGAATAGTTTGATTTGAAGGTTAGAATAGCCAAAGATGATGACTATCATAATGTGGAGTATAAAAATAACTAAAGAACCAAAATCAAGACAATTAAAAGATGAGACTAGTCAAAGTACGGGTCATGAATCTTCAACCAAGCAAAATGTTTTTGTTTGGGATTGTTTTTAGATAGAGAAGTAGTAAACTGATGCATGAAATAGACTTGGTACAGAGCTTAGATAGCTCTAATAGACTAATTTGATAGTTTAGACTCAAGATCTCATGTGAGGATCTTCTAAGAGGGATGGGAGAAAGTACATAGGGCCGTGTGAAGACTTAGGATAGCATAAGAATTTTGTGCAAGGATGTGCTCCAGGCCACAGAAAGAAGTGCAAAGTTGACAACAAAATATGGATATTTGAGGCAAGATCTCGCATGGAGATGTGCAACTATTCACATGAGAACTTGGATAGAGCCACACAAAGAAGTGATAGGACAAAAGCTACTCACGTAAAATTTTGAAAATTGTGTGCAAAAATGGAGACAAGTCTGAAAATAGACTTGGATTTTGAAGAGATTTTGACAATTTTGAACTATTCCAGATAGTTTGGAGGTTTGTTTAATAGATAACAAATAGATTTCAAGGTTAATTTCTAGATTTGTGAAATAATGTTGGGTTTCAAGTAAGACAATGTGTTTTCAATAGGACACAGGAAGCAAGCAGTAGTTGAATACAATCCAATTGAGGGAAAAGCAACTCAGGGGGATAGGGGAGTCTTGACTTTTAGTTTGTTTAAGAAAAATTGGACATGTTTAGGACTCGATAACAAACACACTTTATCCCTAGAAATAGAAAATGGTAGAGAAGGAAAAACCTTTGTCCCATAACTTATGTGCATGTGTGTACCTCACACAGCCATGTCACCCCTTAGAGGGTGCCCATGTTTTTGGGTATATCCAAAGGACTCAATAGTATACTCTAAATGAGCACCCTTATGGTAGGGGACAAGCATGTATACCACCTTCTAACATCTAGTAGCATGCTTATGGTGAGTTCTACAGAAGAGATTCTTCCCCCTCCTTGCACAAAGCTTATGTCTCCTTTTGGAGGTGAACCAGGTAGCTTCTAACTAAGAGGTTTTTACTTGGGTTCCATTCAAATTAATCCCTAGTGGCTCCACAAGAAGAGTTGAGACCAGAAGCCCACACTAGCATCTAAGAGTGCACACACTTGCTTAGCACGACTGGGGCTAGCATTGGCCAGTGCAAGAAATAGAGCTTCCCCTTGATAAGTGATATCAAGAATAAAGGGAAATAAATTAATCCGGCTTTTGAGTCTTTCACTCTACAAAGCATCTTGATTATAGCGAGTTGGAATCTTTGGCAAAAGGAGTATGCTCACTTGGGTCATTCTCTTAGGTTGGATCACTCTGGTAGGCCCTCTAAAGGATTGACTCAAACTGGTAGTTTGAACGCAAGGGTCAAAGTTTCTAATTTCTCCCAAAAGGAAAGAGCATACTCCTCTACCTTACTTTATCAACCAAACATGTAGAATAGGTTAATTATTGACTAGCTTAATCAATCTAGACTCATTCTTCCTAAAGATTTTGATTCCCTCAAAAGGAAACCATCATCTCATCATAGAAAATAATTAGCACTAGAGAACCACTAAGCTGCTTGCCTTCTTCAGAATGCCATCTTTCAGAAGCATCTAGGTTTTTGATTCACCCTTGGTCATGACCTCCAAGTGGTGAAAAGCATAATCCCCTATTCTTCTATCTTGCACCCTAGGAAGTTCACAAGCCCTAATTAGATTATGTTTTGAAAGTAGGAAAGAAAAAAAATTGTTTTGTGGGTTTTAATGCTTTCTTCAACAATTGTTTCTTTTACAGTGTCCTACAAACACATAGTCAGTTCATGTTTGGAGAGTTTGTATAAAGGAGTCTTCATCAAACATCTTGCAGATAACTATTAGGTTGTAGTAAACCACAAAAACCAAAACAAAGATGCTTTAGAGAAAACACATTAGTCAAACAAAAGCTTAACTATGGGAAAATAAAATTTAACTTTTTTTTTTCTTTTTTATACCCATAAAAAGGCTTAGAAAATGTAAAAACCTATGAAAACATCAAAAGTCAAAATTCATTTTATACTTTCTTTTTTAATATAAATTATTTTATCTACAAAATTTTGCACAAAATCATGCAAACCCATGCGAAGAAATGGTCTGTATCGCTCAAAATCATGCATAGACTTGTGTGAAGAAATGCTCTGTACTGCACAAAATCATCCACAAACCCATGTGAAGAAATGGTCTATACCACACAAAATCATGCATAGGTCTGTGTGAGCCCTTTCACTAACCTGTGTGAGAAAATGAGGTGTTGCACAAGAATCCGTGAAATGGGGTACTTTTTCACACAAGAAAGTGTGCAAAAACTGGCAAAACGCTGAGATCTTCATGAAAAAATTAGATTTTTTGCGTGAAAATCTGGAAGACTATGCGGACAAGGATGACAGAATGATGAAAATATCAGAAAGTAAGCTAGATGAGGCTAGAAAAATAATTTTTCTCGGTCCCACGGTGGGTGCCATAAATGTATATGTGGAATGTGGCCTCAGACTTCACACACAACGACACACACTACAACACAGTACTTGTATACAAATTCATCTTAGAATGAACATGAGGTTGTTCACCCAACAAGAGTCATGCAAGATGACCTATTGCCTTCTATCTAGAAGGATTTTGTGTGTTTATCCTCTCAGACTTGAGATGTAGGCAACCAAACCATTCTAGAATGAAGGGTTTAAAACGACTAATCTATATGCACATGGAAGTAATCTAAATGATCATGCAATTAAGCTATTAGCATAAGAAAGAAGATTAAATAAATGCATGCAATACTAAATCTAAATGATATTAAACTAAGAAATGAAAGTCTATAGAAATAAAACAAGCTTAGATGAATATGCAATTTAGTAGCAATTCGACAACAATTCAATTCAACCTCTACAATGAGGAATTAGAAGTCTCTTAAATAGAATCTAGGAATAAATCAATGGTTAGGATCAACCTTGATGAACGGTTAGAATTACATAGAAGATTTAGTTGAAATGGAAACTTCTTTGTGCAAGTGAAGTGAACTATTTCTAATCCGAGTGTGATAAGTAGTTAACTGAACTTGTCATAAGTGTGAGAGCAAGTTAACTAGATTGATTCTAATTTTGAGAAGTAGTTCACTCAAAGTTTCCATTTAGAACAAAAGAGAGGATTTTGTAGATATTATTTAATTTAATAAGTGAGACATGACCTCATAAATGCCTTTTCTATTTAATTGAATAATCACATTTAATTAATTGAAATGGACATAATATTAAATTTAATATTTTAATTCCCTAATAAATTAGCCTTAGGATATAATTAATTTAATTAAAGTATAAATACTTCAAATTAAATTAAATCTTGATCAATAGGTTTAATGTGACTAATATGAGTCAATACTGTAGGAATTAAATAAAGAGTATGATGAATGCATATTAGGGTTTTCTGCATTTGACAATTAAGTCAAGTAGTGAATACTAGAATAAGAATTGCCTAGTGAAATAGGAGTTAGGATTGCTTGAAATAGGCTAGAATTGGTGGTCATGGCAATGAGCGAATTTTTGAGTATTACACCTAGTATTTCCATGGTCATCGGAATAGAATTAAGGACACTAGAGATGCCAATGATATCTCTAGAAGGTGGTTCTAAAACAACCATAGTCCATGGTGGTGTTTCTTTCTCAATATTATCCAAATCTTGCTTAGGGAGTACATGAGATATTTTCTTCATCGTATGGATCTTCATTGCAATCTTTTTTTAAAAATTAGAAGTATGACCTCCTTCCTTGTCATAAGCTTTCTTGATATAACTTTGTAATATTCCATATTTCCACATAGTTTCAAGGTCAACATCCTTCCCTACATCACCAACCTATTCTATATTAGGAATTTACTTGTTGATATTTTCTTGATATGAGAAATCAGTTTGGGATACATAAATATTCTTAGTACTTCATTAAGTTCTTGGAATTTCAATATTAGGACTCTTAATATTTTCAAGATCTTCACTAAGATTTCTGGTTATTTCCTTAGGAAGTTTGGTAACCCTAATAAGATTATCATCATGATTTTCTTGTTCCATATTAGAGTTTTCTAGCTCCATAGTAGGATTCTCTGAGATCACATTAAGGTTTTCCATTTCTTTATTAGGATTTTCTAGTTTTTCATTAGGGTTATGTAGCTATACATCTTTCTATTTCTTCTTATGTCTATTTTAGCTTTGGAGTTCCCTATTTGGTTTCATTTTTTATTGGAACTATTGCCTCATATTTCTACCTATGTTTCTACATTAGCCTAATTGGTATTAGCTCGATTGTCTAGGAGAATGGAAAACTATGGATGGTTTCAGCACATAAAGGATGTATTGGGCTTATGTGTTCTAGAATAGATAGTTTTGGATTTTTATTTCATGTTATGGGAATTTTACTAGTAAGTTGATTCTAAAAATATTTCATTTTAGAGGGTTTCTTATCCTTCAAAGGTTTTTGTCTTCTAGGTTTGGGTTCTGCAATTTCTAGGTGTGATTTGACAAACATATCCAAAATAATTCAAGGGTTGTGAAGTTGAAGGCTATCCATAAAAAAAGAGTTAAATTAAACCATGATGGGCTGAAGAATCAACATGGTATTCACTAAATTGACTACATGCTCATTTCATTGTATAGTGCATGTAATAAGGAAGAGTAACAACTTGACCTAGCCATAAGTCAAACATCAGTCATAAATTATGAGCATGAACAAAGTTAAAAAACCTTCACAAGTAATATATTGGCCTAGAAATCTAGCTACCTCATCCCACGACAGACGAAGGGACTTAAGTGGAGCACCTTGCCCTTTAACAATATTGACAAACTCATTTCATTGTAGGAAATTTATTTGAACCTCTTTTAACTCAATAACCCTAGAAGTAGTAGTAAGAAAGTAAAGATCACTAATTTGGGGTAAGTTTATTACTTTGGCTACCATCTACATCACCACTAAGAATTTTAACTCTTAGATTGTGACCATGTCCTTGCATAGTGAATTTTTTTGGAGGCTTCCCAACTAGTAAGTAGTTTCTCCATTGAATCATGGTCAAACCTTCTATGATGACTGCCCATTGTGAAAAAAGGATTTATAGATAACAAAGCAAAGGCACAACATTCACACCTAAGTGAAAATATTTGTTAAATAACCAAGGATAGAGTGAGTTCATAAATGAGATACCATAAATGACAATTGAAAAAGATGGAAATGATTAACTGGGATGGTGAGTAACAAGGTTCTCATAAATGGACACATTCATACACCCCCCTATTAACATTAACATGAAAAATCTTAGTTTCACCAAATTTAGTGATAGAAAAGTACTAATATAAATTACCACTAAAAAAAGAGAGGATGAGAAAAAATCCCTACAATTGTGACGTTGATCAAGTGGGCATGGGGATGATGGTGAAGAGTGATGTCACAAAATACTACAAGATCAAAAGGGGTGATGTGGAATGATAACATAGCGAGCTACAAAAAAGGAAATGCCACATAGAAATGGAAGCAATTGCATCTCATATGAAAGAAGGAAGCTATGGGGCCACTTACACAAATAAATGTGGTAGGAGGTACAATCACCAAGCCATGAAAAATGGCATGTGTGAATGGGAAATTTGTGAGTGATAAGAACTTGAAAGTCCCATGTGTAATGTATATAAATGAAGTGCGGGTAGTAGGAACTTGAAGGAGGAAGAGCATCCAGCCACGAGTTAGGTGACAAAAAGTAAAGGAACTCCATGAGATATGTGTAAAGGCTGATAAAAGAAGGAAATTATGTATGTCCATATAGAATAATTATTATATTATATATATAATATTTTTTAAAAAAAATTAATTTTTTAAAAATAAAATTTATGACGACACCAGGCTACCAATGATTCAATTTTTGACCTACTACCACCTAATTCTATTGGGAACTATTTTTCATAATCAAGATTTATTGCAACCAAGAGTTGTTGGAAAACTAGTTTTCAATTCAAAGTTGGCTAGTAATCCCAAAAATCTAGTTTTTATTATTGGATCTTTTATTACACTTTGTTTTTGGAGGTCTTAATAACATAGCAGACCTAAACGAACAACACCGAGTTCCTCATCTACATAGACAAAAAATAGTCTTTTTAAAAAGAGGATGCTTACATATCTTTAGATGATAGCCATTCACAAGAAGATCTTGACACTTAGAGTCCATTGTATAGTGGAAAATGACTCCATTATCAAAACCTATATGAATCTCATTTGGACCAAGCCATCAGGTATAAAAATTTCCTTGAAAATATGGATTCAGGAGTCATAGAGCAATGCCCAATCACCCAATTAGAAAGTGTGAGGTTAGATGAAATGACCATGCCATTTATTTCATTATTATTGAACCAATTGATCATGGTGAAGAGCTTCTTGAAATGATTCATCTAGGGAATAATGATGATCCATTTAGTTTTTTTGAGCTTTATTAAGACTCATCCCAAGTTCAAGTGCATTATAGAGAGTCTTTATCTCAAATTCAATAGGTAGAACATGTTTCTTAACAAAAAAAACCTCATATGAAGTGAGACTAGTTTTAGTCTTCAGAGTGGTGTGATAGGCCTAGAAAACTTTAGGAAGATGATTAACTGGGTCTTTTGTATGCAAGGATACTATCTTTGTCAAAATTTTCTCTGACTCTCTACCAGTCACTTCCACTTGCCCATGGTGTATGGATGATAAGAAGAGGACTTGAGATGCTTGAGTTCATATTCATAGATCAAGACATTGATCAAATTGGAAGAGAACTATGATCCTTTATCAATGACAATCTCATGTATAACACCATAATAGGGGTAAAAATTTCAGAGTATAAGAAGTTAACAAATTTTTGTGTCTCTAGCATGATTTAAAGCCACTAATCTAACCTATTTTGTAACATTATCTATGCATACTAATATATATTCCTTATTTTGAGGAGGATTAATAGGTCTGATAAAATCTAACACCCATTTTTAAAAATGGTTCAAAAGACAATTGAGAATGTAAAGGCATTTCAGTAGAATGAGTAGGGTGTCCTATCAATTAAAATTTTTCATAGTGTTGAACAAACTTATTACAATGCGTATTCAATGTAGGCCAATAATAACCTACAATCAAAACTTTATTAGTGGTATGTTGGGTGGGAAAGTAACCTCCACAAGGTTCAGAGTGACAAGCATGAAGAATATGGAAAAAATCTTCTTCTGCAACACAACAATGCATAACATAATCAATACCTATACAACAAAAAGTAAAATATTAATCCAAGTGCATTAACTATTATGCTCAATATTTTTTCATCTTTCTTGTGGGGAAAAATGAGATTGAAATTTATAAGTAACTAGATAATTGTCAATATTAGAAAACTACAAAATTTTAACCTAGAATTGCAAACATGTGTTGATCAGGAAAAGTATCATCAACTGGGTAAGGTTCATCTGCATTTTTGAATTTTGATAGGAAGTCAACTACCACATTTTCACATCCTAATTTTTCAAGTATGGTGATGTCAAGTTTCTATAGAAGAAGTAACTATCAAATTACTCACCCAATAACCACTAGTTTTATTCATTAAAAATCAAATAGTAGAAGGATCAATAGGTACAAAAAGTTTATAACTAGTGATATAATGAAAAAAAATTATTAATTATGTATACAAAAAACAAGAATTCCTTTTCAATAACTATATAATTTACCTCATATCAAGTAAAATTCTTACTATTGTAATAAATGGTACCATAGAGGTGTTAGATGCAACTATATGAATATGAAAAGAAAATCCTCAATTTCACCCTTGCAATATAGGAGTAGAGATGAGATTACCTTTAATTTTTACAAAGTTTTGCTGGAATTTGTGTTTCCATGAAAATTAGATATCTTTTCCTAACAACTAAAATATTGGTAAAGCTATGTTACTAAAGTTCAAAATAAATTGAAAGTAATAACCAGGATGCCTTGAGAAACTATGTACATCTTTTGGAAAAATAGGTATAGGAATATTTTTAATGATTTGAATTATTTTGTGGTCCACTTCAATTCCTTGAGAAGAGATATGTCGACCCAAAATAATACCTTCAGTCATTAAGTGATGGCATTTTTTATGACTTAAGAAAGGTTAGTGTCAATACATCTCTTAAGTAGTTTTTCAAGATTTATCTTATCTTCTTCATAAGTGTCATCATATAGAGTAAAAGCATGCATACATTCTTCTACACAATCTTGAATCATATTAGAAAAATACTCAATACTGCTCTTTGAAGGGAATTACACGAACCAAATGGTAAACCATTATAGGTGAAAAACTACAAAGGAAATGTCAAATTAGTTTAGTCTTGTTCTTCTTGGGAAATTCAAATTTGGGTATATTTGCTAAACCCATCTAGGAAGGAAAAGAACTTTTTACCAACTAAAGTGTCCAAAATTTAATCAATAAAAGGTAGTAGAAAATGACCCTTTTCATGGCTTTTTTAAGGGCTCTACAATTGACAAATATTTTCCATTTACCATTCTTGATAAGTACAACTACAAGAGGAGATACTAATTTACTATCAAACATTAGAGAAACAAATCCAATATTGAGAAATTTCTATACTTCATCTTTCACAATTTCCTATATGACTGGATTTAATTTCCTTTATGGTTGTCCTACTAGTCTACTTCCTTCATCAATATAGATATGATGAGCCTAGGTGGAAGGATGTATGCCAAGATTATCCTTACAATCCTCTAAAAATGATTCTTTATATATGCATAACATTTTAGTTAACTCCTTAGTTTGGGATTCACTTAGCTTTGTGTTTAGGTTGAGTAGATTCCCATGAAGAACTTGAGTAGGACAAGACTGTGTATGGGTTTATATAGCATGAAGTGGCATTCTAGGGATAGAAATCAAGTTTAATTAGAATTATTAACAAACAACATTGACTCAAAAACATCATTAACCTCATATCAAATTTCAAATATATTATAAATCCCTAAGTTATGTTGTCTATTAGTGTCAAACACTTAGTCATTCGCAATGGAGGATTATTCAATCATGAGTACAACTAAGTCATCCTATATAGACCTAGCTAACTATCAAAGACTTGTATATATTTTGTGTCATGGGTTGAGTAGTAGTTATTGTTGAGAAACCTAATGGTTACAAAGTACCATAGTGAATGTGAAGTTTGTAGAGTATCATACTTGAAGATTAGCAATATAGAGATTGAGTTATTTAGTTCATACTAAGAAAAGTTAAGGCCAAGGGACAACATGAAGAAATAGTTTATGTTGAGTGGCAATTTGATGTATATGCCAAGTAACATAATTTTTAACATATTTTTTTGGAATGACACTAAATGTTATGTTAACAATTTTTATCAAGTTGCAAGTATGTTTTGAAGATCGATTAGGTGATCAAGGAGGTGATTATGTGTTGAAAGGAAGACCATTAATCCCTAGGTAAGGAAACCTACTAAATAAGAAAAATGCATGGAATAAGCAACAAAAGGATTGATTCTAGATCATTCATATGGATCTAGATGGTTCACCCATATATCTATTTAAGGAGGGTCTATGACCTAGTTATAATATGAGAGAGTATGTATGAGTGTGTGTGAGCATATGAAAAGTTTTAAAGGTGAATTAGAGAGTTAAGACCAAGCTCCGCTGTGAAGATTTTTGAGCAAAGATAGAGGAGATCTATCACACTAAGCTAATAGTATATTGCATAGAGGATATCTGTTATCAATCATTGAAGTGCTAAAAAAATGATCAGGTAATAGACATTCTAACATATATTTTAGGGTTTAAATCTCTTAACAAAGTAGCTTTAACAAGATTATGCAAATTTATTAATAGAGTACTGACTTAATTGTGATGTAAAATCCTTTAACCAACATAGAATCTTGTAGTTATTCTAACCTTTAATAGGATAGACCTCTCACAAGGAAGATCATCATGATCAAATCTATGTTGCCTTAACATGCACAAGTTTATTGCTCCAGTAGTGAAGATCTTGTGTGTGTCATCCTTATCATAGTTTTACCTTCATCTTGAAGGGGTTGTGATGTAGAAGCATCATTGGTTGCCTTGTAATGCTTCACTTTTTTGTCCATTTTGCTAGTTCTTGCCAAGTTCTAGTTACTATCGAGTGCTAGTTACTATCAAGTTCTAGTTGCTGCCAAGTCCCACTTATTGTTGAGTTCCATTTGCTACCAAGTTTCATTTCCTATTTAGTTCTAGTTATCTAGTATTGGCTAAGTGTTCCTTCATGTTTCGAGTGAGCCTACTATTTCTTGATGCCTAGTTCCTTCTTTAGCTGATTTGTTTGTGTTTTGGTTCTTATTGGGAGCCAACTTGCATATTTAATTTTGATAATGAATTTAATGATAGGATCTTTTTTAAGGATGAGTGTTGACCATTTTGGGGTTAGGATTTCTTTCATCTAATGATCTAAAATCTTCTATAAGATGTTTTTGAAAGTATAAGTAGAGTTCTTAGGCTTAAGTTAAAGGTATAATTGAGAGAACTTAGAGGGTTTTGAAGGTGGAATGCAGGTGTTTTTGGAAATGTGAATTTGATGCTAGATCATGGATCTTGAATGCATTTTGTATCTAACCATAATCTAAAAGGCCTTATAGCTAGGCATGTATGCTAATTACTTGATGAATCAATAAAAGTGATTTCTCTTCTTCCTCCTTTGGTTATTGTTCTTTGTGTTGTTTTCCCACTATGTTAACTCTTGCAATGTGGTTTGGATAGCTGGGTGTCCCATTGGCCCTAGTTATTCATCCCTTCCTACACTAGGTGGTATCAGAGCTCTAGGTTCATTCTTGTGGAGATTGGATTATGTAGAACCCTAAGTGAATTTGGTTGTGGGATAACATATATGAGGATTTGACCTACAACTTGTAGAGGATTATGACCTTGCAAAACCTAATTTGTAAAGATGGTTTGAGGTAGACAAAATATTGATAATGCAATATTGGATGCATTGAGACAAATTATAGTCAGATTAGATGTTGAAGAGATAGCCCAGAGGAGAGGAGTAGATCTTGATGATGTAAGTTATGATGAAGCAATAGCACCAAACCCTAATCTAGAACCTAAAGAAGACCAAGATGAAGCAAGGTTGTTGAGAGTGTTTTCTTGAGAAAATTTAAACTGTGCTATAGAAGTCGTTCCTATTGGAAATATATATGATAGGCTAAGATACTAAAAGGGGAGGGGTGAATTAGTAACCGATACAACTTAATCCTTAATTACCAATTAATCCTTCATGTGTATTTAGATCTAATTGCATGCATGAGTAACTGAAAGCATTAAATATTCATAACACTTTGAGACACAATTTGGTGACCCAGAAACCTTCCAAATAGAAAGTAAAATTTGGATGAGGATGATACCCACAAGATTTAGTACTGTAGTATAAAGTTTTCCTATTAAGGCTTACAATGATCACTTTTGATGATCTACCCTTTTAGGAGCAATAAGGATTGATAGGTCCACCTTGCAAAAGAATTTGTACTAACATACAATGAAGTATGCACTTAGTAAAGATATTTACAAAAGATTGTTAAGTCTACCTTGTGAAAGGATTTAACTGATCCACCTGTTAGGATTAAATAGTGGCTAATCTATGATCTGTAACTTGGTTTACTAAATGAGATTCCTTTGAGTGTAATTATCACCTTTCTATGATAGATAAATCTTTGCTTCTCCTTATACTATTGTAGCCTTGTATTTCATAATTTTTCCTTTCTCTTCTTGTTATCTTACTTTCATATTGTATGTTAGATGTGATACAATACATTACATATATACCAATCCAATTTACAAATCAACAAAGTTGGCTACAATACAAGTTTACACAAAATACACAAAGTTGTCCCAATTGTAGGAATAAGATATCAATTCCAAAACTTAATTCTAAAATTTCTTCTTAGCTCACTACAACAATTTCTCTTGTCCATTCAAATCTTTGTTGAATTTCTAGACTACCTCTACTAACTAAATCAAAATTAGTTGAGGAGTGTCAACCTCTATGTTTAGTGCCTCTGCTAGGATATTCCATGCATCTTCAATTATATGAAATTCTTTATTTCTTTCCTCTCCTAGCCTCTGTTGCTTAGATGTGTTCTAAAGAAGCTCTCCAAAATAAATGCATTTGATCAGGTTAAGATTAGAGGTGTCCCAATTTGGAATATCAATCTCCTCATCAAGATCTATATTCTCTTCTTTCTCTTTCCTTTTACTCAAAAATTTTGTGCTTGGTTGAGGCTTGGTCTCAACTATCCTTGAACATATTATTTGCATGGTAGGAATGGAAACAATGGTAGAGATAGTAGGACTAACTGAAAAAATAGATACTACAGTTATTGATGGAATACCTTGTGTAACAAAAACTAATGAGAAGAGAAGTATTGACTACTTAGTAGATGAAGTGCTTGTCACTTATGTCAATGAAATACTAAGTTGAACATGTGCAAAAATTTATTGAGTGCTTGTACTTACAATGTTTGACACAATCAATCCTGTGGTAGCTTTCTATAGGCTTGATGTTTTTAGTGCTTCACTTAGAGAATGAGGAAGTGAGGCTATGAGCACTACTAAAATTTTCACTGGGTTAGTCTCCTCCATGTTCTAATCTTCTAGTAGATCTTCCTTGGTAACTTCATGTCCCTATTCTTCTTCCTCAGCATGTACATTATTGTAATGTGTAACTTCTTCATCATCAATTTCCTCATCTTTTTCATGTTCATCATCATCCTTGTCACTAACATTGACAAAAAAATCACTTGGCTTGTGAAGAACATAAATTTTCTTCCATGTGTTGGTAGCATTCCTTACCACATGTTCAATGTCATTCAACAATATAAGACAAGTGTTGAATCTGAATATAAGTTTTTCTTGATTATTTTTAAGAGATTCTTTTACCTCCTTATCATTCAAACTTGGCATGAGTTGCCTTAGGGTCAACTCATATATGTATTTATTAGTCTTCATGACATTCTCCCATCTTGGCTTCATCTTCTCCATTACATTACTTGGAATCTACCTAGCAAGCTGGCCTGGGGAATACTTCCACTTACCCATTTTAATCATTATCATGTCTTCTATTTTCTTATGCTCCTCTGCAGTCCTAGTGTCATACCTTAGTGATTTAAAGTTTTTTATTCCTACTCTTGACTCTATTTCCTTGAACCTTTCCTCAAAGGTGGGGGTGACATTTTGAAGATCACATCTCCTCCTTTGTCAAGTTTCTTTCTAGATGTCCTTCTCGTGAACATAGTAGTTGATGGTTTGGCAGGCTTGGTTATATTAACCTTAACTTTCTTCTTTAATGGTTTTTCTTCCTCTGATTTCTCTTCATCTTCCACTTCTTCATCATCAATATCATCTCCTTTTCCTTCAGTCAATAGAAGAGTGGTACTAGTTTTCAAATTTTCAATCCTCTTCTTTCCTTTGTTGACTACTTAAGGGAGTTTAAGTTCAAGTTAAATTCTTGCCTTTGCCTCACCATGGGTACTAAAGTATGTAGCTTTAGGGTCAATAGGCTCATTAATTAGTACTTCAATAATGTCCTTGGTTTCATATATGTTTACCTCATAGCCTAGAGGTTTGACCCATATAATTCTCGATCTAACTGCCTGAATATATACTTTGTCACTATCAACTATAAAACAATTATCATCTTTGTAATCATCAAAAAGTTTTCTAGGGATCTTGAATCTATTATTCATCTTTTCTTTGAATAAATGAAAGTAATTATCCATAATACTCACAGATTTTTCTCCGATTTCAGCTATATATTCATTAATCTAATAAAGAATAGGTACATCCTTCCTCCATACAACTGCACCTTATATGGGAGGAAATTTTACACCTAGAAAAGTAGACAAGTTAAGAGTGAACCAAACTTACAAGAATTGTTCTTTGAAGTTATTATACTCTCCATATTGTTGTTGAATTGGTTTAGCATCAATTTGAAAAGGTCAAGTGACACGTTATTCTTGACCACCTTGTATGTGAGATCCACTACCTTGAATGAAACACTATTGTTGGAAATAATTGAAAAGATCATGAATGAAGAATAATAGAACTGGTAAAGAATGTTTTCAATCATTATTTTGTCATTGATGTCAAACTTGCTACTTGCAAGAATGGAAATTTCTTTAGTGATCCAAACACTATCAATTGGTTGATTATTAAGGAGGTGGCAATCAATAAGATGTAACTAGAGTACCTAGAGAAAGGTTGAAGTTATGATGTTGTAATGAAGTATAATGATCAACTAAGTCATTGATGAAATAGTGTATTGATGACATACTCTAAGACACAGAGGATGGACACACTGAGACACATCAAACATGTAAGGATTAACTAAGAGCCAAGTTAGCTAGTTAGTGTCGAACAGATTCTCAGTTGAAGCCAAGCAAGTTCAACTTAGTGTGTGCTGAGTGATCTTCAGGTGCTGAGCAGCCTTTAGGTGCCAAGTGAAGATCAGGTGCCGAGTAACACATAATTTCTTCAGGTGATAAGTAGGAGATATTTTCCACAGCAAGTCAAATTTATGATATTGCTATCAAGATTTAACTGTGTAATTTTGAGTCAAACTCATTGACCCATTATTCATGAGTAGTGATTCAACATGAATCTATCTCTCATGAGAATAAATGGAACACTTAGCACTCATTGGATCTAGGTGATGCTCACAGGGGTGAAGCACCGGGACTTCCCGGGAGGTCACCCATCCCAGTACTACTCCAGCCTGAGCGCGCTTAACTATAGATTTTCTTCTATGGTTAAACCCAAAGCTTGCAACCCCATTTCAAAAACCTTCACCAAGTGTTGTACCTTATCTACCATTCATTAGAAAGCCCCTTAAGCTCATCAATTGATAAGTAGGAGATATTTTCCACAACAAGTCAAATTGTGATATTGCTATCAGGATTTAACTATGTAATTTTGAGTCAAACTCATTGACCCATTATTCATGAGTAGTGATTCAACATGAATCTATCTCTCATGAGAATAAATGGAACACTTAGCACTCATTGGATCTAGGTGATGCTCATAGGGGTGAAGCACCAGGACTTCTTGGGAGGTCACCCATCCCAGTACTACTCCAGCCTAAGCGTGCTTAACTATAGAGTTTCCTCTATGGTTAAACCCAAAGCTTGCAACCCCATTTTCAAAACCTTCACCAAGTGTTGTGCCTTATGTACCATTCATTAGAAAGCACCTTAAGCTCATCAATTGATAAGTAGGAGATATTTTCCACAGCAAGTCAAATTGTGATATTGCTATCAGGATTTAACTATGTAATTTTGAGTCGAACTCATTGACCCATTATTCATCAGTAGTGATTCAACATGAATCTATCTCTCATGAGAATAAATGGAACACTTAACACTCATTGGATCTAGGTGATGCTCACAGGGGTGAAGCACCGAGACTTCCCGGGAGGTCACCCATCCCAGTACTACTCCAGCCTGAGCGCGCTTAACTATAGAGTTTCCTCTATGGTTAAACCCAAAGCTTGCAACCCCATTTTCAAAACCTTCACCAAGTGTTGTGCCTTATGTACCATTCATTAGAAATCCCCTTAAGCTCATCAATTGATATGTAGGACATATTTTCCACAGCAAGTCAAATTGTGATATTGCTATCAAGATTTAACTGTGTAATTTTGAGTCAAACTCATTGACCCATTATTCATGAGTAGTGATTCAACATGAATCTATCTCTCATAAGAATAAATGGAACACTTAGCACTCATTGGATCTAGGTGATGCTCACAAGGGTGAAGCACTGGGACTTCTCGGGAGGTCACCCATCCTAGTACTACTCCAGCCTGAGCGCGCTTAACTATAGAGTTTCCTCTATGGTTAAACCCAAAGCTTGCAACCCCATTTGAAAAACCTTCACCAAGTGTTGTGCCTTATGTACCATTTATTAGAAAGCCCCTTAAGCTCATCAATTGATATGTAGGAGATATTTTCCACAGCAAGTCAAATTGTGATATTGCTATCAGGATTTAACTGTGTAATTTTGAGTCAAACTCATTGACCCATTATTCATGAGTAGTGATTCAACATGAATCTATCTCTCATGAGAATAAATAGAACACTTAGCACTCATTGGATCTAGCTGATGCTCACAGGGGTGAAGCACCGGGACTTCCCGAGAGGTCACCCATCCCAGTACTACTCCAGCCTGAGCGCATTTAAATGTAGAGTTTCCTCTATGGTTAAACACAAAGCTTGCAACCCCATTTGCAAAACCTTTACCAAGTGTTGTGCCTTATGTACCATTCATTAGAAAGCCCCTTAAGCTCATCAATTGATAAGTAGAGGTTGCAAGCTTTGGGTTTAACCATAGAGGAAACTCTATAGTTAAGCGCGCTCAGGCTGGAGTAGTACTGGGATGGGTGACCTCCTGGGAAGTCCCGGTGCTTCACCCCTGTGAGCATCACCTAGATCCAATGAGTGCTAAGTGTTCCCTTTATTCTCATGAGAGATAGATTCATGTTGAATCACTAGTCATGAATAATGGGTCAATGAGTTTGACTCAAAATTACACAGTTAGATCCTAATAGTAATATCTGTTAGATTAGGTGAAAAACTAATCTCCCAAGAACACCTGCATGGATAACCCTGTGACATGGATGAAGCAAAGAACAGAGGCAAGGAAAAATCAAGGAGGCCAAAAAAGCCAGATCCATCTTATGGACATGCAAAGAGCAATATCTCATATAATCCAATAAGTGAATGAATAAAATACAAAGAGGTGAATCCTTATAAAGGAATCACGAAACCCGAAAAGGGAAACTAAAGCCTAAAAAAGCTAGGGTTACACAATATAATTAATAAAATATTAATTATATGCACCTACAAGATAGCTTAAGAAAACAAGAGTAATTGGCAACTTAATTAATTAAATCAAAGTGATTTAATTAATAAGTTAGAACAAATAATTACTCTAACACCCCCCCTTAAGCGAAGCTTGGGAGGAAGCTAACCTAGCATAGCTATGAAAGAGAATTGGGTCCCGACAACAAGGCCTGATCAGGTACCGAATTACAAAAAAATCTCTATAAAGAGGAGAAATAGAGAAAACCACATGGGAAAAACCCTACTCCAAAAAGAGATAGCAAAGAATGTTCCAGAAGAAGGAACAAAGAGATCAGAAGAGAATCATTGAAGCATGAAGAACCGCAAAACTCTGTCAAAATGCTGATCTGTAGAACCTCCATGGAAATAGAAGGCACGAACCGAGCATGTCTATATGGTAGATGATCCATCTCACCGAAATGCATAGGTAGCCAGCCACTGCAATCGCCTAGTATGTAGGATCAGGTACTAAATACGTAGCTCACACCAACGAACCATCAACCAAAGAAGCATAGAACAACAATATAACCTCCCCTTAAGGAAGGTGAGGTGACAGGCAGCTGAAAAGGTGGGCCAAAAAATCTCCTACAACACAGAAACCAGACACATCGAGAGTGAGGTACAGACACCAATAAAGGCACGTGTCATCGACACTGCATGAGAAAAAAGAGAAAGAGGGCCTATAAGCGGCAAAAAACTATCCCCCCCATGGCACTTTATAAAATAGTGTGAGTACAATGAATCACAATGATGAAAAGGATCCCAAAACGCAAGAGTGGCACTTTATCTCAGTGTGTTGCATAAAGATGCTTACAATGAATATCAACAATGATCATAAAAAACATAAGGCTAAAACAACAAAAGGTAAAGCCCAAAACGAAGCAACTGAAGCAAAAAAATTGATCTCCGGACCTGAAACAATCAAGACATCCACCAGAATGCTAAAACGCAAAAGATTGAATAAGATGTGCCTGGAATAGAATCTGGAACAACAACCAGCATCACTAGAAAGAGAAAGAGATTTCCAGCGATATAAAGAAGTCCAAAATCAGAGATCGGAAGCTCAAGATACGCCTCTCGGATTGCAAAATAGAACATCCAGCTTTGACTACCAAAACAAGCAACCAAACTGCATCAAAACCCAAAAAAACCTATACCAACATCTCCGTCTCGGAACCAGCTTTTCGGTGCATTTTTCGGATTGAAAAAATATATCCGTATGCTCAAGTTACGGAGAAAAAACCTTCAGGGCCTTTGAAAATGCAAAAATTTTTTTTTTTTAATAAAAAAAATAATAAAAAAACAAAAAACTCCAAAAAATCCCTCCACCGCCGGCGGAGCGGCGGTCGAGTGGCGGGAGGGTGGAGGGCCGCTTTGGGGCGGAGCTGCGGTGGAGCCGTTGCGGGCCACTGGCGGAGCCACCGGTGGAGCCGCTAGCGGTGGCCGCTAAGCGGGCCGCCAGCGGTGACCGCTAGTGGTGATCGCTGCGGTAACCGCAGTGGAGCTGCTAGCGGTTAGATAACCGTGGTAGCAAAAAACAAGCCGCAGAATGTTTTTTTTACAATTTTTTTGATTTTTGCCTTGTACTGCGTGCAGGGGCTTGCTCTGATACCATGTTAGATTAGGTGAAAAACTAATCTCCCAAGAACACCTGCATGCATAACCCTGTCACATGGATGAAGCAAAGAACAGAGGCAAGGAAAAATCAAGGAGGCCAAAAAAGCCAGATCCATCTTATGGACATGCAAAGAGCAATATCTCATATAATCCAATAAGTGAATGAATAAAATACAAAGAGGTGAATCTTTATAAAGGAATCACAAAACCCGAAAAGGGAAACTAAAGCCTAAAAAAGCTAGGGTTGCACAATATAATTAATAAAATATTAATTATATGCACCTACAAGATAGCTTAAGAAAACAAGAGTAATTGGCAACTTAATTAATTAAATCAAAGTGATTTAATTAATAAGTTAGAACAAATAATTACTCTGACAATATCACACTTTGACTTACTGTGAAAAATATCTCCTACTTATCAATTGATGAGCTTAAGGGGCTTTCTAATGAATGGTACATAAGGCACAACACTTGGTTAAGGTTTTGCAAATGGGGTTGCAAGCTTTGGGTTTAACCATAGAGGAAACTCCATAGTTAAGCCCACTGAAGCTGGAGTAGTACTGGGATGGGTGACCTCCCGGGAAGTCCCAGTGCTTCACCCCTGTGAGCATCACCTAGATCCAATGAGTGCTAAGTGTTCCATTTATTCTCATGAGTGATAGATTCATGTTGAATCACTACTGATGAATAATGGGTCAATGAGTTTGACTCAAAATTACACAGTTAAATCCTGATAGCAATATCACAATTTGACTTGCTGTGGAAAATATCTCCTACTTATCAATTGATGAGTTTAAGGGGCTTTATAATGAATGGTACATAAGGCACAACACTTGGTGAAGGTTTTGCAAATGGGGTTGCAAGCTTTGGGTTTAACCATAGAGGAAATTCTATAGTTAAGCGCGCTCAGGCTGAAGTAGTACTGGGATGGGTGACTTGCTGGGAAGTCTCGATGCTTCACCCTACGAGCATCACCTAGATCCAATGAGTGCTAAGTGTTCCATTTATTCTCATGAGAGATAGATTCACGTTGAATCAGTACTCATGAATAATGGGTCAATGAGTTTGACTCAAAATTACACAGTTAAATCCTGATAGCAATATCACAATTTGACTTGCTGTGGAAAATATCTCCTACTTATCAATTGATGAGCTTAAGGGGCTTTCTAATGAATGGTACATAAGGCACAACACTTGGTGAAGGTTTTGCAAATGGGGTTGCAAGATTTGGGTTTAACCATAGAGGAAACTCTATAGTTAAGCACACTGAGGCTGGAGTAGTACTGGGATGGGTGACCTCCCGGGAAGTCCCGGTGCTTCACCCCTGTGAGCATCACCTAGATCCAATGACTGCTAAGTGTTCCATTTATTCTCATGAGAGATAGATTCATGTTGAATCAGTACTCATGAATAATGTGTCAATGAGTTTGACTCAAAATTACACAGTTAAATCCTGATAGCAATATCACAATTTGACTTGCTATGGAAAATATCTCCTACTTATCAATTGATGAGCTTAAGGGGCTTTCTAATGAATGGTACAGAAGGCACAACACTTGGTGAAGGTTTTACAAATAGGTTTGCAAACTTTGGGTTTAACCATAGAGGAAACTCTATAGTTAAGCGTGCTCAGGCTGGAGTAGTACTGGGATGAGTGACCTCCCAGGAAGTCTCGGTGCTTCACCCCTATGAGCATCACCTAGATCCAATGAGTGCTAAGTGTTCCATTTATTCTCATGAGAGATAGATTCATGTTGAATCATTACTCATGAATAATGGGTCAATGAATTTGACTCAAAATTACACAGTTAAATCCTGATAGCAATATCACAATTTGACTTGCTGTGGAAAATATCTCCTACTTATCAATTGATGAGCTTAAGGGGCTTTCTAATGAATGGTACATAAGGCACAACACTTGGTGAAGGTTTTGCAAATGGGGTTGCAAGCTTTGGGTTTAACCATAGAGGAAACTCTATAGTTAAGCGCACTGAGGCTGGAGTAGTACTGGGATGGGTGACCTCCCGAGAAGTCCTGGTGCTTCACCCCTATGAGCATCACCTAGATCCAATGAGTGCTAAGTGTTCCGTTTATTCTCATGAGAGAAAGATTCATGTTGGATCACTACTCATGAATAATGGGTCAATGAGTTTGACTCAAAATTACACAGTTCAATCCTAATAGCAATATCACATTTCTTTAGGTGCCGAGTGCCAGTAAAATAATAATAGAAGCTGAGTAACACAGAAGGAGACGAGCATCAGTAAATCAATGATGCTGAGTTGCTACATTATTTGTTAAGTCAAAGATTCACCAGATCAGCAGCAATAAGTTTGTTACATCAAATTTTGTGAATTAGTTGGATGAGAAGGATCATGAGTAGATGTCACAAAATTTTATGTAAACCATGCAAACCAATTCAAGTGAATGCTAATGGATTTATCATGAAGTTTCTAGAAGAAGAATCAATTTGGAGGGAAAAAAATACTTTTTTCTCAAGATCAAATTAAAATTTGAGCAAGAAATCAAGAACATAACTTCTTTATAAGGAGTTACAGGTCAGAGATCATAGGTGCATGTATGAGAGGGAGTTGGTCATAAAGTATGGTCATGCGAAGAAGCCAAGAGGAGTAAGAACAGAGCATCAAGACTCTGAGTTGATCAAATGATCATGGAGTGCATTGGCATAATGAGTGGAAGAACTCAAGAAGAGATCTTGAAGGGTGAACAAGTTGTTAGCACTGCAAGGGAGGAAAGCCAAACAAAGAAAAGGACTAAAGAGTTATCTGAAATTTGTAAGGTTGAAGTTGCAATCTATATTAGGTCAAAACCCTTCTAATACTTTCTTACCATTATATTAGACATTGAAACCCTACATTGCTAGGTTAGCTTAACAACTAGGTGGATAAGCCTCAAGAAAATGATAAAGAGATCCCTAAGAGAAGGATAAAGAGATCCTTAGGAAAAGGATAAAGAGATCCTTAGGAGAAGGATAAGAGATCCTTAGGAGGAGGATAGGAGATCCTTAGAGAGGGATGAAAGATTCTTTTGAGAAGGTGACTATAAATCCCATGGACTTGGGTGATCCTAATAGCTCTATGTAAATCCTTTAATAGGGTGACATTCCAGGTTGAATGTTCTTAAGTCCTCTAACAGGGCACACTCCTAATAGGGTGTATAAATCCTTTAATAGGGTCATATTTAATAGTGCGATGTAGCCTTTAATAGGGCAGGCCTTTAACAGGGCAAACCATCAGAAGTGGTTGAAGTCAATTACGCAGTTATTTAGTGGGTATCATCCCCACCTCATTTCTACCTTCTTATTCCTGGAGGGTTTCTAGGTCATCAAAATCCTTAGTGTTATGGTGTGATGCATGTCTACTTTTCATGATTATCTAATGTTCAATTGCATGCATGATAATTTCAGTTATGTGCCATTAAGGATTAGAAGAAAAAGTTGTATTGGACATCATTGGACCTTGGATAACTGATTCACCCCCCCTCTCAATTATTCTAAAGAATTCTAAAAACTATTGAGTATGCTTGAGCTATATATCTTGTGTGCAATTATATGTATCCCAAATTTTAGGTCCATGTTTGTAATAGAGCTGATCTTCATTCCCCTTCCATCCCACTTGACAAGGGTTTTCTTTTCAAGCTTGACTTGACTTAGGGTTTTGATTGCTTTAGCTTTTGCCAACATAGGAAGATAACTAATCCTATGGATCATCTTCTTCATTATCAAAATATGTTGTTCTAACTAGAGCTGACCATTATGCATGCAACTAAGAATGAATCTTATCCATTTGATCTAAAAATCTCATGGCATATGTGGAATGTGAGTTAAACCTTTCACTTCAAGGTGTTGATGCTCAGGTTTTAGCACACCATTAACACATAACTTCCTTAGGGTTTCATCCAATTCTAATGTTCCAATATCTTGAATAGTACAACAAAAATGTGAAGGAATTTCGTTGATTAACAGTACCTTTTGTGGTATTTGCAATTGATCTCCATTCAGATCTAGGGTTTTCGCAATGGTAGGACTTAGCATAGAGTCTGGTGCCTTCCATTCAATGCCTTTACCAACATATTAGATTCTTTCTTTGGTTTATTACTAGTGGATTCCATTTTGCTTGGTAGGGTTTTGAGAGAACATAGAGATCTTGAATAGTAATTCACTTGAATCACTTAGATGCTCAAAAATTGCTCTACGTAGATAGATCTAGAAAATTCATGGTGAAAAATGAATTTGATTTCATCCTTTTATTAAATTTTACCTTGCGATCGCCATAAATGCCTGGCAATTGTTCACTCAAATGATAGACTAGCCTCCACTTGACTTACATTGAATACTTGGTAGAGTCATCCATGATTCAGTTACCATACAAAACTTGGTTATTCCCAACCTTTCTCAGTAGAGTCTTGTGACCTTACCTCACTCAGTAAGGAATATAACCTGACCTTACTTAGTAATGACTAGCACCTTATTGATTTCTTGGTGATCCCTTTACATCTTAAATGCTAATATGGATCTTCCATTCTACTAATTGGAACTGATGTGAGATGTCTTCTTTAGAATCCTAATTCTAGTACTCCTTGCATGAGATCAAGTGGATTTGCTAGAGTCACCCAATTCTTGAGTTACATGACCATTATTTCTCATACTTCCATTCTTAGAAGATTTTTGAATCCATTGCTATCTCATCTTCTTTTTGATGTTATCAGCTTTTTCCTTCTTTTCATCTTCAACTCTTCTAGTATTCATATAGTTCTTGGCAAGATGACCAAGTTCTATATAGATAAAACATCTCCTAGTGGTGTCTCTCATCCTCATGTGATTCTTTACACAATTCATTCCAACGTGTCCAAATTCTCCATAGTAATGACATCTACACCAAGTGTTATAGTCCCAACCAAATATAGCTTTCACAATCTATTCTAAAGGGTTCAATATCTTAATTTTTCATTATGAGGATTTGTACCCATGCTTCTTGCATTTGTGATATTTTCCTACAAATTTAGGTTTCTCTTTGCATTCATTAGCTCTATGTCCATATTGATTGCAATTGTAGCACTTCCCATTGAATTTATCTTTCCCATTGCTCCAACATTTTTTTGATGTAAGTCCTATCTTACCATAGTGATTGCAAGTAGGCCTTTGGTTCTTTTGAGCTCCTTGCTTGGATGATTCACTTTCTTTTGTATATATCCAATTCTTGCTTTTCCTTTTTGTGTGTAATGATTTTTCTCATTCAATTGATTCATGTCTACTTGATATTTCATCATCCTTTCATTGGTTTCTTTTCAATGTATAGATCATTCTATAATATTTCATTCTCTAATCTTAGATTTATGATTTCTATTTTTGTATTGGGGAGTTGATTAATGAAGTCCTCTTGCTAAAGGGATAGATGTTGAATCTTATTTTTCTTTCCTTCTATCTCTTCTCTTATCTTTTTTTATCTCTTTCATGACTTCACACAATCTTATTGACTTAATTTCTTGCTCTCTTCTTAGTTTCCTCACTTCTTCGTAAAGTGAAGCATTATTTTCTAATAGTTCTTTGATTGCCTTATTTTCTTCATCTGAATTAATTGAATGGATCTCTTCAATTCTTTCTAACTATCTAACTATCTCTGGTTTCTTTCCTTTTTGTGTGATTGTTTCAGGAACAATCCAGTACTATTTAGAGTCATCAACTTTTGTTGTTGTTTCATCTTGTTTCTCATCTAGCCTGTCATCTTCATCAATAATCAGAACTTTACTTGAAGTTCTAGATGATTCATCCACTGAGCCATCTCATGACTCATTCTCTTTGAACTCAACCTATTTTTAAATAATAATCTTCTAGGTGAGAGGGTTAAACAATCTCTATGCTTTAGATTTTGAACTATAAGCAATAAAAATATATTTCTCACCTTTATCATCAAACTTATGTCTTTCCTCTTTTGGTATGTGTGTATATGCTACACACCCAAACACTCTCAATTTTTTGAATATCCATATATTTCTTGTCCATGCCTAAAGAGGAATCTTCTCATGGAATCCCTTTGTAGGACTTCTATTAATCAAGTAAATTATTGTTTCTATAACCTCTTAGGGGTGGGCCAATATTGTTTTGTAAGACCTTTTTCTTTAAACACACTTTCTTTCTCAACAATAGTTTTATTCTTTGTTTCAGCCAATCCATTTTATTATGGAGCATAACTAGTTGTTTGCTCCTTCCTTATACCATTTTTCCTACAAAAATTTACAAAAAATTTGGAGGTATACTATCATCCTCTATCTAACCTTAGGACTTTTATGTAGTGTTCACTTTCC
Organism: Cupressus sempervirens; assembly: GCA_028749045.1. Taxonomy (NCBI): domain Eukaryota; kingdom Viridiplantae; phylum Streptophyta; class Pinopsida; order Cupressales; family Cupressaceae; genus Cupressus; species Cupressus sempervirens. Next base: position 851,132,724 of record CM053792.1, read on the forward strand.
CTTCTAGCTTGGGCTTTTAACTCTAAAAACATAATAAAAGCTTTAGATTTATTTTTCAAAAAATATACCCATGTTCTAAGTTTTGTTGTCTATTAGTGTCAAACAATTAGTGATAAATAAGGAAAAGTAACTCAATCATCACTATGACCAAGATACTCTATATAGGATGAGTCATGGAATGACTTATAAATAATCATGTATAAGCCAAGCTCTATAGGACTTAAGGAATTTTTTGGTCACCAACTACTTTAGTATATGCCAAGTATAGTTAACACTGAGAAGATAGAGCACATAGATGCTAAGTCATAGAGAAAGAGCCAAGTTAATTAAGGTTGAGTAACAATAGGAAGAACAATTGTGACCAAGCATTAGAGATAGTATGTGCTAAGTAACACAGAGTGAACAAAAATGTTTAGAAGGTAAACTATTTTTGAGATGACATGTAGATATCATTTAATGATTGCAGATTTTTTTATGAGGGTTCTCACACATTTTGATGTCGATCATTGACAACAATATAATGGATGAAAAACTAATAAGATGAAGAGGAAAAAAGTGGAAACATCTAGATCATTGATCTTATTCTAGAATACTCTATAGATTTCTTCAAATAGGTAGATCTAAAACCTATTTTCATATATAGAATGAGAGAGTGTTGATGATAATGTGTATTGTGTGAAGGATGCAAATGAGTTAAGTTTTGGATGCTACAAAAGAAAGTTATGAAGTAAAGAGATAATGACTTAATGAAGTCATGAAGTATAGAGAAAAGACATATCAAATAAGAGATCAGATCTAAGATTAGAAGGAGGAGATATGTAATCCCCATTGTAAGTGTAGGCTGAAGGATCATCTACTAAATCAATTTTGATAGATTTAATCAGGGAAAATCTCTTAATAGATTGGTCCTAACAGGCCTTTGTAAATCTCTTAACTAAGTCCTTACTTCATTATAAGTGTAAGATCCTTTAATCAAGGTAAGAACATTAGTCTTGTAAATATTTTAATAGAGTAGACCCATTATAGGATAGATCATTTGAAGTGATCAAAATTGTAGTACTAATAGGCTAACTTTATTACTATAGTGTGGATGTCATCTCCACCCTTGTTTTACCTACACCTTGGAGGGTTTATGGATAAACAATTTTTTTTGTGTTGTGTGTTTACATTTCATGTATGTGATACCTAGATTTATTTCAATATTCAATATTTCAAGCTATGTTATGCATAAACTAGATTTGAGATGGTGAATATGGTTAATATAGTCAAGTTGTTTTGAAGGATAAAAGTTTTATAGATCTTGATTCACTTGACCTTACCCCCTCCCTCTCAGTGTCTTGTTTTCAAATAAGACTTACAATAATTGATATCAAAGAATAGTTATCTTCAAATAAGTTAAATAGCTTAAGAGTTCAGATCTAGAAGATGGGAGCTTACAAATTGGCAAAGATTATTGATAACCTAATAATTGACATCCAACTCATACTGTAACAACATGATGTACCAATAGAGGAATTGAGGAAATCCATAAGAAAGAGAAAAGAGATGGCCATCCAAAAGAATGGCACATTGTATCAAGAAGTTGATACACATGAATTTCTTGATGATGGAAATTCTAGTGAAAGTGATGCAACCATTGCAAATCTATTAGAGAACATTAGTATTATGAATGAAGAAGTTAGAGGATTGAAAAGAGAAAATCAAGTCTAGTTATTAAGAATATGTGAAGTGATCAAAGAGAAGAAGAAAAATACACCTATTATACCTCTATTTGAGGGATATTGTTACAATTTTCAAAATTATGGACATAGAGAACATGAATGTAAATCATATCAAAAATCTAACTAGACAAGAAGAAAGTAGGAAAACACACATAAGAAAGTATGTTTATCACAAGGTTGGACATATGAGTAATAATTGTAGGGACTTGAGCACCAATACCAAAAAATGAAAATGTCAATGGTAAACATAAGAGTGAGGTAGACATTGAGAAAAAAAGGAAACAAATGAATTAAACCTAGAAGAAAATGGTGGAAGTTGGAAGCAATGGAACAAATGAAGACATGATTACCTAATACAATAGGGAAGGTGATCACACCACCTTAAACTATTCAAGAAAGGGATGTATGGAAATATATACTTAATGACTTATCTTACATCATTTACTAACATTAATTATGCCAAATTTCATATCTGCATGAGAAAAGATGAATTAGAATAAATTTATGGAAAGAACAATACAATGGAATAAATTATGTTTTGGGTGTCGAGCTTTAGTAATATAGTCTTTATTGATTGAGAATTTCATAATGGATTGAGTATCCCCAATAACAAAAATTATGTATAGGTCAAGGTAGATAGTATTGACCGAGCTATAAAATGTAGACTAAGTTCAAAAGATTAGTAGTGACTGAGACAACTGGATTCCACCTAACAAAAGACACATTGATTTTGGAGACCCTAATTCGAATGAATGGATGTATAAATAGAGAATTTGAAGGAATTTTACACACCTCACATTGAGGTTTTGAGAGTGTAGAGAAACATTCAAAGAAAATTTAAGGCAATTGAAAGAGGATCAAAAGTTGAAGCATGATTGAGTATTATTTTCTAGTTGTGTTGAGCAGTTCAGAAGGAAAAGTTTCAAAGTCCCAACACACAAAAATGACATCATCATCATATATGGTAAATAATAAAGAAGAAGAAATAAGGAATGTTCAATTGGTGAAGAGTGGCACTTCTTAACCACCTAAATATCATGCTCTTCTTGAAATTTCCATGAAAGTAGATTTAATGGGTGTGTTATCTTTGATACAACCTCATATTATTATGATCCATGACATATGAAATTGGAGACTATGATATTCATATAGCATATTAGAAATGTTGTAATGACAGAGCATTGAAGGATGGGTTTAAAATTGTTGAGAGGAAAGAAATAACATGTGCCCTAGATATTCTGAGAAATTTCAAGATTGAATGGATCAACACGGTTCTGAGAAGAAGTCATGACATGAAGTTATGGCTAGAGAATGGGCTGATCAAGATTATGAAAAAAATGATTCATAATATTATAGGGTATGCAATATTTAATAAGAAGAGGATGATGCAACACTAGAGAAGACAAGAAATTGAAGCAAAAAAAAAAGTAGAGTAGAATTGATTAGGCATGTCTATTTTAACCATCACAGATCTATTGATTGAGTTTGCAGTGAGAGAGATCTCTTAGAAATTTTAATAGATAAGCTAACTAAATAGTGTTCATTGCATGGAAGTTGATTAGACATGTAAAATTGTGATGAAAGATCATGAATATGATCTTGCTGAGCTACAAAGACTATAACTCATAGAAAACCTAACATCAATCAAGAAGCCTAAGAATTAAATGTTTAAGTTTAGATCTTTGATTATTTGTATTTTATTTTACATTCAGAGTTATTTTTTGAATATTTGAAATATTATATGGGAATAAAGAAAATATTCTACAAGGTATATCAGTGAGTATATAATGAATTTGGGAGAAAATTTGGAGAATGTTCTAAATGGATATTTTGAAGAATTCAAACAAAAAATGAGAAAAAAGATTAAGGATCAAAGCATCATTAGTTAAAAGAATTATAATGATATATGTTTTATAGTTGATATTGATAACACAATTGTATAGAAAGGTAAGCTAAGGAAACCTTGTCTTAAACCTGTTGGCTATGAAAATGATAACAATGATGTGAGTGCAAAAATTATTGCACTACTCAATGAAGAAGCGGATGAAAAGGTTGAGCCCTTTAGCAAATATAAAGAAGTGAAAGAAAGAATAACTATTGTCATTTATATTTTTTCTATAGGAAAGAAGAGAAAGAATATGATTGAAGACCTAGAAGAGAAGCTAGGAACACAAGTAAGAGGAAAAGAACCTTTAATGATTACTCAAGGAGTTCAAGAAGATTATGACAATGGCTATAATATAGAGGAAGAGGAAGAAAGTGCAGAGAAAGAGGGAAAATCCCTAGCACTCATTACTCCACCAGCTAAAAGTCCAAAATAATTGAGCCTAAGGTGAGGAAGGAGGAAAATAAGGTAACATCTAAGGTAGTCTCTCTTCCTGCACCAAAAAGAACAAGAAGAGTAGTGGAAGTGAGTAGTGTTGAACCATTATTGACGAAAGATGTTGTAAATATTACTAAGCCAAGAAAAGGTTCAAGTGGAAAAAATGTGTTGAAAAAAAATTGATACAGGTATGAATGTGTTTCAATCATTGTTTTGTCACTGATGTCCAACCTACTACTTGCTGGTAAGATAATTGCTTAGATGATTTGAGTACTATCATTTGTTTGATTGATGAAGAGGATTTCATCAAATGAGGTAACAATGACACCTAGAGAAAAGGTTGAGTTATGATATGAAAAAGGAGTTGAAGGATCAATTAATATAGTGATATTATAGTGCTTTGATAATCCACTTAAGGTTGTAAAGGATGGATATATTGATTAAGTTGAGAAGAACAAGTTAAATGAAGTATGTCTCCTAAGCTTACGAATTTGCAAAGTAGGTGCTGAGAAAACTTGGTGTAAGCTAAGTAAAAAAATTTTTGGAGCTGAGAAAAGTCAATTTCAGTGTAACTCGAGTGATATAATGTAAGCCAAGTAAATTTTAGCTCATGTCGAGCACTAGTAAACTTTAGTTCATGCTAATTATTTTGATAGTGGATGCCAAGAAATGCAGTATATGTCGAGCATCAAAAGCAGCTTAATCCCAAGTTTTAACATTATGAGAAAGATCATGAATTCAATGAATCTAAGCTAACAAGTTTGATTTCTTGGATTGTATGAACCATGCGGAAGATAAGCTTTATGAGGCGGTGACACAAAATTCAAGATGAATAGTTTTGAGGCAAATTAAAAGAGGATTGATTTAGAAGTTAGTAGAAGGGAATGCAATGAAATGATGGGTAGATTCATTGAATCCTACCTAATCCATCCTAACCCTAAAATTGATGAATGAGGATGAATTACAAAAGATCTTAATTTTCTATTTATAGAGATGGTTTGTCAAAAGAAAAGGTTGTCATGTGTGAGAACCTAAGGAAGACAAGGAGTCTAGGGTATTGCTTCATTCAATGACCTAAGAGCAAAGAGTTCATTGGCAAGAAAAGAAAGAAGGCTTAAGGGTATGGATTGTTGAAGCTATTAGAACTGAAGTGTGTGAAAGCCAAGAAGAATGGAAGTTGGAAACAAAGTTCTATAATTTGCAAGTGTATTGTAAGTTGTTATTAGATCAAGCCTTACTATTACATTCTAATCATTGTACTAGTATAAGATAAATCCTTTGGAATAAGATTAACCTAATAGTCATTTTTAAATCTTTTAATTGGGTGACATTCCAAGTGAATGATCTAAAGTCCTCTAACAAGGTTTACTCCTAATAGGGTGATTGAAATCCTTTAACCATGTCACATTTAACATTGTGCATTGCAACCTTTAATAAGGTTGGCCTTTCATAGTGCATCCCTTTAGAAGAGTGAGAATGAGTAGCCTATTACTTGTGGTTTTTCTCAAATTGGGTTTCCACATTAAATCACATTGTCAAATGTGTTATTGAGTCTATTATATTTCATGCTTACATTTCTATAGTGCTAATTTGACAATAACCTTCAAGTTTAAGTGATTGCATGATCTAATGGATGCATGCATGATGAAAATGATTTATGGATATGGGTTCACTAAGTTGTGAAAAGTTTTTGATTGTACATCTAGACCTTGGATAACTAATTCACCACCCCTCTTAGTTATACTAAATAATTTCATGAATTGGTATCAGAGCCATCTTCTTAAGAGGACTAGTTTGAAGGTACTAGAAGAAAAAAGATTTAGATGTCAAAAAGAGAGGTACCCAAGCTTAATAGTGATTACTTTCCTACATGGAAAAATATTATGAAGCTACACATAGAAGGTCTTGGAGATCATGCATGATCTACCATCACCATAGAGCATGTTGATCCTAACTAATGAAGATCTAAAAAAAAGATAGAACATGGCCAAAAAATGTTGGAGATTGCCTCTACCATAAGTTATGTCATGTTTGATGATACCAAGGGTTATGTAAGTGCAAAGAAAATGTGGGATGTTGTTCACACAATCTATCAAGGAGATACAAATGTTCTAAGAGAAAAATCTAAAAGTCTTAGAGGTAAGTTCGATGATATGAGAATCCAAGAAGGTGAGAATATTGCTCAATATTTCTATTAGATAGAAGATGTTGTTAATACAATAAGAGGAGCTACTGGTAAAATAGATGATGAGACATAGTACTAAGAAAAGATTTGAGAATATTGTTGCCCATTTATGCTATTAGAGTTTCTAGAATACAAGAACTAAGATGTGTATTAGGTTCTAATCAGACTCTTGAAGGTTTGGTAGGTAGGCTCATTACTTTTGAGATATCTAATTTTGATAATTTCAGACCTAACAATGTCAAGTTGTCATTGAAGGAAACTAATGAGAAGAAGAATAAAAAGGTAAAATATGTGTCTAGTGATAGCAAACCAAATGAGGAGGATGTAGAACAACTTAAGGCACTACTAGCAAGGATATTTCACAAAGGTGAAGGCAATTCCAAAAGTAAATTACCTATCACGTGTTTCAATTGCAATATAGTTTTTCATATTGTTGCTAGACATCTAGAGAAGAAGAATTATAGAGGTGGAGACAAGTACAAAAATAGAAGAGATGAAGGCAACAAAGATTACAATGACAAAGAAAAGAAGACTTGCTACATTACTAAAGAGGAAACAAAAGATGGATCTGACAATCTCATGATGATGAAGTGGTTTATGTTGTAATGAAGGATGAATCTGATGAGGATGAGGCAACTACACTAGTGTCTTGTGTGAACAAAAATGACTAATGGATCATTGATAGTGGGTATTCATCTCACATGACTAAAGATAAAAGTAAATTGATAGAAATAGTGTAAGGTTTGGTAATGATACACCTTGTCTAATAAAAGGAAAAGGTTATGTCAAACTCATAGAAAATATCTTTTTTGACAATGCTTAATATGTTGAAGGACTTAACTAAAATTTGTTGAGTGTGTCACAACTAAATAGTTTAAGTTGTAAGTTTGAGTTTGAGAATAAGATTGCTAAGATATATGATGCTGATGGGAAACTAATTGGAAAAGGTGACCAACTAGAGGTAATCTATTTTACCTTGATATAGAGGATGCTACTTTTTAGTTGTAGAATTTTATGATGTACAACTATGGAACAAGAGGTTATGTCATGTCAATTTTGATAACTTGGTTCAAATTAGTAACATGATAAGAGTCAAAGGTTTGCCTACGTTGAAGAAACTTGACAATACAATTTGCAAACAATGTCAATTTTGCAAAATGACAAAGTCAAGTATTAAGAGTAAGACTCACACCTCTCAAGGAATATTTGAGATTTTTCATACTAACTTCTGTGGACCAATTGATGTGCAAAGCTATAATGCAGATAAGTACATTATGTTATTTGTTGATGATTATTCTAAAATGATGACTATTATGTTTTTATAATAGAAATGTAATGTTTTCAAAATGTTTAAGTGGTACTTAGCAAGAGTTGAAAATGAAACATGTAAAAGTTTGAAATTTTTGAGATTTGAAAGAGGAGGAGAATTTACATCAAATGAGTTTTGAGATGTTTTCTAATGATAGAGGAATCAAAAGATAGACATCTGCTCCTAGGACCCCTCTATAAAATAGAATTGTTGAAAGGAGGAATAGATCTATAATGGACTATAATAGGGCACTCATGATGGAGAAAAATGTTGGTTTGAAATACTTGAGAGAAGTTGTAAATACATCTATCTCTACCTTGAAAAGTGTGCAAGTTAAGAAAGGTACTCATTCAACACCTTTTGAACTATGGTATGGATACTCACCCAATGTAAAATATTATAATGTATTTGGAAGAAAGTGTTATATTCTCAAATGTTTTAGAAATGGTAAATTAGAATAAAAAAGTGAAGAAGGTATATTCCTTGGCTATTCCACAAGAAGTAAATCTTATAAGTGTTTAAATACTAACACTAACAAAGTTGTGGAAAATACAAATGTGAAATTTGATGAATATATAGAAGTACATGAGGCTAAACCTATAAAGGAACTAGAAGGATACGAATAATTTGTATAATTTTTTGAAGGTATGCCTATGAATGAAGATGTTGTAAATCAAGTTGAAAATCAACAAGTTTTATTTACTATTGAGTCACATATTATGAATGTTGACTTACATTCAAGAATCAAGCTACATGTAGCTGCTAATTTATAAAATGAAATTGAGGCAAATTTTGATTCTAAGATTAGAGTACATGAAAGAGATGTTGAACTACCTAATAAATATGCACATAGTGATTCAAAAGTTGAGAGATTGAATGAGGAAAATAGAGTAGAACCAAGATTGTCTAAGTATGTCAAGAGACATCGTCCTACTAGACAAATCATTGGAGATAAAAATGCTATATCAATGACAAGGAACAAGTTGAGAAATTTTACATTCTTGTTCAACATGCAAGAACTTAAAATAGTGATAGATGCCTTAGAAGATATGGATTGGAGTAAAGCCATGAAAGAAGAGATTGAACAAATTGAGAAAAATTAGACATGGACTCTAGTTCCTAGACCAAAAGATAAAAATGTGACTAGCACCAAGTGGGTATATAGTAACAAGTTAGGTGAAAATGGTGAATTCAAAAGGAATAAGGCAAGATTATTTTGTAAAGAATATGCACAAGAAGAAGGGATAGAATATGGAGAAACATTCACTCTTATTGAAAGATTGGAAGGAGTAAGAACTTTGTTTGCTTACTCTACATATGAAGATTACCAAATGGATGTTAAGTCTACATTTCTAGATGGTATATTGGAGGAAGACGTTTATATAGAATAGCCAAAAGGATTTCTTGATGCTAACAACAAAAAAATGTTATGTAGACTACACAAAGCTTTACATGGTTTGAAGCAAACACTGAGAGCATGGTATGAAAGGTTTCATGATTATCTTGTGAAGATTGGATTTGAGAGGACTAATAATAACAAAAATCTATACTTGAAGATAGAGAGGAAAATGTATTTTAATATTTAATTTTTTTTTGATGATACCATATTTGGAGGTCAAGATACTATATGCAAATCTTTTGCAAATGAAATGAAGAAAGAATTCAAAATGTCTATGTTTGGAGAGATTGAGTTCTTTGTGGGTTTGAAAGTACATTAGATGAAATGTGGTATTTACATCACTCAATCAAAATGTGTAAAGGAGATACTGAAAATTTTTGGATTGGAGGATTCAAAACCACTAAGCACACCTACAATGATAGGTCATAAATTGTCAAAGAATGATGATTCAACTAAGGTGAATAAAATATTATATAGGTCTATGATTGGTAAATTACAACATATGGTACACAACATACCTTGATATTGCATTATATGTTGGGATAGTTGTAAGATTCTTTGCTAATCCTAGGGAGAATAATTTGATGGTTGCTAAGAGAATAATGAGATATCTAAAAGGAACAAAAGACTATGGTTTACATTACAAGAAAAATGAGAAACATGAATTAAGAGCCTACACTGATGTTGATTGGGCTAGAAATATTGATGACAAAAAGAGCACTAGTGGAGGAAAATTTTTCTTTGGAAAAAGGCTAGTTACATGGATTAGTAAGAAACAAAACTACATCTCTCAATATACTATCAAAGTTGGATATGTTGCTATAGAAATAAATTATACAGATATTGTATGGATAAAAAAACTACTCAAAGGTATCAAATAGGAAATCATTGAGCCTATGATAATTTATTGTGATAATAGAAGTGCTATAAATATATCAAATAATCTTGTGATGCATACAAAAACTAAACACATTGCAATCAAGTATCATTACCTAAGAGAGTTAGTTCAAGATAAATAGGTGAAGATTGAATATGTTAACACAAAAGAGCAAATAACTATAATTTTCACAAAAGCATTACCTAAAGATGCTCATGAGTATCTAAGAGGTAAATTAGGGGTGATACCCCTATCAAATGCTATCTAAGAAGCATGAGAAGTTCCCTGCATCAAACAAGTTGATTGACATATGTTACACATTGATGTAGTGAATCCTACTTTAGGAGTAGCCTAAAGTAATCAAAGAGGTGGAGTAACAAATCAATCACAATATGGGTGACTGAGAGAGAAATTGAAAATGTTCATATATACATATTAAGATAACAAGTCTTTGGCATTGTTATCAAAAAGAGAGAAATCATGACTGCTAAGTGAGATATAAGATATTTTTTTCCAAGAGGGAGATGAAAGCAAACACAAAAGAAACATGAATACCTAGTAAGAGGGAGTTAATGTCAAAGGAGATTTACGAAGTGATCTAGAGTGGGTGATAAGGATGAGTTGATTGATTATCCATTGATTAGAATAGAATTTTGTAACCTATTCAAAATATGAAAAGTTGCTAATGCAAGGAGAATTTTCAATACAATGAACTATTTTATTTTTTGTATTTTGTTGGTTATACTTATTAATTTTGGTTAGTTTGGTTTTACATGAATGCGAGAGATATTGTTGAAAATAGATTGATACAAGTATGTGTTGGTGCAAATAACTATTACTTATTACACTTTACTTAAATTTACTTAGGTCTATGCATTATTTTATTATTTCTTAGGTGAGAAAATTAGGAGTTTGCATACTCTTATGAGTTGTCATGTTGACAACACTAGAGTAAGCAACTCTAATTCAACACATGGTGTCTAGAACACTAGAGTTTGCATAATTAACTGAGTTGGCATGTAAACAACATAGTTATTCACACTCCTATTTTAGCACATGGTTTTTACAACATAATTTTGCATGCTACACCTTTTTAGGCATATCCTCTCATCATCACACTTACTCCTATGCTTAATAGAGGATAATCCACTTCTGGTGGACATGTGCCTAGTTGTATGACTTATCATGTTGCTGATTCTGAGGCATTCTAGAAGCATTCTAGAGGCCTTTATATATGCGCACTCGTAGTGTACTTTCACATTGAATTGAATATCATATCATCATTTTGATCATACTCTTTTGGTCTACTATTGTGCTTCTACTTGAGTTCCTTGATCTTGGGTGATTTTTCTCTAAGGAAAATTTTTATTTGGTATCATAGCTATACCAAATTCTTACATGGTATTAGAGATGAGGGAGATTCTCATCACATAGTCATTTGAGACTATTCTTTCTTTAGTAGCTCAACTTGGATTTGGAGAATCCATAGAAATTGGGAGCATCTAGAGCCAAAATGGACCTCACCATTGCATCTAGAATGTTGATTCGGTGAAAATGAACTATAAATTTGCCTATATTGGGCCAAAGTCAATTTTGTGGAAATTTTTTTTTGCACATTGGCACTTGAAGGCTTGGTTTGCAAGTATGGTATGATCATTACTTAAATCTATTGATTTATGTTTTAGATTTGAATTTTATTTCATCTCTGTAATTATTTCTAAATTTTTCATTTTTTTAAAATTTCTTTTAGCCTGTCAAAGCTACAGAGAATTTTTTTTGTAAGAACTAGGTAGTGACACCCTAACCATATGTAGAATATTCCCTATACATTTAGAATATTCTATTTATTATTTAAGAGGCATCACTCAAGATTCGATTAGCAACATTAAATTTAGCATTTGGCTGACAAAATTTTCATTAATCTAGCGAGCCTACCTACCATGCCTTCATAACCCAACAATGACTTCCCAAATCTGGCAACTGTTTTCATAGAAAGGTAGCAACACATTTATTTTTAAATCATGTGGCATTGTGTTTTTAAACACGAAAAATATCATTTACTAGGTCAATGTGGGACTAATCCCATTTACATTCACTGACTACCACAAATTGTCTTTGTAGCTACTAATTTCAAACTCATGACACTATTCATAGGTTACTAGCCTAGCTATAGTTTTCATTGCCAGTTATATGAATCTCCAAAAACTACTGAAAATTCTTGACAACTTTTCTAAGCACAATGCCAAATTAGTTGTCGATTCACATGGAGTATTGTTAGATCCACCAACACTATGACATGTAAGCACAACTGTGGTGCTTCTATAGACCAACATGTGTGTTCCACTCAACATCTAAACACATGGCCTACCACATCCTCCCTGTTCATACCATGACTACCATGTCACCTGTAATGTTGGATTAGGTGACACATCAATAGATGACTTAGCATCGGACACATGTCCACCACATGACAATCCATGTAGGTAGCTTTCATACTTTTGTACATGAAGTCACCCTAACTGTACAATTCATACTGTGACATGTTAGCTACCATACTTTTTCATACACTACTAACATTAGCATGAATCATCCAAGGGTTTGAGTATGATGACATCATCATCTTGTTGTCTTAAAATTGATGGCCATATGACAATAATTTGGAGGCAAAATAGAATTGCTCAAATAGTCATTTGACCATCAAATTTAACCTCATTTTTTCCTGATCAGACCCCTCTCTAGATTCTTTTTTGATTTGGCAGTTCAACTTTGGGAGGCTATATCTTAGTAATCCGGGCTCAAAACTAGTTGTAATTTTTTTAAATTTTGGCTAGAATTTCCTAAACTTTTGGTTGGTGCAGTTCTTTTCTAGTTTTGGTGAATGAATTTGTCAGAAATTACATTTTTTGGCAACTATACTATGTAATCCAACATTTTGCAACTTCAATTGCTCTATATGTGCTCATTTGGACTCGAAAATAGGTTCCATTCTTTTTGAAAGTGCATTATTTATTGTCTACTTTCAAGATCTACAATTAGATTATAGCGTTGTTTGGACCAAATTGTCACTTTCAAAATTAGGTCCTTTTCTACATTATAATGCTTTGATATAACTTCAAAATTGTTGTATATTTGAGATAGATTGCAATGTTCTAGTTTTGAACTCTATAAAGAGGTTGTCAAAAGGGAAAATTAGAAGTCCACTAAGGCCAAAATTGGTGAGTGGCTATTGTAAATGCACTGCATATAAAGTGTGAAAAGAATCTTTTTTGGGGGCATTTCTTGATTGAGTAAAAAGAGGGGTGTTTCTTGGTGTTGTGTTCTTCCTTTCCTGCTATTTTCTTTTATTTCTTGAATGATGGGAAATTTCAAGTTTCCAAAATTAACACCACATAACTATGCTACATGGTCTATTAAAATGTGGTGTCACTTAATGCATCATGAATTTTCTCAATATGTAGATCATACCCTTCCTAAACCAATAGGTGATCAAGTATCTAGAAGTGAACTCTTTTCTTGGAAATCTATAGATAGGAAAGCTCTAGGTAATATTTGTTTGGTGGTTAAGAAAAAGATCATCTATTAGATTTAGAAGTCTGATACATCCAAGGAAGCTTGGGATACCCTCAAAAAGCTATATGGTAAATTGTCTAAGAAGGATATTTACAAAATTGAAGATGAGCTTGTTTCCTTAGATCCCAAGACATTTGATTATATATAGGATTTCATCATAAAGGCGAATGAATTAAGAATGAACCATGATGATTTTGGGAGTCCTATTAAAGATGACAGGTTAATCTATCTCATTCATAATAAGCTACCATTTGAGTACTCCACATTTGTTTCTTCTTACCACACCACAAAGACTACATTAGGGGCTGCCTATCAGAAACTCACTTTTGATCATTACGTTGAACTGTTGGATGAAGAAGAAAAGATGTTGCAACCAATGGGGATTCTCCAATCATCCAAGTCCAAGGTGTTGGTGGCCAATAATGAGGGTTCTCAAACTTTAAATAAAGGAAAAGGAAAGAAGATGAAGTGGAAAAATAACTCACAAGAGGATACAGAAAATACAACACAATCATCAAATTAACAAGGCAAGTCTTCCTCAAATTCAAACAAGAAGGGGGACAATAATAGGAAGGAAAAGGGTGCCTGTTGCAAGAAGCTGGGTCTTGATGAACATGAGTGTTATCATAAAAATATTGATGAGTTAACAAACATCATAAAGAAACATAATGTTCCACTACCTAATGCTTATAAGGAGAAAGGATCTTCATCTTAAGATTTAAAGGGAAAAGGGCAAGCACTTATGACAAACTCAAGTTCTTCAACGGAATGGATTCTTGACTTAGGTGCCTCACATTATATGAGCTCTTTAAAAGGAGACTTTTCTTCATTGGAGCAATCTAATCTATCACACATCTTTGTAGGAGATAATAAAAAAATGGAAGTTGAAGGGAAAGGACATGTGGAGATGGAAAATTAGGAATTCAAACACGTTCTCTATGTTCGTAACCTTAGCACTAATCTCCTTTCAATTTACGAAATCACTCACCTTGGAGATGGCAATAAAGTTGAGTTCCCTCCAGATTTAGTAATGGTGCACACTCTTAAAGATGATTCATTGGTTGCGGTGGGGAAAGTTAATCATGGCACAAGGTTGTATTCTTTCTTCCACTTTGTGTTAAAGTCTCCTTCACATGCCTTGTTGACTCAATCTCATCCACAAATCAAATTATGGCATGAGTGATATGGTCATCTTGCCTTCTACTATCTTCATCAACTTTTCTCACAAAACATGGTCAAAGGTCTAACTACAATCAACTTTTCCAAAGGTGAATGTTCAACATGTTTAGTGGATATGCATCTAGAGAAGAAGTTTACTAAAGGGAAGTCTTCAAGAGAACCACTTGTTCTTTAGTTGGTTCAGATGGTACTAATAGGTCATTTTGTAGTGACATCAGTTAGCCAGGGCTGCTATATACTCACTTTCATTGATGACTTTTCACTCTACACATGGGTCTACTTTCTTCATGACAAGAATGAAATGTTGGATAAGTTTCTAGCCTTCAAGAGTCATGTTGAACAACAATCAAGGAAATCCATCAAATTTGTTAGGATGGAAAATGAAAGTAGATATGCAAACACAAGATTTAAAGACTTTTTTAAACTTGAGGGTATTGATCTTCAGAATCCACCAGCATTCAGTCCGCACAAGATAGATGTTACAACACTAAGGATACAAATTGTTAAGTCAATGACAAGTTGCATGATACAAGCCAAGTCTCTAGATCCAATATTTGAAGTCAAAGCTATAAGTAGTGTTGCTCACATACTTAACAAGTCTCCTCATAATGCATTAGATGGAAAGACTCCTTTGAGGCATTGTGTGGTAGAAAACTAGTTGTGAAACACTTTAGAGTCTTTGGTTGTCTGGCATGGGCAAACATATCTTCCAAGGGATGTAAGGCACCACCACCTAGGCCTTGTATTTTCATTAGATATGAAGATGATGTTAAGGTATACAAACTTATGGATCCTAATACACATAAGATTTGCATAGGGAGGAATGTACACATTGAGGATAGTTCATCCAACTTATCCTCTAATCCTCTCCACACTTCATACATTGTGGAAACTGATAGTGACACCAATGATAGTGGTTGAATAAGTTCTGATATGTGGGATCCTATTGATAGATGTAAAGAGAGGTCACAGAAACCTATTCCACATACATATATAGCCATAGTGATAGGTCTAGTATAGTAGGGTACACCTAGTCTTCTAGCTCCAACATCAGTGGATGACTACATAGCAAATATTTTAGTTTTATTTATGGAGTCATACATAGAAAGTTTGGGAGACATCATTGATGATATACATCTTCTCTTTGATGATGATGATCCTTCTTTAATTGTTGGAAGGGATCACTTTGACCCTCATGTCCATTCTCTACATGATTGATCTTCATAGGTTGATATGATTGTGGATCCTTATGTACAACAGCTGCAAGAGTTCTCTTTATCATTTGAGGAGACAGTAGATTCTTTGGGACAAGTTCTACATCCATCCTTGCTAGATCCAACATTGTTCTTTTGAGTAGCATTGGAAGGGGCAACCATTAGTATCAACATAGGGCTAGTTGAGCAGGTTTTAGAGACATCATTGATCATTGGGATTCTTTCTACACATAGGAGAAGCACCTCATATGTACCTATTGTAGACACCTAAAAACCTTTAGAAAATAAAGTATTTTTATTTTTTGAAAAATTCCTGATGACATCATCATTAATTAATTAATTAATTAATTTATTTTTATGCCATTAAATCCTTTTATCTTAATTAAAAATATTTAATTAAGGAATCCCTCCCAAAAATGTTTAAATCTTATTTAAACATTATTTCCTTATTTATTAATTATTTAATTAATAAATTGACCAAAAATCCCAAAATAAATAAAAAATTTATTTTTTGCCCAAAACTTGGCCAATTTCCTTAAGACCACTAATCTCTTCCAAAATCTTCTAATCCTTCTTTAATTTTGATTAAAGGCTAATCCCATCATTTCCTACCCCGAATCCCAACTCAAAATATTTAATTAAGATTAAATATTAATCCTCATGTTTATTAAAAAAGTTTTAATAAATATCTCCTCAACCCAAATCCTTGAAATAAATAAAACTTTATTTATTTCCTAAAAATCTAATTTATCCTCATCCTAAGAAGTTCTAGACTCTTCTAGAAAGTCTTCATCCTCATCCTAGGAAGTTCTAGACTATTCTAGAAAGTCTTTATCCTCATCCAAAGTCTAGACTCTTCTAGAAGATGTCTTTAAACCTAATCCTAATCCCCTCCTAACCTTGTCACATTCTCTAAACATGGGTTAAGACTTACTAACCCAAGCCAAAGTTTTCAAATATCTCCTCCTTCACCCACCCTCATTAAATGCCATCCACTTGCCTATCCCTAAGCTAATCCTAAACCATCCTAATCCATCCTCTAATCATTTGCACAATCCTAAGCAAGCTTAAAACCCTCCTAATCAAGCCCAAGTCGAAATTGCTCTCATCTCCCTCAAAATATCTCAACCATAAAACTTTATGAAGCCCACTAGGCCATACATGACTCTTCCAAGCCCTTTTATTGCTCTTACAAGCCATTATGAGGGTCTTTATGAAGATTTTATCCCTTGAGCCTCCTTTGTTGTCTCATCCTTCCCCTTTCCTCCATCCTCTCACCATGTGACATGTGTCACTCCTTGATTGGCTGTAGGGAAGCACAATCCATGTGCTCTCCTCTCATGCAATCTGAGCCCCCCATGAACTTTTTCCCATCCTTGCATCTTAGCCCTCAATACCTCAAGCCTCTTGCCTATAAATTGGATCCTTCCCCTTTGCAAAACAAAACAATCCATGAAGTAAAGTCATAATGCCATTTTAAGAAGCCATTTTACATCAAAACCATACACTCACACCCAAATTCCAACTCCATTTGAAGCCCTTTTTTAAGCATAAAGCTTGAGCATACATCCTATCTATTTAGACAAAGCTACTCAACAAGAGAGCCTCTCATTGAGAGAGCCCATTAATGGCTCATATTCTCAATTGAGAGCTCATCTTAGTCTATCTTGAAGTTTATGAATTTTGTTTAGTTTGTAGAAGCTTTATTTAAATTTGGTTTCTATTAGCATACTAACATTGCACATATACACCTATGATATTATTTCTTCCAAAGGGGAGGAACATTATTTAGCAGTCATGGATAGACCTCTACATTGGAGCAGATATTACTAATCAACACTCTTCATTTGTGGGGGCAGGGACTACCTTGTCTCTCTTCTTCTTCTCTTTTATGGGGGAACCTTTTTCTCTTTTGGGTTTGTGTTCTTCTCATACTTCTCTTTTGTATATACTTGATATATGTCATAATGGGGGGTCTTGATTATTCCATCCATGCATGCATCTTGTTTTTCATCTCTCTTTTTGGGGGATAATTTTTCCCATGAGGTTTTCCCTCTTTCTCCACTTTATGAGAGATTGCATTTCATTATGTACATGGGTACCTAACATGTCCTAGTAGTTGGGACCCATCTTTCATTTTATCATAGCTTTTATAAGCTTAAGTGTGTTCCCCTAAGTTGCACTTAAGGGGGGGTGTTGGTGTAAATAAGTATTTACTTATTACACTTTACTTAAGTTTACTTAGGTCAATACATTATTTTATTAATTCTTAGGTGAGACACTTAGGAGTTTGCATACTCTGATGAGTTTTCATGTTGACAACACTGGAGTAAGCAACTCTAGCTTAGCACATGGTGTCTATAACACTAGAGTTTGCATAATTAACTGAGTTGTCATGTAGACAACATAGTTATTCACACTCTTATTTTAGTACATGGTTTCTACAACATAATTTTTTGTGCTACACCTTTGTAGGCTTATCTTCTCATCATCACACTTACTCCTATGCTTAATGGAGGATAATTCACTTCTGGTGGACATGTTGTTGATTCCTAAGCATTCTAGAGGCCTTTATATATAGGAACTCCTAATGTATTTTCATATTGAATTGAATATCATATCGTCATTCTGATCATAGTCTTGTAGTCTATTGTTGTGCTTATGCTTGAGTTGCTTGAGCTTGGGTGATTTTTCCCTAAGGAAAATTTTTATTTGGTATCATAGCTATATCAAATTCTTATAGTGTGAATATGTATTTCAATCATTTTTTTTCCACTGATGTCAAACCTGCTATTTGTTGGTAAGACAATAGCTTAAATTGTGTGAGTACTATCATTTGTTTGATTGATGAAGAGGATTTATTGAAATAAGGTAACAATAGTACATATAGGAGAGGTTGAGTTATGATATGGAAAAGGAGTACAAGGATCAATTAAGATAGTGATATTATAGTGCATTGATAATATACTTAAGGTTGCGAAGGATGGATGCACTTAGTAAGTTCAGAAGAACAAGTTAAATGAAGTATATTTGAAAAGTTTACCAATTTGCATAGCAGGTGCCAAGAAAAGTTAGTGTAAGCTGAGAAAAAAATTAGTTAGAGCTGAGCAAAGTCAATTTTAGTGTAATTCAAGTCATACAATGTAAGTCAAGTAAAGTTTAGTTGATGCCAAGCACCAATAAACTTTAGTTTGTGCTAGGTGTTTTTATAGGAAATATTGAGCAATGTAGTATGTGTTGAGCATCAAAAACAAGTCAATGTTGAGGGTCAACATTATGAGAAAGATCACTGATTTGATGAATCTGAGCTAACTAGTTTGATTTCATGGATGGTGTGAACCATGTGGAAGATAAGGTTGATGAAGGAGGATAAATGAAAAAAGATCTTAATTTTCTATTTATAGAGATAACTAGTCAAAAGAAAAGGTTGTCATGTATAAGAACCTAAGTGTATTGGTTCATTCAGTAACCTAAGAGAAGAGATTACATTGGAAAGTAAAGAAAGAAGGCTTAAGGGTATAGATGCTTGAAGGGTGAGAAAGTTGTTAGAGATCAATTGTGTGAAAGAAAAGCAAAATGGAGGACTCAAATAGAGATATGTAATATACAAGTGTGTTGTAAGTTGTTATCAGATGAAGCCTTGCTATTACTTCTAATAATTGTACCTATCTAGTATAAATCCTTTGGATTAAGGTTGACAAAATAGTCATTTGTTAATCCTTTAACCAAGTGACATTTGAAGTGAATGATCGTAAGTCCTCTAACAAGGCTCACTCCTAATAGGGTGATTGAAATCCTTTAACTAGGTCATATTTAATAGTGCATATTGTAACCTTTAATAGGGTTGGCCTTTCATAAGGCATCACTTCAAAAGAGTGAGAATGAGTAGCATGTTACTGGTAATTATCTCAAATTGGGTTTTCACGTTAAATCATGGAGTCAAATTTTTTCTTGTTCATCTATTATGTTTTATGCTTACATTTTAGTAAAGTTGATTTGATAGTAACCTACAAGTTTAAGTGATTGTATGATCTAATGGATGCATGCATGATGAAAGTTATTTATGGATATGGGTTCACTAAATTGTGAAAAGTTTTAATTGTACATCTGGACCTTGGATAAGTAATTCACCCACCTCTCAGTTATTCTAAAAAATTGCAACAAAGTGTAGTTAAGAAGAAAGTTTCAACCATCGAACATCATCCAAATATGAGAAGGCTAATAAAGAAAATAGATGTTTAAGAATAATATGTAGTAAGTAATGAGTCAGATGAACCTAGTCACCACTAAGTCACTGTGCATATAAAACCTCAAATAATTTACAAAGTATGTGACAATATGAAAAACTTTGCAAGATTGTCAAACTTTAGACTTTGAAGGTATGAGAAAATGAGTGCCATAGACAAATCAAAAGTAGAAGAGGTCATGTTAGAGATGATGGCCAAGAACAAGCTAGGACCTTTTGAGATAGGAATCAAGACTCTTAGTGATTTTTTTAGTAGAAATGATGGCAAGTGGCAATAGGATATTGTAATTGAAAGGAAAATAAGTGAAGGAACATTAGGAAAAATAATGCCTAAAATAACAAATAAGGTTGAAAATTCAACATTTTTTGAGAAATATAGGAATACATTTGTTCATAAATTTAGATGATTTATGATTTTCCAAAATAAAGTTGAGGTTGTTGTTATCAAAAATGACTTATTGTGGGAGTGTACTTTTGGATTAACTACAAAAAGAGTTAAATAGAAGAAGGAAGAATATGTCATTATAATTCATGATAATCACAGTGATGAAAAGGATTCATGTGTTTTGAGCCCTCAAGGAAATATATCATCTTTTCATGCATCTACACCTGAGACTCCCATGGTTCAAAAAATAAAGGGCTATCCTAATTTAAGTAGAGAAACTACAGTTTAAGTGGTTGATTACAATGAAAAAATAAAATAGATGGAGCAAAAACAACAGACTTCACAAACCAAAACATTGATAATAAATTTTGAGGGGATAGAAAAGGAGAAGCAAGAACAACATGAACAAAAGAAGGAGTGAAATATAGAGCTATCTACTATAGGTCAATCATGATCATATGTCTCAAGACCTATCGATTAAGGAAATAAGGAGTAGAGAGAAGAAAATAAATAAGAGGAGGATGTATTTTCCAAGGTAGTGTTGAGTACTACTATTGTTGTTCCTGACACTAAAATACAAGTGAGACCAAGTGGTGACACATCCTCACCTACTCTTACCATAGTCATGTCAAGAAACAACACTCCAAAGAAAGGAAAAGGAATGAATAAAAGGAAATTTCTCTTGGAAATAATTTTACAATGGACGAATTTATAGAAATGCGAAAATGAGATCTAAATAATCTCATGTTTAAACAAATTTTCATCTTGCAAGATATTCCTAGAAGAAGATGACAAAAAAGAAGCAACAAAAATAAATGTTTCATGATATCAATGACACATTTTTTGACACCTTTGATATTGAGAACACTAATGAACACAATCCCATTATATCTTAGTTAGTATAAATAGTTGAAAAACTAGCCACTAAGAATATTGGGGAAAATGAAAAACTTATGGCCTAGTTTGAGAAGAGGTTTGAAAAGAAAGTATGGCAAAAAGTTTCTATTGTAGTTATAGTAAGAAAAATAGAGTTTTAGGAACTAATAGAAAATTTAGAAGAACCTTTGAAGAAGAGACAAGATCTATATAATATTCTTTGTGACATGCCAAGATTTACTAATGAATTTTAGGAAAACATTCAGAAGATTCAAGCTATCATGAAACTATTAGAAACTTCTATCTCTAAATAAGCTAGATCAAGTTTAATGCATTGGAAGAGGTTGTTGTTTGCACAAGGATGATTGGTCAAGCTACACATGAAATATATAGAATGTGGGCCAAACTTATCTAATTTCAAAAGATCAAAATCTTTCTATTTTTGTCAACTTAATTGATTTAGCAAATTTGGAGATAAAGATTATATTGTAGAATCAGTGAGAACTACTTGCGATCATGCTCTTTCCATTATTATTCAAACTCATAAACTATTCATTGATAAATATAGTTTGATTCGATCTACTCAACCCTAGTAACATACATAAGTAAAAAAATCAAGGGGGAATGAAATGAAATGAGTTACAAAGGGAAAAGAAAGAAACAAAGAAAAGTGAATGATGAGGAAAGAAAATATAATATAATGGATAAAATTAGACAAGGTATGCCAAGTTATATCAAACTAATTTGACTTGTGTGAAAAAAATATTGTATGTTGTGTTGTACAGAACAACTCTGAAGTTCTATAAGAACCAAGTCATAGGCTTAGAGGGAGTACTATTATTTTGTAATGTACAAATGTAACCATAAAAAATTGTTTTTGCAACTAATGTAAAATGGGGATATTGTTGGTGTCTCTAAGCTGTGTTGTCTATTAGTGTCAAAGACTTAGTCATAAATAAGGTAGATTCAATCAATCATTACTGAGGCAGAGATACACCCTATAGGTTGGGTCATGTAAACACTTGTAAATAATTGTGTATAACTTGAGATCTATAAGAGCCAAGAAAGTCTTTGGTCACCGATTAATTTAGTCTAAACAGAGTACATTTAATGCCAAGTTGATAGAGAACATAGATGTTGAGTCATACATAAGGTGTGAAGTTAGTTAAGGACAAGTGATAGCAAGAAGAACAGTTGTGATCGAGAATTAGAGATAGTATGTGCCAAGTGACTGATACACCAATGGTTATAGTTCATTCTTTATCCAACACCCTCTTCAAGTTGACTTGCTGAAACTCTCCACTAGTCTTTTTTGACCATTTTCCTCCACCATGTAGAGCGAGGGGATCTTAGAAGTGAATTTAGACTTCCCTTAGACTTGTGGACATCAACCTTAAAGTTATCATCAAGTTTTTTACTTCGAAGCCAAAACAACCATATATAGGGCTACTTGGATTAGCCTTCCAACTTGAGTTTTTGGGATTTAGTTTAAATTTTCTCTGAAGGAGATAACACAAAAAATAATTCAAATTTGAATACTTTTTTATAAAATCTAAAAGATTTTATGGATCTCAAAACTCTATGATGTTTTTACACCAAAAATAAACTTGTATGCCTATTTTTAGGGGTGTCCTACCTATGACGATTGGTCAGGCTACAGTATGATATTTCCCCCTTCAATACTCATCATGAAATATTTTCCTCTAGTAGATGTTGACACTACTCAGCCCTCTTCATTCTACCATACTTGGTTTGAAGTATCAAACACTTTCAAACCCCAAAAACTCTCTCTCAATGTTGTGATCACTTGACCAAGTATAGGAGACTTGCCTAGGGCATCACTTTTTTAGCTTCCCATTTTTTTAGAGCCCCAAAAATTATGTATAGTATGTACACTGGCTCTACTTACATGTACCCTAAATCCATGAAGAACTCATGATAGGAATTCATGGTCAAGCCACTATTGCTCCTGCAGTCCAAACTAAAACAACACACATGATATTTAGAAAAGAAATTCAAAACTTAGTTAGATGAGAAATCAAAAAATTGTAATACAAAAAGAAAATTATTTTTCTACAACAATAATTTTTTTTGAATGGTTCAATCTACTTTTCTGTACAAGAAATTTGAACTCTAAAAACTGTATAAAACTTAACTATAAAATTGTGTATTCAATTGCACAAAATTTCTCAATATAACTCTCAAAACTTGGGATGTGTTTTATTGATGGTTTTAGAAGTTACCAAAGAGGTTTTAGGTGGTTGGAATAACCACCAAATGCCTCCTTTCATTTTTGCAACCTTTTTGCCAAAAAGTTGCCAAGCAACTTTTAAAAAACTTGCACAATCTTGACAACTTTTGCATCTTTGAGAAACTTGCTCCTCCTTCACTTGGGAACTTCCAAACATGTATTCTTTGACTAATTAAAGATTTCTAGGAATAATTTATCATCTAGTACATCCATATGCATAATTTGGGCAATTTTTTCCTCCTTGGTAACATTTCCCCAATTGTTGCCCAATCGACATCTTTTTTACATATTCTCTCTTTCTAAATCCCAAATGACATGTTAGGTGTTATAATAAATTTAATTGAATTAAAAAATATCATAAAGGAAAATGTAGACCAAAATCACACCATCTTCATACTTCTAAGGTCCTAGAGCTAAGCCTCCTAACACAAGCTACACTCACAACTACACTAAAACAATGTACCTAGGAACAACTACAACCCAAAAAGATGACCTTGAGAAGGTCCCAACTCACTCACAACACCAACTTGGCTAGAGTCAATAGATTCCAAAAATATAAACCAACAAGAAACCAAAATATGGGTTTTGACTAGGTGCTCCTAGACAATACTCCTTGAAACAAAAAGAAGTCAATCCATCCTTGGATTGAGTAGGTTGGGATCAATGCCCAATCTTATGAAGTATGCCCATTTAATCTAGGTAGAATTAGTAGCATTCTTTCCCATCCATTGGACAAAACATTCCAAATAGTCTTTTCTCCTAATGTATTTATAAATCCTTCAATCCAATATCTTACCTTCCTATAGAGGTTGAGGAGGGCTTAGTTGTATGTCTGCTACATCTTGTGTGACATCTTGAAGGTTTTGATCAACATATTGGATAGGGTCCTTGTTGGAAATAAAATCTACCACATTAAAAATGAGAGAAAAACCTAGGTATGTAGGTAGCTCAACCTGATAAGAATTGTTCCCATATTTGGCAAGTATTTCCAAAGGGTGGGCCCATCCTTCTCATGTGAAGCTTGTGTGATGTCCCTTTTTAGAATTTTTTTTGTTTAGATGCACCATCACAAAATATCCAATCTAAAACTACACTTATCTCCTTGAGGCATCCACCTTTTGCTTCAATTTGTCAGTATTTTCAACTAGCGTCTTTCTCACACTCTCATGGACTTCCCTCATGGATTGGAAAAAGTCCTTAGCATATCCACTACCATGTACTCCTCTAACTCCCTTAACACAAATATTCCCCTAGGATTCAAACTATAAACTATTTCAAAAGGACTCTTACATGTTGTTTTGCTCATTATGTCATTGCACACATATTCAGCATGTCCAATGAGTTGGTCCCGTGTTTGACCATACTCTTTTTTAAGACATCTAAGGATATTTCCAAGACTTCTATTAGTGACCTCTGTTTGGCCATCAGTCTATGGGTGGTAGGTAGATCTAAAAGACAAGTTACTTCCAAGTCTTCTAAAAAATATCTTCCAAAACTGGCTAATGAAATTGGTGTCCATTTCTGAAACAATACTCAAAGGTAGGCCATGGATCATAACAACCTATAAACATCATGGATAGTCTTGCAAGGCACAAAGTGAGCCATCTTACTAAACCTATCCATAATCACATAGATTTTATCATACTCCTGCCTTGCTTTGTGTAGGCCAACTAAAAAATCCATGCTTATACATTCCCATGGTATGCTAAGAATTGGAAGAGATTGGTAAAGATGAGCATTTGAAGAATTCCCCTTGGCCTTTTGGCATACTATACAACTCTCAACATATTGTTTAATGTCTCTAGTCATCCTAGACCAAAAATAGAACCTAGTGACTAACTCTAGAGTCTTATTAACTCCAAAATGAACACTAAGTGCCCCATTATAATTTTTGTGAATCAAATTATCCCTCATTGACCCTTTAGGAATACAAATTTGACTACCCTTAAACAATAGATCATTCTACAATGTATAAGAAAACTTACTGTGGAAGTTGTTTTTAAATTCCTTGCATACCTTGTAAATTTGATCCAAATATGCATCAAATGTTAGCATATAGATCTTTGAAAATATCAATACGTATGATTTTTAGTTTAATCTCTCAAACTATGAGGATCCTTCTTCTCAAAGTATCAACTACTTTATTTTGCACTTGCTTCTTGTGCCTGACTGTAAATGTATAGGCTTGTAGGTACTCTACCCACTTCAAATGCTTGTTGTTTAGTTTGTCTTGAGAGTTAAGGAAGTTGAGGTCTTTGTTATCTGAATGCACAATAAATTCCTTTTGGAGAAAATAGTGCCTCCACTTCCTCACAGCCTAGATTAGAGCATAAAACTCTAGGTCATAAGAGGAGTACTTTCTCTTGGCATCATTGTGTTTTGTACTATGAAAGGCCACTGGTATTCCTTCTTATCCTAGGATAAATCGAATAGCTACATTTATAGCATCACATTCATCTTGGAAAATTTTGTCAAAGCTATGAAGTACTAGCGTAGGAAACTCTTCTATCTTCCCCTTGAGTGTTTCAAAGCCTTGATCTGCTTGAGGGGTCCAAATGAACTTTATTTTTATTCCTCCCTTGATTGTGTCAAACATAGGAGCACACATGCCACTAAAATGTTTGATAAATTTTCTATAATACTAAGCTAGTCCATGGAAGCATCTCACATTTGATGTAGGCTTACAAGTAGGCTTGCTTAAGATGACATGTACCTTCTCTTGATCCATTTTTAGGTTAATCTGAGATAAAACAAAGCCAAAGTCCACTAACTCTTTCTTCATGAAGTCACAATTCTCCAAATTTATCATTATCTTTTCATCATGAGATTTCTTTAAAATTTTTGTAGATGCCTAATATGTTCCTCTTTAGTTTTGCAAAAAATTAAGGTGTCATCTAAATAGACAACAGAAAACTTACCAATGCAATTTTCCAACACTTCATTCATGAGCATCATAAAAGTAGATGGAGATTTCGATAAACCAAGTCTATTATGGTGAAATAATTGGCTTCCCCTAAATAGTCCATTAGGCCTTTAATTCTAGGTATTGGGAACCTATACCTAATGGTGATTCTATTGATGGCTCTAGAATTAGTACAAACTCTCCAAGTTCCCCCTTTCTTTGGTGCTAAAATTGTAGGGACTGCACATGGGCTAATGCTTTTCCTAATTAGCCATTCATTTATGAGCTCTTGGATTTGTTTGTCAATTTCCTCATTTTTTTGAGGAGTCATGTTATAGGAAGATTTATTTAGTGGGGTAGCTCTTGGGATAAAGTCTATCTGGTGGCTCACAAGTCTCTTTAGAGGTAAGGTGCTAGGTTGTCCATCACTAACAATGGCCTTATACTCCTTAAGAAACTCTTGCACTTCATTTTTCATTTCCTTTTTCTTGGTAGAAATTCAACTTTAAGCTTTAAAACCAATACAAACCCAACTCCATCTCCTTCCTCTAGGGTTTGCAAGAACTCTTTTTCACCAACCATGATTACACTTGCTCCTAAAGTCTTGAACTCTCCCTTTTCTAGAAAGGTTTGGATCTTGAAAGTTACCCCATCCTTTTTAAATGAATAGGAATTTTTTTCCCCATCATGTATGGCTTGATTATCAAATTTACATGGCCTTCCAACTAGAAGGTGGCATGCATCCATGGGTAGAATATCACATAGTACTCTCTATATGTACCACCCTATAGTGAACTCCACATATGCTTGTTCTTCAAAAATTATATGTTTCCCTTTATTGAACCATGTGACCTTGTATGGATTGGCATTGGGGATTCTTTTTAACTTCAACTTGTTGACTACCTCTTCATAGAATATATTATTAGTTTAGCTTGAGTCAATGATGAATCTACATATCTTTCCCATGATCTTTCATTTGATCCTAAAGAGTTCTCTCCTCTAACTTGGTTATTATTTGATTGTCTCCTTAATCAATGTTCTCCTCATAATCAAATTCTCCCCTTCCTCTTACTCTATAGGTACCTCAAAGTGCTTGTTGTTGCTACAAGATTCCTCTTGTACATAGTCGAACCTTTTTTTACTTGCTTGGAAAGTTGAGCCTTTGTTAGGGAACCAATATGTAGGGTTCCCTAATTGATGACAATGATAACAATTCATGGTGGCAAAGTAGGAACCTCTCCCTTGATTATTTTTCCTTCATATCCAACTAGGGTTAGAGCCTCTACCCCTATTGAAACCTCCTCTTCCTAAACTTCCCTCTTTCTTTTTAGTGAACTTATTGTCTCCTTGTGAACTATTATTTGGTCCTCTTCCATCTCTACCCTCCTCTTTCTATGAAATTTGCATCTTCCTTCTTTTTCTTCTTCTTTGTTGTAGGATTCCATAAACTGATCTCTTCTTGTATGCTCCATTTCAAACCCCCTAAATACCTAGCTACCTTAATGGCCTCATATTCTTTCACTCTTGGCCTTAGACACAAATTTTAGAACTCTTGAGTGTAAGTTTCTATAACCATTTATTTTTTCTTCAAACTTTGTCTCTTCTTGTGTATCTAAACCTCATAGTGCTCTGATAGGTATCTCTCTTAGACCTTTGTTACCATGGCATTCTAGTTTGCAATGGGCTTCTTTCTTAATTTTTCTCTCTCTTCTTCGAGTTAATTCCACCATGTTAGGGATGGCCCCCTCGGCCTAGATTTGGCTACTTTAATTATTTGTGCTGCACTTACACCTTCACATTTAAAGTAATTCTTCATTCCTTTAGCCCATTACAACACCAATTTAGGGTCCATCTCCCCACTAAATAAAGGTACTCCTTTTAGGGCCTTCCCACCTAAGGCCTTGATGAATTTTAGGAATGTATCTTTATTTATATGAGGGTTAGGTTCAAGGATAGAGTCATCTTCATCAACCTTCTTCTTACCTTTACTTTTATTTTCACCTTCCCAATCCTTCTTAGTTCCCTTTGCGACTTCTTCCAATTTGGTCTTCATTTCTTCTAGTTCTTCCTCAATCATTTTATTCCTCTCCTTCTTCTCACCCATTTATTTATCCAATTCTTCGTTGGTCACCATATTCGACTATCCAACTAATACTGCAGGTTGAAACATCTACCCACAAATCCCTATCTTCTTGCTCTGATACCACTCTGATGTAATACTAGGTAAGTTGATCTTTTAGTCCTATCTTTCTTTAGGACTATCTTAGGATTTATTTTAGCCTATTAGGGTTCCTTCCCCACCCTAATCCCATAGAGGATCTCTATTCTATCCTCAAGCTATTCTCTACCTAGATACACCAATGGTTATAATTCATGCTTTATCCAACACCCTCTTCAAACTCATTTGCTAAGCTTCTCCACTAGTCTATTCAGACCATTTTCATCAACCTAATAGAGTGAGGGTATTTATAAGTTATGCGAAACTTCACTTGGACTTTTGGACATCAACCTTGTAATTTATTATCAAGTTCTTTACTTATAAGCCAAAACTACCATAAATATACTAGGATTAGACCTCCAACTTGACTTTTTTGATTTTCAACAAAGAAGATAGAAAGAAAAACTCCAGATTCAAATACCCTTTTGGAAAATATCAAATATTTTATGGGCCTCAAATCTCAAAGATGTTCATACACCAAAAAACAACTTTTATGCCTATTTTTAAGGGTTTCCCACCTATAGTGACCGATCTAGACAGGGTATGATATTTTCCCCTTAAAAACTCAGCATGAAACCTTTTCCTCTAGTAGATGTTGAAACTAGTCACCCATCCTCATTCTACCACACTTGGTTTGATGTATCAAATACTTTCAAACCCCAAAAAATCTCTCTCAATGTTGTGATTGCCTAACTGAGTATAGCAGTCTTGCTTAGAGCATAAAATTTGAGATGCTTCTCATGATTTCTAGAGCCCCAAAACTTATATATACTATATAAATTGGATATAATCCTATGTCCATGAAGAAATCATGGTAGGAATTCATGGGGGAGCCATTATTGCTCAAGCAGTCCAAACTGAAACAACACATAGGATACTTAGAAAAGAATTTCAAAACCTAGTTATATGTGAACTTAAAAAATTTAAACTTGAATAGTAAAGTATTATGATAATACAAGAAATGAAAATACAACACCAGATTGAATAGTTGAATCCATTTGTCTGTACAAGCTATTTGAATTCTAATTTTTTTCTAAAAATAAACTAGAAAATCTTGTATTCTATTGCACAAAATTGCTCAATAAAACACCCAACCCTTGGGATGTATTTTATTGGTTTTTTCATAAGTTCCCAAAGAGGTTGTAGGTGGTTGGAATAAACACCAAATTCTGTCTTTCATTTTTTCAACTTTTTTGCTAAAAAGTTGTCAAGAAACTTTTTGAAAAGTTGCACAATCATAACAACTTTTGCATCTTTGAGAAACTTCCTCCTCCTTCACTTGGGAACTTCCAAACCCATATAGTTTCACCCATAAATTTATTTTAGGTATGATTTAGCCTCTAGGACATCCATATGCATGATTTGGGTCACTTTTTCCTTCTTGGAAACTTTTCTCCAATTGTTGTCTAATTGACATCTTTTTTACATCTTCTCTCTTTTTAACTTGCAAATGACATGTAAAGAGTTATAATCCATGAAAGAGGATTAAAAAACATCATAGAGGACAAGGTGGATTAAAATCACACCTTATTCATACTTCCAAGGTCCTAGACCTATGCCTCCTAACACAAGCTACATTCAGAACTACACCAACACCATCTACCTAGGAACAACTACAACCTGAAATGATGAACTTGAGAAAGTCCAAACTCACTCATAGCCCTAACTTAGATAGAGTTTGTATATGCCAAAAATATCAACCAACAAGAAACCAAAATAAGGGCTTTGACTAGGTGCCCCTACTGCAATAACACAGAGTGAACAAAAATGTCAAGAATGGTACAAACTTTGAGGTACACCATTATTAAACTGACATGTAAATAATATTTAACATTTGATTATAGAGTTTTTTACAAGGGTTGTTACACATTTTGACATGCATCATTGATCACTATGATGGATGAATAACCAATTAGATGAAGAGGCAAAAAGGGGAAACATCTAGATCATTAATCTTACTCTAGAAGACTCTACAAATTTCTTTAGACAGGCAGATCCAAACCCTATTTTGATTTATGTTAATGTGAAGTGTGCTAAGGATACAAAGGAGTTAAGTTCTGGATGTTGCAAGAGAAATTTTTGAAGCAACAAAGTTAGTGACCTAATGAATCAGTGAAGGATAGAGTAAAGATATATCACATAAGATATCATATCAAAGACTAGAAGGTGGAGATCCCTAATCAACATTGTACATGTAGACCAAATGAGAAGGAACTGAATTAGTCTTTATAAATTGAATCTGGAAAAAATGTCTTAACATAGTGGTCCTAACAGGCCTTTGTAAATCTCTTAATTGAGTCCTTACTTCATTATAAGAATAAAATCCTTTAATCAAGGTAATACCTAAGATTCTTGTAAATATTTTAATAGAGCAGAGTCCTCACAAGGTAGATCGTTAGAAGTGATCAAAATTATAGTCCTCATAGGCTAACTTTGTTACTCCAATACTGCATATTTATGGGTGTCATCCCCACCCTAGTTTTACCTTCATCTTGGAAGGTTTCTGGGTAACCAATTTTTTTGTGTGATGTGTGTTTACCTTTCATGGATGTGATACTTATATTTATTTCAGCATTTTGTATTTCAAGTTATGTTATGCATAAACTAGATATTAAATGGTTTAAATGGTTAATATAGTCAATTTTTTTTTTCAATGACAATTTTTTTATAGATCTTGATTAACCTCCGCGCCCCCCCCCCCCCCCCCCCCCCCCCAAGTATCTTGTTTCCCAATAAGATCTCCAACACTTTACCCTTGTAATGGTGAAAACTTTTTATTGGGTATGCTAATACTCATAATTAAAGATCAAGTGGTGGATTCACCTTCTTAGAAATTGGTATCGTATGGATGTGATGAACCCATCTAAGTGGCTTTAGAAGCTAGATGTTATTTTTAGAGGTGAAATATTTTTTTTTATTGGCAATGAAATATAATTTGAATATCCAAGAAATAGTAAGTTTGGCCATGGTTGTATGGTTAAGTTTAGACTTATAAAATTGGAGGAGAATATAATTTTTTTGTCTCATTTAATTTGGGAAAAACTTATATGGAGTTTGCTTGAGAAAAATCTAGCAATCTTGAGATCTTCTCAAGTTTTATTTGTCATCAATTATTTGGAATTAAAATGCAACAAATGTTACTATATAATTGAGTAATTTGTCCTTCAAGGGTAGGATTGTTGGGAATGTGAAGACCAACTATCATGTGGCTAATCATATTCACTTCTCATCCATGAAATCTGTATATGACTCTATAAATAGGTGTACAATCCATATACTAGATGTATCAAACATTTATTTCTATAAGGATTTTCCCTCTCAATTGTAGATGTAGATAAGTTTGTTGAACCATGATAAATACATAATTAGGCTTTTTTATTTATTTATTTTTCAAAATAAATAAATTTCTTTGTTATAAACCAAAAAAATTCCTCTTCATGAGCTCTTTTCTATTGTATTATTTTCATCAAAATAGAACATGGATCTTATATGATTAATATGTTTATTTCTTGGATATATATATATATATATATATATAGTAGATTTAACAACAATAACTTTATTCTTGTAATTTTTTCAAGTATTAACATACTATTGACCAAAGCATAAAATCAATCACCAATTACATATTTTATAAACCATTTATCAAAAATTAAAAAAACCAAAATATTGAAGTAGTTTGTAACACCAATGCTAAGTGAAATTGACAGCTTAGAGAGGATTTGAACTTCTCTAATAGATAAGATTTATTGTTTGGACTCTTGAGATTGATAACTATATTTTTGTTAGTGAATGCAAAGGATATAAAAGAAATGGAATAACTTTTGTGACTGATGGAGAATATAGAGAAAATGATTACTAAAAGCTATGACTTGTTATTTTTTTGCTATCTTAGTTATGTAGCAATGCCCAACCTACCTTTCTTTGGTCTATCTTACTTCTTTGTTAGTGCAAGAGAAGGTCGAGCTAAGGCAAGACTAGTCCCATTGGGTTGTCTAGTGGCCCACATGAGACCCTCTATATGCACAACAAGCTAAGTAGACCTCATACAAAATGAGGCTTAAACTTATCACAATTATTTCTTTATCCAACAAACCTACAAATGGATCTACATCCCAAGGTAAGAAATTTTGAAGCTTTAACATAATTAATGTGTTTATAAATCTAGTTATATATGGCAATAAGATGGTTTGGAACCACTTGTGATGCTTTAATATCATGTTCAAAAAAGAGTTTTTGGGTAAAACAATTCATTGAGTTTGACTCTTGATGTTCTTTTAGATTATTTTAGCTTTATATATTTCTAAAGCATTAGTTGACCTATACTTGTTGATAAAGTATGTTTGATATTGCCTCTAAAATATAGTTCTAAAAAAATCAGTATATTATATTAGAAGAATTGAAAGAAAAATGCAAAGTACTCGTTGAACTCTACGGAATTAAAATGTCTATAAAAATTTATAACAAAATAAATAATTATACTAAAGTCAATTGTGTGTTATATTCATCTCATTAAACAACAATAAGACTTGATCTCTGGTGAATTTTTTGTGATCCATTCAACTTTACCAATAAGTTAAAGACTCATTGACTATGTCCAAATTTGAAATTCCATACTCAAATAAAGTTGAAAAGGGGACCAAATTTTAATTCCCCGTTTCATGGAAAATTACACGTCTAATCACCGGCCTTGCTATGACTTCGGCCGCCACTCTACACACCTTTACAACTAATAATACAGAGAAGTGCCTGATTACAAAAATAAAATCTTACATGACTCAGTTATTTACATGTTGTATTCT
Source organism: Cupressus sempervirens (assembly GCA_028749045.1). Taxonomy (NCBI): domain Eukaryota; kingdom Viridiplantae; phylum Streptophyta; class Pinopsida; order Cupressales; family Cupressaceae; genus Cupressus; species Cupressus sempervirens. The sequence goes on from CM053792.1 coordinate 851,166,181, forward strand.
AATGGCTGCAAGTAATTCGGTGCATAGTATGTTTTCCCTTATAGCTTGTTGACTGCAACGAAGACACATATTATGATAACCAAACAAACTGATAACACCAACAGAAAGAGTTGGTATGGATTACCTGCAAATACTCCGGGCTCGTTGTTTAACAGCCTTAGTTGCTGTTCCTGCATAATCTTCATATATATTATATAAAAAAGTACTCCATAAAATACACAGACAATCAATAATGAAGTCCCAATTAATATTGAACTTAGGAAGCCAGATGAACGAATATCGCTCAAAAAAAATGTAAGAGAGACCCCAGCCAATCCTATCGAGCAATTCACGTACTTCCACTTGTCCCTCACCGTTTCTATTATTTTGATGCTTATTTCTTCATCTCGTATCTGACTTTCTTCATCAACCTGGCCAGGATTCTCTTCTTCAACGTGCTGAGTATGAGAATCATCTCTTATCACATCTAGTGTGTCCAAAATTTCATTCTCAGCCAAAGTTAATTCCATCTGGGAGTCCATTATATTCTTGTGTGTGATATCATCTATTTTTCATTGGTGTAGTTACTATATTTCCTATGAGATCCCTCTCCACTACTAATACATTTTCTATGAGATCCCTCTCCACTACCAATATATATTTTTGGTGTGATGGTAAAATTTACAATCGTAATTCTTAATGGCAGCTCAATTGCAGCAGTCACTCAACTGAAAAATTCAGCCAATTGGGTTTGAAACAGCAAGGATTTAGACATAAATACATATTGAGCTGGAAAAATCCAATAAAGTAGGATGGTTAACAATTTTTCAACATCATTTGCTTCGAGGAAATTTCTAGGGTTTCAATGTTTCCAGGCTTTATGCTTTCGGTAAAAATTTCAACGACATCGAAAGCGACTATGGAATGTGCCTAAAGAGGATTTTTTAGGTAGAGCGAAGGACTAACCGACCAAGGGCTGTAGCCTTCAATGACGTTTAATTGTGGATTACAGCCCAGACGTTAAAGCGATAGGTTGGACTCGATATCTTTAGAGAGATATTAGTCAGCAAATAATTCTCTTATTCTTAAGAGTGTAGATATCGTAAATGCATTTATCTTACTAATAGAACAACGTTGAATCAAGTTATTTTGCAAATCAGTCTTTTATATCTATAGAGAAATAATCATTCCAAGGTCAGGTTTAATAGCACAGATTGCAAATTGACATTTACTGCAGGCTCTCGTAAACTACCCTACCATTTATTTTTGCACCGTTCTTGTCAAATCTGCAAAATATTATAAGGCCATTTTTGTTTAAAACTTATTGCAAACACCAATATTTTTTATAAGTATATAACTAGCAATGGAATATTGCTGTGAAATTGGTATATCTAAGAGGTATGTAGAGTCAATTGATGAATCATTATGAATATGACAGTGTCTGCGTAACATACATATGTGTGGGTCTATATATAGAAGAGAGGGACAGTAGAGACAAGAGGTGGGTGATAGTAGGTGGGGGTGGAATAGGAAGTATACATCTATAAGAGTTAAAGAGAGGAGACACATCAAGAAGCAAAATGAAGAGGTGATGAGGTAAGTGGGAAACATGGGGATATAAAGTGGTAGAGATAGGGATGGAAAAGAGGGAGAAAAAGAGATCGATAAAGTTAAAAAAAGAACACAATGAAGGTGAGAAATATATGCAACTTGATATAAAAAAAATGTGGCAAGTGATATGTAGAGAGGGATAGGAAAGGAATATAAGAGATTAAGGTAGAGGAGTGGAGAAGAAATGTAGGTAGAGATACAGATAGAGATAAAGAAATCAATTTAGCCTTTACAAAGCTATAAATTTTGAGATAGCGAGGGAAACATGAAGTTGTCTTATGGGTGAGGAGCATGTGGAGATGGATATAAAGAGTTAGAGAATTATACATAAAAATATAGAAAATGGGAGAGAAATAGAAAAAGGATGGACAAGCCAAGACATGTAAAAATAGGGAATGATAGGGAGAGAGAGAGGGAGAGAGTGACAAAAGAGGGAGAGAGAGATATGATAGGGAGAGAGAGGGAGAGAGTGATAAAAGAGGGAGAAGAATGAAAGAGAGAGTGGAAGTGTGTAAGGAGATATGGGGGGTGGGTGGGCAGAGGGGGGGTGGTGTGTGGGTGGGGAGAGATAGAGAGAATAATCAAATGACATGATATCAGGGGAATAACTCCCAAGGAGAGTTGAAATTTTTAAATAATTGGCCTCGACCAAGCCTTAATAATTTAATCTCTTTGTCTCTCTCTTGCTATAAATTCTAGTTTAGGTTTTAATTTAAAAATTGATTTGATAGATAAATTAAATTTTAATAGAAAAGCCAGGAATTTGAATTTAGCTCAAGAGAAAGAGAAAAAAAGTTGATTACACATTTAAATATAAATAAATTTCTTTGGAATGGATAATATTCTATTTAATATAAATTAAGAAGTGCAACTCAAAACAAACCATACTTTTTAGTCAAATATTTAATATTTAAAGTTCTTTAGAAAATTGAAAGTTGTAACCCCAAGTACCAAACATATAATATTTAGATATTCTTAGAAGATCACTTAATCAAACAATCTGCCACTTTTTTCCATTCACTAGGAATATGTGCTAAAGAAACACAATAATTTTTCTTTTGGAAAGATTCAAAATCTAATTAGGCCCTATGAGAAGGTTTCTAGTTAACTTTAGCTATCCTTCACTCATTGAACCAATCCACATTAATATTAGAATCAAAATAATAGATAATCCTCCTATGAAGGCAGATCCCTCTTTGTTGATATGTTTCGACTGATCAGGAAAGTAGCATTTGCCAAGGTTGACTTTTCAAGGGTTCTTCGGTTATCTTGTCAAAATTATCTAGCCCTAATTTTGTAAAAGGGAAGAGCTTGAATAAAATGTCTTAGGGTTAGGGATTTCATGAGGCATGATAAGATAATAGCTTCTTGCAATGGTATTGAACCTTAAGGGATTACAAAGTGTAACTAGGTTGCAATCATAGGATAATAAAATTATTAGACTCTATGTTTAGTGGACAAAGCCCAAGGATTAGGTGAACCACATTAAATATTTGTGTCTTGTGTTCTCTTATGTGTACTTTATTAGTTTCAAATATTAGATATATTTGTAAGTAATTTTTATTTATGTCTTGTTAATCCTAAGAAGTGGTATTGGATTAGAGCCTACTTATTTCAGTTATCATTCGCACAACATTCTCAAAGTTTAGTGGGAGCAATGGAAGAGAATAGTAAGCTAAAGGTTAATAATTTTAGTGGGTAAAATTTTTGGTTATGGAAAATGAAAATGGAAGATTATCTCTATTAGTAGGTTGCAGTCATTACAAGAAAAATCCAAGAAACTAATTGATATGATAGATGAGGACTGAGATATTTTGGATAGAAAGACACTTAGAAGTATTTTTTTATGCTTGGCACAATCGATGATATTTGATATTGCATAAGTGAAGACGACTAATGAGTTGATGTGAATCCTAGAAAAGATGTATGAAATATTGCCTACTTCAAATTAGCTATTTCTTATGAAGCATTTATTTAATATGAAGATGGAAGAAGATTGATCTATTGTAGATCATTTAAATAAGCTTAATATATTTACCAATTAATTATCTTTTGTAAGTGTTAATTTTGATGAAGAAATTATGGTTCTCTTGGTTTTGTGTTCTTTGCCTAAAAGATGGAATGGCTTATTAATATCTCTGAGTAATTTTTTTTCTTGATGTAACACCTTAAAATTTGATGTTGTTATTAGTGTTATTCTAAGTGAGGTAACTCATAGATAAAGCTTAGGTGGATCTACATCAGGAAGTGTTTTAAATGCACCAAGAAGAGGTAGAATGAATGAGAGATCAAACAATTTAGGAAATCATGAAAAATCAAGAGGAAAATCAAAGGGGCAGATGTATCACTCAAGAGGACCAAGAGATTATTGGTACTGTGGGAAACTAGGGCATAATAAGAGATATTGATGGACTCAAAATAATAATGAAGGAAACAATCAAGAAGGAAACATGGAGGAAAATGTGGCATGTAATAAATTCGAAGAAGATGCTTTACTTCTTTCTTGAGAAATTATTGATGATTCATGGATTTTAGATTCAGAGGTTTCATTTCATGCTACTCCCCATAGAGTTTATTTTCTTGATTATGTCCAAGGGGATTTTTGGCTTGTTTACTTGGTGGATAATGAACCCCATCAGACTATTGAAAAGGGAAAATTATGATTAAGTTGTAGAACGGGAAACATTGGCTATTACAAAAGATAACAAATGTTCCAACACTAAGTAGAAATTTAATTTTAGTAGAGAAATTGAGTGATGAAGGTTTCACAACCACATTCAATGATAAAAAAATAGAAGGCTCCAAAAGGTTCCTTAGTAGTAGCAAAAGATATTAAAATAGGAACCTTATATCTTTGTACAGGTCATATTGTTCCTTCTACTTCAATTGTTCAAGAAAAAAAGGAATGCTCAAGAACAATTGTTGTAGTTGAGAAAGTAGAAAAAGTATTTGTTGTAGATTCTGGAAGAAGACCATGACACAAAAAAAAATGGCGCATGAGTGAGAAAGGTATGAAATTACTTCATTCAAAGAATGACTTGCTAGGTTTGAAATGTGCCAATATGGTTTTCAGTGAAATATATATGTATGGAAAACAAAAGAGATTTACTTTTATGAAGAGTTAGAAGGAAAATAATAGTGGAAAATTAGAGCTTATGCATAGAGATGCATGACTACCAAATCATGTATCTTCCCTTGGTGGCTCTCATTATTAGGTTACATTTATTGATGATGCAACTAGAAAAGTACAAGTCTATTTACTTAAAATAAGCTATGAGGTATTTGTAATTTTAAAGAAATGGAATGATTGGTTGAAAATGAGACTTGTAAAAGGATAAAATACGTTTGACTTGATAATGGTGGTGAGTATTGCAACAATGAGTTTGAAGATTATTGATAAACTAATAATATTCATAGGTAGAAAATTGTTCCAAGCACTCCACAAGGAAATGAAGTGGTTAAACATGTGAATGTGAGAGCAATGGAGTAAGCAAGGAGCATGAGGTTACATGCTAGGCTACACTTAAATATGTGGGTGGAGGCTATCAATAATAGTATATATTTTATCAATAGATATCCCTTTATTCCTTTAGACTATGGTGTTCCATAGGAAGGATGGACTATCTAGAATGTGAGTTATTATTTTCTCTGAACTTTTTTTTGTGAAGCATTCACACATATAGATTCCAAAAATAGAACCAAGCTGGAAGCTAAGTAAAATAAATGTGTATTTTTTGGATATGTCATTTATGAATTTGGTTATAGGCTTTGGGATTTTAAAAATCATAAAATTGTAGAAGCAGGGATGACATACTCAATGAGAAAGTGTTGTACAAATATATGTTGCACAACCATGAGAAGAAAAAAAATAATTATGTAGTGCTTGATGATAATCAAAATTATGATGTTCTAATAGTCCCTCATGCTTTGCAACAACCGCAACAATAAATACCATAGACCTTAGTGAATGCAAGATGATGAACAAGGCTATGTATACCTTAATAAATATTTTCTCCCTTTTTGTGTTCTATTTTATTAATCTAGTTTCTAGTGAACCTGAGTGTTGTGATGAAGCTATGTTGGTGAATACAAATCTTTAGTAAAAGTCTACAGTAACACAAGAAATGAAATATTTAATGAAAAATAATATTAGGATTGAAGAAACATAAGTAATAATTACATGCAAATATAACCAATATCATAAAATAATAAATCACATAGAAGAGAACACAAAAAAAAAAAAGATTTAATGTGGTTCACCCAATCTATGCACTACATCCACAAATAGGGAGTCCAATATTCTTATTATCTAGTGATTAAAGCCTAATTACAATCTATAATCCATTATAGCTAAATACCATCACAACAAGCTACAATCTCATCATACATAATAAAATCCCTAATCCTAAGGAAATTTATACAAGGCTTTTGATGCTTATAAAATTAGGGTTAGAATAAATTACCACCCAATACAAAAATAATAACCTAAATCTTGTACAATAAAAAAGTTGATCAAGCTTTGATGGAAGTTTCCCACTAAAACACCTATGGGGGCATTTCCCCTTGACCCCACCCTATAATACAATGAGGAGCACATCTGGGGCTTTCTCAGAGACCCCACAAGGGGAACTTCCCCTTAACCCCATCCTGGGGTTATAACCTCCAAACATTCATAGTAAAATCTAAGGGGGAACTGGACTAAATGAACTCAAAAAAAAAAACCTTCACTTTGATTAGGTTCCATATAACAAAAAATAAGACTTGCAAGTTATGCAAGTTACCTATAGGTAAAATGGATTTACAAAATAAATGGGTCTATAGGTTAAAAGAAGAGGATGGAGGTAACACATACTTAAAGCCATTCTAGTGGTAAAAGGATTTGCATAGAAAAAGGGCAATGATTTGTGATTCAAGATCTAGAAAGACAATTGAAATCTCATGACATGATGTGGTTATTCAAGACCTCCATGATCCTAATTTTGTTATTGTTATAGGGAGTGTTGATCTTTAGTCTCACTTATATTTGTTCAATGACTTTGAGAGTTTTGATTCTAGAGGCGTTTCTCTCATTTCTCATGAAAAAATAGTGAAAAAACTTTGGCATGAGCATTTTGGCCATGTCAAGTATAGATATCTACAACATATGAGTACACAAGAGCTAGTGATTGGGTTGCTCAAATATCTTGTACTGACAATGTGTGTCAAGGTTGTGCACTTGGAAAACATCGTAGAGATTCTTTTCCAACAAGTAGATCCACATGTGCTAAGGCACCATTGGAGTTGATAAATAGTGATCTTATGTCATTTACCACTTCATCTTTTTCAAGTGGTTGATGTGTGCTCACCTTCATAGATGACTTCTCTAGACGCACATGGACATACTTTCTAAAGTACAAGTATGATGTGTTTGATTCCTTTCAAATCTTTAAGACATTTTTGGAGAAGCAGTCTGGTCTATCTATCAGACATATACACACTAGAAATGTGGGGGAATATGTGAATTATTCTTTTAGATATTTTTGCACTAAGCATAGTTTACAACATCAGCTCTCTATTCTCTATACACCTCACCAAAATGGGGTTATAGAGACAAAGAACAAGACATTAAGGGAGATGGCCAATTCTATGATTCAATCAAGATCTACAAGTTCTTCATTGTGGGCTAAAGCTATCAATTATGCCAACTATATTTAGAATAAAATGCCTCACAAAGTATTGCAACACATGACTCCTGAGGAGGCTTGGACTCATGTCAAGCCTGATGTTTCTACTTTCCATATTTTTGGTAGTGAAGCATGGGCATTTATTCTAGATGCTCAATAGAAAGACAAGGAGAAGAAGAGCCAACGACTCATTTTTGTTGGCTACTATGAGGATGTAAGGGTGTAGAGGTTAAATTATACTCTAATTCTAGGGATGTCTTGTTTTAGTGAGCTGTTTAATTTGATGAGCATTATCCTTTGATGGATCCTCCATCTCTTGCTTCTTCCTCATTTCCTAGTACTTCCTCTACTCTACAATATTACACATTCTCTAAGGAAGATATAGTTATTGATCCCACTTCACCACCTATACCAGATGTTCTGTGAGTACCCAGGTGAGCTCATGATACTATTGATGTAGCTAGACCTTTGGTAGGTGATCCTATAGATTCTCATCGCACTCATGCTTAGGCTGCAGGTAGTGGCCTTTTGAGTCATGCCATTTTAGATGACCCTCAATGTTTTTCATAGGTGTCAGGACACTTAAAGTATGACAATGCTATGGATGAGGAGTACTCTTATTTGATGAAGAACCACACATGGGATCTTTATCCTCTTTCGAAAGGAAGAAAGTTGGTTTGGTGCAGATGCGTGTATCATACCAAGTATGTCACATATGGTTTTGCTGATAGGTACAAGGCATATCTTCTTGCAAAGGTTTTTTCATAGGTTGATGGTATTGGTTAGTCTGAGACCTTTTCCACTGTTTCCAAGATGAATTCTACTTTCCTTGTATTCTCTCTTGTAGCTTCACATGGATGTACAATTTTTTAGATGGATGTGAAGAGTGTCGTTTTGCATGGATACCTTCATGAGGAGATCTATATAGAGAAGCCTAATGGTTTTTTCCATGACTCTTCATTAGTATGTCGACTTCAAAGGTCTTTATATGGTCTCAAACAAGATTCCTTCTTGGTTGCTTCATAGTTCACTCAGTGTCATTCTTATCCTATAGTTTACATTCAACATCATGGGATAGACTTATTGATACTTGGCCTTTGTGTTGATGACATCATCATGACAATAAGTTTAGCCTCTATGATATGGAGTGTTCAACAAGCATTGAGAGAGTAGTTTGAGATGACATACCATGGACTTCTGCATTATTATTTTGGGCATATAGGTTGTTTTTTCTTTGGATGCGATAGCCATACTTTGGTAGAAGTATGCTCTTGATATGCTTCAAAGATTCAACATGCTTGATTGCAAGCTTTCCCCCACACCTTTTCAGTCAGGTGATGTTTTATCTACCACTTTCTCTACTCTTACATTTAATTCTACTTTATACAGACAACTTGTGGGACTTGTCTCTCAATTCTCCCATGATCCTCATGAGATTCATTGGAAAGATTCCAACCATATCTTGAGGTATGTTAAAGGTACAATGTGTTATGTAATTCACTATACATTAGGGGATCCTCACGTTGTCAATTTCATAGATTTATATTGGGCTAGTGATATTGATGATCATAAAGTTCTACTTTTGGTTTTGTCTTTGTCTTGGTTCTAGTCCTATCACATGGTCTTGTAGGAAGAAACATGTTCATGCATTATCATCTAAAAAGGTTACATGGAAACTGTATTGGCTAGTTAGAAGGATTTGTGGCTTCGAGAGTTGATGATAGAGTTTGGATTTCCCCTTGATAGTCCCACGTTTCTATGGTGTAACAATTAGAGTGCCATACAAATTTTATACAACCTAGTTGAGCATCAACAAACCAAGCATATTGAGCTTTGCATGCACTTCATCAAGCACTTGATTCAGGATGGCACTTTGAGCTTGGAGTACATTCCTACTACTTAGTAGGTTGTAGACATTTGCACTAAACCTTTTTCATCCCCGTGGTATCTTCAACTACATTATATGCTTGGGGTGAAGGAAATTTTCCTTGTTGGATCTTAGTGATGAGTCATTCTTTCCTTCTTTTTCATGCTATCTCTTTTTGGAGTATATTTTACCCCACTTGGTTTTCTCTATTTGAGTGCACCTAAAAATCAGCAATTGATGTATGATTTGAAAAAGAGAAAAGTTGTGATCTCCATTGTCTACAATTGGATTGATCAAGTGGTAAATCTGATCTCTAAGCTCATATGAGATCTACATAAAATCTTCACTCTAGTTGAGGTCATAGCAAATGAATCTCACCTTTAAGTGACAATCTAGAAAGGAGAAGTAGAAGGGTTGTTAGCCATGGTCACTCAAGTCATAGAGATTGAGGAATATGGTTCAAAAAAATTCCTGGAGGAGAATCCATTGTAACATGTTGATGCAGGGTTAGTTCATGTTTTGCAATTGAATATAGCTTGGAGTGTATCCAATTAAGGCTCAACCATCTACCACATGCAATTTTTTGAAAAGGAATCCAAAAATACACTAGAGAGTATGAAAAGGGAATTCTAGATGATCGGTTCAATTCGCTATACACCCTTTAAAGAAGGAGGTACTAATATAAAAAGCATGGTCAAGGAGTATGGAGAGTACCTAAATCTAATTACAAGCCAACTTGATCTTTCCATGTCTAATTTGACCAAGGTGGCCAAATTTGAAGCAATGATAGACATGTGTAATGGAAAACTCCCTGAATGCCTTAACATTGTGTCTAAGATGAAAGAGGACAAAGACACATGGGAGAACTAGCTTCAAAGTATAACAAGCATGTATACAACTGTGATGTCTGAGTTCATGAGTGCACTTAGAGCATGGAAACTAGCATGAGGACCAATCAGTGTAGAAGATGATGAGGATGAAGAGGATTCACTGAAGCAACAAGGAGATGATTAGTGCTAGACAGTTTATTTCTTTATTTATTTTTAGATAAAACTTTTAATACTTATTTTTTTGGTCTATGTACCTATGGATTGGTTATTTCAACTACTTTCTTGAATTGTCTGAGAATTCAACTTTAATGGAGATTCTTGGACATATCTCTATTTATACATGAAACTCAGTAGTAGTAGTGGTTGGCAGTTTTTGAGTGATATCAACACTAAAGAGTTTAGTTTAGTATTTTTACTTTTGAATTTCTTGCAAGTATTTTGAATTGTTACCAATATATAGAAATTGAATGATTTTTGGAATGAATGAAGATTTCATAAACTATTCAAAGACTTTGTTCTTTGATTTATTCATGATTGGTTTAATTTTTATTTGATTTTGAATTGTTAAGCCTTTTCCTATTACTAGATACAAATATAGTGTAGATTCTAAATAATTATTTGATTCATTACTATCCATCATGAAAGCATGTGTTGATAGAATAACCGCCTATTTCCATTATTATATGTGTGGTTCATTTTTTTTGTTTGTATTTATCTAATTTCTCCCTCTATCTAAGAATATACAAGAAACATTATTTCTTTCTAGTTAAAATTAATTCATATTCAAAAATACTTTTGTTGAACATCTAATAAGGGAGTTGAACCTTAGTAAAATTTAGAGAAGAATCAAAGAATAATGATTCTTCAATTATTGGAAAGTTATATTTGTCTTAAGAGTTGAGTATAAAGAGTTTTAATAGTTTATTTATTGAAAAGACAAATCTATTTACCAATAGATAACACAGTACATCATAAGAGAGGTTTAAGTGTGGAGAATTTTTTTTAGTAAACTTTAACAATCTATTTATAAAAATCCTTATTGATCTTAGTAGTCATGCTATTATTAAGAATTTTCAGTTTGTAGAAAATAGTGTTGTCTCAATGCTTGGAAAATTCCTTGTTAAGATAAATAAAAGGTTCATGAGGAAGGCACATGTCTTCTATTAGAGTGGGGTTTTTATTGCACTAAAAGAATGATCTATGAATGGATGATACAATCACTCAACTTATAGTACATGAGAGGTGGTTAAGCCCTTGTCCTACATCCCAAGGGGAGGGTTGAACATTTTTCCAATAATTTCTCCCTTGACATTACCTTAGGGTCTAAGGACTCAAACTCATGACCAAACTTTGATATGACTTATTAATGTAAGGTTGTTATTGCACCAAAATGGCGATCTGTAAATGCACGATACATACACTCAACTTATAGTAAACAAGAGGTGGTTAATCCCTTTTTACAAATGCTAATGGAGGCCTTTTACATATTTCCATCATCTTCCTCCTTCAATTATAGTTTGAAGAGGTAATATTGATGGATCTTCCCATGGGAATATTGGTTTTGTAAGAATCAAGGACATTGGAAACTTGGAAGTAATAGTCATGGTGTGATTTATTGTTATTTAAAAAGAGAACATGATGAATAATATGATGGATGATCTAGCTATTTTACATGATATTAAAATAGTGTTAGGATTAATGAGATAGAAATAGAAATTACATGCAAATATATCTAGTATTTGAAAATAATAAAGGATAGAGAAGAGATTAAAAGATAGAAAAAATTAATGTGGTTCACTCAATCCCTCGGCTACATCCACCAAATAGAGAGTCCAATATTTTTATCATTGAATGATTACAGCTAGATTACAATTTGTAATCACTTATAATGTAATACCATTGTAAGAAGCTACTACCTCATCGCTCCTCATGAAATTCCTAACCATAAGAAATTTTATACAAGTTGTTTTCACTTTAAAAATTAGGACTAGATAATTCTGGCATGTTAACATAAAAAAAACCTTGGCGAGTCAACCTTGGGAAATGGTTCATGAGTCAACACAAAAAGCTTTAACAAGTCAACAAATTTATTTTTCTTCAAGGTGATGCTTTGAACCCAAAACAATTTATGAAAAGTGGAAATTAGTTTCCTTACTAGTCACAACTTATAATCAAGCTCCCACTTGGGAACTGATTATGCTTTACACTAGACAACAATATCCCACTTGGAGATAGATCCTATAAGAATATCACAACTCCATGAAGCTTTGTCTAGATCAACCAAACATATACATAATTATTCTTTTATTTTGTTTATTCTACAAGGCCAACTAAAGATGAAGAGAAGTTTAGCTTCTCCCTTTTCATGACCTTTGTATCTTGTCTAACTTTAACTATCCACTATCTAAAATTGGTTGAATGGAATAGTACCGCAACTATATTTTTTTTTGTCCTTGAATGTAGCGAAGAACTCTTGAAAATATGAATGGAACTTTGACTATTTATATACACATAATTATCCCTCTTTGGACATCCCAATTATTCTATGAACAATTGAAGCCATATCATCTCCATGCTTTCCCCCTATAGTAGTAACACACTCTACATCTATAGTGGATAAAGTATTGACCTATTTTTTTGGTAAACAAGAAATGAATTCATTACCGTCCCACCAATAGTAAATTTATAAGTGTTAGTACTACACCTAGTATAAAGATGTCCTACAAAATTTGAGTTACCATAGCCTTGTAAATTAGTAGTAGATCCCCCAAAAAGTAAAAATTTATTGGATGTTCCTTTCAAATATCTAAGAATCCATTTGATTGCATTCCAATGCTCAATCCTAGGATGACTCATATACCCACTAACAACTCTCACTGAATATGGAATATATGACCTAGTATATACCATTGTGTACATTAAGAATCCTATAACTAAAGCACAAGATGCATTAGACATTGTATACCCCTCTTCTTGTGTCTTTGGACACATCTCCTTAGTCAATTTGAAATGACTAGGGAAAGGTGTCCTGGTAGCTTTGGCATTCTCCATAAAGAAATGTTACAACATCTTCTCAATATAATTATCTTGAGATAATGTAATTTTTTTGTTCTTCCTATCTCTACAATTTTTCATACCAATGATTTATTTTTTTACCCTGAGATCCTTCATAGAAAATGAATGTGAAAACTATTGTTTTCACCCATTAATGTGATCCATGTTAGACCTAGATATAACCATATAAACATATAAATATAAAATAATGTTTTTTTATTCATCCAACCTCTTAAAGTTAGAATAATTATCTGAATAATATAGAGTGTATCCATGCTCATGCATAAAATTGTCAAACTTAAGATACCATTGTCGAGGTGCTTGCTTTGAAACCCATATAAAATTTTCTTAAATATTCACTATAAATTCTACTTCTCTTTGACCTCAAATTCTTGTAGTTGTGAAATATATATTTATTGAATGATTTGAGCAAAATGCAACACAAATCCCTCAAATACTTGCATGTAAAACCCTATCACAAAGAAGAAAGAGACAAGAAGAGGCAAATATTTTCTCTAAAAATATGCAAATTGTATTCTCAAAAATGAAAAAGGTAGAAGATAATTACAAATGATCTATCCTTATAGAAGGATATTGAAACCCAAAAATGGTAACCTAAAAGGTAAATTCTATTTAACAATTACTAATTAATTATTAAATGAGAATGCAAAAGCTACATAATATGAAATTTTAAGAAGGGAATAAAGTGAATTTAATAAATCAAATTAAATTAATTCTTCAATATAACAGACTTGGGTCAAATGTGATTCATGATTGATCCTTGGAAGTTGAACTATACCCTTATAGTAAACTTATATATTCAGCTATTATATTTATTTATGCCTTTAGATTTTTCTTCTATATTCCACCTTTTAAGATTGCAGGAAAATTTGTTTGGTTGATGGCTCTACCTAATGCTCTTTCGTCTCATGGTTGATTGCTCCAAGGTTTATGTGCATAACTTCAAAGTTACTTAGATCAAGCTCATTTTTACCCTCTTTGTGATTATATGTAGCCACTTGAACACTGCTCTTACTTGTTGCATTGTGAAACACTATCCTGGCTATGCTCTTAGTTATCTTAGGTTTTGGAGCCCTAGTAGTGTACTTCATCATGATGTCATCTACTAGAAAAAAATAGGCACCAAGCTCTATTTATTATCAATTGATGAAACTAACAAATTAGGAGTGGAGGTGACATCTTTTTGAGTTTCACTATCCTTAGCTAGAGTACTCATGACTTCTATTCTCTATGAAGATGTGTCCACTATCATTTGGACTCATTGATGGGTGCCAATAAGCTCACCAACCTACTCTTTTTTGGGTTCACTATTGACCTAAATAACTTCTTTAGGTCCCATTGGTGTTGAGATTTTGGCCTTGCTTTTGGAACAAGTTTTATGCACTAAAGAAGAATCAATTCCTTTGACAGTACTAGCTCTTGAAGGTCTCATTTTACCTACAAATTTAAGGGTCACATTAGAACATTTAGTAACATTTTTTAATCTTTCCAATAGTTTTTTCTTTCAATGAAAACTTTTTTCCTTTTCAAGATGTTATCTTTTTCTTCAGAATCCTAGTTTATAAAAGCTCATTTATAAACTAGGGATTCATCTATTTGAATGCTAATAAGATCTGACTCATCCTCTTTGACACCTATGGTGTCCTCATCTATGCTCATCTAATACAACTCAATCTAAGAAGTGGTAAATTTGGAGGATTCTCTTCTACATACTTCCAACTCATCTACATAATCCTCCTAGAAGTCCTTGACATTATGAATAGGCAAGAAATTTATATGGATTCCAAACAAGCTATGATATATCCCCTTATTATAAAAATTGCACCTAGCACATGATAGAAGCAAAAACTAAAGTTGACTAAGTTTGAACTTATACATATGGTATCTTCCATACTTCTATAGGTTAATTTGCCTAATTTAAGTAGTAATATGATATCTAATATTTCTTCATCATAAAACTTGTTTATGATAGAAACTAGTTGTCAAGATGCCTCTGCTAGGATAAAACAATCTAGAGCATACCATGGAAGTCACATGGGTTCATCATCAAAACCTCCAATCCTCAAATAAGTAAATTTAAGATATTGAATGTATATACTTCCATAGGATTGAAGTAATTTTAGAGAATCATGAGAGAATCTACAATGAGGAGAACCCATTATTTCAAGACATAGCTTTCTTGGAAAAATATCATGAACTTTTGTGAAATTGTCCAAGGCTTTGTCTTTATGTAACATAGGGAAATAGTTATACACAGTGATACCTTTAGTCTAGGGTTCATGAGGTAAATATTACAAATCCTAGTTATTGGCTAGCATGTACATCAAATATGAGGACATATAAAAGTGTTTCTTTAGGTTCAATGTGTTGGCGTTTGAAAATCCTATAGGTTTCCAATTACCCCGATGAGAATAAGAAACATCTAGGGGTAGCTAACTCCCATTTTCAACATGCCATTTCAGACACCAGGCCAACTATAAGGCTTGACCCTTCTTCTACTTCAGGCTCTACAAAACCTAAGTGGGTGGACCTCAGATTGAATTCATATGGTACCAGTGCAAAACATATTCTTGAATCTATCAAAGCAAATTTAACTCTTATATCTCCTAATACTCATGCAATGACATAGATCTATAGTAGCTAAATTCAAATCTATGAAATTCACATGTTGAGTGAGGGTATCCTATTATAGCTCTTCAACATGAAAGGGGAGAAGCATTTAATTAATAATGTTGAAATCAACAAAACCCCTAATATGCAATAACACGAATGAGTGATCCTATAACTCTAGTGGGTAGTCCATACAAGGAACTTTTGAAGACAACAAAGATTCTCTATTAGAAATAGAAAACTATGGCAAATGGTCCTTAACCTTAGAATTTGAAATAATAATGACATTGTTTCAAGAAGAATCCATTGGCCTTGTCAAATGTGAAACCTTCTATGTTTTGATATCCTGAATTAGAACCTCTCTATCTGGGTGCCTGCAATTCCTAGCTTGCCTGCAATAGTCCATAAGCACATCCATATCAACTTCAAGAGAATTACACATTGCTAAATCTCTATTGGTATTTTTTGATTCCTTAGATGGTTTTATACTAGCAAGAACAAAAAAACTATCCACAACAAGCATTATTGATGGTGTAGGATTCACTTGACGTGCTTAATACTAAGAAGTCACATGCAACATAATCAGTAGAAGATATGCCTTCTATGCATCCCTATATAAGAAACTAGTAGCTTAATGTAATTCATGACATGTTCAACCTTCAAAATTAGTTAGCAACTCATCTTTTGTAGTCTTCTCTCAAGATTGGAGTTGAACATATTTGGGCAACATGCTTTATTCCTTTTTTTTGCATCAATATTTAAGAAACAACAATCTCCTCTCCTTCAAGAAAAATGTGTTTTTGTTCTTTCTTGCTAATCTTTTATTCTTTGATGTCTTGTTCATCTAATGAATTTAACCGAGCTCCAAAGTGGGTCCGGCTATTTTTTTTTCATTTTCGAACAACTGAACCTTCAAACTAATCCATTGAACGCATCATACTAATTAGAACCAAGTTCAATCACTAACAAATCAACTGAAACCCATTTGATCACTGATCTACAAACTATTACTTTTGCATTAGGAGGTCCTTTGACTAGCCCTAAAAATAGACCAAAACAACTAACTAGGCTTCGAAAACAAACACATTGATTCTTTGTTCCACATACTTGCACCCTATCAAAACTCATCCCATGATGAATTCTCAGTCAAAAGTTATCGACTGTCAAAGTTACCCTTCCAGAGCTACCTGCAAGAAAACATGTCAGAAAGCAACAAGACACATTCGTAATTGGCTTTGAAAATAGGGCAAAATGATACTTGGGAGAACAAAAACTAGGGTGTTGGGTAACTATCATGAGGAGAGTATGGATCTGTGATTTGGGCTCAGGACAAATAACTAGGTGCAAATGGTAAGGGGTCAAAGTAGGCTACTCAAAATTTGATGACTAGGAGCAATGGCAAAAAAGTGATTTTTACAAATAGAATTGACCTAGAAAAGTGTGCAAACATATTCATCAAGACTTGAAAATTGGCACACTTGAAGTATTTTCAGAGTTCAACATAGTGGTAGAATCCATTCGATCTCACCTATCATAGATTTTGAGATATTTTATCATGAATAGGGGTTCCAACAAATTTGCAAATGCTGACACCAGTAAACAGCTAGAAATTGCATTTGGATTCACGTTTGATAACTGATCAAATAGATTCATCATAAGCTCAAACTTGAAACATGACAAGTCTTTGACCTGTAAAATGCAATGCAAAAGGAATTTTAACATTTTAGTCAACTGGGTTAAAATCATAACACATCAAACAGGGCCTTCCAAAATTATGAACTATTCATATCAGCATGACATCAATAAATGACCAACTTTGAGGGATTCAAAACCTAGTCAAATGGATTCAAATGACTCAAAATATGAAACATAGGCTCTTAGGTATGGGCACTAGACACTCCCAAAGTGGCAATTCATGAAACATCACCAGGTGTGAGATATTCAATGCCAAACATGGCCTCCTATTATTGTTTGACACAGGTGAAAATGTAGATTTGACAATTGCTCAAAATGGGTCTTCACATAATAGCTTAGAATTCAATTTAACTTCATGAAACACATGGATGCACTAAATGGAAGGTGTTAGAAATATTAAACACCTCACAGGTCTCAAATGGATATCTGGGTACATGCACATTTAAAAGGATTTTAGAGGACTTAATTTCTCAATGGGACTCAAAATTAGGGCTACAATTTTGAGCACCAATGCAATGTCCACTTGAGCTAGTTCCTTAAAGTGCTAGCAATTAACTCAACCCAGTCCAAAAACTATGACCCTTCCAACACTATCTAAATGTAGAAATACATCCAATTTTTAAATAGACTCACCTCTGGAGAACCAAATATTTTGTATAGCAAAACTATTATGTCATGAAAGTGTAGGGACATATGATCATTTTGAAGGGTTTTCAGCAACCTAGATCCACATTTACAAAATGATATAGTTCAACTCCTTTCTATTATGTTCTTACAGACATCTAGGGTTTTCGAAAACTTCATCAAAGATGACACTGCAACATGGATTCTATGGTAATGCTTAGCAACATAGTCCCATCCATTTTCAAAATATTATTGGTGGGTACATCATACATTTGGATACATTCTTGGATCAATTCTGGATAGGGATATGTAGGTGGGAATGTAGAGGACATAAGAAAATTACAATGCAAGACTTTTGTGGAAAATGGTTTTGAAAGCCTTTCACCTAGCCTTTCTATTATTCCTTCTAGGTCAGCCCCTAAGTGGTTTGTATCTATTATGATAGGTGACTTACTATACAGACTACGAGTATTTCCAAACATATGAAGAGTAGAATTCATGACTCATAACCTCACTTTTGGAAACAAAAGAAGTAGTCACTATCCTGCTTATCAAAAGATGATATGTACAAATGGGAAAAGTGAAACTTACCTAGTGAATAACAACTATTGCAACTATGAAAGCTCACTCTTTCTCTAGACTTCTGTAGCTAGCGTTTAAATCACCAGAGGAAACTTGTGCCTTTTTCAAAGAATGATTTACCTCATATAGATTTTGAGGCAAGGGAAAGACATTAATTATAAAATGGGGAAAATTAATTCTTTCATGCTATGAAAAATGGGAGATGGGACTGCTACAACATCTAGCATTAATTGACGAGCAAGGGATTCGAGTGATATTTTACCTTCACATGCGCCAAATCTTTACCTTTGATCCAAAAATCAATATCGTAGCATAATTATTAATGATGACCCAATCTCAAAATTTTAACCATTTTTCAGCTTTCCTTAAATGATTAAATTGTGTGCACATGAGTATGTTAGTTCTAGAATGGTGTCTAGCTATAGCACAATTTCTCTTTGAACTTAAAAATACTTTCGGGTAGGGCCCACCGTAAAGTGCCTTGTGAGAATAAAGGCTACATTGAAGGAACCATTGAACTTTTGAACCAAATATAAGGGGTACAAAGAGGTTTACCACTCCTTTTTACCATTCAAGAGTGGAAAAAAGTAGCTGAAGATTACTTAAAGAAACTTTGAACCTTTTAGTTCAATAAATATAACACACTTGGCATGAGGCTTAACTGGTCAACTTGGTCAATGATATAAAAAGAAAAAGAGAAGGATACCATTAGGAAATGGTCTATAGATGAGCTATTAAATTATTTAATTGCTCATCAATTAAAAATAATTATGAAAGACAAAACTGATGGTTCAAAAATAAACAATTCAAGCAGAAGTGAATCAAAAAATATATCAAATGAAATGGTGACTCTAAAAAATTCTGAATTAACATTATTCTAAGATATTTTTTGGTTCATTTTAAATGAATGATTCAAATTAAGTATAATAGACCCAATCCTTAAGATAATCTAGAGAAAAGAGGTTTAACATGAATGTCTTCGTAGACATTGTCAAAATTACAATAAAGAGGGAGCATGAAAACAAGAGTGATGCAACATCTCCTACAAATAATTCTAAATCACTCTATATAATTAATGTCATAAAATAAAATATTGGAAGTGTTATTTTCATTATTATAAGAAAGAGAACACATATAAAAAGTATGCGAACCCTCTTACACATATTCTAGTAGGTGAAATTTATCTTGAATTAATCACCACAATAGAAAAAAATTAATTTGTGACCAAGAGATTTTACTCCAAACCTACTTGCACTAAGGTTTATTGACCTAATGAAAAATAGTACTATTCAACACCAAATAGCTCTAGAAAATAGATAAATTTTCTTTAGGATCAAGACACTAGAATATTATGCCCTTCCCTTTAATAAAACTGCATAAAATTATTTCTAGGATCTTAGCATGCTCTTGCTAGTCATCCACATTATTGTTAATGTGAATATTCCAAGAATTCTTCAAGAAAGGCATGCCCAACTAACACGTAATATTATCTTTAAATAATCAACACTTTTTTGTCCATCTTGAAACAATATATTGCGTGTAGGCAAAAGATGAATAAACTCCTTCACCAATCACATTAGTTGACTACAGACCAAGACAAACCTCCTCCATTGGTTTGCGAACATATTCATGGTTAAATGCTTGCCAAAATTTAGTGAATTAAAATTACTTGACCATAAAAATTGGTAGAAAATTACATCAAAATACTTGTCAAACCTAGAAGAAATAACATGTACACAACATTTGCAAATGGAAAAATAATAAATAAAATACTTTACAAGACTCACTATTCCTATAGGTAATAACAATCTACAACTCTAACTAATAAATTTCCTCAAGTAATTTTTCAAAATGTGCTACAAAAAATCCCTATTTTTGCAATAAAAATTCATGAATCTAAAGATACACAAAACAAACATATCCTTCTTGAAATATGAGTCTTGGAAATTTTTTTCTAGATGAGATGAGGGGTTCAATTAAAGAAGAATATAGAAGATTTATATTTACATGTAATTTCCCAATTAAGTGAGCAATTCCACTCACAGGATCCAATTCATTAAAAAAATTTAAACATATTCAACCTCTTGAAATCTATGAATATGAGAAGTTTAGATAGAAATACAATACGTTGGACTTGATATATTTAGAAATATATTAGCTATTATACTCTATAGATATTGTTAATGGTTTAGATATCATAAAAAAATTTATGTAGAGAGTAGAATAAAATTTAATCAAGTTTTTATGCAAATCAATGTCTTCTATCTATAGAGAATAATCACTCTAAGCTCATATTTAATAGTGCACATTAAACATTAACAACTAGTGCAAGATCACATAGAAAGCAAAATGATTCATTTTTCTTTTAACTATTGTCACTTATTATAGAATATGTTCATGAGTGTAAAAAATTATAATACCTATACAAAATTTACTTGTAGTTTTTTAAAATTTGAATTATTCCACAAACTAATATTTTTATAAGTATTTAACTATCAATTGAATCAATTTTTCCAATGCCTATACCTAAGAGGTATACAGAGTTAATTAGTCAAAAATTGGGAATATGATCTAATTTGTGCAACAATAGCTTCAATTTAAATAAGTGAGAGTTTCATTAGAATCATCATCTATTTGCAAAAGTTCTATTAAAACTAAAACAAAATCATTAAATTAAGAATATAATAAAGCTCTATTACCGACAAGCTCAAGTCAAGTTCACAATAGGATTATATATATATATATATGAGGGAGAGATGAAAAGAGGGGTATCAATGAAATAGAGATTGTAGAGGGATAGAAATATAGAAAAAGATATTTATATATTACAAATAGAGAATTCTACAGGGGTAGAAAAGGGGGGAAGAGGGTGTGTTGAATTAGTATTCCAACACTTTAATCCCCATTAAATATTTCAAAACATAACCATATATTACATGCACAAATAAATATATGAGAATGTAAAGTAAAAAACACCAAGAAACTCATAACATCATGATTTTTTAAACTAGGGAAACCCCAGGCAAGGGAAAATCCTGATGGGGATGTTACCCATAAGAAATTGTACTAATCTAAAAGTTCTCTATAAGGAGAGTTGACTCTGTTAGGTGTCTATTATAAACATATAGTACATGAGTCCTTCTTAAAGTGATAGATTTTTTTTATAGGAATATACCTTTTAAGAAGTCTCAAACCTATTAAGATTTGTATTATAATGGTGCTCAGTGTTGATACAATGATATACAACCTACGTAATGAGATATAGATACTATAAATTTTCTTACTATATTAATATCTTATTAGTTCTTTATGTATCTCAAATCAAATTATTCCCATAGAGTAAATGATCACATATCACTATAAAAAAATCAATATAAGATCATACAAGAAGCTTTCATTTAATATTAATAACTTAACCATACATTACATTATCAAAATACCCTTCTTATAGACTCTTACAATTATCTTGTCTAGTTGGCCATAATGATCAAATATGTAAACACTTATCCAAATAATTTTACTTAAAATTTCTAATTTATAGTTAACATCTTAGATTCAATTTGAACATTTCCAAGTAATAAAACTAAGAAGGTTACTCAATCCCCAAGACCAAAATGTCAGATCTTTTCCTTATACTTAGTACTATATGATAAACACTGGTCTTCATGTTTTCAATCAAAAAAATATGCCACATAATATATTAATACTAGAGAACATAATTATATCATATAAAACTCCATTCTATCATAATATAAAATTATGGCCATTAGTATTAATATAGTGAAGATTAAAATTGTAGCTCTGTTGATGTAGTAATCATGTAACGTACTTAGGAAATTTTCTTATTAAAAAAAACCTTCTAGAGTCTATGTGACCTTACCTATATGTCATTTTTCCATAAACAAAAAAATGTATACCTTGATACCTACCAATTTACTATAAATCTCACACTTTGGCATCGTCAACAAAACTTCACTTGAAAATTTGACTAAGTGCCAAAACTATCAAAAGTTCAAATTTGTCGAAAGTATAACCAAATAGGTTTAAATTATTGATCCAAAAGGAAGAGTTGTCTATTTGTGTCAAAAATTGAGTCATTTACAAGGTAGGATTGGTTGATGATTAATGTGACCAAGCCATGCTATATAGGTTGAGTTGTGAATTAAGAACTTGTATAATTTAATGTTATATGTTGAGCAGTAGTTACTACTGAGAAAGCCAAAGCTTTTCAAGTACTATAGTGATTGGCAAGTTTTTCTAGGAAAGTAATCGATGCTAAGTGTTACAGAGGCTAAGTAATTTAATATATGTCAAATATAGTTTAGGTCAAGTAGTATTACAAAGTTTTATATATTAGTGTCAAACACTTAGTCATTCACAAGAAAATATTGGCCAGACTTCACTATGACCAAGCCATCCTATATAGCCCAAGCTGTAAATTAAGAACTTGTATACATTTCAAGTTAAGTGTCAAGTCATAGTTACTACTGAGCCAACCAAATGTCACTGACTACTCCAGTGATAGCCAAGTTTTCACAGAAAGTAATAGAAGTTGAGTGTTATAGAGGCCGAGCAATTTGGTATATGTCTAGTATAATTGAGGTCAAGGGACAACATGATGAAATAGTTTATGTTGAGTGCCAGTATGGTATAAGTGTCGAGTAACACAAAATTTCATATTTTTTTAGAATGGTGCAAAATCTTATGTAAATCATTTTTATCAAGATGGAAGTGTATTTTATAGTTCAACTACCTAGGCAAGGAGCTCATTACGGGTCAAATAGAGGATTATTAATCCCTATGTAAGGAAATACACCAATAAAAAATTTACATGGACTAAGTAGTAAAAGGAATAAATCTAGATCATTGATTAGGAACTAGAAGGATCAGCCAAACAACTATTTAAGAAGGGCTTATAAACTAACTCAAATGTGTTTTTTCATCTTCACAAGTGTCTTGATGAGGCCAATTATTGCCTCTATTTTATGTTAATTTTAATACTCTATTTTTAACACTACCAAGACATTTGTGAACTTATAACTAGTTGACCTTATGATAAAGTCCATATAGAACCATTAAACCGTGGGTAGATAGTTATGTCATATTTTGCCAATATTATACATATAATGCAGTATTTCATATAACCATCAAAATGTGTGTTCTAATATTTGGATTTAATTTTATTATGCTTATTTGCATAAATATTTCTACATCACAACTAACTTGTTAGGAAAGGAAGAAGCTAGAGAGTGGTTGACATCATTCAAGGAGAAGTGTCAAGGCTCAGCTATGACAGAGGAATCATGATGGCATCAGAAGACATGACTACTACAAAGGAGGAGCTATTATTCCAAGAATGTAGGGATGAAGTGTTACTATATTCTCTCTATGTTTACTATTGTGTTGAATTGGTTACCCAAAATTTATTGCTTATACCATGAGTTGTTATATTTCCTTCTTCTCCTTTGGTGGATTTTTAGTTAGTTTATTTTCTTTCCTATTTTTGAATAAGTATCGATCCTCTATTTATAGGGATTGGATTGATAGTTTTTTGTGGTTGGAAAAAGTTTAAGGAAAAATGTTGTTGTCTCTTGTAGCAAGTTATCTAAAATTTTATGTATTGTTCTTATGTAAGGAGTTTTGAAATATAATGCAGTAATTCTTGGTTTATATTCTATGTTAGTAGATTAGTAGAAGCCAACCAAGGGGGCCACTTGGGAGTTGGATTAGATTAGAGTAGTGTAGATTTACTTCTAACATTCCTAGTATTTCAGATAGAAGTTATAAGTTTCTTTCTACATCATCATAATTTGTGAATGTTTCTGTAGCATCTACAAGAGCAATTATAGTGGATGGTCTGGGTTGAAATTTAGGTTAGCATAGAGTTATATTTCCATCATTCATTTTAGTAAGGAGTTAAGTGTGTTACTTTCCTATAGCACTAGTGTAGGTTCTTTGTATGCATTTTACTTTCCTACAACATAAGCATAATGACTCTTTAAAGAACATAGTGTGCATACCATGTCGACCATTTGAAGTATACATCCCTAGATTGACAAATTAAATGCACCTTATGGTGTGAAAATTAATCCTTAGATTGAATAAAATATTCCTAGGTAAGGCCTTGGGCATGATTATCACACAGCTATTGTGAGGCAGACCATGTCTAATCAATAGGAGTTTGACTATGAAGTTTTGGAGGTGAATGATAGTTTTAAAGGCCAAAGCAATTGAGTAGTACTATGAATAGTTTTGAGAAATTTTATAGAAGATCAATCACAGAGAGGTGATAATAAATTGCATAGAGGAGATCATATATTAACATTGTATTGCAAAATGAAGGTTCAAGTATTGAACATTCTAACAGGTGTTTTAGGGTTCAAATATCTTAATGGAGTAGCTTTAACAAGATTTTGTACAAATCTCCTAATAGAATATTCACCTATTTGTGATGTAAGATCCATGAATCAAGGTAGGGCTTAATAGTCTTATAATCCTTTAATGAGACAAAGCCCTCATAAGAAAGATCATCAAAATTGATCAAATATTGTAGCCTTTACATGCACAACTTTATTTCTATAGTAGTGAATATTTTATGGTTGTCATCCCTAATACAATTTTACCTTTAGCTTGGAGGGTTTCTACATTACCAAATTTTTGTGTTAATGTGTTATGTGTTTATGATTTTTCATTCATGCAATTAGAAGTTAGATATGATGTTATGTAGTAGGGAATGATTACATTGATATGAGGTTAATATTCAAATGAGGGTCTATGTGAAGACATAAAAGATGTTTCATGTTTGAAGTGTTAAAATTTAAATAAATCCTAATCATCTACCCCCCCATCTCAATATATAACTTTCCCTATTAGATCTCAAACAATTGGTATAAGTGCTTTGCAGTCTTGGCATAAGTCTAACCACTTGGGAGTTAAACATCTTGAAGATGGAAGCCTAAAAATTAGGAAAGATCATAGGAAACTAGAACATTAATGTTTATCTTGAATTTGAACAAGTCAAGACTACCAAGGAGACAATGATGGAATCCTTGAAGGGAGGGAAAGAGATGGCGATTCAACAAAATAACATCGAATATGAAGAAGAGACTATTGAATAATTATTAGATGATGGAAATTCAAGCCAATATAATGCACCAATAGCATATAAGTTTGAAAGGAATATCATTATGAATGAATAAGTTAGAGCATTGAAAAGAGAACATGAGATGTAAGCAATAAGACTATGTTAAGTGATCAAACAAAAGAAAGAAGATGAGGAAGCCAAAGCAAAGGTTGAAGAAGACAAAGGAAATGTAGATGAAGATAAAAGATAGATGGCTAAAACACCTAATGAAAGGATAAAAAAGTACATAAGATGACTCACAACCAGTTTGACATGATCAATCAACTACTAAGCACAAATCATGATTTTGAAAGAAACAAGCTGGAGATTGCAAATTTGAAATTTGAGAATGATAGATTGGTGAATGAGTTTAAATTTGAAATGGAATTCTTTAAGAGGTTGAAAAAACCTAAAGAAGCTATGCAATTTCTTAATGAATAGATGAATGCACCAAGGAGACCTCATGACACCTCTAGAATAGGGTATGTGGAGTCCTTGTCAAGTGTTGAGATAGGAGAATTATCAAAGCAAGAAGAACAATAGAATGTGATTGAAAAAAAAAAGAACAAGAATCCTACATGCTATCACTTTGAAAAACTAGGCCTTACAAAAATTGTTTACATGAGCAAGATTGGTAAGTCAAATCCTAAACCCATATTTATTGATTATTATTTCACTTGTAGAAAACAAGGTCATTTGGCACATGAGTATAGACCAAATGTCAATAATAAAATAACTAATTATAGGTTTGAAGGTTATTATTAATCACATCAAAAGTATGGTCATCAGGCACAATATTTCAAGTCTAAATTAAAGAACAATTGGAAACCTATAGGTCAAGGCAAAGAACCTAAGAAAGGTAATACAATGCATTGGGATTACAAACTTGGGTCAATTGTCAATATTGTGGAAAATATGGACACATTATAGAAAATTATCCTAGAATTCATTTGAGAGGAAGATAAGGAAACTAGAGAAATTTTGGTTTAGCATTTTTCAACTATTACAAGTTTGGTCACCTAAGAATAGACTTCATGATCTTAGCAACGACACCCAATATTGAGGAGAACGACGAAAAGGAAAAGGTCAATACTAAGTAAGTGAGAACCTAGATGAATCAAACTAGGAAAAAGAAAACTAATGGAGGTAGCAGTGGAAATGGTGATGTTGTGATCACCTAATCCAATGGATTAGGTGATTCCCCCACCTCAAACTAAAATAATGAGGTATGTATGGAATTATGGTATAAATTGATAAGTCATACATTAGTTCCTAATACTATATGCATCTAATTCCAAATAAACATGATAATAGATGTACAAGGTCAAATCTAAGGTTTGAAAATAAATGAAAAGAAAATTTGGTGCTGAGTTGAAAATTTGGTAAATAGTGACTACTCGTATTTGAGTCTAGTCAATCCGAACTGAGTTATGATATTGACTAAGCTATGTTGAGGGAAGTTTGTTTATAGTGTTTCACTAAGTTTTTTGAGATAATTATTAAGCACCTTACACATGTAGGGTATGTGTAGGATCATGGTCAACCAAACTATGCCCTTAAGAAGCTATGAAAAATCAACAAATCAGGGTTATGTCAACTTGATGAGAAATTTTCAACTTGTTAATTGAATTGAATTTCTAAACTACTAGGCCTTATCTAAGAAAAAAAATTCAATTTGTCAAAAATTTTAATTTTAATGCAATAGCATAAAAATTCTAGGACAAAAATAAGAAGTAGACATATGTTTGGCTGCCTTAATCAAAAATCAAATGGTAACAATTTTTAATAAGATTCTCAATATAATAAGTAGACTCATTTACAAATGTGCCACATATTTTTGGATATTCTTATTCTATATAAAAAAATAATTATTAATTTTCTACTATAGTATAATTTCTTGAATTAAAAAACTCTCGTGTCTGACCACCTTAACTATTCAAAACTTTAAAAAATTTAAGTTTTCTTTCTTTTCCTTATAGTGAAAGAAGCATAGAATGTGATGCATCTTTTGGAATTTAAAAATATTGTACCATTTGAAAGCTATAGTTATTTTTTAATTAGTGTGTCAATCATCACTTTATACATAACTCCATTAGAAGATAAGTAATAATTACTTATTGAACTCTTAATTTGAAAAACATTACATTAGTGAAAAACTAAGAATATTCTTAAGAAACCCTTTTCATTTCATCAAAAATTGAGCGAAAAAAATTCATCAACTCTATGTTTGAAGTAAAAAAATACACAAGAATAGGCCAAAGACATATTTTTGAGACATTTTTAAAGTTGACCATAGAGATTTTGTATCCAAAGATATAAGAGGCCTTATAAAGGTATTAATTTTTTAGTTTGGCATCAAGATGGGAGGAAAAAAAGATGGAATATATTTTCAAATGCTTTGAGGCATTTTAGAACTACACAATTTTTAGGTCACCACTTTTTGACACACCATGATCGTGTACATGCCCTATACAAATAATTTATGTAGACCTAATTTGATATTTTGAACTATATAGTGGATTTCAAAGCTAATTTTAGTCACTAGGCCTCCAAGAATTTCTAGAGATAATTGTGAAGGTGATTGTAGAGATAATTTGTGCAAAGTTGGTGAAAATCTTGTGCATGCTATGAACATCTCAAGTAAGTTGTCTATATTTGAATTAAGACATATTTGTGAAGTGTTGGAATGTTCAGAATAATTGAGAGGGGAGGGGGTGTGGGGTGAATCAATTAGTCAAGGTCCATAAGTACCATTTGAAAAATCAAACATTAGACATAATTTGTTTTTCTTATCTTGCTATAACTCAATCTCTATTATATACTATATATGGATAAATTTAAATCACCAAAAAAAATTCAACACAAGTTTGACACTAGGAATTAACATGAAAACCCAATTTGGGAAAAACCATCAACAACATTTCACCAATTTTTTACTCTTTTGAAGTGAGCTTTGTTAGGAGCCAACCTTGATAAATGTTAAAAGACACATTGTTAAATGTGATGTAGTTAAAGGATTTATTCATTGTATTAGGAGTGGCCTTGTTAGAGGACTTTAGAAAATTTCATTAGAATGTCACCTTGCTAAAGGATTTCAATACAAACTATTTACAATGATTAGAAAGAAAATTGATGGGTGTGATCTATATGATTACAATGCACTTTTGTACTTTTAGATCTCTATTCAGTTTAGGGGTTGATTCTTTGATAAGAATTTCCTTGTTATCTCCATCTTTTTTGAGCTTTGCAACCCTTCAAGAAATAACCCTTCTCTTTACAATAAATTTAAGTCTTCTTCTTAGATTTTGTTATCAACCTCAACAACTTTTTTCCCTCTTGCTGGAAACATGTACAAATTCCTTGCTCTATTGTCTTCTCCACATATCTCACTCACACTCTTTTGATCCCTTCTTATACATTCTTAAAAGTTTGACATTGCACCTCCTTAAATAGGTAATTTTGGTTCTTTTCCATTTTCCATGATCATCATAGATCTTAGGGTTTGCAATATGATTCATTAATTTCATTGTATCTACCCATCTTTTTTCTTTTCTAGAAGCTTCTCAATGAATTCATTAATTAGGTGGTATACCTAATCGTCTCCTTAAATTAAATCATCCAACTCATCAATCTTATCTTCAACATGGTTTACATATCCCAAGAAATCAACTGAGTCGACTAGAAATTACAATTTTATATACACATTCAAAATATTGTTACTCAACTTTTACCAAGTTTTGACACTTGGTCATTACTAAATTTCCTTGGTCATTGAGGAACTTCTAGCTCATCCTCATACTAGCACTTAGTTGATAGTAATAGTCAGTTAGCACTGAAATTGCTCAGCTTGTACTGAAGCTTGGTCAACACTAGCATCACTCAACATACACTTTAGAATTCCTTGGTCTTTTACTCTATTGCTCAGTCAAGCTCTACATAAGTGGTATATCTTGACTTTTACTATAAACACTTAAACATCAACATAATATAGAAAATAACTTTGTCTTGTCAAAGCCTAACCAATCAAATGTCTAGTGTAGCTTCCTTTTCATAACTCAACCTTTCCTCTAGGTTCTTTTGTTATGAGAACCCTCTCAAATCCTCTTCATCAATCAAATAGATATCCTATAGTGTATCTGATATCTCTCTTTGGTGTATCTCTCCCTCTTTGGTAATTGTGAGGCCTCACCCCGACCCTTCGTAGCCTTAGTTGTTATTTTATCATTTTGACAATCACGACTCGAGATGTCGAGACATTATTTGATGCTTAGAACATATTATATTATTTCATGCTATGTGATGTTACTTTCGGATATATTGATGTTTTTCATTTAAGGCTTTATGTATATGTATGATGATGAATTAAGTAAAATGTAAGATTAATAATTTGATTTAAGAGATTGTAATGGTTAAGAAATGAAAGAAACCCTAATTGATGTATGTCTCAATTTATGTGAATTTTTGATATGTATATACATATTTACATGTGATTTTTAGGACTACTGATGTGTGCAATGAGTGTGCAGATATTTTAGTCAAGAAAATCGACGGAGGAACAAAATTGATCTCTATGTGCTAATTTTGGAAACCTTGTTGTTCGTAATTAAATTGAGATGTATGTATGTATCCTTATGTGATCAATAAATGTTAATGTTCGTAACTATGTTCTTTTAGTGTCGCTTAACACTCGTGAATTGTTTGTGCTCTTTAGTGTGCTGATTAGGGTTAGTTGTGTAACCTTTGGACCTAGGTCAGATTAAGTTAGTATCTTTTGCTAATTTGGTTCTTGATCGAGTTTAGTTATCTTTAATCTGGAATAGTGCTTAATCTATATTTTAGAGTTGTTAGTTGGTCCTAATTATTTCCTAGCCTTTGTTTGGCTCAAAACCTATTCTTAAGGCTTTAAAAAATGAAATAATTATACCCAAACAGTATGGGTATGGGTTAGGGGTCTTTTCCAACCCCTAAGCCCCTTTTATTGACTTTTGAGGCCACTCAAAAAGTCTCTTTTTGCTTTTGTGCGAAAATTGCAAGTGGCTACCATGAGTTGTCTCACCTCACCTCCACTTAGTGGTTAACCGTAGTATGGGTTGAGGTAGGAGCTTCTAGATTTTTAGGTGGGTAGGAGAAGGTATTGATCCTTTTGGTTGTTGAGTTTGAGGCTTATTTAGAGGCCCTTCTTAGACTAGTGGAGGTTGTTACCCAATCTCTACATTTAGAGAGGAGTCTTGGAAGATTGAAGCAATGAAGGGAAAAGCTCTACTCAAACTTGTTCATTTGCCATTACCTCTTTGTGAAGGTTACAATTCTCATCTCCCTTGTTTAGATTTCATTATTGTTTCATGCTTATGCTACCTTGTTGTTGTTTGAATGTTTGTATGTTTGTGGGTATGTTGGGAAGATTTGAAAACCATGTTATTTTGGATGATTTCTTTTCATGTTTATGTTTGAAATTTTGAGATTATCTTGCATTGGTGTTTTGGTATTACTCACCCTTGGATAGGGCAGAAGTGACCAATTTTGGGAAAGGTCTGTTTAGTTGGACTCCAACCAGTGTAGAGTCTCTTCTCAAGATGAGAAGAGGGAGAAAGGGTAGGGTGTTATGGGCCCCTACCTATCAGCACAAACCTTGTATGATTATGGTATGTTGAAATGGAAGAACGAAAGTTCTTGGTTTATAGCCCCGATTGGGCATCTGTTTGGTGTTGTGCTTGACTTCTCCTAGTTAGAAGAATCCACCTTTCCCTAGTGTTGATTCATTGTAAATCATATAGTGATAACCTTGTGTGAATATGCATGGTTGAATTGTTCTTGGTCATGCTTGTTGTCACCTAATTAGAATTTTGTTCCATCCATGGTTCTAGAAATGTGTTGCAGAAATTGTTATGAATCCCTTGATGAGGGTCATGAAGAAAATTAAATTATATTGTTGAAATTTGGGATTGATATCCTATGTAAATTGGTATTTCAAACTTTTTTGGATTGGCAACGAAGTCGGGTTTTCTTCCTAATTCTTTTTCGGCCGAGCCTTTCAATCAGGTTTGCCAATAAAATTGGTGTTTGAGTATAATTGGTTATCCTGTGATGTAATCATGATTTAAATTTAGATGGTTGCACATCAAAAATAGGATGGAATTGATGATGTTCAATTTGGTGAAATTTCTAGTTTTCTTTTATGTTGAAAATGAAAATTATGATCATGGATGTAGATTTAGTTTGCATGATTATTTGAATCAAACAATTCTTGCATTATTGATTAAAACGGATAATTCAAATTCTTGGTATATTAAGTTGTAACAAGTTCTTATAGATTTGCTTTGAAAAGAAAAATTTAATTCCCCCTTGATTATTAATCAACTAAAAATTATATACTTATAAAATTTTAGACAAAAAAAAAAAATACATGCATTGCTTGTAATTCTATACTTAGATAAAATTTCAAAAGAAAAATGTTTCCAAGAGAGTAAAAACTCTCTGGATTTTGTATGGGAAAAAGTTAAAAATTTCCCCTTTGGTTACAAAGAATATTCTCTAAATGATCCTTTGTTTACAAATCTCAAATTCAAAAGAAAAAGAAAAGAAAATATTTAACAATAAAATAATTACTTCTAGCTAATGGAATAATGTTTGATTATCCTAAATATCTATGATGTTACCTATAAAACTTTATGGGTTTAATGCTTCCCCATATCCCCTTGTTGGTCACAGCTTGTAGATGGGGTTTGAAAAGACTTTTGTTTAAAAAAAATAAAAATAAAACATTTCACCAAATGCTTGTGAGGGTGACGTCACCCTGTCCCCTCACTCTGACCTTGTGCAGCAGTCAAATCTCCCTTGTAAGCGCTGTCTTGTCTTGCTTTTTATTGGAGATGTATTAAATTTGGTTGTAACTTTTTTATACTTCTCAAATTTTTTTTGAGGTGCCACCTCTGATGTCATGTGCTGGTTCTAACATGGGGCAGAGCGCTGTCCCAAGGACAACACTTGGGAAGCGCAGGGCATAGGGAATAGGGTGGTCATAGGATTGTAGGGTGGGGGAGTAGAGTGTAGGATAGTTAGTAGAGTAGGGTTTAGTGTTAGTTAGGTGTTAGGGGTTGGGTTAGTATATAGGTTAGTTTAGTATTTAAGTTTTCTTTTTTAAATTGTAGTTAGTATGGTTTTAAATAAGTTAATGTTAGATGTTAGTTTAGATTAAGTTAGTTAGTTAATTTTATTTTTTTGTATTTAAATTTGTGTCATATTAAATGATTTAGATAGTTGTTAGTTTTAATATAGTTTTGTAATGATAATGTAGTTAGTTTTATATTAAGTTATTTTAGGTTGCTTTTAATATTATTTAGTTTAATCTAAAGGGTAGTTAGACAGTTTTATGATTTAGTTAGTTAATTTTGTTTAGTAGTTAGCATTATTTAATTATTATCTAGTTGTGTAATTAATTTTTGAAAGCTTTAAATTTCATAATTAGTTAGAATTTATTTAATTTTTAATTGATTAAATTTAAATTTAGAAGATTTTGATAGTTAATTATTATGTTAAAGTAGTCGAAATATTTAAAGTTAATAAATTATATATATATATATATATATATATATAATTCTAGTTAATCATTTTTCTTTAAGTGAATTTTCAATATCAATTATTTTGTCAATCGATATTTGTCTAAGAGATTTATAATTGAACTTGATCTAGTTGAACTTGATTAAAATTATTTTTTATAATGTTAACTTTATATGAAATGAAAAATGCTATGTAATAAATGTTAAATCTATCTTTAATTATATTGTTATAGAGGAAATTTAAATCTATTGTTTTAAGATTAATATGGAACAAAATAAACATCGATATTATTTTCATAACAAGAGCTTTTGTTTAACGATGTATTCCTCCACAAGAGTTTATAAATTTATGATGTAATGAAGAGAATCTCTTCTTGAAATGTGATCGTAAACTTATCAATGTGAGCATTATAACAATTATTAATTTAAAAAAAAAAATACGTGTGTTTTTGCCCCATAGTTTGGGCATGACAGTAATTATCTCCCTCTTTGACAACAATCCCAAAGACTGTAGCTTTCTTGACCTCATTCACTTTATACATCTTGACAATGTAGATATTTGTAGGTCTGACTGAGTTTTGTCATCCACTAATTTTTTTAGCAACATCTTCACAAATTAATGATCCAATCTTTTTGGGAAATCACAATTTAGAAAATAAAACCTATATATGAGGTCAAACACATCACCAAGATATTAAATAATTTGGGTCCAAATCCTAGGCTAAATGCTCATTAGTGTACGCATAATTGGACCCAAATCTTGGTTCAATTGCCAATGCAATCTACATTTTAGACACAACCATTTAAAAGTTTTCATGAACCTTTTCCAAAAATTTTCTTATTGGACAATGCTATTTCACCCTTAGAATAGAATAATATTTTTGCTAAGGTTGTGCATTGCCTACCATTTTATTGATCCATGTCTCCAACTATCCTCACTTAGCCAACTATTTTATGTTTTGTCATTTGGGACACGAGTCCTGATTTCGGGAAGAATTTGAATTTATATTATGGCATTTTAAATTAGGCCTAAAATAGAGTTGAATTCATTGATCTATCTTACATCAATAGTCCAAATTAATTCCTTTCACCATAAAAATGATAACATGAAAAGTGATGATGATGAAGTTGACAATAAATAGGACACTTTCTTAATTCAACCTTAATGGATTGGCAGACTAGAAGTACACTATATGATGTACACTTGGCATGTGGGCCATGGACCAGTTGTGACTATAAATTCACCAAAAAATCAAATAATCTCTCTATAGAAATTGACATATTAGCCAACTATATTAATATTTTGTGTTATATGAAACAACTAATTCACCTCTTACATTACGAAAATGTTTATGACCAAAAAAAATTACCTGCATTTATATGCATATCAAAAAAATAAAAAAATTCCACAATTATCATTAAATTTTGATATGGAAAGGAAAATTTTGTCAATAGAAAATAGTTTTCTCCCTTGTCTCAAATGAAAAATCGCACTTGATTAGAAATTTTTCATATAGATATAATGTTGAATTTGACAACATTTTAAATATTCTTCTTCAGAGAGTTTTCTTAAATTTATTCCTGTTGTAGTCTATCTATGACTGATTTGCTATTTGTTTCTCCTTCTTTACTTGACTTGACTACCTTAGGAATCTCCTAAAGTAAATACTTTTTCATCAATGTGTAAGGTATTATAATTAGCACATTTGATGCAATGCACCTTGTTTCCTTAAGTTTCTTTTCTTAGGGTAATCACCCCTAATTTACATGAAAGATATTCATGAGTCTTTAGGTAAGGCTTTAGTGAATATGTTTGCAATTTGTTCTTTGGTTTACAAATATTCTAACTTCACTTATTTTTCTTGAACTAGTTCTATCAAGTAGTGATACTTGATTGCAATGTCCTTTGTTTTTATGTTCATCATTGGATTCTTTGATATTTTGATAGCACTTGTGTTATCATAATCGATAACCAATGGCTTTGTAATTTTTTCTCTCATTCCTTTTAGCAATTGCTAGATCCACATAATGTTTGAATAGTTCACTACAACTCCCACATACTCGGTCTTAGCTATTGATTGGGAAATACAATTATGTTTTTTTCTTTTCCATAACTCTAATATCTTTCCTTGAAAGAATGCACCTCCAGTAGGACTTTTCACTCATTAATATTTCTTTCCAAATTAGAGTCAATGAATACCTTTAGTTGAAATATATTACTTCTTGGTAATACAATCCATAGACTTATGTACCTAAATTAGATATCTCAATATCCTTTTCATTACCATGATATAATTCTCCTTAGGATTTTCTAAGAATCTAGCAACTATTCCAACTACCAATGTAGTATCAAGTCTATTATGAACATCATATTGCATTTTTCCAATCATTTATCAATAGAGCATTTGGTTCACATCAACAGATTCATCACTGTTAGATAATTTAATTCCTATAGACATAGGTGTCCTCACTGGTCTTGACTCTTTCGTTCTTATAAAAAATTAGTATCTCTTTGATATATTTGGACTGAGTAATGAAAATACTAAACTTCATTTCAGATACTTGCAAAACAATAAAGAATTTGATCACACCAAATATTGACATTTCAAATTCCTTCTTCATTTCATCAGCAAATGATTTACATAATGCTTATTTTCCTCAAAATATAATATCACAATTTTTTTTTCAAATAGTAGTACTTCATTGTTCTTAATAGTTTTTAAGTATAGATTAATGTTATCATTTGTCCTTTCAAAACTAATCTTCACCAAATAGTTGTGTAATCTTTCATACCATGCTCTTGGGGCTTGTTTCAAACCATATACAAATTCTTTTAGTTTACATACCATATTCTTCTTTTAGTATACCATTCATAAATTCAGATTTGACATCTATATGATATACTTTAAAATTCTTGTAGGCTAAATATGCAAGCAGATTTCTAACTCCTTGTCTTTCTATAGGTGCAAAATCTTCTCCATAGTCAACTCCTTCTTCTTGAGCATATTCTTTGCATACTAATCTTTCCTTGTCCATTTTTACCTCATAATTTTCATTAAACTTTTTCCTAAAAACCCATTTTGTTGCAATAACAATTTTGTCTTTTGATCTTGGTACTAGGGTCCAAGTGTTATTCTTCTCAAATTGATCAATTTCTTCATTCCTTGGCTAGATCCGATCTTCATTATCTAAGGCACCTTTTATTGATTAGGATCAAATTCACAAAGTAAGAATGCATCATCTCTAACTTTCTTTTTTGTCATAACACTTGAATTAGTGTCACCAATTATTTGTTCAAGTTTGTGATGTCTTCTTACATAATTTGATAGCATAGGTGGTTTCCTTCTTTGTTCTTCAATAGATTCATCTTGCAACATATTCTCAGGCTCATTAACTCTTTCTTGTTTACGTTCTAGATTTTGCATGCTCGCCATTTTC
This sequence comes from Cupressus sempervirens, assembly GCA_028749045.1. Lineage (NCBI taxonomy): Eukaryota > Viridiplantae > Streptophyta > Pinopsida > Cupressales > Cupressaceae > Cupressus > Cupressus sempervirens. The sequence goes on from CM053792.1 coordinate 851,202,834, forward strand.
TATTTGATGGTCAACATTTCCTATATATTTCTCGGTACCCACTATCTGCTACTCAAAAATATGTCGTTTCATCTTAGTATTTTGTGTATGTTGGGGAATTCGAGCTTTATTTTCTTGTTCAATAGGATTTCTTGGAGCATTATTATCCACATAGATGAATATGCTATAATCTTTAGGTTCTTCCTATTGGAAATGGTAAGGAGTAACTAAGAGAGGAGGGGTGAATTAGTTACCACAAAAAAAATCCACAAGTCCCTTTAAGATATCAACACAATATAAAACCAATAACTTGTTGTAACTCAGTTAACAGTAAATATTCTACTATAACTCAAACAAGACTAAATATATTACTGTCACTCCATTAGAAATGAATATGCAGATCTTAAGATGTTTAATCTTTATTAAACTAGTTGTAGAAACATAAAGAAAATAAGATGAACACACAAGACACCAAGATTTAATGTGGAACCCCAATTTTGGAAAACCACCAATTGCAACTAGTTACTATTTTTCACTCTTCTAAAGTGAGCCTTGTTAGGAGCGAACCCTATTAAAGGTTACAAACACATTGTTAGGTGTGAATCTATTAGAAGATTTAATTCACCCTATTAGGAGTGGCCTTGTTAGAGGTTTTCAAACCCTTCAATCTAGGAATGCCACCTTTTTAGAGGATTTACCAAATAGCTGTTAGGATAATTCTATTAGGAGATTTGATTCACTATTGTAACTATTGCAGATTAATGATGACTTGACCTAATTGATGATGCAACTATCTTTGCTAATTTTAGATCTCTATTTTCTCTTTAATACTTGACCCTCTTTGATCAAAATGTTCTTTTTAGCTTGCTCAAATGGGATACTCTGATATCCTTCCAATTTGCTTCTTTAATTTATCTTCTTCAATTCCATGCTTTTCTTCTTATTCAATCCTCAACTTGATGTTATACCTATATAAATTTAAAATTTTCAAGTTGGTTGGAATATACTTATAATCAAACAAATTTCATGACTTAAATTGGTTAACATTAACCAATAAATCTATTAGACTCAATATGTTGTCAGTCAGCTAATATAGAATTGAGTACTTGGTCAACTTAGACAAACTCTTCATTAGCTAACTTGACTTGACCAATACTAATTTTGAACTGACTTGCCTTTGGTAACTAAGTGAACTCGGTCAACACAAGATCCATGCTAACTTTCCTTTGGTAACTGAATAAACATGGTTAACACAAGATCTGCCTTCAATGCTCGAGTGAGCTCGGTAAGAACTAACTTTGAACTTGGTTATAACTAGACTACTTAGCATACATAGGAATATATCTTCAATGCCCAATAGAGCTTGGCAATCACTAACTTTCTTTGTAAGGCTTTACAATTTTTGTAACATTAAAGACAACATATAATTGCATAATTTTTTACTATAATATCCCTCTTTGGAATTGATGGAAACACAACATGTCATAGTACAATGAAATTTTGGAGTAAAATAGAAGTAAGGATTATATCCTTAGTTTTCGTTCTAATTCTCATCCATGAGAAGTCCCTCTACTAGTGAGAACTCCTCCATAGATTAATCTCTTCCTCTAGAATGATTCTCTAATTTCTCTAGCTGCAATTTCTCCCTTTGACAGGAAAATATCCTTCTTTATTGATACAAAATTTCTATGATATAACAACAAACTCTTCCTCTTTGATGTCTCATGCCAAAGACAATAATCAATGGATATGGCATGGACCCAATGTACTGATTTATATGTAATTTTCTCTAACAATACAACATCAAATTGATTGATCTTCAAAAATGCTTGGTTGATGCACCACTAAAATCTTATTAGTGAGCTTCAGATAGGGGAATCACCCCTATATTACCTCTTAGATACAAAAATGCATCCTTTGGCAATGTCTTGGTGAACATGTCTACAATTTTTTCTTTTGTATTCACATATTCCAATCTCACCTCCCTTTCTTGCACTAATTCTCTCTGAAAATGATATTTTATTGCAATATGTTTAGCCTTGGTATGCATCATTAGATTGTTGGAAATGTTAATTGCATTGGTTTTATCATAGAAGATAACTATTGGATCCTTAATTTCTTCCTTCATACCTAACAACAATTTCTTGAACCAATTGATGTTGGAACAATTAGCTACTACTACAACATATTTTGCTTCTACTATGGACTAAGAGATGCAATTGTGTTTCTTGATTGTCCAAGATACTAGCCTTTTTCAAAGAAATAATGCTCCACCACTAGTGCCTTTCTTGTCATCAATACTTCCTATCCAATTAGCATCAGTGAAGGCTTTCAATTGAATTTTTCCTCCTTTCTTATACCACATACCATAATCTTTTGTACCATTTAGATATGATCATGATTATTTTTATTGTCATCATATGATTTTCCTTTGGATTAGTAGAGAATCTTGCCACCATAGCAACTGCTAATGCAATATCAGGTCTTGTGTATATCACATATTGAAGTTTTCCAATCATTGATATGTATGTAGTCTGGTCTATCTCTTTCAAAACATATTTTTGGAAAGCTTATGTCCAATAGACATTGGTGTTCCAACTAGTTTGTAGTCTTCCATTCCAAAATTTTTCAATATTTCCTTGATGTACTTTGATTGAGTAATGTAGGTACCATCTTTCTTCTATTGAATTTCTAAGCCAACAAAGAATTTATTCTCTCCAAACATTGATATTTCAAATTCTTTACTCATTTCCTTAGAAAAAGATTTGCATAAGTCATCATGTCCAGTGAATAATGTGTCATCTACAAAGATTTTTGCCAACACTATCTTCTTATCTAGTCCTTCCTTGATGTATAGGTTTTTGTTGTCATCTTCCATTGAAAAATAATCTTTATTAGATGACTATGCAATCCCTCATACTAAGCTCTAGGGGCTTGTTTGATATCATATAAATCTTTGTGTAGTCTACAAACCATATCCCTTTTGTTAGGATCTATGAAACCTTCAGGTTGCTCAATTTAGACTTCTTCTAGGATTCCATTCAAAAATGTTTACTTTACATCCATTTGATATAATTTGAATCCTTTATGTGAAGCAAAAGAAAGTAGTGTTCTAATACCTTCTAGTCTTGCAACAAGATAAAAAGTCTCTCCATAATCAATATGTTCTTATTGAGCATAACTTTTGGAAACTAATATTTCCTTCTTTCTTGAAACTTCTCCATTTTCATTAAACTTGTTTCTAAATACCTGTTTTGTGCCAATTACATTTTTTTCCTTGGGTCTGGGAATAATAGTCAAACTTTTGTTCCTTTTAATCTGATCAACGTCTTCATTCATTGTATCAATCTACCTTTCATTTTCTAATGCAACTTTAATAGTTCTAGGTTTAAGCTTAATAAGAAAAAATGTACCTTTTAATTTTTTCCTTGTCATTGTGCCTTTTGATTAGTCTCCAATTTTTTTCTCAAGTGCATGATGCCTTCTGACATATCTAGCAAGTATAGATACCTTATTTTTTAAGTCACTTTGATTAGCATGCTCAAAATGATCTTTTGAATCATTCTTGGGTCCTACTATTTATGAATCAAGTCCTTTAGATTGTGACTCAATTTCCACTTGCTAAAAATTGAGTCCTCTAACTATGACTTGGGTTATTTAGACTATGACTTGGGTTGTACTAGTTGTAACTTGGGTGGTGAAGACTATTGATTTCCAATTGCATTTTTATGAATCTTAGGTGAATCTTAGGTATAGTATCAAGTTCAAAGTAGACAAAATTTCTATAGTTTTCAAGTTCTTTTCTACTTTTTTCTTCACTCTTTTTTGAAAACTTATCAATTTTCACATGTTTACTTTCTATGACTTTGCGAGTACAAAGATTCAAACGTTTATATGCTTTTCTCTTGTTGAAGTATCCCAAGAATATTCCTTCATCACTTTTCACATCAAATTTTCTTTTCTTGGATTCTTTCAAGATATAACATTTTCTTCCAAATAATTTGAAATAACATACATTAGGTTTATAGGCATACCATAATTCATAAGGTTTTTGATTTGAGTCCTTTAGTTGAACTAAGTTTAAGGTATGAACTACTTTGTTGATTCCTTCCTTCCAGTATTTGATTGCAACATTTTTCTCTATCATCAATGTTCTTACACAATCCATAATGGATATATTTCCTCTTTCGGCTATTTCATTCTACTGAGGTGTATCAGGTGTAGACACCCATCTTTTTATTCCTCTTTCATTGTAGAATTCATTGAATTCATTTGAGATGAATTATCCTCCTCTATCTAACCTTAGACACTTTAGTTTCTTTCCTATTTCTTTCTCCACTCTAGCCAGACACCACTTGAATTTTTGAAAGGCTTGAGATTTATCTTATAGGTACATAACTATCATCATCCTAGAATAACCATCAATAAATAAAATAAAGTACTTATATCCATAGTAGCTTTCTATGCTAATGGGTCCACAAAGATCTATATGAACTAGCTCCAGAACCTCTTCAGAATGATAATTCTTGCTTCTGAAACTTGTCTTTCCCATCTTCCCAATTTTAAAATCTTTTCACATACTCATATTAGGTTTCTTTAGACTTGGGATGCCTCTCACTCTTCTATTCTTGCTTATGTTGAGTAGGTTATTAAAACTCACATGACATAACATTTTATGCTATAACCAACTTTTCTCTACTTGAGATAGGAAACATGAACTTTTAGTTAGATCTAGATAGAATAGATTACCTTTTGCTTGATTGTTAGTCCCAACTAGATTTCCTTTCCCATCCAGAAAATTGACCTTTCCATTTAGGAACTCTATCTTGATTCCAATGTTGTTCAATTGTGCCACACTAAGTAGATTGTGTTTCAATCCTTCAACCCAAGAAGCATTCTCACATTATTGTTCATTACTCAATGTAATGCAACCTTTTCCTTTTACATAATAAGGTTCATCATTTCAAAATGTAATATTTCCACAATCATAGTGTTCCAAGTGTTCAAATTTAGATTTATCACCAATCATGTGGTGAGAACAAAAACTATCAATAATCCATGAGATATTCTTACTAATATGATAAATGAGGATCATCTTATCATTTTCATCACTTGATTCATGTTTTATAGAAATTTAAAGCATTTTATCTTCATCACAATTAGTAGAGTCTTTAGCCATGTAGCAAGATTGTTTACCTTTATGCTTGTAGTCTTTGTAGCTTTTGAAATCTTTCTTGCCTTTGAACTTTTCATGCTTCTTTTCTTCTCTACCTTATTTGTTTTGGCACCTTGTAGCAATGTGACCAACTTCTTCATAAGAAAAACAAATTAGAGGTATTTTACCTTTCTACTTTCCTTTCCCTTTAGGGAATCTTCTTGAAAGCAAGGCTTCTGTCACTTCAAGATCATCATCAGAATGATCTTTATCTTCATTTTTAGACATTTTTCTTTTAGATTTTCCACCTTTCTTCTTGACTGATAGTTTATCTTGAAACAAATATTCAATGCTACTAGAGTTAGGAACATATTTATCAAATTTATCTAACTCAAAGGTTTTCAAACTTCCTACTAGTGCATCCAAAGTTATATCATTTTTAGAATCGCATCTCATCTCCTAAATAGCTAATACTTTAATTGCATAAATAGGAAGAAGAGTTCTCAGTACCTTTCTAGCTACTATCACATCATTTATTTTTCCTCTTGAGGCTTTGATTTTAGTTGGACTTTCTTTGATTATTTCATTGTATTGTGCAATGTTTTCATCTTCTCTCATCTTCATTTGATCAAATTGACCTCTTAGACTTTATGCCTTAGCTCTCCTCACATTTTCATCTCTTCCATAAATATCTTTCAGCTTGTTCCACATTTTATGAGTAGTAGGACAATCTTTGACTTCATCAAAATCAACATAATTGAGAGTAGAGACAATGTTAATCATCATTATGTTATGATTCTTCTTCTCCACAATTTGATTCACAAAAAAGGTCTAGTAGGTGCCACATATTTGTTATCTAGATATTTTAGGCATATGTCTCCAAAGGTTTCCAACTGTAGCTTAATGAGCTCCTACCATGCTTGGAAGTTATTTCTATTCAACTTAGGAATCTTCCTTCTGTAAGACATCTTGATCTCTAGCTTATGTCCTTAAAACCTTATCTACAAGCACAAAATGCTCTAATACCAATTTTTGGAAATGGAAAGGAGTAAGTGAGAGGGGAGGGGTGAATCAGTTACCACAAAAATAAATCCACAAGTCCCTTTAAGATGTCAACACAAATATATAATCAATAACTTGTAACTCGGTTAACACTAAATATATAATTGTCACTTGGTTACCATTGAACATGCAAATCTAAAGATATTAAATGTTATTAACCTTTATTAACTTATTTGTAGAAACATAAATAAAATAACATGAACACATGAGATACCAAGATTTAACATGGAAACCCAATTTTGGAAAATCACCAATTGCAATTAGTTATTGATTTTTACTCTTTTGAAGTGAGCTTTGTTAGGAGAAAACCCAATTAAATATTACAAATCACATTGTTAGGTGTGACCTTGCTAGAAGATTTAATTCACGCTATTATGATTGGCCTTGTTAGAGGTCTTCAGAAACTTCAAACTAGAAATTCCACCTTGTTAGAGGATTAACCAGATAGTTGTTAGGCTAACTCTGTTAGGAGATTTGATTCACTACTATAATTATTAGAGAGTAACAATGACCTGACCTAATTTTCAATGCAACTATCTTTAATGATTTTACATTTCTATTTTGGCTTGAATAATTAATCATCTCTTCATGCTCTATTCTCATTTAATCACAAGTTTACATGTGGTTCCAGAATAATAGTTTTTCAATGCACTTGAATAAAGAATGAAATCAACCATAGTTTGTGATTCATCTTATTCAAATCAAGAATCTTTTAGCAAAGATATAGTATCAAAAAGATGGAACAGAAGTTAGAAGTTGAGTTAAGAATTGTGAAGTTAACATGAGGTAGTCAAGATTATAAGGAAGCTTTGGTTAAGAGAACAAGCCATTTGGTAATCTCTTGAAGGAGAACAAAGGTAAACAAGCTTATCGGTTAACATGAACAACATTTTACAAAAAATGGTAGATGCATAATCAATGCAGAGTTAAATTTGAATTATTTAAGGGACTCAAACAAGATCTTGAGTACCATTCAAGCATGTGAAGAATTAAGGAGAAATTTAGAGTGATTTGATAGAAAGAAAAGGCAAAGTTGAAGTGCTCTTAGTGTAAAGTAAGAAAAAGCCTAATTATGTGATTTCCCAGTATTTTACAAAGCTTTTGAAGTGTTTGACTTGCTTAAAATGGAGAATCCTAATGTTAGTGATATAAGTTAGAGGCCAAGGTATCTGTTTGAGAAGCACCCATTCACATCTCAAATAGATGATCCCCTACAAGCATTTTAACAAGTTTTGAAAAATGTATTGCACGTAGAAAACATGAGGTCATATATACACTGAAAGTTTAAGACTATTGGTGACAATGAAATTCAAAAGGACTTAGACTTAGTTTTTCAAGGAGACTTGTCATTGGAACAAGAGTTCACACATTTCAAGGAACTAAACATAGTGAATCATATGTTTTATATAGACTTTGATAATCACGAATGGAGTAGAGTCATTCTAAGAAAAATTCACAAACGAATGTTTTGGCTTGTAGATGTACCTGTCATGATTGAAAATGACATGATACATAAGCCGATAAGATTAAGAAATGGAGGGAGCAATCTAGTTAATGAGAAGAATGAAAAGAGGATGGTAGAAACTAATCTATAGACTAAATCTGATGGAAGGAACATGATGATAAACCTCATTAAGGAAACTGATGTAAGAGTGATCAACAAGATCATTGGTTATAAAATGAATCACAATTCAAGATTGAACTCAGTACCTGTTGGATTTATCCATGTATTTTACTTGATGGCAGAAAAGAGAGAAAAAATTAACATGTGTGAAATTGTTAGGCATAAGCTATTGGATAATATAGAGAAATTGAAGAAAACAAGAAATGCAGTGTCAAGGTTTAAATCAGTATTGCTACACCTATTCTTCAAAGTCATTAAATAGTTCCTCGGTATGCTTGATAGGAAATGGGACAAAAAAAATTAGTGTAGCATGAACTTGGTAACACATTACTATGAGAAATATTCAGAGAAGAGTATTGTAGGGGGTATAAATAAAATTATGAAAATGTTTCAAATTGTGATGAAGTAGAGATATCAAAATCCACCCTAATTGGTGGAGAAGTATAAAGAGGTCATATGTTTCATGGTTGAAACATATATATCTTTTATGGAGGCAGTTAAGCTAATTAAGTTCATAGACCCTATGGCCTATCAAATGAGTGAAGATGTGATAAAGTGGTATGAAAAGATCATACTCTAATATGAAAAATATAAGAATAGTCCCAAAGAAGTAGAGAAAAAGATCTATAGCAAGGAGGTAAAGAAGAATGTGGAGAAAAAATTGAAACAATTCTCAAGGAATCTGGCATGAGAAGATAGGAATATGAAGAAGTGAAGGGTATAGCCTTGGAGATGAATGTTAATGGACAAACTAAAATATTTTTGGCCACACCTCTAGCAATAGTAGGAAATTCTAAGGGAGTCACCATAGAAGAGTCATCTTTGAAGATACTTATTGTTCCCTATGTTGCAATTGCACAAATGTAACCCATTTAAGTCAACAGATAGAAGATTGATGACGAAGTGTAGATTGTTGAGGAGAAATCCACCACTCCTCCAAGTACAATAAATTCAAAGGGACTCATCAATGTTAAGACTAAACCTACAAAGTCATCAAAAAGGAAGAGATTCAAACAACAATAAAGTGGACTTGGTAAGAGAAGAAATTTTCTTAAAATTGTCGAATTAGAATCTGAAGAATTTGAAGATAAAGTGGAAACTAAGGATAAACCTACATAGAAGGTGTTAGGTGAAGCTAGAACTTCAACACTTTGGAAAGCCAAAGTAGAGAACTTAAATGTATAGATTATTGATAATGATAATTTCATTCAATTTGAATAAATCTTATAGTATGTATAGCAATATGGACAAAATATAGTTAGAAAATGCAATGGTAAGAAATATGATTTTGAACAACCAAAGATTTGAAGATATTCAAAACCATTTAATAGAGGAATTGCATCATAGGTTAATCAATAGAAGAAGAAAATTCATAGATGAAGATAATAAAATAAGGGAAAATATGATAAGTAAATTTGGTGAAGTTAATACTGAGGATGAGATAATTAGCATGATGAAGGCTATTGAGCCCTTGTTAAGGAATAAAAGAAGAGAGATTATTTCGATGTGAGGTAACTATGAAGAGGTTAACAAGGAAATAGAGGGATCCATCATTAAGTACATGATTACTATGCCTAAGGTGACAAAATAGAGTGCGAAGATAGGGGAGAAATCCCTATGACTATTAAACAAACTACTTCAGCAAGAGAAGAAGTTAAGATGGAAGATCCATCTTTGTAGATATATATTGAGTTATAAACCATGCAAATTGGTGCAAAAAAAGTCACGATAAACATCATAGAAGATCCTTTCAAGGATATTAGGCCAAGCATTGTTTGTAATATCACTGATTACTCCTTCTTTGATGAAGAAGAGTATAAAAGAAAAAGTGAAGCAGAAGAAGAGAAAAGAAATGAAGAAGAGAGGAGGAAGATGGAAAGAAAGAAAAACTGAATAGAAATAGAGAGAAGAGGATAGAGAGAAGAAAGAAGAAGATAAGAAAAATAAAGAAGAGGAGAAGAAGAGAAAAGAAGAAGAAGAGAACAAAAGGAAGGAGTAGGAAGAGAAGAAAGAAGAAGAGGAGAAGAGAAAGATTGAAGAAGAAAAGATAATAGAAGAAGAGAAAGGGAAAAAGGAAAAATAAGAATAGGAGAAATTGAAGAAAAATTGGAAGGTTGTGATGCAAGAAACTACATTCCAACCTTTGCTCAAACATGTGAACACTGAAGTTGATAAAGTGGTCTTCCAGTATGAAGCAGATGAGTTATGGGTCACACCTATGCCAAGCATGTTACTAGTAAATCTTACACTCCCTACAACATAAAATCTTCTTTGAGTAAGCTATTACAAAAGAATAAAATAGTCAAGTCTTTGGAGAGAACATTGGACGAAGTATTGGAAAAAATACAAAAGGTAGTACCTTCCAAGGTAACATAGCCAGACCTAAAAAAGAAGGCCAAAGATATAGTAAAGGTGTGTGATGAATAATTTACTTCTTTATCAAAAAATTTAGTGGTTCATGCATGGACAAATCATGATTTACAACTATTTCATACAGTTTACACACATAATGATGTACAAACATTGGATACCTATATAAAAGAATTGTGAAGTTGTTTTATAGATGGAAACAAGTAATAGAGATAATGCATTATGTCCTATAACTATCTTAAAGACATTGACAAAAAAATTTTGGCATCGATGAGTAACCTTCAAACACTCACTGACATACTATATCAACCTAAGGTAGAACTTGAGGACATTGACAATGCGTTGCAAAAAGTTTATGATGCCCTCAGGATAAATGAACTAGAGAAGGAAATGGTGATTAAGAGATTCTCCATCCATAGAGAAGGGTATGTACAAGATCATGGACAACCAAACTATGCTCTTAAGTGGCAATACAAAATCAGCAAATCAGGGTTATGTCAACTTGATGTGCAATTTTCTACTTCTTATAAACTTTATATCAAAAAAATTGAGAGAAAATAATCTCTAGGAAATTGAATTTAGTTTCTAAAATATTAGGCCTTATTTGAAAAAAAAAAGTTGATTGGTCAAGATTTTGAATTTTAGTGCAATAGTAAAAAAAATTTAGGACAAAAATAAGTAGACATATGTCTGACCACCTTAATCAAAATTAAATGATAATTGTTTTAAATAATATTCTAGATATAAGAATTAGATTCATTCTTGGATGTGAGACATATTTTTTTGTATTTTTATTCTAAATAAATAATAAATAATTAATTTTCTACTTTATTATTTTTGGAATAAAAAAACTCTTGTGTCTAACCACCTTAACTAATTCAAAAATGAGCAATATTTAATTTAATTAAATTTTTTTCTCCATCTAGTAGAAGAAACATAGAATCTGATGCATCTTTTCAATTTGAAAAATGTTATACCATTTCAAACTTATAGTTATTTTTCAAGTAGTGTGTTAGCCAACACTTTATATGTAACTCCATTAAAAAAAGACTAATAATTACTTACTGAACTCATAATTTGACAAACTTTACATTTATGGAAAGCTAAGGAAATTATTAGGAAACCCTTTTCATTTAATCAATTTTTGGTGAATTTTTTTTTTCAGCTACATGTTTGAAGTAAAAAAACACATAAGAACAAGCCAAAAACACATTTTTGAAATTTTTTTGAAGTTGACCATATAGGGTTGGTATCGAAAGATATAGTTGGCCTTATAAATGTATTAATTATTATTTTTAGTATCAAGATGGATAGGAAAAAAATGGAATAGATTTTGAAATGTTTTGAGGCATTTCAGAACTACATATTTTTAAGATTTCCACTTTTTGGCACATGATGATCTTGCACATACCCAAAACACTCATGCACAAAGATCGACATACTTTAGAGGTAGCTAGAAGAATATCTTACTTCCAAGAAATCATATGAGAAGTTTTCTTATCCTAACTTAAATGTAGCGGAAGTGGCATCTTATAACCTATATGCACTTTCGAGCACTGCAAAGGCAATAAGAGTAACATGAATGAAGCAACTAGAAAGGTCAAAGATAGACTTTTACAATTATATCTCTAGATTATCAAGTTGAGCCACAAAAGATAATTCAAGGTTTACATGTAAGTAAGCTTTGATACATTTTTCATTGATGTCAAAGGGGGAGTAATGTATAGAGGAAAATTGTATGGCAGATGCATAAAAGAAAGTAACAGCTATATACTAAGTCGAAGTATAAATTTTAGGATAGATAAGGAAAAGATGGTTATATGTAATGATCCACAATTTTGTAATTTTGTAAATTTTGAAATTTTTACAAAGGCCGATTTTGAAAAGTTTTTATTGATGTAACATTTTGTGATTTAGCCAATTTTCCCATATGTTTCCACCAATGCCAAAGGGAGAGATTTTTGGAAATATGGCTAGGTTGGATCACTAAAACTTATCATTTATGGAAACATATTATTCTAGAATACAAGGCAGATCATATAGCTAGAGATCCCATGATTAGAGACAAAAAATTGTCTAAGTGTTAGACAGTTTTGATATCAGTTCAGAGATAATTTTAGTATTGCAAAGTCTACAATGAAAACTAACATGTGTGTAGTTAAGGATATGGAGATTAGAGTGCCATGATAATGCAACTAAGTGCACAGATCAGTACACTCATTTTGAACTAAGTTATAGGTAAAACATCACTAAAGGCAAAGATTAGGACATAATAAAGTATATCAAGAAAGGGTTATTAATAGGTTAAGGAGTTATTTTTCCCACAAAATAATTACTTAACTATTTAGGGATGACATCCTAGATGTTTACCCTAAGTTAGCATTGGCTAATTTTGTATATAGCCAATCATGTGAAAGCATCTAGATGACTAGATAAAGTTATGTAAAAGAAAAGGATATAAGTAAGAAATCACTACATTGCAAAGTATGATATGCGAATGCAAAGTTTATGGTTTCTATGGGAACTAAGTATGTAATGTGAAAACTTATGTGAGAGATCTATGATGTGAATTTTGATGTAATATTAGAGATATGTGAAGTGCATCAGTTAGCAAAAAGAGGTTATTGTACCTATCTTGTTTTGTGTAAAGCACTGAATTATATAATTGCATGTTTGGGTAGTGGGCTCTTCTTGCATATAGTTTTAATTGTAATACCGAATCATAACATGCTTGAGTGTTTTAATAGGTCCTAGTCTTCTAACAAGGATTGAGACACTGTATGTAATTCATAGACTCCTAATAGGGTCAATATCCTTAACATGACTCTTTTGTTTAGAGGATCATTTTGCGGGTACTATCTTGACCAACATTTTCCCTTTGCCAAGGTTTCCCTAGTTTTCAAAATATGGTTTTATGAGTTCTCTTTGTGTATAAATTTATTTATTGTTCATCATTATTGTTATAATTTCATATGCATGTGGTAAAGTAATTAACAATATCTAGTTTATTGCAAAAGTTTGTAGAATACTAGTTCACCCCCCAACCCTCTTAGTATTATCTATTTTAAACATTTTTATCATCAAAATTTCCTACCCATTAAATAACTATATAATAGTATAATGTCAAATCATGTTATCTATTATACCATAGGCCATAATCCAAAGTTTCTTTTGAATACTTAAAAATTCTTTTTATTGCTGTAAGATGTGTTTCTATAGGATTTTTCTTGAAATCTAACCACAATTACAAGTAAATTAGCTATATGAGGGCTAGTATGTGTAAAATAATGTGATCCTTAAATAATGTATCTATATATTATTTGTAATTCAATAGGTTAATAATTTTCCAAACCAAGTCTTGTCAAAAAACCCTTAAGATATGTCACTTGTGATATGAAATGCTATCTTTATTTTGAATAATTTATAATCCCAAGAAATATTTCATCTTACCAATCATACTCATCTTAAATTCTTTCTTCTTCTTTTTTCTAAAGATTTCTTACAAGCTTCATCATTACCTCCAAAAATGAGGTCATCCACAAATACTACAATAATCTACAAACCATGTTCAATTTTCTTAAGTGTGAATTGTGTTCTTCTTTACCTTTTTCAAATCTCAAACTAATCAAATTTGAGTCCAAACTCACGTACCAATATCTAGGTTCTTATTTCAATCCATATAATGCTTTGTTTAATCTACAAACCATGTCCTTTTCTTTTGTCAAAGTAAAACCATTATGTTTTTTGGTGTATGCCCCTTCTTAACTTTCTCCAATGATAAAGTATCACTTAACATTCATCTGATAAACTTTTATATTCTTGTTACCTACATATGCCTAAAAATTCTAGCTACATCTAATCTTGAACCATGTGCAATATTTTCCCCAAAGTTAATCCCTTCTTTATGTGATTAACCTTTACAAACTACTCTTTCTTTGTTTCTCACTACTTCACCTTGTTAATGAATCTTATTTCTAAATACCCACTTGGTTCCAATAACATTATTTTCTTGAGGTCTATGAACCAATTCCCAAGTTATGTTCTTCTCAATTTTCTCTAATTCACCTTTCATAGGTTTTATCAAAAAACTCATCTATACAAGCTTCATCTTCATTTTTAGGTTCAACTCACTTACCTTGTTTCTTGTCATAACTCCTTTCTTTACACTTCAAATGATTTGATTCAGAGGGAGATTCTTTGCAATATTTATGTTAGGTGTTGCCTACTCAATTTTGAATGCTTCTCTATGTTCTTGCCTTGATTCACTTCTTGGTTCTTCTCTCTATTCTTCCCTTTGTGATTGAGTTTGTAAATCAATGTCATATTTAGAAAACAATTCCTTCTCAATTTTTTTAATTTTTATTCCTTTGATTAGTCTATCCATCACAATCATATTTAGGTATCATTTCTTGAATTCTAGGATTTTCATCAACTCTCACATTAGGACTTTCACCAATAGTCTTCAATCTCTCATTAAAACATCTATATGCTTTACTCTTCAATGAATATGTGAGAAAAAATCCTTCATCACTTCAAGAATCATACTTTCCAATATCATCATCTATTTTAATATAACACTTACTTCTGAAGATTCTAAAGTATTTCAAAGTAGGTGTTTGTGCAAACAAATGCTCATAAGGTATCTTACCAATTCCTTGTCTAATTTTTACTTTGTTCATTATGTATACTGAGATGTTCATTTATTTTCTCCAAATTATATGTGATAAATTATTCTCGAACATCATTCCTATTGTTGCTTCAATTAGTGATTTTTTCCTTCTATCTATTATCCCATTCTATTGTAGAGTCTTAGGTGTTGAATGCTATCTCTTTGTATTATTATCCTCATGTTTAATTCATTTCAAATAAATTATTCTCCTTTATTTGATCTTAAATATTTAATCTTCAAAAAAAATTTATTCTCAAATCTACTCTTAAATTTCTCAAAATATCATATTTATCTCTTATATTTACTATGCAACTCATTCTAGTAAATTCATCAATAAGAATCATAAAATACCTTTCAACAAGAAATTATTTTGTTCTTGTAGGGACACTCAAATATATGTGTACAACTATCATGCCTAGATTTAACACATAAGCACACTCTTTTTTTTTAATTATTATGTTTATTAGGTTTACCCAACTAACTCTAATACATACATTTGTTGAACTAAGATATAACTCTCACATTTTAAGTGTTGGAAATATGAGGTAGGCAAGGTTACTAAGAGTGGGGGTAAATTAGGAACCAATTAAACTTCAACTTATTTCACCAATTAATCATTCATAAAATATTCTGATCTAATTGCATGCATGAAAGAATGAAAGCAATAAAATATTCATAACACTTTGACACAATATATGGTGACCCAGAAACCTTCCAAATAGAAACTAAAACTAGGGTGGGGATGATACCCATGAGCTCTAGTATTGTAGTATAAAGTTGTCTGATAAAGGCTTATAGTTGATCACTTCTGATGATCTTCCCTATTAGGAGAAATAAGGACTACTAGGTCCACCTTGTTAAAGGATTTACAAAACATACAATGAATTATGCTCTTGGTAAAGGATTTGAAAAGGACTATTATGTCTACCCTATTAAAGGATGAGCTAGTGGTTGATCTCTGATATAGAACTTTGATTTGTTGGTTGAGATTCCTTTGAAATGTGAAGACCACCTTGCTATGATAGATAAATCTTTGATGTCCCTTATATTGCTCATTTCCTTCTTAATTTTCACTTCTTCTCTTTATATTCACTTCATACTTTCTTACTTGGATATGATACAATTCATTACTTATATATCAATCCAAATCATAATTCATTAAAGTTGGCTACAACATAGATTTTCATCAAGATCACAAAGTTGGCTCAACTGCTAGCACTTAGGTTTTGAAGAAAAACTTGGTGATGTTCTAATACTTGGAAACCATTGTCAACACTCAACATCATCATGCACTCAATAAAAATAGAAGCTTTGGTTCATACTAATCACTTCCAAGTAGTTTGAGCTCGGTCAAAACTTGTGTGACTCGGTGAACACTACAAAAATTATGTTGGAAATATAAGAGGAGTAACTTATAGGTAGAGTGAATTAATTACCACTAAAATAAATCCTAGATCTCTTAGATGTCAACTATAAAATTTAGATAGATAAAATTGATTACTACTGATACTTGATGAGCATACATAAATTGCTATAACTCAGTAAATGCAGAGTGTGAATTACTTTAGGAGATCTTAAGATGTTATTAGTATTTAGTTGCAAGCATGATAGAAATAACATGAACACATAAGACACTAGGATTTAATGTGGAAACCCAATTTGGAAAAAACCACCAATGTAACTAGTTACTATTTTTCACTCTTCTGAAGTGAGTCTTATTAGGAGCTAATACTATTAAGAGTTACAAAAAACACTGTTAGGTGTGACCCTATTAAAGGATTTAATCACCCTATTAGGAATGGCCTTCCAAAAGGTCTTGAAATAATCCAATGGAATTTCCACCTTGTTAGAGGATTTACAAATGGTTATTAAACCAACTTTGTTAAGATATTTTAGTTTACTACTACAATGGTTAGAGAGTAACAATGAAATGACCTGATTGTGATGCAACTAAATTACTGATTATAGATCTCTACTCTGGTTCATAGTTGATCCTTCCTGATTGAATAACACTTTTCTACTCCACAAAGATATCTACTTATCCTTCAAGTTTGCTTCCTCTTTTCTTATCTTTTTCAACTTATTCAACTTGCATCTCACACTTTGAAATCACAACTTGACCTTTTACTTATACATTTTAGATTGTCAAGTTGGCTCAAATACAAGTTAGAATAAACAATATTCATCACCTTATTCTTGCTAGAATCAATAGGTAAAATAATTAAGATTTACATGCCAAAATAAGAAAATCCTTTGGTAGCCAACCCAGCTTAGTAGAAACTAATTCTAAAGTGATTTCTTGTGTTAAGGAACACAAGCTTGGTTAACACTATGAAATTAGAAAATTCTATTGGTAACCGAGTGAACTCAGTTAACACTAACTTTGTTCAACCTTTCCTTCGTTAACTGAGTGATCTTGGTTAACACTTTTTGCAGTATAACTTCCTTCGATGCCTGAGTGACCTTGGTAGAAACTACCTTCTACATAGAGTAAACTCAAGAATGCTTAGTAGACTAGGAAAATTGTCTTCATTAACCAAGTGATCTTGACATGCACTAACTATCAATTGATATGAAATTTTTGTAACATCAAAGACAATGCATAATTAATCAATTGTATCCAACAATCTCCCTCTTTGGCATTGATGGCAACACAACATATCATAGCACAATGAAATTTTGAGAACAAGACTTCCTTTGTCAGAAAGTTTCTCCCTCTTTGATTTTATATAGAAAACTTCTCTTCTAGTATTCTCCCTTTGTGAATGAACTTCTTAACTTCTCCCTCTATAAAATTTTAGAAAGATATGATAGTAAACTTGTCCCTCTTTGATAACACATGCCAAAGACAATTTTGATTAGTGCCAATGTACCTTGAGTATAGATTCATCTACAATATGTCCTTATCAATACTGCATCAACTAATTGATCTTCAACTTGGTTCTTTTTGATGCATTACTAAACTTTTATTTAGTGAGCTTTAGATAGGGGAATGACCCCTAGTTTACCTCTTAGATAAAAAAAAATGCATCCTTGAGTAATGGCTTTGTTTATAGCAATGTGCTTTGTTTTATAGCAATGTGATTTGTTTTGGAATGCATCACTAGATTCTTTGATATGTTTATTGCACTAGTGTTATCACAATAAATTACTATTGGTTTTTTGATTTCAACATTCATTCCTTCCAATAACTATTTGAGCCAAACAATGTTAGAAGAATTCACTATTGCTGCTACATATTTTGCTTCTACTATGGATTGAGATGTGTAGTTTTGCTTCTTTCTTGTCCAAGATACCATCCTTTTACCAAGAAAGAATGCTTCACCACTAGTGCTTTTTTTGTCAACAAGATTTCCTTCCCAATCAACATCACTAAATACTTTTAGGTCAAGGTTGCCTCCAAGTTTGTACTATAAGCCATAGTCTTTAGTACCTTTCAGATATCTCAAGATTCTTTTTATTGCCATCGTGTGGTTTTCTCTAGGTTTAGCTGAGAATCTTGCTACTATCCCAACTGTTAAGGCAATATCAGGCCTTGTATGTACCACACACTATAATTTAGGTTAGATTTTGTTTGCCTACTTGATCCAATTAGATTACCTTGGTTATCTAGTAGTCTTGCCTTGTCATTCATGAATTCTACCTTGAATCCAATGTTGTTCAGTTATGCTGCACTCAGTAAAATATGTTTTAGTCCTTCAACCCAGTAGGCATTATCACATACAAGTTCATTGGTTAACGAGATTCGGCCTTTTCCTTTTATGCAACAAGGTTCATTGTTTCCAAACCTTACATTACCTCCATCATAGTGTTCAAAATGTTCAAACTTAGTTTTGTCTCTACTCATATGGTGAGAACATCCACTATCTATGATCCATGTGTCATTTTTGCTAACATGAGAGACAAGTGCCTTCTTTTCTCCTTCATCATCATATTAAAATTTTACAACAATATATACTATTTCATCTTTATTGTTATTAGTATCTTTAGCCATAAAACAAGTTTTCTTACCTTTTTCTTTGTAGGATTTGTAACCTTTGAATTCCTTCTTGCCTTTGTACTTGTGGCTTTTCTTCTCTTCATTGCCTTCTTTCTTTGGATACCTAGTAGTAATATGACCAATTTCTTCACAAGAAAAATAAATTAGAGGGATTTTACTTTTGTACTTTCCTCTACTCTTGGAATATTTCTTTGCAAGTAGAGCTTCAACAATTTCAAGATCACTATCAAAAATTTCTTTAGTTTCTTTCTCACTTTTTGATTGATTATTTTTTATTTTCTTGCCTTCTTTGAGTGAGAGTTTAGCTTCAAATGCAAACTCATTATTCTTGGAAGCAGGAACATAGTTGTCAAAGTTGTCTAGTTCAAAAGTTGTCAACCTTTCTACTAGGGCATCCAAGTCTATCGTATTATTTGAATCACATATCTTTTCTTGAATAGTAGATACTCTAATTACATAGATGGGAAGAAAAGTTCTAAGAATTTTACATACAATAGTGTCTTCTTTGATTTCTCCTTCAGATGCTTTGATTGCATTAACACTGGCCTTGATTCTTTCCACATATTTTACAACTTTTTCATCTTTTCTCATCCTCATTTGATCAAATTGTCCTCTAAGGCTTGTTTCTTTGTTTCTTCTTACTTTTTATCTCCTCCATAGATCTCTTTTAGTTTTTTCCACATATTAAAAGCATTTTTATAGTCTTTCACCTCATCAAATTCAGCATAACTGAGGGCAAATGCAATGTCAATCATCGTGATGTTATGGTTCTTCCTCTTAGAAATATCTTTAACTAATAATGTTCTAGTGGGAGTTTTATATTCTTCATCAAGATATTTTCATCCTAAATCATTGATGGTAGCCAAGTGAAACCTCATAAGTCCTTTCCATGCTACAAAGTTGTCTCTATTCAACTTTGGAATCTCTCTCTTGTAAGACATCTTGATCTTTAGCTTAGGTCCTTGAAACCTTTTCTACAAGCACCAAAAGCTCTGATACCAATTGTTGGAAATATAAGAGGAGTAACTGAGAGGGGGGTGAATCAGTTACCACTACAATAAATCCTAGATCCCTTAGATGTCAACTATAAAATTTAGACTTATAAAATTGATTACTATTGATACTCGGTAAGCATACAAATTTTTTTATAACTTGGTAAATGTAGAGTGTGAATTACTTTAGCAGATCTTAAGATGTTATCATTACTTAATTTCAAGCATGAAAGAAATAACATGAACACATAAGGCACTAGGATTTAACATGGCAACCCAGTTTGGGAAAAACCACCAATGTAACTAGTTACTATTTTTCACTCTTCTGAAGTGAGCCCTATTAGGAGCCAATCTTGTTAAAGGTTACAAAACACACTATTAGGTGTGTCCCTATTAAAGGATTTTATCACCCTATTAGGAGTGGTCTTGCAAAAGGTCTTGAAAAAATTCAATAGAATTGCCACCTTGTTAGAGGATTTACAAATGGTTATTTTGAAATAAAAAGAGACCAAAAACAAGGGGGTCAGCCCTTACAACCAAAAAGCTAGTCACTAGCACATTAACAATAACAACACATTACCAATAGTGACAAAAGTTCCACTTAACCACAGTAATACTTATGCAACTAAACTATAGTAGTAGTTTAATAAGTCTATCAGACTACAAGAGTTCATCATAAAAACTATTGACATAACCATGCCGACCCAAGTCTAAGCAACAACTGGAAACCAAAAAAACCAAAAACAACATATTAACAAAAAAACTTGGATCCAAGGATCCCCAAAAACAAAAAAATTTAATTGATAGTTTTCTCCCTTCCCTTTACAGCCATCAAAATTTGAGCCTAGTCATCAACAAGGAATTTAAAGAGGATCTTATGACCCTCCATATCGATTCTAGTGTCCTCCTTCTCTTGAGCTAGCAGTTGGAGGGTAGTGGCAATAGTGTGGGTGACCTTAAGGGAAAATTTAGAGAAGAGGAAGAACCCTTCTTCTAAGGTTTTAACCCTCTTTTCCAATTTGGTGTATGCCTCCAATTGCTCCTTGGTCTCTTCCTTATTATCCGCTACCACCTTTCTAGCTTCCTCTTTAGCATTCTATGCCTAGTTATCATCCTATAAAACCCTTGGGTTAGTAAAAACCTTAACTTTTTCATTGGATGGGGAGGAGATAGTGATGGGAGAAGTTTCCACTTTGCTACTATCCTCATAGAAGGTGATGGGCTAAAGGGTAAAGTTGGTAGAAACATGGGTAGTTTTTGTGGTTGTAGCATTGCCAACAGACGCTTGAGTATTATTAGCATACAACTAGGCATTATCAATAGAATTTTTTTTCGAGTTAATACTTTTTCTACCTCCTCTTTTCCTTCTTCTCCTTTGGAATCCTCCTCCTCCTCTTCATCATTATTTTCTTTACTCTCTTCTTCAGCCTCCTCAACTCTAAACTTGCTAAATTTTTGTTTGTGCCTTGCCTGGGATTGGGCAATTCTCCTAGACCTTCTCCTAGCCTTTCCTGCAGCCTCCTCCTCTGACTCCTCTTCTTCCACCACCAATAGTTTTCCATTTTAAATTTTTTACTACCCTTTTGTTCCCCAACTATATCAAGCATTTTATTTTTTTATTTTTATGGCTAGAGAAGGGTCATGGGTATGAATTTTAGTTCCAGTACTGGTGCTCAGGGGTGAACTCTGATGGTGGCACTGGTTGTCAACCATCACCACCCTAGGGGGGAAAAGAGAAAGATAGAATTGGTACAGGAAAAATATAAGGCCTTGGTGGATAATGGTAAAGTTTTTCCTTTTATTTCTCTTCTCCCTAACATCACTGACCATATCTTCAAGAGAATGTAGCAGAAAAAATGGGATAGAAATAAAATCCCTAATCCTAAAATGATTCAACAAAGGGAAATGATAGCAGTAGCAAACACTAAACCTACCCTCTAGCATTAGATATTTCATAAGAACTAGGCACACATCGTCCCATGGATTTGGAAATCTATCCCTTTTAAATCCTCGTCTATAGCACACTAGTTCCTCATCATCCACAAAAAAACTGTTCATATTGGCCTCATCCGTAGTTTTAGTGACCTTCTTCTATTTCTTCCCTCTCATTGAAATATTGGTAGCCATGGCTATCACCTCCTCATTCACTTGAAAATTGATTCCATTAATGGTGATCTTGTGGTTGTTCCACCTATTGACAAATTGAAGGGTACAATTCTCGTAATACCCTACCATCGATTGCATCTAGGGCAAAAAGCCCCCCTCCTTCAACAAAAACTAGGTAACCATCCTATCTTTGAAGTTCTCTATTTGCATGGAGTCTAGCCTATTCAAGTCCCTGCCCATATCTATCTCACCAATTTCCCATTCCCCCACTTCAATGATATGCATCTGAACCTCCTTATTTGTGAAAGCACTACACCTACAATCTACCCTAAGTCTTTCAATAATGCAAATTTTTTTTTACAATCCCATGTGAATTAATTATGGGATTTGTGATCGTA
Source organism: Cupressus sempervirens (assembly GCA_028749045.1). Classification (NCBI taxonomy): domain Eukaryota; kingdom Viridiplantae; phylum Streptophyta; class Pinopsida; order Cupressales; family Cupressaceae; genus Cupressus; species Cupressus sempervirens. The sequence continues at coordinate 851,225,189 of CM053792.1, forward strand.
TAGTGTCATAATTTAGAAATGGTTGTTAAACCAACTCTATTAAGAGATTTTAGTTCATTGTAAACTACAATGGTTAGAAAGTAACAATAAAATGACTTGATTTTGATGCAACTGAATTGCTAATTACAGATCTCTAGATGAAATTTATACTTAATCCTTCATGATCGAATAACACTTTTCTACTCCACAAAGATATTTTTCTTATCCTTCAAGTTCACTTCCTCTTTTATTATCTCTTTCAACTTATTCAACTTGCATCTTGCACTTTGAAATCACAACTTGACCTTTTACTTATGCCTTTTAGAATGTTAAGTCAGCTCAAATACAAATTAGAATAACCAATATTCATCACCTCACTCAACTAGAATCAATAGGTAAAACAATTAATCTTTACGTGCCAAAATAAGAAAATCCTTTGGTAGCTGACCCAGCTTGATAGAAACTAATTCTAAAGAAATTTCTTGTGTTAACCAACAAAATCTTGGTTAACACTATGAACTTACAAAATTCTTTTAGTAAATGAGTGAACTCGATTAACACTGACTTTATTCAACCTTTCCTTTGTTAACCAAGTGAGCTCAGTTAACACTCTTTTTTGCATAATTTCCTTTGATGCCCAAGTGAGCTTGGTAGAAATTGTATTCTACATAGAGTAAACTCAAGAATGCTCAATAGACTAGGAAAACTATCTTCATTGACCAAGTGATCTCAACATGAATTGACTATCAACTGATATGACATTTGTGTAACATCAAAGACAACAAACAATTAATCAAGTGTATCCAACAACTCGACATCTAAACTAAATCACTTGGTTGACACTCAATGGTTTGGTCAACACTAACACTACAAGCTTGGTATAAATTGAATCACTTGGTTGACACTCCTTGGTTCAATCAACACTAGATTCACATAACTGACAATGCAAGCTCAGTAGACACTGGAGAACACGATTGACACTATGCAACTTAGTTAGTACTATGAAGCTTGGTTAGCATTGTCACTGATCAACTTGGTAGATACTACTTAGCATGAATTGAATGCAGATTTTGAAACTTAGTAGCAATTATAGAACTTAGTAACAAATATAATACTCGATAGTAACTTAACCAATTCGACTAAGTGTGAGTCATATTTATTTCACTATTCATATAGGGGTAAGAGCACAAAGTTGTGGTGCCAAAAAGGGGGTATAAGTGGACACCTTTTTCCTGAAATTAGGAAATTCTAGACTTCAACAAGAATTTGAAGATAGTTACGCTCAAAATTTTAAGATATGACAAAAACAAAAGTCATAGTCCTTTGAATCTAGTTTCTAAACTACTAATTTTTTTTTCAAAATGGTTTAGTTTTAGGTCCTCAAAAAAGGGGGCCACAGAAAGTGGTACTGTTTATTCCAAAAAAACATAACATAGTACAAAGTGTGGTCCCCCTAAAATTTTAACTTTTTTTTTGAAATTCTTTAATCGCTCTGGTCAAAAGTTACCTAACACTATGTAGTTTATCCCAGATTTTTCAGGTAATTTTATAATGTGTATTTTTTTTTAATGAATTTTTTAATTAGATCCATCCCAAAAATGTGAAATATCTGTGTGCTCCCCCTAGAAATGATTGAAAACTAATCTAAAATCAAAACTTCTTTTTTTCAAAGTGTGTAGAATGGAGTCTATTTTCTAAAAAACTAAGTTGTTACAAAATTTGATGAATGAGCTAAAATCTAAAGCCCAATTAGTACATGGTGGTTTTTGACAAAAAATGAACATACATTCAAAAGAAATTATAGATGAAAGACTTAAAATAGTTCAAATTAAAAATAAATTATATGGTCAGATAGCTAACACAGAGACCTATAATGTTATGTAATCTGATCTTATCGATACCCAACCATGAGGAATCTTGAAGGGGAGCACACAAGAAAAATCAATCATTTTTTGTATGTTTGCTGGAAAACATGTCTTAGACCTATTTATAAACTCCAAACCTTTGGGTTGGATCTCTGAGTCAAAACCAAGCCTTAGGCTTGGTTTTAATGCAAAGCTTTGAATAGCGCGTGTGCCCTATAGTGCGAACATGCTATTAAAATGCTATTGAATTTGAGGTAGTGCGCATGCATTATTGAGACCTAAATTGCAAACCAAAACGAAGAGAGAGCTAGGGGGGTGGGGCAAGGGAATGGCTATTTGTGTGTGTGAGAGAGATAGAGAGAAAGTAGGGGATGGGAGAGGGGAGAGAGGAAGTGAGAAAGAGTAGGGGTGGCAGAGAGAGTATAGGATGGGAGATAGAGGAAATGTGAGGGAGTAGGGGTGGCAAAGAGAGTACAAGATGCAAGAGAGAGGAAGTGTGAGAGAGGGAGTAGAGGTGGCAAAGAGAGAGTACAGGATGGGGGAGAGAGATTGAAAGTAGGGGATGAGAGAGAGAGTACAAGTTGGGAGAGAGAGATTGAGAGTAGGGGATGGGGGAGAGAGAGAGTAGGTGGTGGGAGACGGAGTGGGAGAGGAAGAGCGAGAGAGAGGATGATGGGAGTGCATGTGTGTGAAAGAGAGAGAGTAGGGAATGGGAGAGGGGGAAGATAGAGTAGCTTGAGAGAGAGTAGGGGATGCAAGAGAGAGTAGGGGATGGAAGAGAGAGTAGGCGATGGGAGAGGGAGTGGGAGAGGGAGAGAGAGAGGGGGGATGGAAATGTGTATAAGAGAGAGAGAGAGAGAGTGTGTGAAAATGTGAGAGAGGGTAGGGGTAGCAGAGAGAGAGAGAGAGAGAGAGAGAGAGAGAGAGAGAGAGAGAGAGTAGGCAATGGGAGAGGGAGAGTGAGTGAGAGAAAAAGTAGAGGATGGGAGAGGAGAGAGGGGGGATGGGTGTGTGTGAAAGAGAGAGAGTAGGGAATGAGAGAGGGGAGAGAGAGATAGAGAGAGTATGGGATGGGATAGAAAGAGAGTAGGCAATGGCAGAGGGAGTGGGAGAGGGAGAGAGAGGGTGGATGGAAGAGAAAGATATTAGGCAATGGCAGAGGGAGTGGGAGAGGGAGAGAGAGGGGGGATGGGAGTGTGTGTAAGAGAGAAAGTAGGGGATGGGAGAGAGTGTGAGAGTGTGTGAGAGAGTAGGGGTGGAAAAGAGAGAGAGTGAGAGTAGGGGATGGGAGAGAGAGGGAGAGAGTCATAGAGAGAGAGATAGTAGGTGATGGGAGAGGGAGTGGGAGGGAGAGAGAGAGGGGGAATGGAAGTGTGTAAGAGAGATAGAGTTGGGGATGGGAGAGAGTAGGCAATGGGAGAGGGAGTGTGAGAGAGAGAGAGAGGGGGGGAACGGGAATGTGTATAAGAGAGATAGAGTAGGGGATGGGAGAGAGTGTGAGAGAGAGTAGGGGATGGAAGAGAGAGAGTGAGAGTAGGGGATGGGAGAGAGAAAGTAAAGAGGGAAAGAGAGTACTTGAGAGAGAGAGATAGTAGGTGGTGCAAGAGGGAGTGGGAGAGGGAGAGAGAGGGTGGATGGGAGTGTGTGTGACAAATCTAGAGAGTAGGGGATGGGAGAGGAGAGAGAGAGGGGGGGATGGGAGTGTGTGTCTATGAAAGAGAGAGAGTAGGGGATGGGAGAGGGGAGAGAGAGAGTAGGGGATGGGGGAGAGAAAGTAGGTAGTGGGAGAGGGAGTGGGAGAGGGGGAGAGAGAGAGGGGGAATGGGAATGTGTGTAAGAGAGACAAAGTAGGGGATGGGAGAGAGTGTGAGAGTGAGAGTGAGAGAGTAGGTGGTGGCGGAGAGAGCTCGTACAGGATGGGAGAGAGAGAGTGAGATTAGGGGATGGGAGTGTGAGAGAGAGTAGGGGATGGGAGAGAGAGAGAGTGAGAGTAAGGGATGGGATGGGAGAGAGAGAGAGTAGAGAGGGAGAGAGAGAACTTGAGAGAGAGAGAGATCTAGTAGGCGGTAGGAGAGGGAGACGAAGAGAGATAGGGGGGATGGGAGTGTGCGTGACAAATGTAGAGAGTAGGGGATGAGAGAGAAGAGAGTGGGGGGATAAGAGTGTGTGTGTCTGTGAAAGTGAGAGAGTAGGGGATGAGAGAGAGTGTGAGAGTGTGAGAGAGAGTAAGGGGTGGCAAAGAGAGAGTATGAGATGGGAGAGACAGAGTGAAAGGATGGGAGAGATAGAGTGAAAGGATGGGAGAGAGTGAGAGAGAGAGTAGGGGGCAGCAGAGAGAGAGAGTATAGGATGGGAGAGATAGAGTGAAAGGATGGGAGAGAGTGTGAGAGAGAGTAGGGGATGGGAGAGAGTGTGAGAGAGAGTTGGGAATGGGAGAGAGAGAGAGAGAGTAAGAGTAGGGGATGGGAGAGAGAGAGTAGAGAGGGAGAGAGAGAGAGATAGTAGGTGACCTGGGAGAGGGAGTGGGAGAGGAGGAGAGAGAGGGATGGGAGTGCGTGTGACAAATCTAGAGAGTAGGGGATGGGACAGAAGAGAGAGGGGGGATGGGAGTGTGAGTGAGTGAGTGTGTGTGTGTGTGTCTGTGAAAGAGAGAGAGTAGGGGATAGGAGAGAGTGTGAGAGTGTGAGAGAGACTAGGGGGTGGCAAAGAGAGAGTACGAGATGGGAGAGACAGAGTGAAAGGATGGAAAAGAGTGTGAGAGAGAGTAGGAGGTGGCAAAGAGAGATAGTACGAGATGAGAGAGACAGAGTGAAAGGATGAGAGAGAGTGTCAAAGAGAGTAGGGGATGGGAGAGAGTGTGAGAGAGAATTGAGGATTGGAGAGAGAGAGAGTAAGAGTAGGGGATGGGAGAGAGAGAGAGTAGAGAGGGAGAGAGAGAACTTGAGAGAGATAGTAGGTGGTGGGAGAGGGAGTGGGAGAGGAGGAGAGAGAGGGATGGGAGTGCATGTGAGCGATCTAGAGAGTAAGGGATGGGAGAGGGGAGAGAAAGAGGGGGATGGGAGTGTGTATTTGCAAAAGAGAGAGTTTAGGGGATGGGAGAGGGGAGAGAGAGAGTAGCCCAAGAGAGAGAGAGAGAGTAGCGGCTGGGAGTGTGTGTAAGAGAGAGTAGGGGATGGGAGAGAGTGTAAGAGAGAGTAGGAGGTGGCAGAGAGAGAGAGAATGGGATGGGGGAGAGAGAGAGTGAGAGTAGGGGATGGGAGAGAGTGAGAGAGAGAGAGTAGGGTATGGGAGAGAGTGTGAGAGAGTAGGGAGAGGGAGATAGAGAGAGGGGGATAGGAGTGCATGTGAAAAATCTAGAGAGTAGGGGATGGGAGAGAGTGTGAGCGTGTGAGAGAGAGTAGGGGGTGGTAAAGAGAGAGTACAAGATGGGCGAGACAGAGTGAAAGGATGGGAAAGAGTGTGAGAGATGTTGGAGTTGAGGAAAGCCAACTCCGAAGATGCCAAGATCACCTGCATGCGAAACCTGTCAAAGAGAAGCCATAGAAGGGAAGAGCATGGAGCACGGGCAAAACCCTAAACGGACATGAGAGACACCGTGAATGCAAACACAATGAGAAATGTATTTACAATAAGAAATGATGTTTTTGTTATAATATGATTGAAATACAATGAGAGAGAGCCCGAATATAAAGAGCTCATGGAAGCTTGTAGAACAAGCTGGAAGGTGGTAGAAGATAAGTGTGACAACTAGAAGGGAACAAACTCCCGTGTTGTCACCAACTAACCACAACATGAATTAAATATAAAATATTAAATAAATGCATGACCTAAGTAAGCTTAAGCAATAGAATAAATAATTAAATATTAATTATTTACTCTAACACCCCCCCTTAAGTGCAACTTAGGGAAATGCCTTAAGCTCACAAAACAAAGATGAAATGCATAATGGGTCCCGACAACGAGGCCATGTTAGGTACCCATGTACAATGCAAGAAAAATGCAACCTCTGTAAGCGAGGAAAGAGAGAAAACCACATGGGAAAAACCCTCCCCCAAAAAGAGGTAAGAACCTAGTGAAGAACGGAAGAAGTCTCCAACTAGGGAAATTGTCCCCTAAAACAGGAACAAGGAATGATCATGAAGAACCAGCATCACTGAAGCATGAAGAAGCCACAAATCTGCCAAACTGCTGATCTAAAGAAACCTCCATGGAAGAAGAAGGCACGAACTGAGCATGTCTATATGGTAGATGATCCATCTCATCGAAATGCATAGGTAGCCAGCCACTGCAATCACCTTGTATATAGGATCAACCACTGAATACATAGTTCACACTATCGAACCATCAAACCATGGATGCATTAGAACACAGCATAACCCCCCCTTAATGCAGACGGGGTGTGATGACAGGCAACTGAGAAGGTGAGCCAAAGTCTCCTGCAAACGAACCAAGAACGAGGAGAGAGGGAAAGAGGTACAGACACCGATAAAGACACGGTCTAACTGACTCTGCATGGGGCTAATGTCATGGAAGGGACACTCACTTGACAAAGGGAGAATGCCTAAAACAGAAAACAAATAATCCCCCCCATGGTGCTTTATGAAATAGTGCATGCACAGCTGACTCAAAACAACGTTCATGACTCCTAGAATGAAAAAGTGACAGTTTATCTCAGTGCGAAATAGAAAAGTGCTTCAAAAGGATAGCTACAATGATCAGAACTGAAAAAGAGTTGCAACAAAAGAAAGAATAGCCGAAAAGAAAGCAAACCATGCCAGGAAAACGATCCTCGGGCCTAAAATACTCAAAATATCCACCATATAGCTAAAATGCCAAAACTATGATAGAAAGAGAAGAGGCCAAAAATGAAGAAAAAGAACTACATTTCTGAAAAGAACACAGAACCAGCTTTCCAGAAATATAAAGTTTTCAAAAAACTGACATGGGACGCAAAAGATATGCATGCCGGAGTCAGAAACAGGACTTCAGACTTCAACAGAAAAAATGAGCAATAAAAAAGCATCAAAACCTAAAAATACCTGCACCAAAATCTCCATCTCGGAACCAGCTTTCCGGCGCTTCTTTCGGATCGGAAAAATACCTCCGTATGCAAGAGTTATGGCCAAAAAACCAAAGGTAGGTCCAAAAGCAATCGGGAGAGGTGCATGCAAGGGCTGATGCAGCACTGACATCAGCAAGTCAGCCGATTAAATTTGATGGTTTGGTGGCCGTCGCAGCAAAAAAGAGTGCCACGTGGTAGTGCCACGTGGCAGTACAGATGATGACGTGGCAGGGGCCACGTGGCAATGTGCCACGTGGCACGCCTGCCACGTGTCAGTCACAGGACGCGGCAGAAGATGCCACATGTCGCTGACTGTGCAATAAATGCTGCAGAGCTAGCGCTGACTAGAGGCGGAGCTGTCGGAGTGGCGTTGGCAGAGGAGGTGGCCGCAGGGCAGCAAAACGGAGGAGCCGCCGGCGGAGGGCGGCGGACGGGTGACGACCGGGAGGAGGCCGAGCCACGACGGAGCGCGGGCGGCGCTGCTTGCTGCGGCCGCTGCGGGCTGTGCGCAGGTGGCGCGGCGGCGGTGCACCCAGAAATATACTGAAGGCCTCAAAAATTTGCCAAAATTGCCCTGTCTCCAAAAACGATAAGTTTTATATGAATCCTGACTGCAAACGGCCTTCCAGATCCAATGGTGATGTCCGTTTGGGCTGAAAGTGCTCTGAAAAAATTCTGATCCCCTGATTTGAAGAAAAATTGCACAAACAAACTAGGGTTTGTGACTCCAAATCACGGCTTCAAAATTTCTTTAACGAAGCTGCAGTAGGAAGGCTCTGATACCATGTTGGAGTTGAGGAAAGCCAACTCTGAAGACGCCAAGATCACCTGCATGCGAAACCTGTCAAAGAGAAGCCATAGAAGGGAAGAGCATGGAGCACGGGCAAAACCCTAAACGGACATGAGAGACACCATGAATGCAAACACAATGAGAAATGTATTTACAATAAGAAATGATGTTGTTGTTATAATATGATTGAAATACAATGAGAGAGAGCCCGAATATAAAGAGCTCATGGAAGCTTGTAGAACAAGCTGGAAGGTGGTAGAAGATAAGTGTGACAACTAGAAGGGAACAAACTCCCGTGTTGTCACCAACTAACCACAATATGAATTAAATATAAAATATTAAATAAATGCATGACCTAAGTAAGCTTAAGCAATAGAATAAATAATTAAATATTAATTATTTACTCTAACAAGAGAGAGTAGGAGGTGGCAGAGAGAGAGAGAGTACGAGATGAGAGAGACAGAGTAAAAGGATGAGAGAGAGTTGGGGATGGGAGAGAGTGAGAGAGAGAGTTGGGGATTGGAGAGAGAGAGTAAGAGTAGGGGATGGGAGAGAGAGAGTAGAGAGGGAGAGAGAGAGAGATAGTAGGTGGTGGGAGAGGAGAGAGAGAGAGAGAGAGAGAGCAGCCCAAGAGAGAGAGAGTAGCGGATAGGAGAGAGGGACAGATGGGAGTGTGTGTAAGAGAGAGTAGGGGATGGGAGAGAGTGTGAGAGAGAGTAGGAGGTGGTAGAGAGAGAGAATGGGATGGGAGAGAGAGAGAGAGTGAGAGTAGGGGATGGGAGAGAGTGTGCGAGAGAGAGTAGGGGATGGGAGAGAGAGAGTAGAGAGTAGGGGATGGGAGAGGAGAGAGAGAGGGGGATGGGAGTGTGTATCTGTAAAAGAGAGAGTTTAGGGGATGGGAGAGAGAGAGTAGCAGATGTGAGAGTGTGAGAGAGAGTAGGGAGATGGGGGAGAGAGAGAGAGAGTAAGAAGTGGGAGAGGGAGGATGGGAGTGTGTGTGAGAGATCTAAAGAGTAGGGGATGGGAGAGGAGAGAGGGTGAGAGAGATAGAGAGAGTAGGCGGTGGGAGAGGGAGAGCGAGAGAGAGTAAAGGATGTGAGAGGGGAGAGAGAGAGAGTGTAGGGGATGGGAGAGGGGAGAGAGAGTAGGAAGAGAGAGAGAGTAGGGAGAGAGAGAGAGAGAGAGAGTAGGGAGGGTGGAGAGTGATGTGTTCTCACATATAGCGTGTACGCGCTATGTGAAATCACCTAAAAATGGTCAAAAAACAACTTTGGGGCCCGTTTCATTCATTCTCTACTTTTGTTCTATTTTGCACTTTGTTATCCTGACAGAAATTGTGGGTTTCAACACAACAAACACTCTTTCAAGGTGGAAAACACTATTTCAAGCTAACAAACACTATTTCAAGGTGGCAAACACTTTTGGAAGCTAGCAAACACCAAATTCAATCATTGGATACATGATTTGAAGACTTTTTGAATATTCCTTGTATAGAAAAGGTTAGTGCAATCTATTTTAAATATTGTTTGTTGATATAGATACAAATTTGATTATAATTTGATATGTTGTTTAATATATAGTGAATTCATTGAAATTTGTATGTTTCAATGAAATGTTATTTTGAAATGGTTAAAAATTTGACAAGTCATTTTATATATATATTGTGTATTCATTCAAATAATTATAATTTTTATATGTATTTGAATAATTTGTAATTTACACATTTTAAGTAATTCAAATGTTTGAATAATTTGACATGTAGAAATCATCATCATGCCAAAGAAGAAACCAAAAAATCAAACAAATGAAGATAGGGAGAGAGATTTGGAAATTAAAAGAGATAAAATGAAATTACTACGTGAGCAAAAAAAATTGCAAAGCAATAATGAAGAATTGACTTTCAAAGAGGATCAAGAACCACCGGTACCAAGAAACAAAGAGGAAGAATTGGAAAGACAAAGAGAATGAATGAGACTGTTACATTCAAGAAGACAATTGAATTATGAAGCTACACCATCTTCTAATGTTGGAGTCATATCGTCCGCTACACCATCTTCCAATGTTGAAGTCATATCGTCCTCTCATGTTGAAGAGACACCGATTTGTAGATCCGATGATATACACACTCCATCATGTCATGTTGAAGGCACAACATCAACACATCAAGTAGGTGATATTCCATCTTTTGCATCTTATTGCCAAGGCACATCATCTTCGGTTCAAAATACGCAATACACTCAACCTTATGTTGATGTTCAAAATGTTGAGAGAATTGAAGAGATTATAACACCTTCTAGAATTCATTTTAGAAGACCAAAATATTTGATTGATATTGATAGTAACATTTTGAAATCAATGCCTGACAAGATTAGCAAGCGTACTTGTCAAAGAAAAGTTAATCGTATGTGGAGATTATTTTTTGATGAATTAAATATTACAGGTCAATGCCAATTATTTTTTGAAATGATGAGAAATTTAAAATTTAGGCCTATCATGAAGATTCTTGGGCTAAGAATGATGGATGATTCAAATGAAAAAAATATTGTAAAGAATCTAATGAATGCTTATGACAAAGTGGATTCTAAATCACGCACCAAAGATAGTAATATCGCAAGACGAGTACTTACATCGACAATAGTAAGTAGAAAAATGAAGAAAGCTTGATTCATGAGAAAGACAAGCAAAACATTAAAAATTGGTAGAGGTACTCTAAGGAGAGCCATGCTAAGGCGTGAGAGATTGGAAGATCCAACAAAAAATGAGTTATGGACATTTAGCAGTAGACTACCACGAAAGGATAAAGAAATTAGTGAAGCCTTGAAATCATTGATCGAAGATTTTTGGAAAAATAACACACGTGTTTCCCCTAATCAAAGAGATGTTGTAAGAAGGAGGATTGGTAGCCAAAATCGCGAGCCACAAAATTTTTTGGACACAACTCAGACACAATTTTTTGCATAATTTATTGGTATGTATCCTCAAATTTGAATAAGTCAAATATTTTTTGAGATGGGTAAACCTTTTTATGTGAAGATAAATCACACACACACAACTTTTTGTTGTAGGATACATATTGAATTTTCTAACCATTTTGATGTTTTTAGGCATATATGCATAATTTTGCATTCTCAGTTTGTTTTGCAGGATTGTGACATAAATGAGCCACCAAGATCTTCAAGGGAATTCATATCCAACATTTTATGTGCAATAAGGGACGACCAACAATTTTACAAGACATCATGCTTGGATGGTACGTGCTTATTTTGTGGTTCTTTGCAACTTTTATCAACTTGTTAACATATGGATAGTACACATGCAATTGGAAATGAAATAGTAGATTACGAAAAATTTAAGACAGTGACATATGTTGTAAAAGATGGGAAACATGGTAAAAGATGTGATTTAGTCATTGAAAAGATTCCAATGTATGAGTTCATGAATATTTTTCGTGAAAACATTATTTATGAGTATGCAAGGCATACCCATAGAGCTCGATGGTTGGATTTACAATTCAAGTTGTGCAAGGATACGTTTCCACTGGATACCATTGTTTTGGTTGTAGATTTCGTAGAGAACTACACACTACAACCACAAAATGAGGTGCAAGAAAAGTATTATACTTCTCAACAAGTTTCCATATTTGTTCACATAACATTCATGCATTCACCTACAAGTACAGAGGATGATAGGAAGATTTTGAGGGAGTACCATTTTTACATCAGCAATGATCGATCACATTCTATGGAGTTCCTACATGGTTGTTTTCAACTATTTTATGGAGATTTGGCTAACAGGGGCATCACATATCATCAGCACATTATTTGGTCAGACAATTGTGCATCTCAATTCAAGAATGTACGGATGTTCTATTGGTTGAGCAGGATGCACAAGTTGTGTAGAATTCAATATATGTGGAATTTCACAGAGGCTGGTCATGGAAAGGGAGAGCACAATGGTGTAGGCGCATGCATCAAAAGAGCCTTAGCTCATGAAGAACTATAGTGCAAAGATGGATCAATATTGACAGATGCAAAATCCATCGTCCAGTGGTGTAACGCTACAATGGGTCCAGGTAAGGAAGGCGAGTTTACGGTTCATAGATTTTTTTGGTTGATAGATAATACTAACATTGCACCATGTCAAGATTGTTGCACACTAACAGGATCCAGTGAGTTGCACTCTTTTAGAAGCTTTGATGCAGGTTCATGGAGTATCCACACATGAAAAATGGCATCCTATTGTCCATCATGTGCAGAGGAAAATTGGGATGACTGTGAGTCGACTGAAGGGGTGGACAAATGGGATATATGGGTTTTGGACCCAACTGACACCTATCGTCCCCCACAAGCACTAGAATTGGTATAGATGGAATCTTCTATTGACTTTGATTGCTTGTTTGATCTAGTGCAACCTGGTAATATATATATTTATATATCTTTGTAATTTCAATATGTAACTTTATAACTTTTACGCAAGTATTTTCTGAATTAATGATCGCATTTTGTACATTTGTCACTGTAGGCTATGTTTTTGCTGTTATTGCACCTGAAGACAATGAAGAAGGTACATATTATTATTTGTGTCATTTTGTTCAAGCCAAAAAAAATTGGATCACTCGGTTATAGATGGTGAAGGTTTAGAGTACCATGTCGGTGCGGTGGTTGTAATCGGCACATGGCTTAGACGATATTCTATGAACAACCCTAACTTGTGGTTATTCAAGGATTGGCAAAAAGAGAGGAAGATTCTTCATTATTCAAATCTTGTTGTCGCATCAAATGTACACTTGATAAAATATGGTGGAAAACCACATAATAAGAATCTTTGGAAAGTTCGCGAGTCACACCATGAGGCAATACTTGAGACATTAAAATGTCGAGCAGATCCAGTTGGCTCATTAGATTGAATACAGAGAGAGGGAGAGAGAGAAAGAGTGATCAACTGGATCCAAATACATTGTTGCAACCTCTTCCCCAAGACTGTCCACATGACTAAGGTGGACCATATTGTTATGATGCGTAAGTGATGAGATTTAGTTTAAATCATAGATTTTATGTTTTGATTTGTTTATATTCTAGATTTTATGTTTTGATGTCTCCAATTTTTTTAAAGCTAGAACAATATTTTTCATATTTTCTTATTGTGACGATATTTTTCTTTCATTGCATGTTCTCTTGGATGACAGGAAGGAGAGAAGAAAAATAAGTAGATTTCCAAACAGCTAGCCACCCTTCTTCATGCAATTTATTCATTTAAGGTAAAAGTCCCATTTCCTTTGTTTGGCTTTGGTATTTGGTTATTTAAAGTCATTATTCTAGTTGGACCTTTGTATGTTTGAATTTGGGATTGTTTAGTGTCTATTTGTTATGATTATACTGAATTATTAATTCTATGATGTTTCTATTATTTAATTATTTAAAATAAATTAAAACTTTTTGTATAAAATTATTATTATTTATTTCTATCTATTTTTTATGTTTATTTCTATTATTTAAAATAAATTAATTCTATAATATCTCTATGATGAACTATTTATATTTCTAAACTTTACATATTTTAAATTAGATATCTCTCGACTTAATTTACCAAAAAAATTAATTAAAATTTTAGGTATGCTAGTAGTACACCATGACCAACAATCAAACTATTATAACAATACAAATACATTTAAATAGTAATGTAAGAATGGTTTAGTTCACATAAAAAATAAGTCTATCTTAGATATTCTAAATACATCACAAAACTTTATCACTTCAAAAAAATTGGAATTTCTCCCATCTACTTGAGTTCCCATCAATTGTCCATAAAACTAGGAAAGGGAATAGGTGCTATGCTCCCAATCCCAACATCCTCCTGTCCACTACTAGGAGATGTGTGTAATGTAGGATTTAGCTCCATCAACTTAGTCATTTTTTTCACTAGTTGATTGGGACTCTCACCATTTGTTACCAACTATGGTGACAATGCTTGGGGTTACACTTATTAAGTAAGAATATTTCCTAATCTAGGGATTAGAGCATTGAACATATCAGAATGTGATTTATGCTATGGGAGAAGAGGTATGTTAGGCATTAGCCTCAAATATTTCTTCATGTAAAGGTATATCAGAATATTTCCTTCATGTAAAGTGCATTAGCCTCAAATAACTTCTTAGTCTCTCTTGTTCCTTATAATTTTGTATCCTTTTCTTTGGTAGCTATAGGAATCTACTGGGTAAACCACTACGTTGTTTTCTATCTAGTGGCATGTAACGTATAAAATCAACATCTCCATCATAGTCATTTTGGGCCTGGGTATCGAAAAATTGTTAACTATTTATTTCATCATGGTTGCCACCATTTGCAAAGCATTAGATGACATCCTTGGGGTCAACATGTGGTGGGCATGGAATTAAAAGGGAAACATTTTCATCCCCACAAGTATTTGGTTACCCAAGGTTTGTGACAACCTCCTACAACCAATCTGGTTGTGAATCTTGCATTAGCAAGCTTAATCTAATATCAATGTTTGTTGTATGCTCAAGGTTTTATCTCCTATAATAGTCCACTGGCTGGTTCAGGTTTTCTGGTTGGGTATTTTTAGGTGCAATTGTACCTAGTCCCTTCATATTTTGTTCATAACTCCTCAACAAAGTGTTAATTGGTTCATCTAATAAGCCATTGATTTTTAGGAAGGATTCAATAGTGATTTCCTCCCCCTCGCTTTACAGCTCATCAATATTTGCATAATCTAAAGTAGTTGTTTCTTCTGATCCACTACTTGTGGGTTGTGGTTTAGATCCCTATTTTCCATCCTCATCAACAATGAAGCACTTTCTTGGGCCTATATCATTCACTAAAACCTCCCTATTCAAAGACCATATCCCTATCCTATGGAAACCACTCATTATATTATCGGGTGTAAGTGCCAAATTGGAGGCTTTGCTGGATAACATTCCTAACTCCTCATGACCAATATTGATTTGAGGGTTCCTAGCCAACCACACATTCCAAATATGTTTTAAGTAAGATTTTAATGGTGAGAAAAATCTAACATCTAATGATTGACACCTATAGATGGTATATGCTACAAGTGACACACAATCTATGCCCAACTTCTTTGCTTTATCAATTATTTTCCATGTCATATGGATTCCATGATCATCAAATACTAGAAGACACCTTTTTGAGAGAAACACCCCACATGGAATTGTTCTTACAAAGTGGTCTAGCCAATTCAAGAATAATTATTTCATCATCCATCCATGTACTTGGACTGCCATGCATGCCTTGAGATCATAATTGAAAATATAGTTTTTTATATGTCACTTAGCCTTGAACAAATAAAAATTGGAATTCTCTAACCAACAGTAATGTAAGGAGACCCACCCTGCTAGTTTAGGCTACTATGCCCAAACTAACCAATGACTTCTTTTGATCCTATAGGGTTTCTTCCTAACCCTATTCCCAAGAGGATATCTCCCAACTATCCCCTTCCCTAGGATCTATGCACACCAATTGACTATGTCAACTTCAATCACCCCAATATTCAAATGAAGGCATTTTCTCTCTACTAAGAAAAATTGGGCACAAACCCCAATGCAATATCTAGGGTTATTATATGGTCCTCAACTTGATATTTCCAAACTCTCCTAATCATCACAAGACTCCACTCACCAACCCAAATCATAGATGTCCTTTTCTTTCTTACTTGACCTACTAGGTCTAGAGCCCCAATTAGGCCAAAATTTTCAAAATCACTAGGTGCTCTTGCACCATTCTCCCCATGTGACAAAGAACTCATGGTGGATAAATCTAAAGGAATTTTGTAGGAATACCTTTCTTTCCAAAATCACTCTCATCTATCCCTGTTAATTCAGATTCTGGTTGATCCTTCCATTTGATAAGATGCTCCATATAGGTGCCATGACAAGTCTTCTTCTTGATTCTTGAATCCATAACCTTTTCAGCTTTTGGTTGAGATTATAATGGGATAATGAATTCTTCAACCTTTGATTTTGTTTGTCCTTCTATGAATGTAGGCCCTTTATATTAAACTTAGTCCTTGACATTAAAGATAAGGTAAATTTCCAAGTTTGGTGGGAGTTCTATTTTGTCGGCATTAGAACCATAATTTGCAAGTACCTTACAAGGTCCTATCCTATGCATTTGTAGCTTGGTTGGAACACCCTATGCAAGTACCAAAACTCATCCTTGGCATCATATCATGGCCTCAACACCTTGGATCATCTCAAAACATCTCATCTAACATGTTCCAACTCCTTGCACACTCTCAGCAACTCATCTCTTACACTTTCTCAATTTTGCCTCTTCTAGGCTTGTTCCAACTAGCCCTTGCCAGTCACTAATTTGTTGTTTTCTCCAAAATTTTCCATAGAAATTCCAAAACTATTGGGTGATTAAAATACCCTTATCCTCACTCTAAAATATACTCCAAAACCAACTACACTTTTTTTGTAAAATATCACTCAAAACTGGCTATTTCAGTTTGCCAACTAGGCCTAGTTTGAGGCCATTTACAAAGTAACTCACAATCCCTTGACTTTTGGAACTCCCATGACCCAAAAAAGTCTTAAGACATGACTCAAATGCAAGGATTCTTCTATTTTTTTGGTCTCATGATCAACTTTACAATGGTTTTTACAAAACCCTCCTTTCTAGCCCCTTTACCCTAGGGCTTTCTAGAACTCTTACTTTGCAACATCTCTAGAACCCCAAAATGGTTCAAACACCTTCACTTTGGTTATATTAGATGACTTCAAACATAAAATGCAAGTCTTGTTTGGAGAAAACACTAAATCCACCTTGGGAGCAATCACATACCCCTTTTTATGCACTCAAATTTTAGGGAAAACTATGCAAATACTTCTTAAATGGTTTCAAAACTCAACTTTTCAGATGGAAATGGTTATTATAGACTCAAACCAACAATAAAAATCCCAAACTTGAGGTTTATCAACACTCAACAATCAAATTTCAAAACTGTTACCAACACTTACTACTAGGACAATTTCTAGTTTTAACTGTCAAACTCCCAAACCATACAAAGGACCCCCCACTGTTTTTGCATTTTTAAACACTCTTTTTGGAGACCTAAAATAACCTCTCTCACTTTTTGGAGATCACACTCTGTTTTCATTTTATGACGCCATCTTGGGTGATGCTGAAACTTGCAATGTCGGCTAGTACAAAGTTGCCAACTGCCAAATCTCTCTCACCTTTCCTTGTGGGATCAAATTGTCTACTCTGTTAGCTCCGCATGGCTGGGTAAACCCTATCCCCAACCTTGTCCTATCCCCTGCAGTGCTCGAACGTTCTCAGGCATGCCAATCCGGAATGTCCCCAAGGGTCACTAAATGCCATAGGGCTGCAATCTTTGACGGGGTATATCTCAGAGCTCGTGCGAGGTATGGATGCGATTCTAGTTCCTACAGGACCATGTTGCAGAGACCTAAAATAACCTCTCTCACTTTTTGGAGATCACATTCTGTTTTCATTTTACAATGCCATCTTGGGTGATGCTGAAACTTGTAGTGTTGGCCAATACAAAGTTGCCAACTGCCAAATCTCTCTCATCTTTCGTCATGGGATCAAACTATCTACTCCATTACCTTCGGGTGGCTAGGTAAACCCTATCCCCAACCTTTTCTTGTCCCCTTCAATTCTTGAACATTCTCAAGCATGCCGAACCTGAATGTCCCTAAGGGTCACTAAATGCCATAGGGCTGCAATCTTTGACGGGGCATATCTCGGAGCTCGTGCAAGATATGGATGAGATTCCAATTCTTATAGGACCATGTTGTAGAGACCTACAATAACCTCTCTCACTTTTTGGAGATCACATTCCGTTTTCATTCTACAATGCCATCTCAGGTGATGCTGAAACTTGTAGTGCTGGCTAGTACAAAGTTGCCAACTGCCAAGTCTCTCTCATCTTTTGTCGTGGGATCAAACTATCTGCTCCATTAGCTCCGGGTGGACAAGTAAACCCTATCCCTAACCTCTTCCTATCCCCTTTAGTGCTTGAACATTCTCAAGCACGCTGAACCAGAATGTCCCTAAGGGTCACTAAATGCCATAGGGCTGCGATCTTTGATGGGGCATATCTCGGAGCTCGTGCAAGGTATGGATGCAATTCCAGTTCCTACAAGACTGTGTTGTAGAGACCTACAATAATTTCTCTCTCTTTTTGGAGATCACATTCCATTTTCATTTTACAACACCATCTTGGGTGATGCTGAAACTTGTAGTGTTGGCCAGTACAAAGTTGCCAACTACCAAATCTCTCTCATCTTTCGTCATGGGATCAAACTGTCTACTCCATTAGCTCCGGGTGGCCAAGTAAACCCTATCCCCAACCTTGTCTTTTCCCCTTCAGTGCTCGAACGTTCTTAGGCACGCCGAACTAGAATGTCCCTAAGGGTCACTAAATGCCACAGGGCTGCGATCTTTGATGGGGTATATCTTAGAGCTCGTGTGAGATATGGATGAGATTCCAATTCCTACAAGACTATGTTGCAGAGACCTACAATAACCTCTCTCGCTTTTTGGAGATCACATTCTATTTTCATTCTACAATGCCATCTCGGGTGATGCTAAAACTTGTAGTGTTGGCTAGTACAAAGTTGCCAACTGCCAAATCTCTCTCATCTTTCATTGTGGGATCAAACTGTCTGCTCCATTAGCTCTGGGTGGCCGGGTAAACCCTATCCAAAACCTCTTCCTATCCCCTTCAGTGCTCGAACGTTCTCAGGTACGCTGAACCAGAATGTCCCTAAGGGTCACTAAATGCCACAGGGCTGCGATCTTTGACGGGGCATATCTATGGGTTGTCAATACTTTGACTATACTTTAAGTCAACGATTATCAATATGTGAAAAAATGGAACTTGTTGTATTTTGAAGTACTGAGAAGATGGCTTTGCCCTTCCCCAGGAGTTTCAGAAATGGGAGACATTAGGTAAGAGAGTGAAAATGTTACTATCGCTTCAACACACATGACGCAATTGGAAATGCAAATTTTGATGGTAATCATTTTGTGATAAGGGAGAGACTAGGGATGATCATC
Organism: Cupressus sempervirens; assembly: GCA_028749045.1. Classification (NCBI taxonomy): domain Eukaryota; kingdom Viridiplantae; phylum Streptophyta; class Pinopsida; order Cupressales; family Cupressaceae; genus Cupressus; species Cupressus sempervirens. The sequence goes on from CM053792.1 coordinate 851,243,951, forward strand.
GTTACTATCTCTTTAGTAGTGGAATTTTGTTTTCTCTTGAATTTGGTGGTGGGGGATCAGTGGTAAGTCTCTGTGGATATTCCTTCTTATGATGTTAGTGACAAGTGTTGCTCTTTGAAAACACTTGTACAATCTTTTTTAAATTATTAGATAAAAACAGAGAATTGTAAGTATTAAACATGATTAGCCTTTAGTTCCTAGAAGATCTTTATTTCCCCATCAATGCATTTAGAAAGTTACGTTTTAAGAAGATCATAAATAGAAAAAATTAGAGAAGCGATTTAAACATTTATATTGATTGGAAACACGTGAGTCTTGAGTTTCCTCTACCTTTTAAAGAACGTTCCTTAGCTAGCAGACCTAATTCCACATTCCATAAGACTGTGATTGCGCTAAAGATTTAGGAAACCAACTGCTCTAAGATAAAGCTTCCCGGTCAATAATAATCTAGCCTATTGAGGAACATAATACTTCTCAATTAAACTTGTGTTAATTCAGTATTAATTTTGTAATTAACTACAATTTCAGTATCTGTGTACAGGGGGTGACTGAGAAAACTATTTGAGGTCCAATTTGAAAATATATTTGTAAGGATCTCGACCAAGGTTCACAACTTCGATGATTAATACATTCATTTAGGCCAAAACCTCACTACAAAAAGATAATATATAAAAAAGGTAGTGAATAATGTCATGTCTAGACCCAAATCAACCAATGAAAGTCAAATTAGCATAATGTGGAACAACAATATATGCATTGAGTGGGTTGTCATAAAAAAGCTTCATAATAAAATTCATGTCTAGAATTAAAAGACCTTAAAGAACATTTATGCTTGTAACACAAATGGCCATTCAAAACTGAATATGATTACAATATGTGAAATAGCATTACAAGAACTTGTAATGCTCTTGTGAACATCGTGTTAATTCTTGTAAGAATCCCTAAGATGCTTGTTATACTCAAAATTTTGTTGAAATTGAATTAACTTTTATCCTATCGGTTAATTGGCTTAGGGTGATATATGCTTCCTGGATGGAATAATGAGTTCGTGATTGACTCTGTATTAAGATTCATAACATCTTCTAGTTATTTGCAAAGGAAATTTATAAATTACTTGCTAATGTCATATGGCTTGCTTAAGAAAGATGTCCATGTTCTTATTGATGGGTACTAATGACTATCCACATTTAGTTCTTCAATATCCTATTTGACAAGCTTTCCATAGACATTTCTTTGCCATACTAAGTATTTTATAAAACATATTTGAGTAGAAGGACTATAGTAGATACTACATGATGTTTTAACAAATAAAGTAATGGGTTAAAGACTATTATTTCCAAGGTATTATGTCATAGTATTTTAATTGTAATGATCTTAGACTAATGATATTCTTGAAGGTAACTTCGACATGCAACAAGAAAGACAACCTACAGCCAAGGCTATATTGTGCCTACAACCAAATCCACTAGTGCACATAGCCAAAGCCATGGATGCTTATAGCCAAAGTTACAAGTGTTCGCAGCCAAAACCATGAGTACATGAAGTCGATGATCACAATTGTTTACAACTATTCACCAGAAACAGCTTCTTTGCAATTTTTGAGAAATAATAATAAAGCAAAAAAGAACATCTACTAGTTGGTAGACATAATGGCAACTCTCTAGCAATTGAATTTAATTTCATACATGCACATATCTAATTTAATGTCATACACGAACATATCTAATTTAATGTCATACATGAACAAACATATAATATAAAATGATAACCAATAATGTCATATACATTAACAAACACATAATATATTATGATAACCAATAATGTCATATATGAATAAACATATCATATATTAACCAATAATGTCATACATCAAACATGTCATACATCAAATATAGAATGTCATATGTACATCAAATGTGTATCGAATATGTCTCTCAAATGCCTATATATATACATGGGAAAGGAAACAAGTCTCTATATATATGTATCAAATATCTCAACTACATCTTTTCCTTCCCACGAGGGGAAGGAAACAAGTCTCTCGACGTCCTCTGCCATCGTGTGGAGGGAGACAGTGGAGATGACGGGGCCCTCCTGACACGCTCACTTGACCTCTTGTTGAGGCTCTTCTCTAGGTCCAACTGATACAAAGAAAGTAGATATGAATCAATATTTATTATACGTTGAAATCAAATATATGTACTCACAAAATCAATTATTTTCTTACCGCCAACAAAGAGTCACTCTGTAAGTCCACCTCAAATGCTCGTGGACGATCAGGCGTGACAAGACCCTACAACAATTCAATAAATATAATAAATTATAAATAACATTAGAAATTTTGAGATTAACTATTATAAACAACAACTAAAATGAAGAAAATTCTTTCATACCTCCGTCAGTGGCTGTGAGCTAGCCACAGCTGCAGTCACTCCACTATCAACAGACTGTCGCAGATAAGGAGGTGTGTCCGACATCATGAGCTGCATGTCATACAATACACGTTATATCTAACATGAAACATGGAATAAATATAATCAAATGAATTAAATTAACATGAAACAACTATACCTATGTGAAGCTCGTATGATGTCTCTGCTCTGTGTCTATGGTAAAGGTTGAAGGTCCTGTGGAGAACTAATGCACATGCATATTTTTTTTGGTCAATCCTTAATATGATTACGTAATAAATATATGTATTAATTAAAATGATTAAATTGATACATACCTCAGGACTCATCGAAGGGACAAAAAATGGGCCTGGAGGATCCCTGCTAGGCCCAGGAACACTTTGACCCTAAATTTTGAACAATGTCAATAAATCCTAATTAATTAATCATTCACTATACGTATGAAATGTGGTCAAATTAGTAATTTACCTGTGTGTCAATTCCAAATGTCTCGTTCAGGAACTGATTGGTGACAAGCCCATCATCTGCACCATCTCCGACATGAGTGCCAAATGTGCATAGGGATCCGCATGAAGTGCACATGTGACCACGATGTATAGAAGGCTCGCCCTCAACTAATGGGCTTGTAGAATGGATGAGGGTCTGTGTAAAAGCATTAATGGTCCCTAGAGTGCTGGCCTCTACATGTTCCTTTACAACTGAAGGAATAATCACATGCTCGTGTTGTGGATGGACCACAGCTGCCCTAACTACATTAGGGTCACGACGTGCTCCTGGCCTCTCAAATGATGACCCCCCACCTCTACCCTGCGAGTCTAACATATCAAAATAATTGGGGATCTCCCCAAGGACAAACTCACAATATAATTTCTTCAAAAAATACATGGGGACCTTGTGATTGTTGCAAGGAGGGGCATCAAAAACCATCCACCATCTATCCCAAAAATTATTTCTAATAGCATCATATATGCACCAATGGATGAGGAATCGTTTAGTACCCTCTCTAACAGTATTTTGTTCACTAGGTTTTCTAAATAATGCACATATTCTACCTTTTGGTATTTCCTTTTTTCTAACATCTTCATATGACAATTTATTTGCATAAAATCTTTTTTGTTCATCCCTCTTAGCCTGCCAAATATCTAACTGACCACTAACTGAGGCTATCTGAGTGATAATGGATTCGAGGGATGATGCCAATTGAGCCCTCATTCGATTGGTTTGTCCAGATTCTTTCAACCGAGCAATGATTCCTTCTAATTCAGTTTTACCTCTCTCTATTTCATTTCTTATATTTTCTTGTGTGCCTGGTGGAGGTCTTGCAATTGGTTCGGGTTGTGGAATTTTTTCTTCTTCTTGAGGAGGGTTTTGGTTTTGGGGTTCTTGAGGGTTTTGATGTTCTTGTGGATTTTTTGGTTGATTATGAACATTTCCTAATAAAAAATCAATTGAAATTCAAATAAATAAACAAATCTAAATGAAATTTGTAAAAACCTTACAAAAGAATATAAAAAACTTACAAAACAATATGAAAAATATATCAAACAATGCAAAGTTAGGTTTATATCACTTACGACGTCGTCGTGGGTGCGCTTGTGGTCTTGGATTTCATCGATGAGGAGGAATTTTGGCAAATGGTGGTGCAAATGTTGAGTCTTCAACTCGCGTACGCGCTGCTCGTTGTAGGAGTAGAAGAAAATGCTGATGAAAATGATGGGCTGTGGGTTTGCAGCCCATCATATATACTTTTTATTTTTTTTAAGTGCGTATGCGCTTTTTAAAATAGGAAAAAAAAATTTCCTTATCACCTTTTTGGCACCACAACTCGGTGCATATGCCCATAGCTATCATCTATACAATGATGAGAACCCTTGAATAAACCTTCAAAATAAATAGAAACTTAAGTATTAACAAAAATATTGATCAATATTTTCACATAGTTCTTTTTTAAACAATAACTTTAATACACCCTTTTTTTCAAAATAAATAAATAAACACAAATATTCAACTAGGGTGGAGATATTTTCTTGTTCCTACATTCTTTCCTAAGAGAAATGATTATTTTTGCATTTCTTTTGCAAAAACTTAATATTGGATTTCCTTTCCAACAAGAAACATCAATCAAAATATACATTTATATGGGAGACTTTTCCACATTTTTTACCAAAAGGAAATTTTGTTAAAAGAAGGGAACCATTAAAACTATAACCTTCACTCCTAGTCTTTTAATTGAATCCTTAAGAAAAATCTGCAATATAAGAAATGGAGACTATGTCATGGAAAGCTGACCTCCTACCCTAGGCTGTTACAAGGTAATCCTCAAGCTAGGAGAACTAGATATCAAATTGGGATTGCACACACACAACACACAAAAACAAGAACTTAGAAATTTTTGACTCAGATTATTAAAACACCCTTTACTATGAGATTCACAATAGATCAAAAATGGATCCAGAGACAAGGGGTGAAGGTAGTATTTTTAGAGAGGAGATTGTCATACTATTGCCAATAATATAACATAAAATTTCAAGGCCTTCCCAAGGCTTCAACAACACATTGAGTATGGCTTAATTCAGACCATACTCAATGAAATTCCTCTCTTCTCCATGAGAAGAGTCTCTCAACTACATTGTCAAGGCCAACTAACCCTTCCAACCAATGTTACTACTTGCCTCCCAAGGGTGAGTGGTTCCTTTATGCCCATAACAAAAACTCAATCCAAAAATGAAAAAAGGAAGCGTAAGATCAAAAAACAATCATACCTATCAAAAAATATTATATACAACAACCTACTTACAAGTACACAAAACAACAATATTTATAATACCATTTTGTAGCAAGAACATGAAATATTGTACAAGGGGTTTATCTTAGTTGGTTGAAGTGATGACTTGTCATTGTGGATACCCTAGTTCAAATCCCAAGAGGGACATCATTGTGGAATTCTAAGTTGTGACTCTTGGTCTTTCATTGGTTGTATTTAACTCATTGTAAATGGTGGATTCTATGTTATAACTATTGGTCTTACAAATGTTGTTTCTAGTGTGGTTTCTTGAAAGGAGCTTGAATAATTTTGTAATTCTCATATTGTTACTTGAATGAGAAAAATATTCATAAATGATTTTAATGTAAGAAATGAATTACTGATGTAGTGAGAATCTTAGGGTACCTCTATAAGAGGTGAATTGCATCCCTGCAAATAACCACACAACAAAAACATAACAACAATTCAAGATCTGATACCAAATCACAACACTTTATTTATAACATAACTGATTACATGAAATATGCCCAGGTGTAAGGCCTTCTGGGTTAGGGCCAAATATAACAATAATTCCAAAAATAGTTTTACAAGATCCCTCAATATCCAATCCAAACACTAATCCCAACTAGTCTAGATCTACACTCTAGAAGAAAACCCTAAGGAAATCTTAACTTGTGTTCGCAAGCCCACAAAGAAATATCATAGTCTTTAAGACACAACTACTAGCTCTTCAAATTTTGCATCCTCTTCTCCAAGATGCATGATCCTTCCTAAATGAATCCACAAGACCCCCTACTTATGCCCAACTAAGCCACATGTCAGATTGGTTTATTAAAAATTAAATTAAAACCCTTACATTAAATATATGTTGAGGCACAAGTCAGCTACAACAAAAATTAAATATTTAAAGTTGGCTCCAACACAAATTAAATACCCAAAGTTGGCTCATAGAAATCTCAACACCGACAAGAACCAAGACCAAACTAAGTGTTACAGAAACCATTCCAAGCATCAACCAAACCACAAGAATTTTTGAGCTCTCAATGCATTTCAAGCATAGTGACTCCTGAGAAATAGAAGTTTTTGAGCTCTAAGACATGCTAAGCTCATAGAAGGTGATGAGATCCAACAATGACTAAGCCCCCTTCAATGACATAGAACCTCGGCCATAACTAGACCCTTTAGCAATCGAGCAACACTATTTGGTGACCAAGTCCACAACTCCTAGCCAAAATACCTCCAACATGTAGGATTGCTAAAAAACCTAGGATTTTCTTGCATCAGACACCCTAGGTTTAAAAAGATGTTGTGAGTAGCTAGAAGAACATCTTCTAGGATCCAACACATAAATCCTAAACTAGTTATTCACATTCATATCCTCCATTTCTTCAACTTGCACACTCTTTCCCTTGTTCTTCTTCTACTTATTCACATCCATCCTAGGTGTTCTATAGGTCTTCATTCCATGCTAATCTCCAATCCTCTCAAAATCCTTTGACTTGATTTGCCTACCTATACCTAGGTTCCTCCTACCGAGCTCATTATTCTATAAAAGAATCTAGGAATGCTTCCTACCACTTTTCACAATAGAAAACACATTCTTGACACAATCATGTAGAACCTTGCAATCATACTATCAAGCTCTACCAATAAACATATGACAACTATTCATGCCCATAATGTCACACAACACTTGATCCTTATACTACCCAATCTATAAATCAAAAAGGCATTGCTCCCTCACCTCCAGAGCATACTCACCTTGCAACCAGAGGACCCTATAATGATAAGGATGTATCACTCTCTTCAAAAAAATTTTTTGAACCATCTCCTCAGTATAAAGGTTGTCAATACTACCACCATATACAATCACCTTGCAGACTTCACCACTAGATTTACAACAAGTCCTTGACAAACTAGTCATCTGACTAACCAGTACTTGTCAAGCTAGTAAACTATGCCCTTGCTAAGGATGACTATCTTGGAATTCAACCTCATTCACAACAATAACAACTCTCCTACCATGAGGACATTTAAAAGATCTATGCCCTTCTTCAGCACATCTAAAACAATTACTTCTAAAAAAATTTCCACTTTTCCTCCTTTTTTGATCAACAAGTTTTGGCTCATCTTCTACACTTGGTTTAGCCTTTTCCAAGCTATCCTACTTATCCTTTCCTCTAGAATTACCTTGAATTTTCCTCTTCACTTTATCTTCTACCTTTAGGACATACCAATAAGAATCCTCAACCAAATAAATATTCATCATATCAACCTCATCTTAGATATCGAATCTCAAACCATTAATGTATAGAGCTACCTTCTCCTTTGATAGTTCTTTTGGCCTAGACCAAATAGTCAACTTGTAGAACTCCTTGGTATAATATTTCATAGACATATCATTTGGTTTCATATTCTAAAACCTCTTAAACAACTCAAGTTTATAATCATAAAAAATGAACTTAGCCTTCAACTTAGTCACCATAAATCTCCATCTAGTGATTTTCATTTCACATTCCTCTTCTTTGTCTCTTTATAGTTCTTTCAACCAAAGAGCATCATGTCCTTTCAGTTAAGTTTGTGCCAACCTCACCCTGAGAAAGATATGCAATATCCTTAATCTTAATGATGTCTTCCAATTCACCAATTAAATCAATCATGTCTTCAGGAGTCAAAGTACTGAAGAAATTAGAAACATCCATGTTATGCTTTAGCCTCAACTAAGATTCAAGTCTAGAAAATTGACCGACCCTAGTTCCAATAGGTCCCCCCACATGATTATTTATTTCCTCACCATTTGATCAAGTAATTTAAAAGTGTTCAACAACTTCCTCATAACCATATTTAGTACCCACATGCCTAGGTACAACTAAACCACTCATAATTTTAGCAATCATGTCAATCTTCATCAATGCCATCTCAGATTTGAAACTATCTTTAAACTCCTTAGTCTCAGATCTAAACTATGTTTTAACCTTCTCATAAATCCTTTCTTCCATAACATCACTAAGATCATTACTTTCCCTAGTGTCTGATCTTATTGGGGGCATCTTCTAAGATTTTTGCAAACTCTAAGCAATAGAGCCACAAATTTAGAAGATCAATCAACTCCACTAAATCAACCTTCTCTTCCAACCTTCACCCAAATCTTGGTGCAAACTACCTCAACTTTGGCAATATGTCTACTCATATTAGGAAAGCCTTCACTCTGATACCATCTAATGTAATGAAAATTGAAGGGTACCCCTATTGGAGGTAAACTAGATCCTTGCAAATAACCACACAATAGAAACACAATAACAATGCAAGATCTTATACCAAATCACAACACTTTTATTCATAGCATAATTGATTACATGAAATATGTTTGGCTCTAAGGCCTTCCAAGTTAGGGCCAAATACAACAATAATTACAATAACATCTCTACAAGATCCCTCAAGATCTAATCCAAACACTAATCCTAGCTTAGTCCATATCTATACTCAGGAAGAAAACCCCAAGGAAATCTTCACTTGTTCTTGCAAGCCCATCAAGCAATCTCCTAGTCTTCAAGCTCCACCTACTAGCTCTTCAAATTTTTCATTCTCTTATCCAAGATGGCTGATCCTTCCTGAAAGACTCCACAAAACCCCCTACTTATACCTAACTAAGCCACAAGTTGGCCCAATTCATTACAAATTCAATTAAAACCCTTACATTAAATATGTGTTGAGCCACAAGTCAGCTACAACACAAATTATATACCCAAAGTTGGCCCATAGACAACTTAGCATCTATAGGAACTAAGACTAGACCAAGTGTTAGGGAAACCAAGTTGAGCATTAGCCAAACCACAAGCATTTCCAAGCTCTGAGTGAATGTTGACCTCCTAGTGCATGCTGAGCACTGCAATGCATGCCAAGCATAGTGACTTTTGGGCAATAGAAGATGCCAAGCTCCAATACATGGTGAGTACACAGAAGGTGCTAAGATCCAAAAATGAGCGAGTCTCATTGAATGATTGAGCACCTAAGCCACAACTAGACCCTTCAGTGATCAAGCATTGTTGTTTGGTGACCGAGTCCACAACTCCTACCCAAAATACCTCCAACATGCAAGATTTCTAAAAAAACCTAGGATTCTCCTCCATTAAATAAAAATGGTGATAAAGGGACAAACCTTGGTCCAAGCTATGTCAAGGTAGTTGATGAAGAGTTTCCCTCCCAATCTTACAAAAGAAAATTTAGTAACACCTTAACTTGTCTCCAATGTTGAAGGATGAGAAATGGTTTTCCAACAAAGGAGAAACTTGTGAGGCCTCACCCTGACCAATCATAAAATAACATAGTAGATTATTTATGTTTCAGATACTTTATATTTTGAGACATTGTTATATGTTGGAATTATTTTGGACTGTAAATTGTAATATTTGACACTATGGGACACTTTATTTTTATGGTGATTATTTCTATCCATGTATTTGGTTAGTTATTTTATTAAGGAGTATGAAATTACGTTTAAATGAAAATGTTAGATTGATTATATATTTTAAAATAATGAAATTTTACAAATGGTCATTTTGGGTATGTGCAAGATCATGGTCAACCAAACTACGTTCTTAAATGGCAATAAAAAAATCAGCAAATCAGGGTTATGTCAAATTGACATGCAATTTTCTACTTGTTATAAACTTTATATAGAAAAGTTGAAAGAGAAGAATCTATAGGAAATTGAATTTATTTTTTAAACTACTAGTCCTTATGTAAATAAAAAAATAAAAAATTGATTGATCAAAATTTTGAATTTTAATGCAATAATACAAAAATTTTAGGACAAAAATAAGAAGTAGATGTATGTCTGACCACCTTAATCAAAATAAAATGATAATTTTTTAAATAATATTGTAGATATATCAAGTAGACTCATGCCTAGATTGACAAATATTATTGGGTATTTTTATTCTAAAAAACTAATTAATTATTAATTTTCTACTTTAGTATTTTTTCTATAAAAAAATCTCATGTCTGACGACCTTAACTAATTCAAAACTCTACAAAAAAAAATTCTTTCTTTTTCCTTATAATAGAAGAAACATAGAATGTGATGAATCTTTTGCATTTCAAAATTTTTGTAACATTTGAAAGTTATAGATGTTTTTTTAAGTAGTGTGTCAATCAACACTTTATATATAACTCCATTAGAAAATAAGTAATAAATACTTTTTGAACTTGTAATTTGAAAAACCTTACATTTATGTTAAACTAAGAACACTCTTAAGAAACCCTTTTCATTTAATCAAATTATGGTGAAAAAAAGTCATTAGCCACATGTTTGAAGCAAAAAATACACACTTGAAAAGGCCAGAAACTCATTTAAAGGATTTTTTTAAGGTTAACCATATAGGGTTGGTATCAAAAGACATAGTAGGCCTTATAAAGGTATTAATTTTTTTTTTAGTGTCAGGATCGCTCGGAAAAAAATTGGAATAGACTTTGAAATATTTTTGAGGCATTTTAGAACTACATATTTTTCAAATCACCACTTTTTTGCACAACATGATCCTGCACATACCCTTCTATTTGGTTTGATTGTGCTAGTAATATATATTCACAATGGTTTAGAAATGGAAAAATATATCTAAAATTTGAGTGAGAAATGTTTGATGTTTTGATTTAGTTATAAATATAGAATTGATTTAGGCTTTATATATGCATATGATTTATTCTATGTTGACTACGACTATGAAATTTGAGTGTGCATGAAATAAGAATGGTAAAATTGAGAATTGAGATTATAGCTTTGTATTAAATGAGAATGCCAAGGTTAGATCTAATGAAGTGATCTTAATGCAAGGGGGGATAGGAATAATTAGGGTTAGAGGCACACCTATCAAATCACCCTACTAAAAAAAACAATGGGAGAAAACACATAGATAACAATGCTAAGGAGAGAGAGAACCAAAAAAATTTATTCATTCATTAAATTATTAGCATACATGCCCAGGTGTAAGGTCTTCTAGGTTACAGCCAAATACAAAATACTACTTCAAGATCCATGACCCAACTTCAAATTTATAATTCTAGAGACATGTGAGCTAAACTCTCTAAGTCCTTTTTCAACCTAAACCAATTACCTCTACTTATACTTTCCAAAATGACTAACAAAAGATTCATTATTATTACATAATATAAAGGTCAACCTTAAAATGGTTTGCACACATCCCAACACAAAATCATATCATTAAATTTATTATCCAAGTTCAATACATAAGTCATCTCAAACTAAGAAACAATCATAGACAAACTTTATCAAATAAGGAATCAAGCATCAACAAATATCATGTTCAATCATCACATAAAGGACCACTTGGTCAACACTAGGACTTAGTTAACACTACAACTTGGTTAACACAAGAACTTGGTTAATGCTGATGGAACTCAATTAACACTGTTGGAACTTGGTTAAACTACTAGAACTTGATTAACACTACTTGAACTCAGTTAACACTATTGGTGAATACTATGAACTTGGTGATAACTTCCAGAATGAACAAAAGAGGACTACAAGGCAACCCAAGATGCTCCTGCATTAGACAATCGAGGTTGAAAGAAATGGTTTTCCTAAATCATGCAAGTGACACAACTTGAGTTGAATCTAACTTATATTGAGAAGTTTGTGTAGCATTTTCAACTGGTCTATTCTTCCACTTCACCAAATATTCATAGTAATCATTTCCCCTTTTTCTTTTACCAACTCTCTAATCCAATTTGTGTTCAATGTCTTTAGTCTACTTCTTAGGATAATCAACTAATACAACAACTTCTTCAAATGACTCATATTACTTATGAAAATCAACAACATTGACTATATGAGAAATACCGATGTCATTAGGTAACTCAACTTCATCAACATTAGCACTGCCAAACTTCCTCAAGATATTAAAATGTCAAAAATTCTTCACTTTTGACTTACTATATGTTCAAATAGGGAATATTTCTTTCTTGAAATGAACCATCACCTCATTATCAACTTCAAAAACATGATTTCTCCTAGACTTACCAGCATTCTCCTTATACTTATGATTACTTTGTTGCAACTTCAACTTCACTTCCTCATGCAAAGACTTCATAAAACCAAAAAAAATTTCCCCTTCAACACTTCTCTTCTCTTCATCAACAACATCCCTCAAATCTAATATTCCTCTATGCTACATTCTAGCAACAATCTCAAAAGGTATTTTTTCTATACTACTATTCATAAAATTATTATATGCAAAATTAGCTTGTACTAATACCATATCCCAATTACTCAACTTATTTCCAACTAAAAAACTAAACAAATTACCCAAGATTATATTCACAACCTCTGTATGTCCATCTATTTTGGATAAAATGTGGAACTAAATCTCAACTTAGTACCCATTTTCCTCCACAAAGTCCTCCAAATGTAACCAACAAACCTACACTCTTTCTTAGATATAATTCTTTTTTCTAATCCATGCAGTCTAAAAATCTCTTTGAAGAAAATCTTAGGAATATACACATCATCTAATGTATTCTTACATGGTATGAAATATTCCATTTTAGAAAATCTATCCACAACAAAAAATATATAATCCTGCCCTCTTGTTGTCATAGGTAATCCAAGAACAAAATTCATACTAATGCCACTCCACGGTTTCTTAGGAATGGAAATAGGTGTATACAATCTATTATTCTGACTTACTCCTTTTTTCCAGTACTAGTTATCCTTCAAAAAACTCCATGTCTCATCAATTCCAAAATTTCAAGCCAAATCACCACAATGATTTTCCTTAATCAAATTAACTCTCATAGATCTTTTGTCATGCCCAAAAATATGAGGGCATAAAACACACGTAACAATTTTTATTTTATTTTTAAAGATTAATAACACCACTAAGTTGGTGAGGGAGTTTGATAAAGTGATAAAGTTTACTATGTTTGATTCACCCGTTAAACTATGGGGATGTTGCAAAGTAGATAAATGATTCCCTATCAATGCCTAAGACTACATCTCAATTTTTAAAAAGATTTAACACATTATCACTTTTATGTACTTTTAAAAATATTAATGAACAATACATTTCAATTATTCAAATAACAATAAAAATAGATCTAAATATTTCAAACTAATAAAATCATAAAACTAATCCTAATTATTCTTGAAAAGTTCAAAATAAAAAGAGCTTACTAACTTAAGCTTCTAATACGATCTAATAATTTTATTTCACTAATTTAAACATTAAATCTAAAAGTTTAACTAAACTAATTTAAAATATTTAAAAAAATAAAACTAACTAAACAATGCATATTAAATGCTTAAAATTTAACTAATGAAAAAAAACTTAAACTAAAACTATATTATACTAATTAACTTTTAACTAATACTAACATCACTATGATTATTAACATTACTAACTACAACTAATATTCTATTAAATCTAAATTTACTCATATTTAAAACTTATTAATTAAATTTCTTAAAGATAAAACTAACTAATTCTTATTAATTAACTTTACACAAAATTTACTAATAAAAAAAAAAGCATACTCCACTAATACTAATACTATAAAAAAAAACCTAACATTTACGTCTTACCAATTTACTAATATCTAACACAAAACTAATATTTACATATACTAATTAATTAACATTTAAAATAACATAAAAATTAAATTTTTAAAACATAGAACTAACTAAATTTTAAAAAAAGAACTTTATATAAAAAGAAAAAAATTCTAATTTATAACTTAACAAAACTAACTACAAACTTTCTAATACTAAATTTGACTACCCTAAACTAACCTTACACTCTACCCCACATGTCTCATTCCCTAAATGAAAAAATAAAAATGCAGCAAAAGTAATTGCATTTATAACATTGACTTTAGTTTTGTTTTTTTTTAAAACTTCATTCTCCCCACATATTCCAACGATGACTTGAAAGACGACAAGGTACGAACAGGGTGAGTAATATATTTTAAAATTTAAAACTGCTCCTTCTAAAATTTCCCATCGCTATAAACATGGAACTAAGTGTAAAAAGGGGTAGGTGAAAATTTAGAAAACAGAGGTAAAAGAGTATTTAGTTGTTGGGTTTGTTTTGGATAGGATATTTATGATTTTTCTTGAAGCATTTTCTATCTTATTTTATTATTTTATTAATTTAAATTTTCAATAATTATAAAGAATAATTAGAAAATCTTTAAGATTCTCTGTCCAAGGGAAGCACTTAAATTTTTACCCCATACAAATTCCAGAGCATAATTGTTCTTGAGAATCTTTTTTTTTTCGGTGATCATTTTTTTTCACTAAGTGTGAAATTTCTAAGCAATTACTTTTTTTGAATGCAAATTTTTTTAAGTGTTATACTTTTTTTTTTTTTTAGCTTATATACTTTGTCAAGAGCAATATATTTTTATAACAAAGAGGTTTCTATATATATATATATATATATATATATATATATATATATATATATATATATATATATAACTTTCTAAAACCCTAGTTAGACTAAGAGACTGAATAATTCATTTTAACAGCAATGTAAGATTATTTTGTTTCCCAATAATCACAAAAATGAATTGAAGTTCCAAACATAACATAACTTCTTTCCTTAACATATTTGAACTTGACATTTGCAAAATTGAACATCATCATTTCATCTTTTTTTTTATGTACATCCATCTAAATTTAAATCACAATTAAATCACATGATAACCAATTATACTCAAACACCAATTTTATTAGTAAACCTGATTCAAAGGCTCAGCCGGGAAAGAACCAGGAAGAAAACTTGGCTTCGTTGCCATTTACAACAAAGTTTAAATCACATAGGATATCAATCCCAAATTACAACAATTTAATTGAATTTTCTTTATGACCCTCATCAAGGGATTTATAACATTTTCTACAACACATTTCTACAACCATGGAGGGAATAAAATCTGATCAGGTGACCAAAAGCATGACCAATAACAAATCAAACATGCATATACATACAAGGTTATCACAATATGATTCACGATGAATCAACACTAGGGAAAGGTGGATTCTTCCAACCACGAGAAGTCAAGCACAACACCAAACAGATGCCCAATCGGGGCTATAAACCAAGAACTTTTGTTCTTCCATTTCAACATACCATAATCATACAGGGTTTGTGCTAACAGGTAGGCACCCATAACACCCTACCCTTTCTCCCTCTTCTCATCCTGAGAAGAGACTCTACACTGGTTGGAGTCCAACTAAACAGACCTTTCCCAAAATTGGTCACTTCTACCCTATCCAAGAGTGAGTAATACCAGAACATCCCTGCAAGGAAATCTCAAAATTTCAAACATAAACATGAAAAAAAAACATCCAAAATAACATGGTTTTCAACTCTTCCCAACATACCCACAAACATACAAACATTCAAACAACAACAAGGTAGCATAAGCATGAAACAAGAATGGAATCTGAACAAGGGAGATGACAATTCCTACCTTCACAAATAGGTAATGGCAACGAACAAGTTTGTGTAGAGCTTTCCCCTTCCTTGCTTCAATCTTCCAAGACTCCTCTCTAAATGTAGAGATTGGGTAACAACCTCTACTAGACCAAGAATGGCCTCTAAATAAGCTTCAAGCTCAACCACACAAAAGGATCAATAACTTCTCCCACCTACTTACAATTCTAGAAACTCCTAACTCAACCCACACTATGGTTACACACTAAGTGGAGGTGGGGTGATGAAACTCATGGTAGCCATAGTCAATTTTCGCACAAAGGCAAAAAGAGACTTTTTGAGTGGTTTTAAAAGTTTAAAAAAGGGGCTTAGGGGTTGGAAAAGACCCCTAACCTATACCCATACCCCTTGGGTACAAAAATTTCATGTTTTAAAGCTTTAGGAAAAGGTTTAGAGCCAAACAAAAGCTAGAAAATAAATAAGATCAACTAACAACTCTAAAATGAAAATGAAGCACTAATCAGGATTAGGGGAGACTAAACTCGATTAAAAACAAATTAGCAAAAATGACACTAACTTAGTCCAACTTAGGTCCAAAGGTTACACAGATAACCCTAACTAGTATGCTAGAATTCATATGCAATTCACGAGTGTCAAGTGACACTATAAGAACACAATTATGAAACATTAACATTTACTGATCACGGAGAGATACATTCATACATCTCACAATACAATTAAGTTACAAACAACAAGGTTTCCACAAATGACACATAGGGATCAGTTTTGTTCCTCCATTAGATTTCTCGGCTAAAATATCCTGCACACTCATTGCACACATCAATAGCTCAAGGAAATCACATGCATATATGTATATAACGTATTAGGAAATCACATAACTTAGAACATAATCCTTCAATTAATTATCTATTTAATTCATTTCTACTCACATTTAATCATCAAAAATCATATAATCAAAATAACATAACTTATTTATTAATTCAGATTAAGTACTACTATAATCATTGCTAGGCATGCATATACCTAAACATCATAACAACACCAATTAAAGAATATTGAACTATCTGAAGCATAAAACTTAATCATCGAGGTATCAAAATCAACATCCTTATCATCAGGTGAAAAATGCCTTGTATCATTATTAGTGAAATTTAAATGTTTAATTATTCAAAAAAATGTAGTAGTTCTCGAATCACTGAGTATTAAAACATGGATGTATCAACTTCTCTTGATTTCATTAGGACAATCACAACATAAAACATTACTTCATATCCATCCTAATCTCCTACAATAGTTTTAACATAGAGATACATATTTAATAAGTACATGCAAGGAGGGACCTCACATCTTCTTAGTATATAAAATTGAATTCCTTGGAATAACATACCTTCTTGAATGAAATACTCATCATACTTACTCATGTGATATGATAGACTTGGTGCTCTATACTCTCTCAGTGCCTTATACAAATTAGGGTATGTTTCAAATAATTTCTTCATTCATCAAAACCAAGAACTTCAACTTTCATCTTAGTCAACAAATAACATCTTCTTCTTAATGCATCAACATCTAGTTTAGTAACTCCACTCTTATGCTTGATCATTAATGTGAAACTCTACAAGTAATCAACCCACTTCATATGCCTTTGATTCAACTTATGTTGACTTCCAAAATAATGTAAAGATTTATGATCAGTAAACAACACAAACTCCTTAGGAATCAAATAATGTCTTCACTTCTTCAAGGCTTGAATAGTAGCATGAAATTCTTGATCATACACATAATACTTCCTTTTAGCATCATTCAACTTCTCACTAAATAAAGCAATAGGTTTACCTTCTTGACTCAACACAACTCCTATTCCATTACCACTCGCATCACATTCTACTTGAAATATATTATTGAAATCAGGAAAAGCCAATACATGTAACTCAATGACCTTTTGTTTCAAAGTCTCAAAAATCTTATCATCTTTAAAAACTGAAATTCTTTATAAACTTCCTATAGAAACTAGCCAATTCATGAAATTATCTCACCTAACCCACATTCTTAGGTGTAGGCCATTCCAAAATTGCTTTATACTTCTCAAAATCCATTCTCAAACCATCAACTGAAATGACAAATGACAAATACACAATCTCTTCTTCCATAAAGGAATGTGTTTTGAAGTTAATGAGCAACATCTCCTCTTTCAATCTCTGCAATACTTGTCTAACATGGTCAAGATGTTCTTCCTTAGTCTTATAAAATATCAAAATATCATAAAAAAATAATAAAAAATTTACCCAAAAATCTCTTGAGAATTTCATTCATCAACCTCATGAAGTACGATGTGCATTTGTCAAACCAAAAGGCATAACCAACCATTCTTACAAACAATTTTTTTCTTGAAAGAAGTCTTCCATTCATTACCTTCTCTTATTCTCATCTGATGATAAACACTCTTCAAATAAATCTTCGTAGAATACTTTTCTCCACTCAAGCAATCCATTATGTCATCCATCCTTAGCATATTACTCTGTGATGTTCTTAATAAGTCTAGAATTAGTACACATTCTCCATTCTCCATTCTTTTTAGGTACTAATATAACATGTACAACACATGGACTCAAGCTTTCTATAATCAAACATGTCTGTAACAACTCATCTACTTGTCTGTTAATTTTTTCATTCTATGTAATTTTCAACTATATGGTGCTTTATTAGGAAAACTAGCTCCAGGAAGTAGGTCCATATAATGGCTTATACTCCTCATTGGTAGGAAAACCATCAAGTATATCTTTTGTAAATATTTATACTCATTCAAAAAAAAATCAATTTCTATCAACACTTAGTCATTATTGCTAGCTTCTTCTATTAGTTAGTTACTACTACCTTCTGACACTCAATTGTCACTATTTTATGTCACTTGGTTACTACTAGCACAACTCGGTCTTCTTAGACTTATGGAAAAATAGATTTGATTCTTTTTCATTTCCTTTTCAAATTGCTTCCCATTAACCATGAAACCTATCATAATAGTAAAATTAACCTCATCTTGAATTTCCATCAAAATAAACAATACTTTCTTTCTCACATTCACTAAAAGAGTATACTAATTAAATCTTCCATAATGTATAGTATATCTATCACATTGCAAAGGTCTACCCAATAGAATATGATAACAATCCATAGGAATAACAAAACACATAACTTCAAAAAATTAATTTTCAATCTTTAACTTCACAATGCATTCTTCACTTACCAATATCTTATGCTTATCCCTGATCCATGAAACATGATAGGGTTTATGAATCTTTAGGTTTTCCAACTATAACTTTGTAACCAGCTCCTCTGATGCCAAATTTGTTGAACTCCCACTATCAATGATCACTTTGTATAATTTTTCAACCATCTTATGTCTAGTATTGAAAAGACTCCTCCTAAGGACATGTTCTTTATCAAGTCCCTTATTACAAAAAGTTCTTCTCACTGTCAAACTTTCTCCAACCTTAAGCCCACTTGGTGAAACTTCAAAGTCTCCTTGAATCATAAAATTTATATTACCTTGCTCATTCTGACCAGAGTATCTACACTCAAAGGATCTATCCCCTTCTTTTCCACATCTAAAAAAATAAACATGAAAACCACCTCTAGAATATGAAATATCTCTTCCTCAATAAGAACTAGTACCTCCTCAGTAAGAATTACCACCTGTCCATTCGAAAAGAATTTTTCATCATTCTTCCATTTAAATATACCCTTATCTTGCACATGATTTTTAGATCTACAACCTTCTCCATAAGAACTACCTTTGCCTCTCTTAAATCTACCAACTTTACCTATTTGTGTTTGTTCACATGTGCTTCTTTATCAAGATCTCCTCATCTTTCAAGGCATATTGGTATGCTTCTTCCACACATTCCAATTTCACAAAACTTATCTCATCTTGAATTCTAAATCTCAAACCATTTAGATACCTTGCAACATTCTCAACCTTATCATCCAAATGTCTAGATCTAATGTGCAATCTATAGAATTCCTTAGTGTACTCCTTCACAACCATGTTCTTTTGTTTCAAATTTTCCATCTTTCTTAATAAGATAACTTGGTAGTTAGTAGGAGGGAATTTATTCTTCACTTTGTTCACCATTTTCAGCCAAGTTTTTCTCTTCTCCTTTCCTCTCCTTTTTCTATTAGTTTGAAAATTCTCCCACTATGGTGAGGTATGGCATTTCAACCTAGTGACTACAATCTTCACCTTTTTATTGTCAAGAGTGTTTTCAAACTCAAAGAACTTCTCCGTATTAGGGATCCTATACAACACAACATTGGTGTCAAACTTTCCATCCTAAGGAATAAATTCTACAATAGGATTTGAATGTGCACTAGACAATAGGATAATTAATATTTCCTCATCTTGATCTTCTTTAGGTTCTAGATAAGGGTTTGGTGCTATTGCTTCATCATCACTCACATCATCAAATGTGCTCCTCTCCTTGGGTTATCTCCATAACATCTAATCTAGCTACAATTTGTCTCAACATGTCCATGTAATAGAAGTCTCAGCCAAAATTGAACCAAATCCTATTAGGGGGAAAAATAAGGGATCACAACAACTTGTAAAGATTCAAAAAATTTGGAGGAAAAAATAGGTGGGGATTCAAAATATGGAGTTAAATGTTGTTGGTGGTTAAGGAGATCTAGAGATAAATATCCCAGAGAGGCTATTGGCATCACATGTGGAATTTCTGAGAAGAAGGGTGTTGAGGGTAGAGATTTAGGAGCATTAACTAAAAGTAACACAAATTTAAGATTGGGCTATGCTTAATGGGATAGGTACAAAAGAGGTTCTATTTCATGAGAATGTTTTAAATTGTTTTACAATTTTTTTCAAGTCAACATTATCTAGGGATTGGGTTCATAAATTTAAATGGTGGTTATGTAAAGGGTTTGGAATTTTGACTTTTCCATTTACTCTAAACATTACTCTAAGCCTTTTTAGTGTGAATTTCTTCCCACACTAGATAGAATTACCAAATTTTCCACTAGAGTATAGAGATCTTGAGATTGTGGAATTGTTAGCAAATAAGGTGAGAATTTTCATCAAACATGACTTAATCCCTTTTGAATAAGTGTTTTGGCCAGTTAGGGTTTGTATTTTAATGAGAAATCATAGATCAACACTAGAATGTGTAGTCTATCATTCAAAATGGGATGTTTGGAAATAGAAAAATTAATCCAAGGGTCATCTAAAATTGAGAAATATGCATTATCCCTAGGCCACTTGAATTTGGACTATTGTGGATTTGTCTCAGATTCAATTATGGTATGCGAAGACCATTCAACTATGACAGAGAAATGTAAGTTCTGGCATGCCAATAATCAAAGTGATTTAGTATTAAGAGAGGCAAATGGTTGTATGATTAGAATGCAATTGATATTAGGTAAGGCTTGGGGGAATTAGGTGTGGTAGCTTCTATGTAGAAGGAGGTGATTCAAGGTCTTGGAAATAAGAAGGTTTTATCACAAATGGAGAGTTGTATTAAATCATTTGAGAAAGATTATAAAAAGACTTTGAATACTAGGAAGGATAAGGATTCATATAACTTAGGCCAAGAGCATGTCATCTTTCCAAATCGATCATTGTTTACTTCTATTTTCATAGACCTTAAAACAAAGAAGAGTGAGTATCTAATGAGGGAAATAAATAATATTTATTAGGTACCCTACAACCATCTAAAATTAATAGATGTCATGGAGACTAATAAGAAATTAATGTCAAGTAGAGGTATGGAATAGTGCCAATTTGCTCTAGTGTTCTCATTCTATATCTTAGGAGTGAGTTTCAAAGATTATTTTACACTAATGGCACAAGTTGATAGATTTCAAAATATTTCATTTTGGGATCCAATTATTTGTGGGTTGATGTTAAGGATTACCATTTAGAAAAAAGAAGGAGTGAGTTGGTCAATAGAAGACATAATTACTCATCAGGTAATGTTCAAAAAATCTCCTATGGAATTGTTTGTTTTTGCATGCTAAGAGATTATGAAATCAGTTAGACTAGGAAGTAATGTAGAAATAGAACTTCTTAATTTGGCTAATGAGATATCTACATTTGTGGTTTTTGAAAAATTTCATAAAATTTTGGATTAAATCATGATAGAAGATATAGCATAGGATACACACTTTGTATCTGAAGAAGCCATTCTAACCAATGGGGTTGTAAATAGGGATTGGCAAGCTAGTAGTGGCCATATGGAAAATGTATCTTGGAAAGATCGATTGGGAGAGATTCTAAATTTGACTTCTCACAATATTTCTCAATAATCTAGTCACTTGGGGAAAAAAATTCCACTAACTTGTATGCCTAAGTCTCATGGTAGGAAGAGTAAAAGCATGAAAACTAAGGAAGAAATTGTAGTAAGACTTTAGACTACTTTGGAAGACAAATGTTAGGTAGAAAAGAGAACAACCAAGAGGACTAAGTGTCCTCTAGCATAAATATGAAGATTATCACATGGAATGTTAGGGGCATAAATGCCTCTTACAAAAGAGGAAGGATTAAAAAGCTTTTAGATCATTCAAAAGGAGACATTATTTTACCCCAAGAGTCTAAATTATCAGATCAGAAATATCAACGACCAATTGCAAATTGGAAGAATTGGAAATCTACCCATTTTCCTAGTGTTGGGGCTTTGGGAGGTTTAACTACTCTGTAGAACCCAAGGAAAGTTTTAGGAAGCTTGGTGGATCAAGGTTTGGGGTGGCAATGTATTAAATTTCAACACTTTGATATTTTAATGGTTATAATCAATGATTATGGTCTAACCAATGGGCCAGAGAAGCTTAAATCATGGAATCTGATATCTTCTAAAATTAGATCTAATCTAGAAAAAAACTATGTTATTTCAGGAGAAACAGGTAGGTATCTTTCCATCTTTGGAAGTTATGGAAGATTTTCATAATTTTATTTGTGATAATGAATTGTATGAGGTGGTGTCATAAAATGGTATATTTTCCTGGCATAAGAAAAGAGATAGGTTTCTACAAATTACAGAGAAACTTGATAGATTTCTTTTAGCTCAAGCTTAGAAACTAACATCTATTAAATTTTTGTCAGAAGTTTTATCATTCTTGGGTTCTAATCACTTCCCAGTAGCTTTATATATAGAGAATACTGTGGTTAGGAATTTGTCAAAACAAAAATCTTCTTTTAAATTTGAAAGAATGTGGTTGGCACATCCTCACTTCTTGTCATTAATTAGACAATGGTAGGTAAGTGCACAAATTTAAAAGGGAAATCAAATGTTTAAATTTTATAAGAAGCTTCAATACCTCAAAAATAAAATTAAAGTTTGGAATAAACAGGTTTTCAAAAACATTTTCAAGGAAAAAAAAAGGAGCACAATAGGAGTTGGAAGATATAAATGTAGAAATTATTTCTTTTGTTCTAAATTCAAAATTGTTCTCAGATAAGAAAGAAAAATAGTCTCAGTAGGAGGAGTTATGTAGTAGAGAGGAAGAACATTGAAGGAAAAAATCTAGAGAGTTATGGCTTAGTGATGGAGACCAAAATACTAAGTTTTCTCATGCAGCAGCCAATGAAAGGAAAGCAAGTAAATAAATCTTCTCAATTACTGATCCCTCTATAAGTAATGAGGAGTGTGTAGATTGGGTAAGCTCATTTCTCAAATTTGTTCCAAGTATTATCTCATAGCAAGATAATTTTGAACTTATGAAATTTTTTACCATGGAGGAGATCAAGAAAGTTGTTCAATCCTTTTCTCTAGATAAAGCCCCTACTCTAGATGGGTTTACTAAACTTTTCTATCAGAAACATTGGGATGTCTTAAGTTGGGAATTTTTCTTGGCATTGGAGGCATCTAGAAGGAAGGGTATTATGCTTAACAACTTCAATTCAACAAATATTGCTATTATTCCCAAATCTAGGGATCCTCAAACATTTTTTGATTTTAGACCCATTTCATTGTGTAATAGCATATATCAAATTTTCACAAAAGCTATATATTCAAGACTACAATGTATATTTTTGAAGATTATTTCACTAGACTAGGAAGGCTTTGTGCTTGGTAAAGAAACTTCAGAAGGAGCTATTGTAGCACATGAAACTCTACATCATATCAATGAGAATTGCATACCTTATTTTGTAAACAAATTAGATATGATGAAAGCTTATGGTAGGGTGAAGTGGCCTTTCTTGATTAAGGTTTTGAAGAAATTTGGCTTCAATAATGCATGTTGTAAATTGATTAAAGCATGCGTTTTGGCTGCTCAATTTTTAGTTCTAATTAATGGATCTTTGGAGGGTTATTTTAAATATTTGCAAGGAATTAGAAAAGGTGATCCCTTATCACTAGCATTATTCATTCTGATGGCCAAATCTTTTAGTATGGCTATAATTCAATCCCAATAATTGGAGCTTTGAAAAGGTATTCATTTTGGGGGTAAGGACTTGGTAGTAAGACATTCATTATTTGTAGATGATCTATCTTTTTGTTTGGAGTAGCTTGTTCGGAAGAAGACAAGAATATTAAAACTAATCTTGATCAATATACAAGGTTATCAGGACAAAATATTAGTATAGCCAAATCAAAACATTTCGTGTTTTTCACTTCTATTGTTATTACCAAAAAGATTTGTAAGATTTTGGACTTTGATCAAGACTATACCCCTTCTACATATTTGGGTGTCCTATTATTTATGGGTAGTAATAAATTTTCCTATTGAAAAAATATTATTGGAAGGATTAAAGCTAGAGCTACATCTTGGAAGGTAAGATGACTATCATTATCTGGTAGAATTCTTTTAATCAAGTCGCTCTTGCTGCAATCCCCAACTATTATTTTTCTATGTTATCGACACCTAGTAGTATTATTAAGAAAATAGAAGCTATAATTTGAGGTTTCTTATGGATGGATAATATGTCAGGAGTGTAGAAAATCATGTTAATATGATTAAAAGAAATGTCATTTGAGAAATTTGAAGAAAACCTAGCTTTAAGAAATAAAGCTTTTGGTGGTAATCTGATTTGATTTATGTATGAAAAAGATGAGGAAAAATGGTGTAAAATATTCAAAAGGAAGTATTTAGATACCCCATAACCGTCTAGAATTTTTACTCTAGAAAAGTTACCAAAAGGATCAAGGATTTGGAATTTTATGGCTGCTTCATGAGATTTGGTTATTAGATATTTATCTTGTAAAATATTTAATAGGAAACATGCACTTTTTGGGAGGATTCATGGAATAGTTATCCCGCATTAAGTGAGTCTAAATCTTTAAGGGCCTAGAGTGAAATATTTTATGATAAATGGGGTAAGAGTGTTGCAGATTAAATAGAGTTTGTAGACCTAGTTTCAGGTCAAGTTTGCTAGAAAAGTCTAGATAGACTACCTATTTGGTCAAGAGGGATTTTAGTAGTATGTGCAAGACAAGAATTGTCTTGATTTTAAATTAGAAAGATGAGGTGTTATGGGTTACACATTAGGAGGGGAGGCACTCGGTGAAATTGGGAAACATAGTGGCTAGAAGCTTAGAAGTAGGCAAAAAAATGTAAAGGGCTTCTCAGTTTTGTTGGAATCTAGATTTGGTTATGAGATATTTATCTTGTAAACTAATTAATAAGAAAAGGGCACTTTTTTGGGAGGATTCATGGAACAGTTATCTCACATTAAGTGAGTCTAAATCTTTAAGGGCCTAGAGTGAAATCTTATGTGATCAATGGGGTAAGAGTGTTGCAGATTATATAGAGTTTGTAGACCCAGTTTCAGGTCAAGTTTGCTAGAAAAGTCTAGATAGAATACCTATTTGGTCAAGAGGGATTTTAGTAGTATTTGAAAGACAAGAATTGTTTTGATTTCAAATTAGAAAGATCAGGTGTTATGGGTTGCACATTAGGAGGGGAGGTACTCGGTGAAGTTGGGATACACAACAGCTAGAAGCTTAGAAGCAAGCAAAAAAATGTAAAGGGCTTCTCAATTTTGTTGGAATCTAGTTATCATGCCAAAGGCTAGATGTCTTTCTTGGTTGGCCTTAAACAAGATAATTCTTATTGGTGATAAACTATAGAAATTGAATATTTAGCAAAATTTACAATGTGTGATGTGTTTGGAAGAAGTTGAGATAGTTGATCATCTTTTCATTCATTGTAAAGTGGCTAAAAAATGATGGCTTTTCATTCTTCAAATATTAAATTTCATGATGCCATTACCAAAGACATTATTAGATATGTTATAGGATTGGACATGCCTAGAAAATCATTATTTCTACTCTTGTATTTGGAAATGTATTCCAACATGAGTAATTTGGGCAATATGGTGGGAAGGAAATAAGTGAATTTTTAGGGATCAACATTAAAAAATTGGAGGTGTGTTGTTTGCATTAGAATACTTTTTGGTACAAGTAGTTTTGGAATTTTTCAAAAAAACTATAGAGCATCTAGTTGTTACATTTTGGGATATATTGGTTGTGAATAGATGGATTAATTTACCTTCCCTGAATTATAATTTTATTGCCTCGGGCCCATTTATAAAATAAAATAGATGTGATGTGAGATGGATCCCTCTAAGTGTGGGAGTCTTAAAGCTAAATTTTGATGGATGCTCTAGAGGAAATCCTGCACCCTCAAGGGTTGGTGTGTGTATAAAAGATCATGGGGGAAATATGGTGGCAATGTTGGCACAAAATATTTTGTTAGGTACAAATAATAGTGCAGAAGCTTTGGTGCTTTTATTTGGGGTAGAAATGACAAGAACATTACAACTACAAAGTATGCATATTGAGGGAGACTCTACATTGGTAATTAATGCATTTTTATAGAGAAATTTAAGGAATTAGAAGTTTGGATATATCTTGAAGCAAGCTTGGATTATCATAGATTCGTTTAAAGTTAAAATATTTTCTCACACCCTGAGAGAAGGGAATAAGGTAGCAGACATGTTGTCTAATCTAGGTTGTGATTTATAGGGAGAAGAAAAAAGTATACCAAGTTTTGATATGGGGAGATTTCCTAATTTATTTAGCCAAATTGAATAGGATAAACACAATATCTAATCTAGTGAGGAAAATTAGGAAAGGAAATGGTGATGTTCATAAATTATTTTAAGGTGGGTTGATTGATGTATATATATAGTATGCTATTGATATGGGGTAAGCAACAATTTGGTGTGTGATATTGTGCTTCCACACACTAAGTATGTATTGATAATTTTGTGTGCTACTTCAACTAGTTGATCTTATATTACAACTTGCCAAATTGCAAGTTATTTTTAAAACTCAAGTTGATTATTGTTTTGGGAAAGTACAAAGGTGACATGAGTTAGAAATGATGTTCTAAATTGTTAGTAGAAGTAGATTTAATGATGACTTTGTATGGAGGTAGTGAAAGTACAATATGTTTCATGAGTTGGAGGTTTGTGGTATCTTCAGGGTAGATGAATGGATTTGTGCTTCCACACACTAAGTATGTATTGATAATTTTTTGTGCTACTTCAACTAGTCGATCTTATATTACAACTTGCCAAATTTCAAGTCATTTTTAAAACTCAAGTTGATTATTGTTTTGGGAAAGTACAAAGGTGACATGAGTTAGAAATGATGTTCTAAATTGTTAGCAGAACTAGATTTAATGATGGCTTTGTATGGAGGTAGTGAAAGTACAATATGTTTCATGAGTTGGAGGTTTGCAGTATCTTCAAGGTAGATGAATGGATTTCCAAGGTTGTCGTACTAGATCATGTTAGGGATAGGTGGTAGTAAAATGTTATTCTAAATAAATTTTGCCAATGTGTATGCATCATGTAAGGTTGCTGTGTTGTTTTATTAACTTAAATTTTTAGTTGAATGATTCAGAGTGTTGGGAGAGAGCTAGAAAGAATGTGGAGTGTGGAGAACACAAATAGAGTTTTTAGAGTCCAAATTCAAGTTAAAGCTTGGGAAATTCTGGTGCAAGGATGGTTGACACAACAAGTTCTTTAGGATTTATTTAAAATGGATTGTGATATCTATTAGAAGATCATTTTGTGTGTTCTGGGGATAGAGGTCCTTTATCCATCTGTACACTTCTCAAGTTTTATCCTATTTTCTAACTAACATAGTCGACCTCCATTAGGACATGGAAAAAGTTGAGAGCATAGTAAATAAGGTAATTTGGAGAAGTGTTGCTTTGAAGGAAAAAATTAAGGCAGTCATTTGTAATTGCAACCTTGTTTTGGGTTATGCCCCAATTGGAGGAGTGTCTTTTAGTCAGGAGGTGAGGGGTGAAGCAAATTTTGGATAGTTTTTGTCATTATTTCTAGAAAAGTGATGAGTGAGAGCAGCATAGGGTTGGTTGAAAAAACTATATGGAGTGATAGAGAAGTTATCCCTTCACAAGTTGTAGGCAGTTTGAGGGAAAAGGTGTGGGCTATAGTTGAGTTATTTAATCATCTTCATGGGGAATTAGTGAGTAGTGTTGACACTATTGAAGGAATAGAAACTCTTGGCGTTTGAGAGAGAACCTATGTAAACACAATGCAAATTGATAACTTGCTGGAACATTTGAAGTTGTTGAAAGGAGGGGGTCCTACTCAAATGGAGTGGGAGAAAGTTTAAAGAGTGATCTATGGAAAACAATTTTGCTTTAAGCTAGGTTCTATTAAGTGTATTGGGAGAATGGTGGCAGAGTATAATCAGCTAAATTTTTTAGTAGGATGCAATGTTTGGTATTTTTTGAGATTGGATTTAGGAATTATTTTTGACCATGAACAAATTTTTACTAAGTGCTTTACATAGTGGGTTAAAGCTTGTGCAGGTCAGGAAACTAGACAAGTTTGTTATTGCTGATGAATATGGTGGTGACTTGTTTTTCATTGTCAAAAATAGTAAGGAGGAATGCTTTGAATTTTTTGAGGAATTTAGTTTTAAAAAAAGGGCTCTATTCAAAGATTTTTTGTTTTAATATTAGGCCCTTATATAGGGTTTTCAATGTAATAGGAGAGGATTGGGTTTTTTGAGTTGATTAAAATGTAAACCCATGTTTATAAGGGTTCTTGGTGATCATATGTTATTTTATGTCCATGATATTTCTATCAATTGACTTATTTCTCCTTTGTATTGTGTAACAACTCAAGGATTTCTTGTTGTGTTCTTCCCTTCATGAGCCCTTGAACCAACTTTTCTTATAATAAATATATTCAGTGGCATGCCACTTTCACCAAAAAAAATAAAATTACTAGTGTTAGCATTTCCTCTACCTCAAGCCATCTTTATGTAAATAGGATCCTACAGGATTGTAACCCTCTAAAAGTTATAGGTCAAATCCCCAGATCTTCCACCCTATAACCACATTTGACTTAGGGTTTTACATGATCCAATCTCCACAAGGATGAACCTATCTCTGATACCACTTGACGAAAGTGGGGGAATATAAATAGTTAGGGCCAAAGGCACACCTAACTATCCACTCACCTTGTTGAGTAAACACAACAAGAGAAAACAAAGAGAAAAACAGCAAGGAGAGAGAGGAAAACACAATTTTATTGATTCATCAAATTATCATCATACATCCCAAGCTTTAAGGCCTTTTAGGTTATGACCAAATATAAAATACAACTTAAAGACCCACGACCTAGCTTCAAATTCATAATTCTAAAGACATCTTCTCTAAACTCTCTAAGTCCTTTCCTAACCTAAACCAATCACCTCTTGATGTAGGAGCATCTTGGGTGTAAGAGAAATCTTGCATCACCCAATTTTTTTTAATTTTTTTTTGTCTTTTCTGTTTCAATAAGGACTAGTAGATAGGGGGGTTGCTATTTCTAGGAACATGCTATTTTTAGTAAGTTTGTCATACAAAATTAGAATGTTCTCATTTTCTACATGAAGTTTTATTTTGGAATTATAATCCTACCATAAAAATCTCATTGCTCTAGCTTAAGTATTGAAGAAGTTATTACAGATTTTTAGTGAAAACATTTGTAGAAAAATCTTCAGACTCACCATTGAAGGGCTTATAGTGTCTGAATGAGGTCTAAAAACTTGATAGGAGGGAACTTGCATGATGCTAAGCCTATAGATTAGGAGCTTTCATTTCTAAAAAGTGGTTATAAAAGCCAATCAGAGCAATGATTCAAGAGTTATAGCCTTCTAAAGTTGGGTTACCCAAAATATCTAAAATAATTGTCAAAGATCTATTTGGCCAACTATATTTGTAATGTTATGGTTTGTTGGCCCTATGTATTAACTTTGAGCATCTAGAACCTTCCTAGGTGGCATAAAATTACCTAGTTAAGAAAGGCCCAAAAATTATTTAGAACAACTCTGGGTTGTAGTTCATAGCTTTTTCTTACAAATTATTGTAAAAAAGGTACCCATGTGCATTAGCATATTGTAATTGTGAATTTTGTAATTCCACATTTGTGGCGATAATAAGTCCATATTTTATTTTCGCATTTGTTGTTACTTCTTTGTTTCTATTATGATTTTAAGTTATTAAGGGGACCACCCTATTGGATGCATCAATGCTAATGATATTTCTATAGGGGGGTATTATAGATATGTTATTATGATGATATGTTACATTCATGACTGAGTTTTTCATTGATGTCAATATAGCATTTTTACATGGTATTTGACAGAAGAACAACAGAAAGATCAAGTTCGTATGGATGACTAGTTGAGTATTCTAACCATATGAGGTTATGGGAGATACTTTTGAGTATTTGGTATTTGTAGTTAATGTCAAAAGAAGATAGGATAAGTTTAGAAGAAGTTATGTAAGTTTTCGTGATGTCTATTATGAGATAGAGTTTATAGAGGCATGCTCTAGTAAACTTGTTATTTCTCTTAGTAGAGTTGATATTCTAAGAATTGAGGTTGACGACATGAAGAAGACATGTTGATGATGATGTGGCTAAGTTTTCTCGTCATAATATTGCATGTGCAGAAGTTTATTCAAGTTTCAAGGTGAAATATTTATGTTATCACTAAGTGTAACATGTTCTTAATGTGGTCTTATAATGATTAATTGAGAAGGTCTAATAGTTGACTTAGCGAATTGTTATAAGGACTTAGTATAAAGGAAGGATATTTTCCTTTATCAAGAATTGACATGAATTATATTGATGTGAAGAGATTGTAAGTAGAGAAAGAGCAGAATGTGAAGTTGAGCAGAGCAATGTGGAAGTGAAGGAAACTTCATTGCCGAGCTTTTGTTGAATGATTTGAGGTTTGATATTTGGATCTAAGGTTCATGACCTAGTCTACAAGGTTTGATAGTGATTTTTTCAGTTGACAAAATAAAATAAAGAAGAACATAATAGTAAATTACATGTTTGTGCAGTGAACTCTTCTTGTAGTTGAAATTGCATGTTTGGGCAATGGGCACATCTTGCATACATTGTACCACAACTCCTAATAGGGTTGGAATCTCCTAACAGGGATTCAAAGTTTCCTAATAGGGACTCTGTGTACTAAATGTTGTAATAGACTCTTTATAGGTTCCATCCTCTAACAAGAAATATTTATATTAGTACATCATCTTGTGGGCATCATTCCCACTAGGGTTTTCCCTTTGATCAAGGGTTTTCCTAGTCAACATATCTAGTGTAACTATCTATGTACATTTTATTATGGTTGTTGTTTACTTTGGTTGAATGGTTAAGTTTTCTTAAAGAAGATAAATGTTTTAATTATCTGATAATTGATTCATTCCCACCCCCCTCCCCCAAGTTATTTTGGTGGAATATTGCTTCTAACAATTAGTATTAGAGCATCAGGTCCTTGAAGGTAAAGTTTAACAACTTTGGCAGATCTGTTGGCTCTTGATTTAATAGTTTTGAAAATAACCAAGAAACTAGATGAATGCATCTAAGGCTAGAAAATTCCTATGATGGATACACTTGACTACAATCTTGGGCCAACTATAAAGAATAACTCCTTCTTCACTTTAGGCTCTACAAGACCTAGGAAGGTTAACCTTGAGGTTCTAATATATGGTACTAGTACAATTAAAACATAAATCTAAACCTATTTACTACAGATGAAAAAACCTTATATCTCCTAATAACTCATGCAATAACATAGATCAACAATAGCTAAATTCAAATCTATGAAATTCATAAATTGAGTGAGGGTTAGACCTTTTAGCTCTTCAACATGAAAGGGGAAAAGCATTTGATTAATAATATTGAATTCAAAAAAAACCCTAATATGCAACAACATGAACAAGTGATCCTATAACCAATCAATGCCTTATCTATTGGGAAATTCCATGAATAAATCACATACATATGGATAGCTAATACTTATTCATATATTTAGATATATGATCTATCCATTCACCTTGTAACTAGACATTTGTGTTCAATCTAAATCTCATTCTTACCTGATATCCTCCTCAATAAACTTGAAGCCTTGTTGATTTCCTTGAAGCATTTACATAACCCCTTGAATTATAAGTAACAATGAAAAAACATATAGCCTTAAGGGACTGCAACTATGACCTAGGCTCTTTGTTCAAAGATCATAAAACATTGAAAATTCACTGAGAAAGCAGACAAGATCTAAAACTCAAACTCAAACACTTGATGTTCTTTGTATTGATTTCCTTGAAATAATACATTCGTATGCATGAAATCAAAACATAGAAACAACTAATAGATCTCAACTATCTGTATTTATCTTCACTACTATTGTTCATGCAAAAGAAATTTGCTAAAGGAAAATGTGGTGTCATTGTATGGGAACACATCAAAACTAGAACCAAAACCTAGTATCATAGCAGTGAGTGGTTTTTCTCTGAAAACTGGAACCAACTGGAACCAAATCATAGAAGAAAAGAAAAGAAGATATAGGAGAAGAACCGATTTCCATATTTGATCTGTAACTGACATGTGTCCACTTAGAAAACCTTCTCAACAAGTTTAAAAAAATCTCTCTAATCTCTCCCCTTAACTAAAAAAACAAATCTTCAATCAGTTTGGCCTCCAAAAGCCAAAAATATCTGAGATATTTGATTGAACAAATAACTAATTTTAATACTAGATCTGAACCCAATGCAATCAACAAAAATCAATTAAAAAATGAACTCTAGAAGCATAAAAAAAAATTTGGAATTTGTTTTATGCTTCAACAAACATCAATATTTGTTCCCCAAATGATTCTGATGCTCGATGAAGAATTCTGCCTGTTCCATTGAGAATGCCTCAAAAAACACAAAATTGCTTACAAAGTGAATCAATGAATACCTGCTCAAAAACTGATCCCAAAACTAGAAAATTCATCTTCTCCCAATTCCAACGGTATATTATAGTGCCTATTTTGAACAAAAATTTCCCCTTGGTAGCAGTTTGAAATTTAGGCTCCTGGACTGAATCATATCATTAAAATGAAAAAATTAAAAATTTATATAGTAAAAAATATACAAAAACCTTAAAATTCATTTAAAATTTTCCATCTTTGAAAATCTCTGCATTTGAAAGCTTTTTTTGAATTTTCACTTTTATATTCAATATTTTCTCTATCCCCTTGCCACTTGTCAATTTTCTAGTGGTCACAACAATCTAAAATATTAATTTATTAATTAATTAATTCCCTTTAATATTCATATCATCCGGTAACATCATGAGCATTTGAAATATCCTTTATGCTCATACATTTGGAGCTTTCTTTATGCCTTTACAACCCCAATGTAGCACTAGGACCCTTTAATTTTTTGTTTATGCTCTTACGCGCGTAAATTTCTTTTACGCCTTTACAACCTTGAATGTATTCCTGGAGCCTTTTTAAAATTGTTTTATGCCCATACGTTAGGCCTCATTTTGTATGGGCGTAATACTCTCAACATCCACCTCCAGATCATATGGTGGTTGTAGCCCCATAGAGCCTCAAATTTTGATTTCCGCTCTTATGGGTCAAAATTTGTTGACTTCACATACCAGTAGCCTGGCTAAGTGGGTCCCATAGCAAGGCTTGCACTTCAAAAGTGCTTGTCTTAAAGACAACACTTATGTTGTGTGTTGTTCTATTTAAATATTTAAAAACATCAACCCATAGCAAATGTGGGATATTGGTTGGAGACTATTCCTCTATTGGCTATCTCCTTTCTACTTCATATTATGGTATTTACATATGCTTCATCTTCATATCAATGATTTATGTTGATGATTTGCCTAATCTCTGACCAGGGGAAGCAATTTGTCTAAGACTCAAGGTTTTCAATTGCCCCTATTTGCTAGTCTTTTTTATACTTTTTGCCCATCCCTATTTGTTGGTCCTTTGAACAAGATGTCCTTTGCTCATTGCATGAGTCTCCATTACAAGTTAATCTGCCCTTTACACAGTGGCTTCTCTTACAACATGGCACCTACTTTAAAAATGTGTCTTCCTCCCTTTATTGTGGGTTCTTTCTCATAGGTGTTGAGGCTCCTCTGTTTTATCTTTTCCTTTCAGAAACTTTATACACTGCATGTTGACTTCCTATTGTTCCTGCGTGTGGCTTCTCTCATTGCTTTAGTGTGGAAAGTTCCTCCTCTTCTACTAGCTTTTCTTCAACAACAAATTCTTGCTGCTTCTAATGTGGATAGGTGTGGAGACCTCTTTTCTTCATGTTTCCCCTTCTTATTGCATGAGTTCTTCTATTTTCCAAGATGCCTGCTACTCAGAGCTCCCTCTACCTTTTGGTGTAGGAACCTTATATTTTCCTTTAGCTGGGTTCAATGTTAACTCTGGTTGTAATATCTCCTCTCTTCTAGGTGGTGCCAAGTAAAACATTCTAACAAGATTATCGACTGCCTCTTGCTGGGAATCATTAGGTTTCTATGATGAAGGAAAATCATTAAAAGATGCAAATGGAAATTCTCTAATGTCCTCAGCAAAAGGAATTACATTAAGATAAAATGAATTTGTAATATTCTCTAAGGATATGCTTTGGTTTCCATGTTGACTTGTGTTGTTTATATTCTCAATCCTCTATCCTATAGATATGCTTTCTTTTCCATGATTCATATATGGCTTACTTCTATCCATCTAATATTGCTCTTGGTCCTTTCTTGAGGTCACTTCTTGCAAGAATTTTGCAACCCTTTTTCTATCTGGGCACTTGAAACTTGTGAATTTAAATAATTCAAGCATGTTCTCTTGAGGTCCTTGATACACAATCTCTCCTTTAGACAATAAGATAATGACATTGAATAGTTCATATATCTCAAGAGGTGGTTGTAGAAGAGCTATCAACATTGTGCCTTTTAGGACATGGACAATTTTCCATAGACACTTGATTATCTAAAAAGTTGCAGCACTGTCCAACCCTATTGAAATTTCATCCATAAAAGAGCTTTTGGATTACCAACTAACATTTCCCCTATAGTGACTCTTTTCTTTTGACCTCTAGAGACTCCATAGAGAATTTGATCTCCTATTTTATGTCAGCATAGATGTCTAGTCCCAAAATCTTCAACAGATATGTCATGACAAGACTGGTTTTCTTGACTTCAATTGTTGTTTCCTTCATATAAACGTCAACGTCTAGATCTGGTTTGATACTTGCTTGCTTCTCATGTCTTGAAAAATGCTTCACAAAAGTCACATATACAACCCACCATGTTCATTCCATAAATGTTGTGAGCGAGGTGGAGGAGGAGGCAGATTTTGTGGCTTCAAATATATATGGTAAACATCTCTATTCTGACAATAATCAACAACATGAATGAATTGCCAGAAGTATTTCCTTACTTCATCTTCCACTTTTCCAACTTTGAAAGATGTGTGCCCAAAATTATAATGATTACAATCATTATAATCTTTCAACTTTAGGGAACTTTTAATTCCTAATATACTTTATCAGTCTAATATTGTTTAGCTGGGCCCCAAAGTGGGTTTGGCTAAAAAAAAATCATTTTCAAACAACTAATATTCAAAACTAATCCATTAACCATCTAGCACTAATTTGATTGAAAATCAATTGCTAGAAACCAATTTGAGACTCATCTTACATCTTTCTACAAACTACAACTTTCAACTAATAGGCCCTATCGACTGGCTTTAAAAACTGACCCAAACATCTAACCAGGCTTTGAAATTAGACACACTGATTCTTTGTTCCGCATACATTTACCTTGTCAAATCTTGTCTCATGAAGAATTCAGGATCAAGAGATATTGACTGTCAAAGTTTCCCTTTTAGAATTACCTACAAGTAAACAAGTTCGAAAACAATAAAATGCATTCCGAGTTGGCTTTGAAAACTAGGCAAACTAACACTTGAGAAGACAAAAACTGGGGCGTTGGTTCACTATCATGAGGAGAGTATAAATCTAAAATTTGGGCTCATGAAAAATAACTAGGAAAATTTGGTGAGCGGTCAAAGTAGGCTACTTAGAATTTGCAAAATGGAAACAATGATAGAAAAACAATTTTTGCAAATGGAATTGACCTGGGAAAGTGTGCAAACATATTCATCAATATTTGAAAATTGGCACACTCAAATTATTTTTAAAGCAAAACAAAATGGTGCAATCCATTTGATCTCACCTATCATGGATTTCAAGATATAACATCACAACAAGGGTACTGATCAATCTACTCCTTTTGACACTAGTAAACAGTTAGAAATTGCATTTGGAATCACATTTGGAAACTGATTAAATAGATTCATCATAAGCTCAAACATAAAAAATAAATTTTTTGCAACCTCTAAAATGCAATGTAATAGGAAATTTCTCATTTGGGTCATTTGGTCAAAAGTTATAACTCGTCAAATAGGGCCTTCTAGAATTTTGTACAATTTGCAAATGCATGAAAATAGTAAACTACCAACTTTGATGGGTTCGAAACCTAATCAAAAGGATTCAAAATAACTTTAAATATGAAACATAGGCTCTTTGGTATTTACATTAAGCACTCCCAATGTGGTGAGGCATGAAACATTACTGGGTGCGAGATATTAATATGCAAACATGGCCTCCTATCGTTGTTTAACACTTGGGTGAAAATGCAGATTTGACACTTGCTCAAAATAGGACTCCACAAAATGACTTGGAATGACAATTTATCTTCATAGGACATAGAGGCATACTAAATGGAAGGTTGTAGAAGCATTAAACACTTCTTAGGCCTCAAATGGACAGCCAGGTTCATGTGCACGAAATGCATTTATAGGGCTTTATTTTCCTCAATGTTACTCAAAATTGGGGCTTCAATTTTGTAAGAATTTTCTTAAGGGAAAAATTCACCCAAGAACTAAGAACTCAATCACAAGCACATAGTAGACCAAAAAGATAGTATGATCAGAATGATGAAATATTCAATATGTCATGATAAGGGTACACTAGGAGTTCCTGTATATAAAGGCCTCTAAGATACATCTAGAATACCTCGTAATTAGCACCATGATATGTCATAAAACTAGGAACATGTCCACCAAATATGGGTTATCCTTCATTAAGTACATAAATAAGTTTGGTGATGAGAGGATAAGCCTACAAGGGTGTCACATGAAAATCAGTATTGTAGACACCATGTGCTAAAATAGAGTTGCATACTCTTTTGTTGTCTACATGACAACTCAAAAATGTGCACAAACTCCTAAGTGTCTCACAAATAAAATAAAAAAAATAATGCATTAGCCTAAGTAAAATTAAGTAAGTGTAAATAGTGAATACGTATTTACACCAACACCCCCCCTTAAGTAAAACTTAGGGGAATGCTCTTAAGCTTATGAAAATGAGGATGAAGATGCATAATGAGTCCTAGCAACTAGGCCATGTTAGGTACCCATGTACATAATGATGAATGCAATCTCTCATAAAGTGGGGAAAGAGGGAAAACCTCATGGGAAAAACCCTCCCCTAAAAAGAGAGATAAATAGGGATGCATTGATGGATGGAGTAACCAAGACCCCCCCATTATGACATACATCCAATATATACAATGGAGAATGAGAGAAGGAAGAGAGATATAATAGGCTCCCCTCCCCACCAAAGAAGAATGTTGAATGTTGTTCCTCCCCTTAGGAAGAAACAAAGGAAAAGGTACACTCCTGAAGATGTATGACGGCCCTGAAACCTACTCAAGTATCCCTATGTTGATGTTGATGTTCACCCCTTCCAACTGTACTGAAAAGAATGAATGCAGATCTAGCAACGATGTCTGTTGAACCTGTTCCACTAAACCATCTATCTCCTCCACTAACAAAGAGACCTCCACTAATTGTTGTCCATAAGGATCCACAATCATGCCAACCTATATAGATTAATCATGCAGATAATGGACATGAAGGTCAAAGTGATCCCTCACAACTACTATAGAAGGATCATCATCGTCAATGAGAAGATGTAAGTCCTCAAGTCTATCTCCCAAGTCAACTAAAGCTAGAGATGTAAGATGAGGTGTACCATGCTTTTCTGG
The DNA here is from genome assembly GCA_028749045.1 of Cupressus sempervirens. Classification (NCBI taxonomy): domain Eukaryota; kingdom Viridiplantae; phylum Streptophyta; class Pinopsida; order Cupressales; family Cupressaceae; genus Cupressus; species Cupressus sempervirens. Next base: position 851,281,988 of record CM053792.1, read on the forward strand.
ACCTTTCACTATGGCAATATAAGCATGTGGACTATACTAATGTGAAATCTCACTGTAACTATCGATAGAACCCCATGTGTCTGAAGTTGTTGAAGCACTATCGATGGTTTCACTATTAGTTTCCACTATGTATGATGTGTGGAGAGGATTAGATGATAAGATAGGTAAACTTTCCTCAAAGTGAACATCCTTCTCCACAAAAATCTTGTGAGTCTTGGGATCCATTAGTCTATAAGCCTTTTCATTGTCTTCATATTTGATGAAAGTACAAGGCCTAGGTGTCAGTGCCTTGCAACTCTTGGAAGATAGGTTTGCCCACACTGGACAACTAAAGACTCTAAAGTGACTCACAACTAGTTTTTTGCCGCACCATGCCTCAAAAGGAGTCTTCCCATCTAAGGCATTATGAGGAGACCTATTAAGTATGTGAGTAGCACTGTTAATGGCTTCAACTTCTAATGTAGGATCGAGAGACTTGGCCTTTATCATGCAAATTGCCATGGTTTTGAGAGTCTTAATCCTCATAGCTATAACATCTATCTTGTGTGGAATGAATGCTGGTGAATTCTAAAGATCAATCCCCTCAATTCTATAAAAGTTCTCAAGTCTTCTATCTACATATTTGTTCTCATTGTCCATGCTTAATACCTTTATGGCTTTCCTTGACTTGTGTTCAACATGAGTCTTAAAGTCTTGAAGATTATGAACCAATTCATTCTTGTGATGAAGGAAGTAGACCCAAGTGAATCTTGAAAAGTCATCAACAAATGTGAGTATGTAGTAGCCTTGGCTGACTGAAGTCACTAAAAAGGGTCCTGCTAATACCATGTGAACTAGCTAAAGAACAAATGAAGCTCGAGAAGACTTCCCTTTATCATACTTCTCCTTGAGATTCATATCCACTAAAAAATATGAACACTCTCTCTTAGAAAATTTGATATTAGGTAGACCTTTAACCATATGTTTTGAGAAAAGTTGCTAAAGAAAGAAAAAGTCAAGGTGACCAAACTGCTCATGCCATAAAGTGTTTTGTGAAGTAGAGTGAGTCAACAAGGCTTGAGAAGGATACTTAGGCACAAAGTGGGAGAAGGAATAAAGCCTCTTGTCATCATTGACTTTCCCCACTACAACCAATGAATCATCTTTAAGACTTCGCACCATCACTGAATCTGGAAGGAACTCAACTTTGTGACCATCTCCAAGGTGAGTGATTTGGTAAAATGATAGGAAATTGGAGCTAAGGTTTGGAACATAGAGAACATCTTTGAATCCCCCATTTTCCATTTCCACATGTCCTTTCCATTCAACTTCCATCTTATTATCATCTCCCAAAAATATGTGTGGTACCTTAGATTGCTTCAATGAAGAAAAGTCTTCCTTTGAAGAACCCATGTGCTAAGAGTCACCTAAGTCAAGTATCCATTCCAAAGAAGAGCTTGTGTTTTCCATAAGTGCTTTCTGTTTACCCTTTGAAGAGGTTGGAGTTGAATCCTTGGAAGTACCTAGCACTTGAATCTGTTCTTCTTGAGTAGATTTTCCAACTCATTAATTCTTTTTGTCTTACAATGATGCTCGTCATGATTTGGCTATTTGCAATATGCACAAAAGAGTTTGTCCTTCTTGTCATTACTTCCCTTCTTTTTTGAAGAAGCATTTCCTTGTTGAGAGGAGGATTGTTGTGTCTTAAATTGTGATTTCTGCTTCCACTATTTCTTCTTATTGTTGCAATTCCTTCCTTGACTTAATTTGTGCTCATCACTAGCCACCAAGGCTTTGGTCTTTGATGACTTGAGAAGTCTAAAATCCACCAAGTGAGATTGTTCAACAATCAAAATCTCTACAAATGCATCAAAGGAAGGCTTGTGGTAAGAAGATCCCATGGTCAACCTATGAGTAATAAAACTTGAAACAAAGTTAGTGTACTTAGAAGGTAGCCTCTCCAAGATGTGATGAATCAACCTGTCATCTTTCATGAGATTTCCACAATCTTTCAAAAGTTCCCTATACTCATTGACTTTAATGATGCAATCCTAAATTGTGTCAAAATTATTAGGATCCAAGAGAATTAGATCATCCTCAATCTAAAATCCCTTTTCTTCATCCACTTTACCATACAACTGTTCAAGTTTATCCCAAGCTTCTTTAGAGTTTGAACAATTTTTAATGTGATAGAGAAGATCCCCATGTACACAACTCCTGATAACACCTAAATCCTTTTGTTCTTGATTTTTCCAATCAATGAGTTCTTTAGCATCAGTAGGTTTGGTAATTGTACCATCAACATAAAGACTATATCATTTTTCCATTAATCTACTCCATGCAATATCTTTCCATGTAGAATAGTTGCATGAAGTTAGAGGAGGACATTTAAAACCCATGATGAAAAAATAAAAAGAGCACAATAGAGAGACACAAAAAATACTGTACACCCCCCCCCTTTTCACTCAATTAAAAGATGCCCCCAAAAAAGATGTTGTTGGCACTTTATAAGTAGTGCATTTACAATGGGCCACTTGTCAAAATGAACAAGGTGGAATTTCTAATTTTTCTTTTACAACTACCTTATGAGGCTTAAATCTATCACTTAAGCACTATCGCTTAGATTTATAACCATTTTGAAAAAGAATCAAAGCTTTACAATGCCAAAAAAGGCCAGATTTTGAAAGTGAGAAATTGGTCCAGACAACCTTAGAACCTAACTTTAGATATGGAAAGTAGATAAAAAAATACACACTTTCAAAAAAAATAGAACACGAAAAAGTGACTAGATGTGCTCGTACAGAGCTTCTGAAGTTGCAAAATGTAGGATTATGTAGGTATAGTAGCCAAGAAACACAATTTTTGCAAAATTTGAGAATCAAAAATAGAAAAAAAAACCACCACTAGAAAATTTAGGAAATTCTACCCAATTTTAAAAAAAATTACACTTGAATCAGAGTATGGATGTCCAAGTTACGGGATTGCAAAGTTAGGCTGTCAAACTAAAATGCAATCTAAAGAGGGGTTTGAAGAAAAAATTGGAAATCTAAATTTGATGGTTAAATGACCACCACTACAGTTATAAATTGATTGGGTATGATGGTCAAATGACCATCAAATTTATTCAGGATATCTACTAACATTAGCAAAAATTAATGTACTAGTGATGATGTGGTAGATGACTCAGTTGTTTGTACTAGTGATGTGGTGTCTATACCATATGGAAATGTACATGTGGAAAAACAATTTGAGTTCCACATGGTAATGTGGTAGTCTTGGTTGACATGTCAAAGGCACCATGTTTCAAATTGTAACTTGTCCACTCAGACCACATGGAGATGATGCATGGCACTTGACGATGTGTCAGGTTGACATGTGTCATAGGCTAGAGGGCCCCTGTGTCAATCTTTTTGCTATGAACTAGCACATGTAGGAAGAAATTAAAAATTGTTGCATGTCCCTGTGAAAATAGCTAGCAAGAGAGTTTTAAAATAAAAATTTGTCGAGATTTGTAGCAGCGTGAGGGGGATGTCGAAAAAGACAGACTGCAGGCAAAAAATAATAGTCACCACAAAAAATTCTTTCACCAATCACCAGTAAAGTAAAATGTAGGATACCACAGTTGTCAAAAACTCTATTACCAGAGTCAAATTTAATATGCATTTGCTAGAAATAATTTGTGCATGCTAGAAACTAAGACAGTCGCCGAAGTGTGATGCAAGCTACTAGAAATGTCAATGGCAGGCCGAGAACTTTGGAAATGCAATGCCAATGGCATAAATTTCCTACTATGATTGGAAATCTACAACAATGCCCAAAAAATGCGAATGCATAGGAGCCACATGCCGAAGGTTTTTGAAAAAAGTTGTAGGTTATTGGAACTTTTATCCCACATTTAGTGTGTGGGGGCTCTGTGCTATTTAAAATAGTGAAGGCTCCAAACATAGAATAAAGGCAACGCACTAGTCGTGGAGTGCTTGATCAGTTGTGGTTGGAACCTTTGCCGAATTTGGCCTTTGATAGGAGGTAAGTGGTTGCTGCTTACATGCGGCTAAAAAAATAACCCCATGTGAATACAAAATATACTTCCAAAAATGACAGATCTGGGATATCACTGCGCAGGTCTATTAAAAAAATTTCTCTACTGGGTGCCCAAAAGGGCAAAAAAAATTCGACTAATTTTGATGAAAATTACAAAGAAAAAAATGTAGATTTGAAATAAATCAATTAAATCCATAAAAATTAACCATACCCAAACTACAAATCCGGGCCTCCGGGTTTTGATTTGCAAAAAAAAATTGCCTCATGGTCGACTTTGGGCTAAGGTAGCCAAGTTTATATTCAATTTTTATCGGTTTAGCATTCCAGACACAATGGTGAGGTCAAATCTAGCTCTAGACACTCCCAATTTTTGTACTACTCTAGATTTGGGCTGAGGTGATGAAGCAAGCATGGTCTTGAATGGCTATGTGATGAGAGAATCTCCAAGAGCTCTAATACCATGTAAGAGTTTGCCTAAGGGAAAAATTCACCTAGGAACTAAGAACTCAATCACAAGCACACAATAGACCAAAAAGAGAGTATGATCAGAATGCCGATATATTCAATATGCCATGATAAAGGTACACTAGGAGTGCTTGTATATAAATGCCTCTGAGATACATCTAGAATGCTTGATAATCAACACCATGATGTGTCATACAACTAGGCACATGTCCACCAGATATGGGTTATCCTTCATTAAGCATGGAAGTAAGTGCAGTGATTAGAGGATAAGCCTACAAGGGTGTGACACACAAATCAGTGTTGTAGACACCATGTGCTAATATAGAGTTGTTTACTCTTGTGTTGTCTGCATGACAACTCAAAAAGGTGCACAAACTCCTAAGTGTCTCACAAATAAAAATAATAAAATAATGCAAAATAATAAAATAATGCATTAACCTAAGTAAAATTAAGTGTAAATGGTGAATACATATTTACACCAACAAATTTTGAGTCCCAACAAGATCTATGGTGAACATGTTCAGGAAATATAGTCCAAAGTTCGATGGAACAAATTATGACACTTGGAAAGAAATATATGAAGACATAACTATTGTGTATGGGTTTGGGATATTGAATCTTCACAAAATCAGTGAAAACAATCACTGCTAAAAAGGATTTGGAAACTTTTACCAAGGTAGAAAGAGATATTTTCATGTGCGACATGAGAGCCAGAGAAGCACTATTAATTGCACTTCCTAAAATTGAATACAATCAGGTAAAGTCACTTGCTACTTCACATTGGATTTGGAAAGCTTTAGAAAATAGTTTTGAAGGAGATGCACATTCTAAGAAGTTGAGACTACAAAGTTGGATTTGTGCATTTGAAGATACTAAGATGATGGAAGATGAATCTATAAGAACATATATAAGTAGGATATCAGAAATTACTATAGGTATCAAAGTTCAAGGAGGAACCAAAGAAGATGATGAGGTCATATAGAAGATACTGAAGACTCTAACACCACCATTTAAGTCAGTAGTTTGGATCATATAGTTGTTGATATCTTGTACCAAAGATTTCACAAAGGATTCATTGCTTGGAAGACATGAAGTAGTTGAGAATGAGCTCAGATAGTCTAGAGAATTGACTAGAACAGAGATAGCTTTTCGTGCCTTGAATAAAGAGATTTTGCTAGTAGTAGTAGATCTGAGGAGGATAGAAATATTGAAGAAGGAGTAGCCCTTCTAGTGAAAAGAGAAAAGGGGGGTAAGAAAATCTTTAAATGTTGGACTTGTGATGAATATGGTCATTATGCATGTAAGTATCTTGAGAGAGAGAGAGAGAGAGAGAGAGAGAGAGAGAGAGAGAGAGAGAGAGTATAAGGTAAATTAAAAACTCAGGAAAGATAGAGGGTTTTTGTATTCAAATGAAGATAATGATTCTGATGAACAAGCATTAAGTACTAGTAATGATGAAATTGGATTTGTGGCAATTAAATAAGAAAGTCTAGAAAAGATAGCTTTGGTGTCATAGGTTGAGAAGAGATCTAATTGGATAATTGACAATGGTTGTAAACATCATATGACTGGTGATATGAACAAGTTTGTTAACTTCAAAAGTCAAGACGGAGACATTGTCAAAGTTGGAAACAATGCAACATGCCAAGTTAAATGTATTGGATCTACAACTCTTGATGGTAAAACTAACACTAAGGAAGTATACTTTGTTGATGGTTTAAAGAACAATATTTTGAGTGGTGGAAAACTAGCAAATAAAGGTTATCAGTTGTAGTTCATAGAAAAGTCATGCATGATCAAAGACAAAAATGGAAAGGTAATTAGAATAGGAACTAGATCTAGAGGTAATCTATTTTAGTTGAATCCTATTGCAATGACATGTTTGGTTGCAAAAGTAGATGATATTTGGTTATGGCATGAGAGATTTTGTTATATAAAATTTGACAATATTGTGAAGACTAGAAAAAAAAATTTAGTTAGAGATTTGCTGAAGATTGTAAAGCCTACTAATACAATTTGCAAGGAGTGTGTTTTGGCTAAGCATAATAGAACTTCTTTTCCTAGCAAGAAGTTTACCACTATAGAAAAGTTTGAAATTATACACATAGATCTTAGTGATCCTACAAAGACTAAAGGATTGTATGGTGAAAGGTATTTTATGATTCTAGTTGATGATTTTTCTAGAATGATGTGGATTACATTTCTTAAAGAGAAACCTAAGGCATTTAATAAGTTTAAGATATTCAAGAATAGGGTTGAGAATGAATCTGGTATGAAGATTAAATGTTTAGGATCAGATAGAGGAGGAGAATTTACTTCAAATGAGTTTAACATGTTTTGTTAAGAAAATGGAAAGAAAAGACAGTTATCAGCTCTAAGAACCCTTGAATAGAATGACGTTCTAGAGAGAAGGAATGAGTTAGTTACAGATGCTGCAAAAGCTATGTTAATAGAGAATGATGTAACCAAAATATTTTGGAGAGAAGCTATAAATATAGAAGTCTATAGTATGAATAGTGTACAACTAAGGAAATACACAAACAAGACACCTTATGAACTATGGTTTGGTCACTCACTTACAGTTAAGTATTTAAAAATTTTTGGGAGTAAGTGCTATATCAAAAGGGATGATGATATTGATAAGTTTGATGCTAGAAGTAATGAATTTATGTTTCTTGTTTATTAATTGAAAAACAAGGCTTATAGATTATAATTAGAGAACTAAGACTATTATGGAAAGTGTGAATGTGAGAATTGATAAAAAAATTTAGAATACAAGAGAGAATAGTTGATTACAATTTAGATGATGATGTTGTTACTAACCCAAGGAATGATGAGGTATTTCTTGAGACTAACAATTATTTGAAAAATGAAGGAGAGCCAAGGTAGGAACAAAGCTCAGAACGTTCAGTAGAGTTGAGAGTTGATATAGCAACTCCTACTTCAAGAAAGAATATGATAAAGAATCACCCATTTGACTAAATCATCAGAAGCAAACAAAAAGCTATGATGACAAGAAGCAAAGTGAATGAAGAACTATGCTTTATATCTCAAGTTGAGCCTAAAAATGTAAGTGAAGCATGTAAAGATGATTATTGGAAACAAACCATAAAAGAGGAATTGGATCTGATAGTAAAGAATGAGATATGGGAATTGGTTTGTATACAAGAATGTGATAGGAACTAAATGGGTATTCAAAAACAAGATGAATGAACAAGGAAAAGTTGTATGAAACAAAGAAAGATTAGTATGTAAAGGTTATTCACAATAATAAGGGATAGATTATGAGGAGACCTATGCTCCAGTGGCTACAATAGAAGTTGTAAGATTATTCTTAGCCTATGGAGCATAGAAGAAAATCAAAGTATATCAAATGGATGTCAAGTCAACATTTCTGAATGGAGAACTTGAAGAAGAAGTATACATTGAGTAGCCTAAAGGATGTCCTTTGATAGATGACAAGGACATAGTATGCATACTAAGAAAAGCATTATATGGATTGAAGAAAGCACCCAGAAACTAGTATGCAAGGTTGGACAAACATTTGAAAAAACTTGGATATAGAAAAGGTATGACAAAAATTAATCTTTATTGGAAAGAAATTGATGATGGTTTGATGATTTTGGTAATATTTTTTGATGATATCATATTCAGAGGAAATGATGAAGAAAGTAAGAAGTTTACTAAGGATATGAAGAAAGAATCTAAAATGAGTATGATAGGAAAGATGAAATATTTCCTAGGATTGCAGATTGTATAGAATAAAGAAGGAATCTTTATTTCTTAGACTAATTACTTGAAGAATTTACTGAAAAGGTTTGGTTTGGAAAAATGCAAACCCATTGGAACACCTATGGTAACTAGACACAAGTTCTCTACAAAGGATGAAATGCCTACTATTGAGAAGAAGAAGTACAAATCTATGATCAGATGATTGCAATATCTCACACAAGGCTGGATATAGAAAATGCAATTGGAATTGTTGCAAGATTCCAAGATGATCCCAGAGAAGCACATTATGCAATAGTTAAAAGGAAATTTAGATATCTAAAAGGAACATTTGAGTTTATATTGTGGTACAAAAGATCTAATAATTTCACTCTACATGCTTACACTAATGTAAATTGGGCAGGCAATATGGATGATAGAAAAAGCACCAATGGTGGAGCCTTTTTTCTTGGAGGAAGATTTATTTCTTGGTTAAGAAAGAAGCAAGATTGTAAATCACAAAGTACAGTGGAAGCAAAGTATGTTGCAGCAAAAAATAATTGCAATTAAGTCATTTGGATGAAGCAGATGCCCTAAGATATAAGTATAGAAATAAATGAACCTGTTGTCATACAATGTGACAACACAAGCACGTTAAATATATCTAAGAATCTAGTGTTGCATTCTAAGACCAATCACATTTCCATTAAGCATCATATGTTGATAGAGAAATTTCTAGAAAAGGAAATCATATTGGAGTATGTGAGCACTAAAGAGAAGATTGTAGATATATTCAGAAAGACTCTTCCCAAATAGACTTTTAGTATTTGTGAGCTATGATTGGGGTTATTTCCGTTTGTGCATTCAATTAGAAGATGCAAGAGTGCATCAATCCAGTGTAATAGAGCACCATTTTTGTCTAGACTAAATGATGATGCTTCTTATATGAGGGAGTATCCATAATGAATAGAGTCATATAGGACTTTGTTGGATGTTGTTTTGAATAGTGTCTTCTAACACTCAAGCTAAGTAAGAATAAGTTGTTGCAAATTTTGATGCAATAAAGTTGGTTGATGTCAATGGGGGAGATGTTTTGCATGAAAAATAACATGGTAAAGCAGTATACATGATAGTTGGAGAATTTCAACATGAGTATAGTATGTTCAACATAAGCACAGTATGGAATGGTAGTTTTTCAAAAAGCACATTGAGATATATCAATGGGGAGAATGATTGATAAAGAGGATATGAAAATATAAACAATCTTTTATTTGTATTCTTGGAACTAGATGTTTTTCATCTATGTTTCCATCAATGCTAAAGGGGGGGGGATTGTTGGAAGCATGAATGTTGATGATATTCCTATGGGGTAGTATTGTAGATATGTTATTATGATGATATTTTACATTCATGACTGAGTTTTTCATTAATTTCAGCATAGCAATTTTCTATGGTATCTGATAGAAGAACATCAAAAAGATTAAGTTAGTATGGATGGCTAATTGAGTATTCTAACCATCCAAGGTTATGGGAGATACTTCTAAGTATCTAGTATATGTAGTTAACATTGGAAGAAGAAAGGATAATTATAGAAGAGGTTATGTAAGTTTTGGTGATGTTTGTTCTGAGATAGAGTTTACAGAGGTATGCTCTGGTAAACTTGTTATATCTATTAGAAAATTTGATATTTTGAAAATCAAGGTTGAGGACATAAAGAAGACATGTTGATGATAACATGGATAAGTTATCTCATCATAATATTGTGTGTATAGAAAGTTATTCAAGTTGCAAGGCAACATATTTATGTTATTGCTAAGTGTGACATGTTCTTAATGTGGTCCTATAATAATTAATTAAGAAGGTCTAACAACCAACTCAAGGAATTGGTATAAAGGAAGGACATTTTCCTTTATCAAAAATGAAATTAATTGTATTTATGCGAAGAGATTGTAAGTAGAGAAAGAGAAAAATGCAAAGTTGAGCATAGGAGTGCACAAGTGAAAGAAACTTCATTGTTGAGGTTTTGCTAAATGATCTGAGGTTTGATATTTGGGTCTAAGGTTTGTGACCTAGTCTACAAGGTCTAACAGTTATTGATTCAGTTAATAGAACAAAAGAAAGAAGAAAATAACAATAAATTAAATGTTTGAGCAGTGAGCTCTTCTTGTAGTTGAAATTTCATGTTTGGGCATTGGGCTCATCTTGCATACTTTGTACCATAACTCCTAATAGAGTTGGAATCTCCTAACAAGGATTCAAAGTCTCCTAATAGGGACTCTATGTAGTAAATGTTGTAATAGACTTATAATAGGGTCCACAGTACATGATCTTCTAGGCATCATTCCCATCAGGGTTTTCCCTTTGATCAAGGGTTTCCCTAGTCAACATATCTGGTGTAATTGTCTATGTGCATTTTATTATGGTTGTTGTTTACTTTGTTTCATTGGTTAAGTTTTTTTAAAAGAAAATAACTATTTTAATTATCAGATAACTGATTCAACACACCCCCATCCCCCTCAGTTATCTTGGTGGACTATTGTTTCTAAGACACCCTTCACCACGTCTACTTGTACTTGGTAAAATGACTTATAGAATATTTTAGATCACTATATATTAGAAAGGCTAACCTTAAAATGTTCTACAAACATCCCAAGAAAATCCCTATCATTAAATTCATGATCCAAATTAAATACATAATTGGGCTCAAAGTAAGAACCAAACATAGACAAACTTAGTCAAAGAAGGAACCAAGAATCATCAAATATCAAGTTCACTCAGTACATGAAGGAACACTTGATCAATACTGGGACTCAGTAAACACTAGAAGTTGGTTAACTCTATTGGAACATGGTTAACACTACTAGAACTCAATTGATATTGCTGGTTAATACTGCAAAATTTGTGATAACTGCTAGACTTAACAAATGAGAAAGGTTAGAAGGTGAATATAATGTGAATGAGTGTTTTAGATTAGATTCATTTTGTAAAAATTGATTTTCCACTCATAATATTAAGTATTAATTTTATAATGTCACTTGACACTTTTTTTCTTATGTGTTTAAGTGGAATTTTAGATTGAGTTATTAGCAGAAGGACCCAATGATGCAGAGTAGAATTGATGGTATTCCACAAATCTGCATATCTTCTTTTTTATTTCTTTGTAGACATTCTTAGAGTCTCTTAATCTCTTGACATCCCAATAAAAACATTATTAACTTCACATACTAATGCATTAACTTGATATAATAATATCCACTTTGGACATCAATCTCAACAACTTCTACTTCACCTCCCTATGGACCAAGACTAAACCGATTACTTCATTGAATCATACTCACCAATGGTTGTTTCACCTTCAATGCTTGATGCATCTCATATGAGTTGTCCATGCCCTAAATACTCTCACCACTTCACAGGTTGAACCTTTCTACCACCCTCACCATTGTGAGAGAACTATCAAACTCTTTTCATGCATTGGGTTCCTATTTGTACATCCTCAATCCTTATCATTATGACTCTTCCATTCATTAGCCAAGCCATTAAAGCCACCACCTTTTCCAATATCAAAATGGATAGCTCATACATTGTGGGTTTCATAATATGTGGTTGATATGATATCCACCACCATTCTGCAAGGCCAAGCCCTAATTGCCTTGTGACAAGAATGTCTCCACTTTCTTGTTACCATCAATGAGCATGCTTGAGGTCACCAACTTTCTTGTTGGTAGTCCTCGAGTTCTTCCATAAAACTGAGCCATGCCGTGATTAGAGGGTGTATATGTATGGTGTTATATAATCTGCCAACTCCTCTTTGAAAATACAATACATTCCCCAAAACAAACATCTAGTTTCTTTCTCATACTATCATGCCAAAACAAGAGCTTATTATCGTTATCAATTTCTATAATTGAATCCTCTCCCTTACAACCCACTATCAAGAAACACTAGTTATGAGGGAAATACAAAGGATCAAACATATACATAGTTCTATAATCCCAATTGGGATTGATGTAATGAAAGAAACAATTGATAATCATGCCATAATGTTAATCTTCCATACTAAGATAGAAAGGTAGTTATGAAATCAAGACATTATTTTCATTCAAAATTTAAAATTGAATACACATGTGATTCAATTGAAATACAAATATGAATGGCTCCCTAGTTGGAGGTTAGACAGCCTGATCTTTTCACTATCCCTATATCTTTCAAAACCTTTCTCTCCTCTTGCTCTCTCCTTTCAATTACATTTATGTCCTCTTTAAAGACAATTCAGGGTGGTTACAAACCATCCATCTATCATGACCAGTTATATTTTCTTTCAGCTTTTTGGTAGCTACTAATATTGCTTCTAAAACATTATAATACTAATTAAAAAATGTATCATTCTCTGACATGGTTTGACAAACTTTTGAAAATGACTTAATAAATAAATTATCCCTTGACATGACTTAAATAATATGAACATTTATGGTGTAGATTCCCTTGCACCACCCAACCTTAATTTTAACCAATTAGAAATGCTTAAGTTATATCATGTCGCATAATATTTAATATGAAGGATTAGTTAGATTAAATCGGAACTCCAAGTTTAGGTTGACTTTAGAGGGACTTATAAGAGTCCTAGAGTGTTCTTTTAGTGAAATTAATTTACCTACATGTTAGTTCTACATGTTAGGGCTTTAATTTTTACTTGACTTTAGTTTAAATCTCTTTTCAAACTCTTCTAAAATCCCATTTTTCATGTATTGTGAAAATGGAAGAAGTCTTACCGAAGTTCCCACCTTATATTTAGTAAGTTGTAGTTCCAAAAAAATAGCCCCTGGAAACTTAGGTAGAGTTAAAGTTATTGTCCTCTTTCATCATGGAGAAAAGGTAGGAGTTTAATTTCCTATTAGAGGGGAATTTGAAAATAGAGTTGTCATTCACTCACTCTCTAGTTTTAGAGATTTTATAATTTGGAGATTGCATCAAGGAAGGATAGAGGGGTTTTCTCAAATCATTAATTTTCTAGAGCTTCAAGAAAGGTTGGATCTATTTACATATTCTTGGAATTAAGACTTGTCAAGTTTTCCTGTATAAATTTTGTGTAAATTTTGTTACAGATACATATGTAGATTGTTTATTGTCCATGCTATATTTCTCAGTGTGGATGAATTTCTATTGCCTTCTTTTTAATTTGATTTTCAGAGAATGTTGTTTATGGGTGAAGGTTTTAGTTGGACCTTTCCCCCAAGTGTAGAGTCTCTTCCCTAGAAGGAAGAGGGATAAGCATGAAGTATGGGCTTCATTTGCCAATGCATTGTTTTGCACTTTGGGGGTGACAAGGGGAGATTTTTTGTGAGAGTTGGTATTTACTTTTTATGCCTTGTGATGATAATTTTTTGTTTTTTGTATTTGGCTTCCCCTAAGGGTTTTAGGCACACCTTCAACCATTCTATTGGTTTCTAGGGTAAAGCATTGTGTACGCTTAAAAGGGTGTTAAATGTTGTATTCTATAATTATTGTCTTTATGCTTGTGCTTGATTGTTAGCTAGTTGGTCTTGGTTCTCCAAGCTTGGTGGGTAGTCTCATTGAGATCTAGGTTGGGAGGTGAGCTCTCCATGGTTTTAAGTATTGTTTTCTATAGTTTTCATATGTATTTATCTTGAATAAAAGCTTGGGAGATTTCATTCTCTATTGAAGTTATCAAGATGAATTATTATGAGTATTTGTAAAAGTCCTATATTGTAAAGATCACAACTAGATCTTCATTTATGTATCTTGATCTATTGTAAAGATTGAAATGTAATTGTAATATTAGAAGAGAAAATTCAATGTTGTGAATACATTTCACTTTAAGTGTTTCTTTGAAAATGATTAAATGTATTTGAAATTTTAGTAATGACTCACAAATTTTTGATTGAACTCTTATTTCATATGTGTGCATATATCTTGTTCAAATTTTTGGGCATGAAAAAACCTACTAAAAGAGTTCTACACATTTCCCATGATCCTCTTGGTGAAAGTGTGACCTCTCATTGGCCACATTTTCCAACCCCTATAAGTTTTACATTTGGAAACTAAAATATACCTTTATAGAAAGGAGAAGGTCCTTAGCACAAAAATGAAATGTTTTCTAACCAAGCGCATGCTCCAGAAAGTTAATTTTCGTCCATATTGGAAAACCAATTTTTGGAAGGCCTCCCAAGTTAACTAAGGGTTCTCCTAGGGTTAAAAATGACCCTTACCCATAGGTATACCAAGTGGCCTTTCTAAAAGAATCGTAACTCAACCCTAGGTACTCATATGAACCCTAAAAGAACAACCTAAGTTTTACATATGGGTTCCAAGGGATTTGACCCATTCTAAGGCTCTCTAACCAAGTTCAAATCACATGGGAAATCAAATAGGTTACTATGATCAATATAGGGTAAACAAAATTTCTACATGGACATATCATCCATTCACATCACATATGTCAAGTGACACCAAAATTACACATCACAACACACATAGCATTGTTCACCTAGAAATCACAAATAACAATTACACTCATACCAACACATTTACAAATAAAATGCTATTAAAAATGTAGTTATGAGCATTGTGCTATTTTTTTTGTGTTAGGGTTTTCATATGAACTTTCAGTTTTCTTGCATATAGCTCTTTGTCTGAGCTTTCCTTCTATTGTTTCCACTTGTCACACCTCATTTATCGTAGGAGCTTTTAGGCTAGGTTATAATGGTCCTAGTCAGTGGTGACCCATTTGTTACAAGTGATCATGCTATTGCTTCGATTAGCCATGGTGCCTCCTTAGAACAAATGCCCTAAAAAATTCATCCCGAAGATTTTTCACAAGGTAATCCTGATATTATCCTTGCTTTGCAAGAATTTGATGCTACTTGTGATTGGTTAGAACAACATACCTTAATAGGGTACTTTGTGGGCAGGACTCCTCTTGAAGCTATGCTTCAAGAATGGGTTAACAAGAGCTAGACTCCTCATGGGGTGTACCTTGACACTATGAAAAACCTTACCAAAGGTTTTTTTTATTTCACTTTCCCAACCCATTACAAGTAGACATGGTTTTTAAGAATGAACCTTGGTTTGTGCATTATTCTTACTTGTTTTTCAAAAATGGTCACAAGACTTCATTGTCTTTGAAAAAAAAATGCTTAGGGTTCCTATGTGGGTCAAGTTCCTAGGTTTACCCTTGCCATGTTGGCCTTTTATTGAATCCATTGCCAATACCCTTAGCAAAGTTATCACCAAGGAACATGAGAATTTTTGTTGCGTTGAGGTTGATCTCTCCAAGGATCTTAAGGATTCTGTGGAAATCTAGATTGGGGCTAAAACCTTCTCTTAGAAGGTGTTTTATTTGAACTTTCCCAACACTTTCTATATGTGCTAGTTAGCAAACAAAAGATCGGGGATTTCACTTTGGTTGTGCCTAGGGTTAAACCCCACCTAAAGAAGCTCCTTCCAAGCCAATCAAAGGGAAAAAATATGAATGGGTTACTATTGGGAACAAGGAAAAGGTTCCCTCGATTCCCTTGCCTCCTAAATAGTCATATGTAGTGGTCATTGTGGTTCCTCCTATTTCAATAGGAGTATAAACCCAGCTAGCTTAGGGATGCAAGTAATTTCTTCAAAACCCAACCTAGGTGTTTTGCAAGTTTCAAACCCTACTAGCTCATAGGGGATTAAGGTGGCTATCAGGGCCAACACATTAGAGGTAGTTCAAAAACCTCTTGCTACTTCTTCCATAGTGCCTCAAACTACATGGCATTCTCGTAGTCATCCTAGACATGCTGAGAAACTAGAGGTGAAATGGTAGCCCATCAGTCCAAAAGATTTTCCTTATGACTTTAATTAGGTTTATACCTTCTTGCAAAAAAGATACTCCTCTTTGGATGAGGAAGATATGGAAGAATTTTCTTGAATTTTTTATCATGGAATGTACGAGATCTTATAGACCTACCCAAAAAGTACTATGTCTAGGACACCCAACATAGACTTGGAAATTTAGATTTTCATTGTATGCAAGAAGTTAAGATTTTGAGTTTCATGCTTTCTTCTATATGTCATGTCATTTTGTCAAATGGCATTTCTTTTTACTCTCAACATGAAGCTGGTAGAGGTGGTGTAGTTACTCTCTTGTCACCTTGTCTTCATTCTGCTATTATTTCACACAATTTTGAACCCATGCATAGAATTATTTGGCTATTGCTTTCAATTAAAAATCATTCTTTTGGAGTCATTTATGTTTATGCTTCCAATGATTTTGTGGAAAGATCTCAAATGTGAGGTTGGCTGGCTAACAACTTGCCTCTAGCTACTTGGGTTATGTGTGGTGACTTCAATACGATTGAAGTGGCCTTTGACAAAGATGACATTTTTCCCTTTTTTTGGACAACTAGGGAAAGGGAAGCCTAGTACTAGATACAAAATAAATTAGGC
Organism: Cupressus sempervirens; assembly: GCA_028749045.1. Lineage (NCBI taxonomy): Eukaryota > Viridiplantae > Streptophyta > Pinopsida > Cupressales > Cupressaceae > Cupressus > Cupressus sempervirens. The sequence continues at coordinate 851,298,623 of CM053792.1, forward strand.
CCTTTTAATCCTAATACTAACTACCACCAACATATTGGGGTTTGGCACACTTGGTCCAACTATTGAGCTAGCTTTGACTTCATTTTAAAGCATCTCGATTGTGCCATGATTACTGCACAATCATTTTTTTCCTTTTTTGAGGATTGTGATTTACCTATCATTCACCTACTAGATGTGACATTATATAACCACTATCCCATTTATTTTGTCATTTCATGGCAAATAGTTGTCCAAAAAGTTTTCAAGTCACAATTCTTCCTCAACATGTTTGTGTTGATACATACTTCCACCATTGCTCATTTCCTACATGTCTAGAATCTAGAGCCATGTCTACATTCCTAGATAGGGTGGATCCAATGGTACAATGATGTCATTACTAGAATTGCTCACTTTTTGTGCATCTATCGTCGACAGTTGGCAATTTTCAGAAAGTTCTCTTATGACTCCACTACTTTTATGCTCAAAAAAGCTTTTGAGGCTCTCACCCTTAATCCCTTTGATGTGGATTTTCAGGTCTAGATCACCAAAATTTTCCATGCTAAATAGGTTGCTGATAATTATGCTACTTGAGGAGCCCAAATGAAAGATTGTCTCCATTGGTTGGAGGTTGGCAACAAGGCTTCAAAGAAGTTCTTCCGAGCTCTTCGAGCCTATCATACCAAGATTGGGATTAAAAAAATAAAACAAGGCACTTCTATTCTCTCTAGTCTCCTTGAGATCCTACAAGAATTTGTTCATCACTATGAAAATATTTTCGCTTCGTAGGGAAATTTGGTCACTAAGGATGAAGCTCTTAGAAAGTGTATCTCTGTTACTCCAAACCACCTAGTAGTTGAGAAATGTGCTTTCTATGAGAAACTTCTTACCCTCTGAGACCTTAAGGAGGCAGTTTATTCGATGGTTGATGATAAATCTCCCAGGTGTAATGGGTTTCCCTATGAATTTTACAAACATCTCTAGGAGTATATTGGTCCTGATCTTCACAAAGTTTATCTTGAAGCCTATCATTCAAAAAGCTTAGGAGCCATTATCAATAAAGGAAATATCAAATTCATACCTAAAGCTAGAGATCCTAAGGATATTTTGAATTGGAGGCCCATTACGCTTCTGAATTTGTCTTATAAGATTATTGCCATGAAAATTTCTCTCAAAATTTGCCACCTTCTGTCTTTAATTGTGCAGCCTAAGAAAACTGGCTTTATTAAGTCTAGATATATTCTTGACAATATTAGTGCTATCTAGGAAGGAATGGAGTGGGCACACAAGTCCAAATAGCTGGCTATTTTTTTGAAGATTGATTTTGCTAAAGCCTATGATCGCATTGAATGACCTTTATCTTGGCTATACTCTAGGCTCTTGGTTTTGGTCCCAATTTCCTACAGTCTATGGAAATCCTATTTTGTGATGCTAATGCTTGCATTACCATCAATAATTCCCAATCTGGTGCCTTTGGCCATTTTTGTTCCATTAGGAAAGGTTACCCTCTTGCTCCGGTGATTTATGTCCTTGCTGTTGAACTAAGGTTTGGCTACTTGCTAGCCCACTCTATGTATTCAAAACTAGTTCATGGCATTTCTTTGCAAGAATCATCTTTCCAATTGGTCAATGGTCATTTTTTTTATGATTCCTTTCACACTTTTTTGGAGGATGAAGAAAACATCACAAATGTTTAATTTTCCTCGACACTTTTTGTCAAGCCTCTAGATCTATTATTCAATGGCATAAAATGCTCTGCTACCGATAGTCTTTCTTGCTAGCACCACCTTGGCTTAGCTAGTTATGTTTTTCTTTTATGAATAATTTATCATTTTGGCTTCAACCATGTGAACTCTTGACCCTTTTTGTGAATTGTAATCTTAGTATATTAATTATTAATAGAAAAGGACTATTCATAAAAAAAAAAAAAAAAAATGTGGTTATGTCTCTCACTAGATGCAACCTTGGTTGACTGCTTCATGTAAGTTCGGTTATAGTTGTGTGAATTAATTCCATGGAATTTCTTGCACATCTTAACTCAAATATCACTAGTACAAGAAATCACATGCATAAAAAAAAATGCAAAATCATAACGTCACATAATTTAAATTTTTAGTTAACAAATTCTATTCAAATCAATACTTTTCAATATACGACATGCAACATTAAAATAAAATACACCTCAAGTAAACTTAACTTGTCATTGCCATAACCACCACCTATAGAATACATTTATCACATCATAATATCTATTCAAAATAATTAATTACAATGAAATTACTTAACGCATTTAATTACCATAAAAAAGAACACAAAATAATATAATGCAAATAATCATAAAGTCAATTAAACTATCTAATCAGGATGTATGCATAATGTTTTCAACATAAGTTCAATAATTTTCCATCAGAGGAACACACTACATTGTATGTTGCCAATATAGTCTAGGTAATACATAGTAGTGTACTTGGAATACCACTAAATTGGCACTTTTCCATTCTCAACCAATTTTGGTCTATTAAATTAATCTTAAGTCCTATTGTACTAGACAATTTTGATTCTAATAATCTCTCCTTGACCTAAGTGTCAAATGTAGAAAATCCCTAACTTGCATTAATTTCATACTTTATTTAATTCCCAAGCCTAATAGAATTAGAAAAGGTAAACCTATTGATCAATTTAATTTAATTATGAGTCATGCCACTTTAATTAAATTAAATTTAGCAATTTGACTAATACACAATAAGGAATTGAATGTATTTAATTTAATTGATATATCCTCATTCTGATTATTGAATTTAATTATTCAATTAGTTAAGATTATTCAATTATGAGGTCATATTTAATTTCATTAAATCAAATATCTTCTCCAATATTCTCTCTTTAGCTCAAAATTGGAAACATTGAGTTAACTTAGAAAGAAAAGGAATTAAATCAATTAACTCCTTATTCTGCTCAAAAACAATTAGTTAACTTCCTTTTCATAAGGAAACTTTCTATTTTGACTAAATCTTCTTTAGATCTCAACCATTAATCAACTTCTTGGATTGTATTTATGAAACCCTCAATTCCTCATTTCAGAGAGGTACATGAATATTATCGAATTAATGCGAATTTGATTACTCAAGTATAATGCATTCAAATTTGCCCTTGCTTTCAAATGCTCATTATTTAGATTAAAATGCATTCATCTAGTTCTTATTTTCAATTGTTCTTAGATTAGTTTCAATTTCATTTAGATTAATATAATATCTTTGCATTTGAAAAAAATCAAAAATATAGATTAGATTGCGTTTGCATTGCTTTCGAAATCTATCATATTAGTTTGGTATAGTTGTTCATCTTTGAATTGTGAGAGTGAATAGCAAAACCCTATCTGATTAGAAGGCAACAGATCACTTTGTTATGTTGTATTGAATGGGCAATCTCATGTTCATTTCAGTATGTTTCTAGCATTAAAGGATCATGTTGAAGTGTGTGGTTAATTGAGAGGCCCACAATTAGCACATACATTTTTGGCACCCACTATTGGGATTATATTGATATTTAGCCTCAAATTCTCTCTTTTTAGATGCTAATTAATTTTTGCCTGCAAGTTTTCAAAGATTTTTTCATATCTCCTAAAAGGCATGGAAATTATGAATGAAATTTGTTTTGTAGGTTTATCTTGATGTTTTTAGAAATAAAAATTAAAAAACAGAATTTGTTGGATTGATTTTTGATATTTTTTTTATTTTTATGATTTTTTCATTAAAAAATAATTTTGGGATCAAATCACCAAATTAGGAAATGATTTTTTTTTTCTATAGATTTATATACACATGCGCAAATCAAAACAAAAAAAATCATATTATTTAGGCTGATTTTCCATTTTTAAAAAAAAATTAATGTTATTTTTTGTAAAAAAAATCATTTTGGGTACAAATAATAATGAAACCAAAAAATGAAATGTTTTTTGTAGGTTGATATGGATATGCAAGGATCACAAGAAAAATTTCAGATTTTTCTAATCAAAATTCTATTTTTCATAATTTTTTCATGATTTTTCATAAAAAGTTCATTTATCACCCAAATTGTGGAATTTTGATCTACACATTTTATTGCAGATTTGGGACAATTTCAAGAGATTCCAGTAAAAATTTTAGAATTTTCTAATCAAATGACTGTTTTTAATCAAAAAAATTATGATTTTTCATAAAATAAATTAATTTATGACACAAATCACAGAATTTTAATCTAAAAATGTTATTGCAGGTTTGCAACACTATGAGGAGATCACAGTAAAAATAAGATCATTTTGTTCTAAATTCCTATTTTTTAATAAAAATTCTATGTATTTTTGTAAATAAGAATTAACTCATAATGCAAATCTTTGAGTTTTAATAAATAAAAAATTATTATTGTAGGTATATGGAAAGTGGCGAGGAAGAAGACATGGCATGACTTTAAACTAGGAAGGAATGGACTTGAATGAATTATCATTTGTCTTTGTATGAATGTTGCAATTAAATTCAAAATCCAAGCACACTCTTGAATAGCTACAAACTTAAAACAATCAAATTCAATCTTGAGTGTCTTAATAAATTGACAAATCTTTCATACCATGAGTGCCATGAACTAAAATCTAAATTTTTCATTGGAATGCATGGTAAAACACAATCTTGAATGCTTAAAGGAAAATTACATGCTTTCATTGGTATTGATCTTTAACACTCAAGTTTGGTGCTTTTAGAAAACACTCATTCAATCTTGAATCCATAAAGGAATTGACTCTTTTCCCTATTGATTTCTTATGTTGACGACGCTCTATTTACTTTCATTGATGAACTCTCATTTTCTTATCTTGACTATGCTATAAGTTGGAAAGAACCTTGCATGCAAAACATGAGTGTCTTCAAGAATAGATTACAAAATCTAAAGATTCATTGGAAAAGAACAAGTGTCTTTTAAACCCCAAGGCCACTTACATATTCACTCTTCTTATGCGTTTGGGTGATCTTGAGTTCACATGAAATAACTGGACTTGTTTTATTTTTAGGAGGCCTACTTGGGGATTTCATCACCCTTGGGACAACCTCAATTCTCATGTTTTGGTAGAATATAAATAACGAGAGGTGAATCGAAAGACACCTCTCTTGGAAGAATAATCTTGTCACTCTTGGCTAAGCCCCAAAGAACTTTAAACTTTTGGGCCTCACATACCTTATGTATATCGAGGACACCCTATAGTTGATGTTTGTATATCCTAGTTGAAAGATTTGATATGATTGTTGATGTGCTTGAATATTCAAAGTCCAAAATGTACATAAACATAAAATGAGTGAAAACTAGTGAAATGGTGAGTTAAACATCTAATGAGAAACTGTTTGAAAATGATGACTACACCATCTTCTTGAATCTCCACTAGTCTATGTTTCTCTACACAACTCTATTTGAAACTATCTGAAGCTAAACTATCTTAATTGAACACTTGTGACCCACATTTGAACTAGTCTCTTTGCTCCAGTGTTCTACTTATTCTACTATATTGTTATCGCTTGTTGTCATGATAGTCAAATATCTTGATTGTTCTAGCCATCAATTTTCTAGCTATTCGTACCTTGGAAAACATCACCCTTTCTATCACTTACACCAACTTTGAGATGACATTTTAAGTGTGGTCTTATTCTAAACCTGTCAAACTTTTGCTATCTATGACTATTACAACTAAGGGTGAAAGAGAGGTTTTTGCTTCACATAAACCTAGGACATCACAATGGCTAACAAAAAATCTACTAAATCCAATATTCCTACTTAGGAAGAAGAGATACTTATTGTAAATGTTGGTGTAAATAAGTATTTACTTATTACACTTAAGTTTTACTTAGGTTAATGCATTATTTAATTATTTTGCATTATTTTATTATTATTTTAGGTGAGACACTTAGGAGTTTGTGAACTCTCATTGAGTTACGCAACTCTAATTATGCACATGGTGTCTACAAAATAGGAGTATGCATCATTCATTGAGTTGTCATGTTGACAACATAATTTTTTGCACTCCTTATTTAGCACATGTTGTCTACTCCATTGATTTGTGTGCTACACCATTGTAGGCTTATCCCCACATCATCGCACTTAATCCTGTGCTTAATGGAGGATAATCCATATCTAGTGGACATGTGCCTGGTTATATGACATATCATGATGCTAACTTCTATGTATTCTAGAAGCTCTCTTGAGGCCTTTATATTCAGGAACTCCTAGTGTACTCTTGAACCAATTATTGAATGAATATCGTCATTCTGATCATACTTTGTCTATTTTGGTCTACTATGTGCTTGTGTTGAGTTCTTTAGTTCTTGGGTTAATTCTTGTCTAAGCCAAATTCTTACATGGTATCAGAGCGAAGGAGGATTCTCATCACGTATTTGTTCGAGACCGTTCATGCTTCAGCACCCTAACACCAATCTGAAGGATCCACAGAAATTGGGAGCATCTAGAGCCAGATTTGACCTCTCTATTATGTCTAGAGCATCAATTCGGTGGAGATTGACTATAAACTTGCATATATTGGGTGAAAGTTGATCGCGAGGCAAATTTTTTTTGCAAATTGGCACCCAAAGGCACCGATTTGCAATTTGGGTATATTTTTTTGGATCTATTGAATTATTTTTCAGATCTAAATATTATTTCCTCTTTGTAATTTATTTTTCCATATTGGGTATTTTTTGAATTTTTAATTTCTACAATTTATTTTCCCATATTGGGTATTTTTTGAATTTTGAATTTTTGAAATTAGTAGAGAAAAGTTTTTACATAGACCCAGGCAATCAAATCCCAGATCTATATTGTTGGTGGAATTTTTTTCATTATCATAGGGTCTAAGTTATTAATCGGTGGACCACATTCTGCATCATAACTGGCGACAAGAAACATTTTCGGCCGTGCCTGCCTAGCTTCCACAAGTGACCACAACACACTAAATGGCAGGCACATCCTTTGTTATAATTTGTGCGGCCTTCACTATTTAAAGTGAGCCGACCTCTGCCAACCCACCAATGTGGGATTATTCTATAGTTTTGGTACTTGAAAATAGTAACTCGACAACCGCAGATTGAAGTTTGAATTCTAGTGTTTCCTGCCTGCTGCTCCCAACATTCCCAACTACCACGCAACAAAATTTGCACCCAGTCCATGTGTCCCAATCTGCAGGCACACATGGCAATCTGCTACTTGCCCATGTAGACAGTGACTGCATTGATATAGTCAATGACTACATGGCGACACATCACCCGACCATGTCATCTTCTGTACATTCCATACGGCACAGATCTCTACGTCAGTTGCCACATCATTAATGGGTCAAATTTTTTGCTAACATCATTAATCCCTAAGTCTAAAATTAATACCCATCTGGACATCAAGATAGGGAAATTTATAAATGCTATGATGGACATATGACCATCAAATTTAACCCCATTCTTTTGCTGGTGCAACCCCTCACCAAATTGATTTTGGTTTTGGCAGTCCAACTTCAAGAGTGCATAACTCGCACATCCATACTCCAAATCAGGTGTAATGTTTTTTGAAATTGGGTAGAATTTTCCAAATTTTTTAGTGGTGTAGCTATTTTTTGGTTTTGGTGAATGGATTGTTCAAAAATTGCTTTTTTTGGTGACTATACCTAGATAATCCTGCATTTTGCAACTTCAAATGCTTCGTATGGGCACATCTGGAGTTGAAAATAGGTTCCATTTTTTTGAAAGTGCATTATTTTTGTCTACTTTCCAGATCTGGCATTAAATTATACTATTGTGTGGACACAATTGTCACTTTTAGCAATAGGGCCTTTCTTTGCTTTGTAATGCTTCAACATTGTAGCACATTGTAAAGTTTTAGATTTGTACTCTATTAAGAGATTGTAACAAGAAAAATTAGAAGTCCATAAAGGCCAAAATTGGCAAGTGGACCATTGTAATTGCACAGCTGAGAAAGTGCCCAAAGCATCTATTTTTGGGGGGTTTCTTGATTTAGTGAAAAGGGGGGGTGTTATTTGTGTTGTGTTCTCTCTTTTTTGCACTTTTCTTTCATTTTCTACATTATGGGAAAATTTAAGTTTCCTAAATTATCTCCTCATAACTATGCTTCGTGGTCAATTAAAATGTTGTATCACTTAATGCATAATGGAGTTTCACAATATGTAGATGGTACTCTTCCTAAACCAGTAGGTGATAATGTATCAACAAGTGAAATTTCAGATTGGGTAGCCATGGATAGGAAAGCCCTAGGTGATATATGTTTGGGGGTAGATGATAAAATCATGTATCAAATCAAGAAATGTACTACATCTAAGGAAGCTTGGGATACCCTCAAAAGCCTTTAAGGTAAAGTGTCTGAAGAGGATGTGTTCAAAATAGAAGATGAGCTTGTATCCTTAGATCCTAAGTCATATGACTCAATACAAGACTTCATAATTAAGGTGAATGAATTAAGGACAAAGCTTATTGATTGTGGGAGTTCTATAAAAGATGACGGACTGATCTATCTCATCCATAACAAGCTACCATCAGAATATTCCACATTTGTATCTTCTTTTAATACCTCAATGACTACCTTAGGGTCTACCTACAAGAAAGTCACTTTTGATGAATATGCTAAACTGTTGGATGATGAAGAAAATAAGTTGAAAACAATGGGGATTCTCAAATCAGCTTAGTCCAAAGCATTGGTGGCCAATGAGGGTTCTCAACATTCAGTTGGATAGTCTTCAAATAAAGGAAAGGGTAAGATGAAATTGAAGACTAAATCTGAGGATGTAGAAAAGACAACACCTCAATCCAATCAACAAGGAAAGTCCTTGAATTCAAACAAAAAAGGGGACAACAATAAGGAGAAGAAGAAGTGTGCTTATTGCAAGAAATCGGGTCATGAAGAGCATGAGTGTTATCTTAAATAGATTGATGAATTGACCAACATCATGAAGAAACATAATGTTCCATTGCCTAATGCTTACAAGGAGAAGGGATCTTCTTTAGATTCAAAGGGCAAAGGGAAAGCATTCATGGAAAATGCAAACTCTTCAAAAGAATGGATATTTGACTCAGGTGCCTCATATCACATGGGTTCTTCAAAGAAGGATTTTTCTTCATTGGATCACTCAAAGGTACTGCACATCTTCATGGGGAATGATAGCAAAATGGAAGTCGAAGGAAAAGAAAATGTAGAAATGGAAAATGGAGAGTTTCAAGAGGTTCTCTATGTTCCAAACCTAAGTTTGAATCTCCTTTCAATCTACCAAGTCACTCACTTTGGAGATGGACATAGAGTTGAGTTCCTTCCAGACTTAGTAAAATTGTATAGTCTTAAAGATAATTCCTTGGTTGTAGTGGGAAAAGTGAATGATCACAAGAGGTTGTACTCTTTCTTGCATTTTGTACCCAAGTCTCCTTCAAAGGCCTTGTTACGTCAATCCAATTTTAACATGCAATTATGGCATGAGTGGTATGGTCATCTTGACTGCTGCTATCTTCAGCTACTTTGCACATACCACATGGTGAAAGGTCTACCTCAAATCAACTTTTTTGAGGGTGAGTGTTCAATATATTTAGTGGATATGCATCTAGAAGGGAAGTTACTTAGAGGGAAGTCTTCAAGAGCATCAAGTGTTCTTCATATGGTTCACATGGTATTAGCGGGTCCTTTTGCATTAAGCTAGGGTCACTACATACTTACCTTAGTTGATGACATTTCAAGGTTCACTTGGGTCTACTTTCTGCATAGTAAGGGTGAAGTGTTGGACACATTTCTAGACTTAAAGGCTCATGTTGAACAGAAATCCAGAAAGGCCATCAAAGTACTCCGCATGGACAATGGTAACATGGATGTGAATAGAAGACTTAAGGATTTTTGCAGACATGAGGGCATTGATCTTCAGACTCCTTCAGCATTCAGTCTACATAAGACAGATGTTGCAACATTGAGGATTCGTACTCTTAAGTCTATGGCAAGTTGCATGATTCATGCTAGGTCTCTCGATCCATCATTAGAAGTCGAAGCAATCTCAAGTGCCACTTACATTCTTGATCATTTTCCTCATCCAACCTTAGATGGAAAAACTCCTTTTGAGGCATGGTGTGGCATAAAACCCATTGTGACACACTTCAGAGTCTTTGGTTGTCCTACTTGGGCAAATAGATCTTCCAAGGGCTACAAGGCACAATCATCTTGGCCTTGTACCTTCATTGGTTATGAAGATGATGTGAAGGCATATAGACTTCTAGATCCTGAGACACATCAAATTTTTGTGGAGAAGGATGTATACTTTGAGGAAAGTTCATCTAGCTTCTCCTCTACTCCTCTTCACACATCATATAGTCTGGATACTGAAAGTGATTTCAGCGATAGTGCTTCAACATATTTAGATACATGGAGTTCTTTTGACAGATACAGTGAGAGGTCACTTCATCAGTTCAATCCACATGCATACATTGCCACAATGATAGGTCTAGAATAGTAGGGTACTTCTAATCTTCTAGATACAAGTTTAGTGATAGATTTGGGGGATCGTATTGATGATCTACCTCTACTTCTTGATGCAGAATTACCTTCTTCAGTTGTCACAAGGGTTCCAAACTCTCTTGTTCATTCTCTACAAGATCAATCATCACAGGTTGAAGTGATTGTGGATACTTATGATTAGTAGTTGCAGTAGGGTTCTTCATCAGTTGTAGAGACAGACAGTTCTTTGGTACAGGTTCTTTAGCCAGTTGAGCAGGTTTCAGAGACATCACTTATCCATAGGATTCTTTCCACACATAGTGGAAGTGTCTCATTTGTACCCTTGGCATTGTTTCTTCCTAAGGGGAGGAACATCATTCTGCAGTCTTGGATCAACTTCTTCATTGGAGCATTCACTATTCAGCATTCTTTTTTGGGGGGGAGAGCCCATCCTATCTCTCTTCCTCTTCTCATCTTTCTCTTATGTATATATTGGATGTATGTCATAATGGGGGGGTCTTGACTACTCCATCCATCAACGCATCCTTCTTTATCTCTCTTTTTGGGGGAGGGTTTTTCCAATGAGGTTTTCCCTCTTCCCCGCTTTATGGGAGATTGCATAACATTATGTACATGGGTACCTAATATGGCCTAGTAGCTAGGACCCATATTGCATTTCATCCTAGATTACATAAGATTAAGAGCATTCCCCTAACTTGCACTTAAGGGGGGGTGTTGGTGTAAATAAGTATTTACTTATTACACTTACTTAAGTTTTACTTAGGTTAATGCATTATTTTATTATTATTTTAGGTGAGACACTTAGGAGTTTGTGAACTCTCATTGAGTTACACAACTCTAATTATGCACATGGTGTCTACAACACAAGAGTATGCATCATTCACTGAGTTGTCATGTTGACAACACAGTTTTCTACACTCCTTATTTATCACATGCTGTCTACTCCACTGATTTGCATGCTACACCATTGTAGGCTTATCCCCACATCATCACACTTAATCCCATCCTTAATGGATGATAATCCATATCTGGTGGACATGTGCTTGGTTGTATGACATATCATGATGCTAACTTCTATGCATTCTAGAAGCTCTCTTGAGGCCTTTATATTTAGGCACTCCTAGTGTACTCTTGAACCAATTATTGAATGAATATCATCATTCTCATCATACTCTATCTATTTTGGTCTATTGTGTGCTTGTGTTGAGTTCTTTAGTTCTTGGGTGAATTCTGGCCTAAGCCAAATTCTTACAATAAACATGAAGAAACAAATCCAACCAATGAGCACTCAACTTCAAAGAATGAAGGAGCGAGATGACACATCATCAAAAAAATTCTCTTTACAACATTATTTACTTTCCTATAATGTTTAGTCCAAGCCATCTCAAAAAAATCTATAAACACCTAAGAAATCTAGAAATATCTTTGAAGGAAAACCTTGGGAACCTAAACCAAAGTGTGAATTCACCCCTTTGGGAAGATCTTATGAATCAACTTTGGAAGAACTTCTTCAAAAGAAACTCATTGTTTTAGCTAGAGTCACTTTGGATGGAGTCTTCGTTATGATTAATTATTGTACCTAGGATAGACATAATCTACATGAAACTTCACATTGCATGGAGTTGAAAAACAAAATTCAAGATCTATTTGATGTTGGCATAATTCAAAAACTTAAGAACTTAGTTATCAAATATGCTACTCTCAAGCTTGATCAACATCATGAAACCATGTCTAGCAATGGTTGAACTACAACTTCTACTTCTTCCAACATGCCATCACCTTCTAATGTGTCTAAGCTTTCCAACATACCTCCACCAAACAAAGCACCTAATTATTTTTCTATTCACTATATGTACCCTCAAGGGCTGCCTCTAAAAGAAACCCAAGCTAATCTTGAATTAGCTGGAAACCTCTCCCATTCTATTCAAAGTAAAGATAAAAAACCTTCATGTGATGCTACTCCTATTATTCCCACTCCAACTAGCCCTTCACTATCTCTTCGAGAGCCTACCATGTAAACTCCACATTCTACCTTGCCCTTAGAAATGGATCCATGTTAAGAGGATTTTAAAAAATCTAAAGATCAAGATAGAGAACCCTATCATATCCCTCAAGATGTCATCCCTCCATCTCAAGAACCACATAGTCCTCTATGTCCCATATCATACCTTTCTACTAGCCAAGATCATGATATTCCTTCCACCATCCCTAATCTAATTACTGAAGATCATGAGAAAATAAATTTTTTCTATGCTATCCTAAAATCCTTGTCAAGATCAAAGTATCCCTTCTTGTTCTACTTCTCCACATCCACTTCAAAATTATACTCAAGCTTTAAGTTATCCTACCAAAGGTGTTTCTCCTATTAAAGTTATTCATGAGTCTATTAATGGCCTAGGTCATGTTTCTCACTCTAAGGATGTTGATATCCCTATCCACTATCTATTTTTATATTCAAAATATATTCTTGGTCCCTATCCATCTAAGCTAAAGCCTTCAAACCATCTATCTATTTTGGGACCTTATGTTTCTCCATTTCCTAACTCCACTATTAAATCATTACCTAATTTTCCTACCCTACCTCAAGATCAAAAAAGACACAAATCCTTGAGTACTTCACATAAAGCTTTCCATCTAAACCAGCCATATAAAACTTCTTCATCCACAAGTCCCAAGCCTTTTGGAAGCAATTTGGATGATTAACTTAAAAATAAACATGAGAATCCATTTACAAATAATCACTATGTCTCCTTTGATCGACATGTGAATGATAAAATAAAATTGTTCAAGAGACCACAAAGGTCCACTAGAAAGAAAACAAAACCAAAGAAAATATGGGTTCCTAAATCCATCATTGAAGATATATTCTCTAAAGCATCCAAAAGTAAAGAAAACTCTAAAGCTATATGGATTCCCAAGTCTCTTTTGAAAGACTTGAAATTTGAAAGATAATAAAATTTGACATTCCAACTTCCAAAGCCTTTCACTTCATCTTCTTCGAGACATCTTCCTCAAAAGATTCTAAAGCCTTCCAGCCCATCTTTCTCCAAAATTATTCTATGACATTATACATCAAAACCTCAAACTATTTCATCCATATTTCCTCCATCATTCCACTACCCTTCAAGGTGTGTTTCAATGTTGATCTTTCCCACTTTATCTTATACCCGTACACATTCCTTTCAATACCCTATTACCTATCCTTCCACATTCTATTCTACCACCTTTTATCCTTCCATCCCATTTATCTCATCTGTATCCTCAAACCTTATCCTTTATATATCTTTTCTACTATCTACTTCCTATTACCCTATTGACATTTTTGAGAATACATTACTATGGTCTTAGCTTATCATAACTTCTCCTTCTAATAGGAGTACTATTCAAATTGAAAAAGGCTTGAATTCTTTTCAAACAAATCAAAAAATCCAAAAAAAAAAAAATGTGCCTTGGTGAAAACTTGGAAACAAGCACCTTGGTAGAAAAAGTAAAGATAAATAAATATGTTTTGTGGTTAAAAGTACTTCTTGTGGCACCTTAGACAAGTACCATGATGAAAACCTAGCAAACAAGCATCATGTGTAATTCTTCCATAATCCATCCATTCCATCTTTCCTCTTTGATCTTAATGTTTTTGAGTTATTCATGAGCATGGGTTATCTAATCCACCAAGCTTTGTGTCACCATCCTTCTTATCCCAAGTCAGTCACTTATAGCCTCCATTATCATTAATTCTAATTATGTTATCCTATCACTATTCTATCCACTTGACCCCTTGGTCTTGATCAAAAGAAAAGAAAAAAATAGTTCTTAGAGACCTCCTTACATGTCCACTCTTTTAGATTACTTGCTTTCATTCCATCATGCTATCTCACTCATTGAATTTCATGCATTATCGAAAACCCACTACATATTGGTATCTTACATATTGCCTAGCTTGGGTACTCTTGGAGAGCTCGTTCTTGAGGATCACTTTTACTCACTTCATACTCCTTTCCTATCCATCTCTTCTTATCCACCAGCTTGATACATCTTGTCCTAGACCTTGCTAGACACTTAAACAAATGATATGACCCTACTTGAGAGCTAGTAATTTCTAAAAACTTTTTTTAAAAAAAAAGTCTTGAAAAAAGTCTAAAAATTACAAAAAGTCCTAAAATAATCTATTATCTTGTTGAAAACCTAGAAATAGGTGCCTTGATAATAAAAAAAAATATATTCTAAAATTTTAAAATACAAAAAAAATTCAAAAAATCAAAAAAATTCAAAAAGGAGAAAAATACCATTGATGAAAACTTGACAAACATGCATCATGGTAGCGAGTACATGCCCCTCTTGTTTCAAATGCTACATCTTATAGTGCATCTTTTGGGTGCTACACAATTGATTTCCTAATTTAGTTTACTTCTTTCACTTATGTATACATGGATTGAATCTAGTCATAGTCTTTGGGGCAACACCCTATGATCTCACAGAAGATCTCTCTCACGTCAGTCACTAGTTGTCCTAACAGTGTATGTCAATTGTCACTTACTTTAATGTTGAGATTCCTCTTGAAGAAGATCACTTTCATGTTAGTCAATAGTTGTTCTAACTATGTTTTTCTACTTTCACTTACTTTACTATTAAGATTCCTCTTGAAGAAAATCTCTTAAGCTTTAGTCACTAGTTGTTCTAATTGCATCTGCCTATTGTCACTTAAGTTACTACTAAGATTCTTCTCAATTAAGATTTCTCTCTAGCATCAGGCCCTAGTTGTCCTAACTAAGTCTATCTATTGTCATCCTCTTGCTGAAGAAATTTCTTTCATATATTTTCTGAACATTGACGCTTGACATCAATCCCATGACATTGATATTGAAATGAAAACATTGATATGTTTTGTGATATGCTAATCTTTTCTTTGTTTGATTTTCTTTCACCTTATCATTTCCCTTTGAGCAACTCAATGATGTTTCTTTTGACTAGAGAAGCAAGGAGTAGGGCAAGATCTTTTCTCTGCTTTATGTTTGATGGTCTGGTTCCAATGATCTGAAGCATCCATATAAAAGCAATGTCCACTATATGAGCCTCTATCTCATCTTGGATGGTCGTGTGCACCTTGACTCCTTTTATATGAATAGTTTAGTTAGGTTGGTTCTTTTTCTTTCTTGTTTGAGTGAATTCTCTATGCTACATTAAATACTAATACTCATCTTGTTAAGTGAACATATAGGTCATTGCGAGCATACTTAGCACACTTTTGTCTTAGGTTATGAGTGTAAGGGTCATTGTAGACATGGTATTTACTAATTACTTAGCCTAAGAAGGATCTCTTATGCATTTGGTGTGTCTTCACACAAGAATTTTTTTGTTTATCCTAGCATTTATGCTCTAATTCTTATGTTAACTTGCTACATTAAAAGGGACAAATGTTCTAGTCATTTTGGCTTCTTGTGCCTTGAATGCCTACATTTAATCGCAACAAAACTAACACATGTGTCATATTCATATTCTCATGATTTCAATATCAGTGCAGATTGTATGACATTTGTGGGTTCAACTAATAGTTAGTGATGATAATTTTATGAGTTTAGTAACTAAACCTAGGGTTGTATCTAGCATAGGGTTGCATTGCATAGTCTACTTGTTTAACATCACATTTTGATCACTACTCTACTTGCATCTTTCAGCATGAGAGCTTGTTGGCTTTTTCACTATATCATGTTTCATCTTAACTATACAAGTGATTAATTATTCACCCCCTTGACTAATCTAGCCGCTCTAAACTCATTTTTGGGATCAAATTTGAGATTTCACACACTTAAACAACTCAAATTTAGACTTTAAATTTTTGGTACCAACATGATAGAATGCTTGTGCAGTCCATTTTACTAATATTTTGTGAATCTTTGTGAATGCTTTCAAATTAAATTTCTTGAAATTTTTAGTTTTTTGGAAAAAGTCGACTTTGGTCAACCAAAGTCAAACTTGGTCTTCTAGACCTTAAAATTACTCTAAATCAACTCCAAGTTTGCTTCATTCTTTTCTGATCTCTTCTACATTCCTTTGAATCTTTGATCACACATGTGTTTTCCAATCTATGATTCCACATCACTATTATGGTGTGTCATCTTTCAATTTCACTCTAGGCAAGATGATTACAACATATAATCTTTCAAAACTGGCTTTAACTTAATATGAACATCATGTCCTAATTTCTAGGGACATCTCATCACTCGAGGCATCTTTCTTCCCTCAATCTAGCATCATATGTCTTTTATCTCATCTTTTGATCAACTGATCACACTTATAATAGTCCTTGTCATAATTCGATGGATAGATATTGGGGCATTCTAACCCTAACTCCTAAGGATTAAGCCTCAATTTGGGGATGATCCTATAACTCGTGATAGGTCTTATTATCTCTTTCACGGACTAGTATTTAGGTGTTCTATCTAGACTCTAGGGGACTAGGCTTCATTTTGGAGATAATTCCAAATTCTTGCTAGGGATTAAGCTTTCATCTAGAGATAATCCTAACTCTTGTTGAGAATTAAGCTCCATTCTGGAGGTAATTCAAAACTCTTCCTTTCAATCACTATTTAATGGTTAGGTATCATCATATTATAACCCTAAATCCTATGGATTAAGTCTCATTCTATAGATAATTCTATGAATTGTGATTGATCTTGTCAACTTCTAATGTACAGGTGTCAGCACTATCTAACCTTGACTCCTACGAATTAAGTCTCATTCTAGGAATTATTCTATAAAGTTTGATAATATTTTTTCTTTCACATTATTATCTAGGTTTTGTATCTAGATTCCCTAAGGTCAAGATTCATTTTGGAGATAACCTTAAAAATATTATTGATTGGTCTTTGTATCATCAATTTTAGAACCAATCTCTCTTCTTTATCTATGCATTATACTTTTGATTTCTTTGAATCAATGTGCTACTTGCACATTCATTCAAAGATGGGCAAATGTAATACCCCTAAATTGACACATTTCTATTGTCAACCAATTCCACTATATTAAATCAATCTTGAGTCCTATTGTACTATGCAATTCTAATTTTGATAATCTCTATTTGACCTAAGTGTCAAATGTAGAAAATCCCTAACCTACATTAATTGCATACTGTATTTAATTCCTAAGTCTAATTGAATTAGCAAAGGTAAATCTATTGATCAATTTAATTTAATTATGATTCATGACACTTTAATTAAATTAAATTAACCCTTTTGACTAATACACAATAAGGAATTGAATGTATTTGATTTAATTAATATATCCTCATTCTAATTATTGAATTTAATTATTCAATTAATTAAGATTATTCAATTTTGATGTCATATTTAATTTCCCTAAATCAAATATCTTCTCCAATATTCTCTCTTTAGTTCAGAATTGGAAACATTGAGTTAAATTAAAAAGAAAATGAATTAAATTAGTTAACTCCTTATTCCACTCAAAAGAAATCTATTAACTTACTTTTCATAAGGAAACTTTCTCTTCTAAATGAATCTTCTTTAGATCTCAACCATTGATCAAGTTCTTGGATTGTATTTAAGAAAGCTTTAATTCTTCATTTCAGATAGGCACATGAATATTATCAAATTAATGCCAATTTGATTACTCAAGTGTATCACATTAAAATTTTCTCTTGCTTTGATATGCTCATTTTTTAAATTAAAATGCATTCATCTAGTTCTTATTTTCAAATTTTCTTAGATTAGCTTCAATTTCATTTAGATTAATCTACTATCTTTTCATTTGAAAAACATCAAAAGTACAGATTAGATTTAATTTGCATTGCTTTCAAAATCCTTTGTATTAATTTGGTCTGGTTGCTGATCTCTCAATTTTGAGAATGAATAGAAAGACCCTGTCTAGTTAGAAGGCAATAGATTGATTTTTTGGGTCATACCAAAAGGAGAATCCCATGTTCATTTCAAGATGTTTCTAGCATGTAAGGATCATGTTGAAGTGTGTGATTAATTTAGAGGGCCATAATTAGAACATACAATACTATCATACATTAGTATTACCATGAAAGATTTTTTTAGTCTAGTGTGGTTTCCATATATGATTATTTTAAAGGTAGATACAAAACCATTGTATCATAATAACTATCTAAATGAATCACCCTTGGAAAAACATGAGATATCATAAAATCATCAATGTTGGTTTTGTTCTAAGGAAATATAAATTTAGTTTTCACTTTAGTCTAACCACATCAGCCTAAGATTATCAAATACAAGATCTAATCATAGAAATAGATGAAGATCTATATCAGTATCAAATAAGTTCCCATAATTTATTGGTTCATAGAGGAAGGTCATACAATAAATACTATAAATATACTTGGTGACATTTGTATAGGAGATAAAGAACAATATTTGATTTACAACAATATTCTCAAGGAAAAGCATCACTTATCTCTCAAATTCATTGTCTCGTCTCACATACTCTTTTAATTCCTCTAATTGGGAAGATTCTCCAAATTAGGATTTTATTAAATCTGTAAGAGACCTGGTTTGACAACAATCTCCATCATTGTTGTAGTACTGAATATTTTTGTTCTAAATAAATGTTTCTTCTTTGTTTCTATTGTACGCTCTTTCAAATCTCTTACTACAAATTTTATATTGATCTTCATACTATTATCAGAGTTAATATTATAAAATCTCTTTAACATGACCAACCATCATCTACTTTAGCAACCAAACATGTCACCTAAGTAGGGTTCAACTAGGATACAATACATTTATCTTATGCACCTATACTAATCAATGTGTCATCTTGGTCTTTAACTATGCAACTATTTTCTATAAACTACAACCAATATCCCTTGTCAAGATGTTTTCCAACACTTAAAATATTATATTTTAATCCATCAAAAAATTAAACATCCTCAGTGTTAGTCCTTCCATTAAGAGTAATAGATCCTTTTCCTTTAATGTGAGCTTCTTAATTATTTCCAATTCTAACTATTCCTCCATCATAACTATTGAATTCAACAAACTTTTCCATATTTCCAAAGATACAATGAGAGAATTTTCTATCTATAATCCAATTAGACTATTTCATTTAAACATGTGATACTAAATCTTTTCTTTATTTTACTTCCTATTTCTCAATTAACTATTCGTTAATGACAATAGATTTTATCTCATCATCTTCATCATCACTATCATCTAGGAAATGTACCATCTTAAAATCAAGTTCATCATTTTCATTAACAAAGAAGCAATCTTTAGGAAATATAGATTTGTAATGCTTCCTAGGCTTGTTCTTCCATTCTCTCTTAAGATATTTAGATGAATAATAACCAAGTTCCTTACATGTCCAAGAAATAGGAATTTTGTTACCTTTAGGTTTCCTCTTTATAAAAATGCAAGTTATTTATTAATACTCTTGCCTTCCACTTTTCTTTCTTTAGATTGATCTTCACTTGTACTGACACTCCTTGCAATTGTAGGTTTATCTCTCTGTATGTTGAAATCAATCCCAACTCTAAGTAGTGCTTCATTTTGTTTCATCCAACATTTAGATGGCTTCAAATTTTGAAGAAGATTTTTTTTGGTAAATTTATGGGTGCAAGGAATAGCTTCTTTAATCATTTGTGCTTTTTGATCAACACTCACCATACTATAGAGATTCAACCCTTAAAAAATAATTTCTATATAACCTTTTTAGCACAATAATTCACTTTCAACATCTATCATTTCATTATCATATTAGCTCTTCCTATTAAAATCTTTAAATTCCTCTCTAATTTTCCTATAATTCTCACAATGGTAAATATCAAGTTGTGTTACCAAAATAACTAGTTGAATAATTCCCCCTTGTATAAGAACACAATAATACAATGTCTTCAACATAGGATTAGAGATCAATATAGGTAATAAAAATGATAATACAAAATGGGATAGGGATTCACACACTCCGATCAAGGAAAAGAATATTAAAAAATCATGCGAAACATAAGAATCCTCAACGCTTTATTAATAGCCATTTAGGAATGTATTAAGTTCAAATTATCACGAGAAAGAAGATACATACATAAGTATAATTCCTAGAATAGAATGTATAATGATGACCTTATGTAGAAACCCCATCTCACTCCTTTATCCAGTCTAATTCCCCTATAGGGGAATAGATTGGAAAAGTTAAGAGTCAATTAAGTGCACTAGAAGAGGGTTCATACACTTTTTAAGGGTATGAGTTTTTCATCCTTAGTGTGATAGTTATTATTGATTTAATTGATAGTGAGCTACAAGTTTCCAAAATCATGGAGCTTGGTTATCCTCCATTCAATAGCTAGTATAATTTTTCTAGCTAGTGCCTTATACTAAGTGATATTATTTGTGTAAGGGAACAATAGTTTGTAATATTTTGGAATAATGTATCCTTGGGATTTTATTAAGAGAACACATACATCTAAACCATTAAAGAGATTCTAGGTACAATCAATAACATACATGATGAATTAACTTGGGAAATCTATTTGAACAAGAATCCCATCTTGTAAAGGAAATTCGTTTAGTTGATCAACAATTGCTTGTCATTTGATAAATTTTCAGTCAACATACTCAATGTCAAATTTTGAAAGGGTCATCATCAATTTAGCATGATGGCTAGTGAGAGTAGCCTTATTGAGAAGATGTTATAATGAACCAATCTTAGCCACAAGTTGTGTAGTATGTTACAACATATAATCTTTGAGTTTTTGAGATGCAAACACAACTACAAGATATATAACTTTTCAATTGTATTATACTTGATCTCATAGGTACCAAAGCTCTTATTATGTAATAGATAGCCCTTTCCTTTCTATTTTCACAATCTAAGCCATAAATTCCCCTAGGGAAGTAGTTATCTTTGAAATATATAAGTATAAGATGTTTTCCCTAATGGGTGGATTAGCCAAATAGTGTTTGGTTTGGTTTAGGATTTTCTTTCAATCTTTATCCCAGATGCACTAATCTCCTTTACGTCATGTGTTGTTAAAAGGTTATGCCCTGCAACAAAGCCTCAAGATAAAACTTCTTATCAATTGGAGGTGTCCTTGTAGAGTTCATGTCTGACTAATGTTCTTGGGAGGTGGCACATCCATGGTTGCTTGAACTTTCTTGGGGGTCTACCTTAATTCATTTTTTAATATCACGTGTCCAAGTAACTTACTAAAAGTGACTCCAAATGTGTATTTCTTATAATTAAGTCTTATCTTGAGTTTCTCCATACAATATAGACTTAATGCCAAGTAAATATTCTCTTTTTAGATTTTTCCAATGTGTCATCCACATAGTCCTCAATAGAATTATGAATCCTATTATAAAAGAGAGTAGTTTTTTCTCTTTGATAGGTTTCTCCAACATTCTTAAGATTGAATGGAATGACATTCTAGAGAAAAGTTTCCCATACACACATAAAAGAATTATTTTCTTGATCTTCAGGTATAATTTTGATATGACTCTAACCCAAGATGTTATCCACAAGGGAATACTTAGCATATCCCACATTTATATCCACCATCATGTCAATGGTTGGAACTAGAATGTCATCCTTTGGGAACATTTTATTTAAGTCTTTAAAGTTAATACAAACTTGAAAGGATTTTTCATGCTTAACTACATGAAATATGTTTAAAATATGTTTAACATAATCGATGGCTTTAATATATAAATCTTGAAGAAGATTCTCAAGTTTATCACTAACAAGAAAAGACACATGTGCATGTTGGGAACCACAATTGGAACAATTTTTATGGTGTCATTTATGTCAAATCTGGTAATGAGACATTATCAAATCTACTAGTATCAAACCTACTAGAAAGAAATTTACTAATAGTATAGAGTGCCATATACATTGATTGATGAATATGAATCTAAAGGAAGAGATAGAAAATTGGTCTAGTGATGTTGTTTAGAAGAGAGAAGTTAAATATCATGGAATCATAATGAGCATTGGATAAGTTAGTCACTCCCAAGATAATGTGTTTTTAATCATTACTTGAAGTAAGGAAGGAAAGTGAGATGATATATATGTATGAAATGAAAAGAGTTGAGTTAAACTCTAAGCTTGATTGAGTATCAGTGTTGGTTAGTCAATGAAGGAGCTGAAATGATTTAAGCTAACTACTAGGTATGGCTAAGCAAGTTGAATAAGTGACTAAATGATTATAGTGAATAAGCAAGATAATAGATGTCAAGAAGGAGAGAATAGTGTATGCCAAGCTACAAAATCATAGCCAAGACCAAGAACTTAATGTTTACATCTATATGATCATGACACAATGCAATACATTGGGCCATCAGTCATAACCACTATGGATATCTATGCAAGGAGTCTACTGGAGTGTCATTACTTGTCATTAGGTAGTCCAAGTACCTCAAGCCTTTGATTAACTCCTTGAAGAGGCCAAAATCAAAATGTATGTTTGATCAACTCCTTCAAGAGGCTAGATACCATGGCTTTGATTAACTCCCTTAGGAGGCCACACTCAGAATGTATCTTCGATCAACTCCCTCAGGAGGCTAGATACCATACCTTTGATCAAATCCCTCAAGTGACCACATCCACATACCTTAGATAAACTCCCTCACGAGGCCAAGTGTTCCATAATCTTATATTTCATTAAGTTTATTTTTCCATTAATTCATTTAGTTATCACTTATTAGAAACTCCTTCATAGTTACCTTGTTGGAGATGTTAACTAGGGTAACTAGAGAAGCCACTCCACATGTCTACCATATATATCCATGCTCATCACATGATGTGTGCCCATAGGTAATGTGAATTCCCAACCCAAGCCCCAAATGAATAGTCCCTCAACCGACCTATATTTGGGAGTTCAAGACTTGCAGGATCCCACCATATGCACACACATGTGCTTGTGTGTGGGTACAACCAACTTCATGAATGTAATCAAATAATAGAAATGAAATGGTCTGATATGAGAAATAAAACAATGAAATAAGTACAATCTCACTCAACTAGTCTAATTCTAGGAGTACAGATTCAATAAGAATTTGAAAGAGGCACCAAAAAACAAAACATCGTTAATTCACTCAACCAACTTAAATCAGGGAGTAGGGATTCTATAGAAATCCTAATGACATGAAGAGAACCCATGGTTACATTGGAAACCTCATGGGTAATCTGAATCCATGACTAATATTAGTGCCAAGAAACACACAAGGAAACTAGGTGGCACACAAATTGAGGCTAAGTAAAAAATGCCCAAAATTCAACGTTGACAAATATCAACAAAATTAAAACCCTTTTTATGATTGGGTATAAGTTACCAAAATATTAATTAAAATTTGGGTTCAGATTCTATATACAAAAACAACTAGCATAATGGTCTCAAAACCCAAAACCCTAAGTCAAGAGGTAATCAAATTCTCATACCCACCCAATCAAGTATAGCCAACATATAGGAATGGAGGGTAACACTAGTTCTTTGCCTCTTAGTAAACTACTGTACAAAATAGATTCTAAAATAGAGATGAAACATAAAAATGGGAGAGCCCTACTTGGCATCCAAAAGGGAAAATATGGAAATTCTCATGATAAAATAATCACTTCGCTAAAGCTTCCCAAAGTCTTAGAAAATCAAAGTCTCCCCAGGTCAAATCCAACAAGATCAACCTTGCACCGATCCCATGCCCATAGCTCCCACAATGAGAAAATCACTAATTCATCCTTAAGATAATTTTGGGATTTTAGTCTTAAAATCAAGTTTTAAAAGTGAGAAGTGAGAAAGAACTACTTTTTTGGGATACATATTCACTTGAAAAGTGAAATATTAAAATAGAAAAATAAATGGGCCAGTTAATCAAATCCTTTTTAAACCCAAGCAAAATTGGGCAATTCCAATTAGATGGAATTCAACTATGGAAAAGTTGTCAATAAATTAAAATAAACTAAATTAGGTATTAAATGAAAAAAATTAAACTTAAGATATTAAATCATAATAATTGAATAATTTCCAAGACCACTGTGCATTTGCAAATGTATAGACGCACTCATAGGTCTCATAACAAAATGCATTATGAATTGGATTTACCAATTACCCAAGGGTTAAAATAATAATTAAAGATACATCATGCATATAGGGTTCATATGGGATCAATATGAAATGTTTGATCCCTAAATCCATGTGCCACTACTAGGGATTGTGTGCTAGAAAATGTGATCTGCAAGAAGCATGGGTTAACAAACAAACACTAGTTTAAAAGCTTTCAAGTGCATCAAAGATTCATCAAAATGAAAAGAACAAATATCAACTAATGCTTTCTTGAGTTTTGCAACCCTAAGCAACCAACAAATCCAACCTTCCAGCCACCTCTACAACTCAACAAAGGCACCCATGAGAGGCCTTGTTGGTGTGTTAAGATGGGGGGATGTTTGATGTGCTCTCCCAAACACAACAATAAATGAATCTCTTGAGTGAGTGAGTGAGTGCAAGTGTGTATGCAAGTAAGATATGAATCTAGACTAAATGAGATGAAGAACACCTCAAGAAATGGCTATGGAGAGAGTCATTCTTGAAGGCATTCAAGGATGAAGATGATATTCAATGAAAGAGCTAACTAGATATGCAAACTATGATAAAAATGCAAGCTAAAATGAAGCTACAAATGCATGTAGAAATTAGATTAACAATGCATGATGTAAACTAAATCAGCTACCAAATTGTTAGTATGAACCTACACAATCACTATGAGACTCTACCAATGCAAGCTCAAACTACCATGAAAGCTCAAACTATGAATCCAAACTCAAATCTCAAACCAACATGATAACAATATAATAAAAATGAGATGCAAATGCTTGAGACAAGCCCTCTATTTATAGGCTTGAGGGAGGGCTTGGTGAGGTGGCATCCAAGTAAGTGCCACATAAAGTGACATGCAAGCCATGCAAATGGTCAAGAATTCAAAGTTTGCTCACACATGTGTGAGCAAACTTGAGAAGAAGAGTGGGAGACAAGAGTGTGTAGGCATGCCATCTCACACATGTGTGAGCACACTCTTAGGCTAATGAGGGGGATTAGGGAGATGATTAGGAATGATTAAGTGGGATTAGGCTTAAGAGGATGAAAATGATGGGTGTAGACTAGGCTCTAGGCTAGGTTTAAGACTAAATTAAATGAAATTTAATTTAATCATGGGTTTAGAAAAATTAATGGGATGTGAGGATTTAAATAAATAAAATTTATTTAAAAAGGGGGCAAAAGTGGAGGATCATGTGTTAAATTAATTTAACACATTAAGGCTAGAAGTATTTAAATAAAATTTAAATACCTAAGAGAATGAACTTATTTAATTAATTAGCTTAATTACATAAGTAGAGGAATGTGAACAATATAATTAATTAATTAATAATTAATTACAATATCACAAAAGATATTAAAATTAATTAATATAGTGTTTAAGGACGATTTTAAGTGTCTACATTTTGCCCCTCTTTGATGTGATGTTGAAAAAATATCATATCAAAGAAAAGAAAATATAGGTTGCCCTAGAGAAAGAAGGAGTCCTATGGTGACAACAGAGGAGGAGGCTTCCCCCTCGCAAAAATTGCGCAAAAAATAATTTTTTTACAATTTTTGCGAAAAAGGTCTTAAGAAAGAAGGAAAAGAAGAAAAAGGGAATAAATGACAATATTTGCATGACTTACAGGTAAACAAGGGATGGATATGGCTCAGGGAAGAGAGAGGCTCAAACGGGGTCCGCAGGGGGCTTATATAAGCTTTCGAGGGGCCCAAAGAAGGTCATTGTCACACCACGAGTAGAGCACATAGAGTTGATATGGACCCCATTGATCAATTGCAGCTTGGTGAGCACGTGCAAAAGTACTAGCGAGCAGTTGAGATGGGCCCACCATTAAGTCATCTGATCCTCTTCATGTTTTGGTAGGTTAGGCTAGAGTAGGGCACATTTATGAGGCCATAATTGCACTAAAAAAAGGTTGGAGCGGAGATGACAGTCTTTACCCTATCGTCTACACAGACAACAAAGAAGGGATCTCAACATTCGTAGAGACAACATGATACATCCTATCGTCTGTGCAGATGCCAAAAGAGGGAAGAGGGGTCACAGAGATGACAAGATCCAACCTATCATCTATGCAAACGACAAAGGGCAACAGAGATGACAAAAAATACATCATCATCTTGACAGATGATAGAACATGGTTAGTGGCTTTGTGGATCAATGTCTACGCAGATCAACATCTTCGTTGGTCGATGCCTATGTAGATCAGCATCTCCACTGATCGACATCTACATAGATTGGCATCTGCACCAAAAAGTGGCCATGCCAACTAGGGTAGAATAGGGTGAGGCAAGGGAAGATGCCCCACTATAAGGACATCATAGGCTAGCAAAACTGACGCTCTGCATGTCTATGCTGCAGGAGGAGACGGTGGTGTTTAGGTTGAGGGAGCACTATCCTCTGACCATGATGATACAGGAGAGGCTGACAGATGCGGATTGGGAGCACATGCAGTTATGCGGGCTAGAGCATGTTCATGAGTGGCCAAATTTGAGGGCCTATTAAGCTTAGCTATCGGCTCTCATAAAGTGCTGGCACACACCTACTAGGAGTTTCCATCTTCCGATGGGGGAGACTACAGTCACATTCCTAGATGTGTGGCGGATCTTGTGAGTATTGATTAGAGGTGCATACCCAAAGTATCTATTGGAGGGTTCAGATCCATTTTTGAGAGAGTGTTTTGGCCGACATCGATAGAGATTACCCATCTAGTGATCATGGTTTTTGTGGAGGGGTGTACTAGAGTAGAGGCTATCGAGGTTGGTAGTATACCTAGCCTCATTGATATGGCAGATGCTGCCAGATCACGTAGGACACAGGTGGTTGATCAGGTGGGCGCAAGTGTTGAACACTCTACTACAGGAGGAGGGAGTAGTCTACTACTGGGGACAGACTATCCTAGCTAAGTTATATCACGATTTGCACATGTGTGCCCAATGCACTATGGGACCAGGACTGATGCTACTAATGGTCTGGTCATGGGAGCACATTGGAGTCACACGACCGATTAATCAGCGAGAGACTAGGCAGCCTAGGGAGCCATATGCCTGTAGACATCGGCCTCCTATCCAGTATACATCGACAGAGTCTATGGGATTCTGGTGTCAGTGTATAGATGAGGTCATTATGTTCGAGTGGACTCCCTATGATGAGGTAGAGTGATGGGGGCAGACATTGGTAGTAGGTGGGGAGGATGACAAAAAGGATCATACTTATCTCCCGTACACACAAACTGACTGCTAGATCATTGGCTGATCTCTATGTGTTATTATGCGCTATATGACCTCTCGGGTGTGACACCAGTTTAGTAGGGTATAGAATACAGTACCAAATAGATTCTTATACCTTATGGTGTCGTGGGAGTATGGTCAGCTATGGGGATACAGGACCATTATACGATTGGCTCGAGTGTCTTGGATGGAGATGGCAATAGTTCCATGGGTGCATGGCTAGGACAACAGAGATGCAGGTATGACACCAGCATACACACAGTGGTGGGCAGCCCACCAGCCGGTTAGGCTTACAGTGCCAGGGGCACCTCCACTAGCAGAGTAAGCACAGGGGGAGGGAGATGGAGTGGGGGATGGTTGACAGGTAGCTATGATGCCACCACCAGCACAAGGGGTATAGGAGGGACCACACAGGTGCAGAGTCCAAGTGAGGAGAGGGCCAGGGGCAGTACCAGCATAGGGGCCAGCATAGAGAGCACCCCAGGCACAAGTACAGGAATAGGCATAGGCATAGGCACAGGAACAGCCCCAAGCACCACTACAGGCACGTTTGTAGGCACCACCATAGGGACAGGTACAAGGAGAGGACCCATACATGGTCAGGGCCGAGAGGGATAGCCTGCGAACAAAGGTAGCTCGACTACAGGGGGTAGCATAGATGCAGTAGGCATGAGTTGTCAGCTTAGACTAGGCCATGGGGGCCATACAGGCAGAGCTGTAGGTGTAGAGGGCCAGAGGAGACAACTTAGATCATGCCATGAGGGCCATACACGCAGAGTTGCAAGTGTAGAGGGCCAGAGGAGATAGTGCACAGGAGGCCTTAGTGGCCCTATAGGAATAGGTGGATGTAGGGGAGTTTGTAGGGGTGGGCACCCATACAGAGGCGAGGGATTAGGCAGAGGAAAAGAGACTCCGAGTAGAGGTAGCCACCCTAGAGGCCAAGTGGGCCACCCATCAGGTGCAGTTGGATGGATATCGCAGGCAATGAGATATAGCCATATAGATGGTATAGCTTGGGGCAACCGTCACAGTGATGCAAGAGGCCCTCATTGCTAGCTGAGTAGAGATGCAGGCCATATGAGAGGCAACCTATTATAGGTCACTGTATAGGGAGGCTGTGCCTGCTGACCGACAGTAGCCAAATTTTGAGAGGGGATCTAGCTCATGGATCTCAAGTGGTAGAGCCAGATCAGAGTAGTCTGTAGGATAGGAGAGACCTCCTCGAGGGGGGGATACAGGGGGGCAGGGCCCTCACAGCCAGCAACTTGATTGTATAGAGTGATCAGTGTTTTTGATAGATATGTGTAGATGAAGTTATTTTGATGATGCATTTGTACTACATGATTCTACATGATGTGTATGGACTGTATAGACATTATTTTTTGAGATATATACATGACATGATTTGATGATTCTATGTGTATGGATGTATGTGATGCATATATGTGGATTTATGATGTGGATACTAATGTTTGTGATGCATGATGTGATGCTATGTGATGTTTCCTATGATGTATGCATATATATATGATGTCTAACATGTGTGTGATGCAGATTTATGAGATGTATGTAGGGATGAAATATATATATGTGAGATCATGTATATGCCCCTAGATGTGATGACTAAAGTGTATGCAATTAATGAACTAATGCAATCTGATAAAATGAACTAAAAAAGTCTAAGGAACACTAAACGAGATGAATCAAATGAATACTAATGTAATGGAAAAGGAATGAATGCAATAATGGGAAGTTAATGCAACTTAATGGAAATGAACGAATAAATGAATATCTGTCATAACTATCACTCATAGAAACCCACTAGCCTAGCATAAGAGCAGGGAAATAAATATGACTTTGTCTCAAGCACAACTTGAATGAAACCCTAGACTACATGCATCCTAACTACATGATATCAAGAGATTTTTTTGTGTTTATATGGAGAGCACACCTTAAGTTGATTTTGAAAAATGAGTTAATGCATGATATGCTATAGAAGCATAAATGTCATGACTCTTTTGCGTGGACTAGACATACAAAACCATAGAGACTTTAGGACAATAGGTGTAATTTTCATAGTCATGATGGATCAAATGTCATATACGTAATGGAGAGGTCTGGGCACACCCAAAGTCTTTTAGGGATCTTTGATGGGACATGTGCTAACCTATTGCCCCCATTACGCAATGCATTAACATAACCTGAAACTGACACACATGAAGTAAAGCCTCAAAAATAGATCATACCACAAAAACATGTGTAGTTAATGAAAGCTATTCCAGTATGATCAAAATATGGAAGATCAAGGTGCACCATAAAAGGCTATCACTAACACACAAATAAAATCAACCAAAAGGAAACCTCATGACCAAGTAGTCATTCAGTCCACAGTTCCTTCCAAGAACCTTAGGTCTAGAAGTGAATGTCACAATGTCACCTATAGGAAGGATTCATCCTATGAAAGTGTGTCAAGTTGAAATGTCAAATGATCATAAAATTGTTTGTTTTCAGCAAGGGCTGTGAAGTGAACAAGTTTCTTGAAGCATTAAGTCTCAAATGGTGATTTTTTGTAAGTCCAAGGGTGGTCACTGTTGTGAAAAAGCTCAGTGTAATGGGATGACAATCACTCGACAGAAAATGCCTCGCGAACTAGAGGTCTTTCAAAAGATGAAAGTGAAATGGAGCCTCACAGACAAGAGGTCTTTTATTAGATGCATGAAATGCAAAAGGCTAGATAAGACTTTGCGCAAGGGAAGTGGAATGGTGGAATGAAGTGAAGCAAAATGAGCCTTATAGACAATGGATCAAACCATACTTTTTTCAAGAACATTTTTCTGCATTTTAGGGCTTTTTTCAGGAACTTTGTGAATTTTTTGGATTTTTTGATTTTTTGATTTTTTTGGATTTTTGCGAGACTATAAACACTATACAGGAACTACAAAAGCTCAAGCATAGAATTGTTTGAGATGCTAGATATTTACAAGCTTAGGGAGCAGATCTCCCTTTGGAGTAGCAATCTGATATGCCCTAGAACCATATTTGGCTGTAATGATAAATGGACCTAGCCAATTTGCCTCAAAATTTCCTTTCTTTTCACAGTTCTGGAGGTTCTTCATGTTATGCTATAAAACTAAGTCACCCACTTCAAATTCTCATGGCTTGACTTTCTTATGATACTGAAGTTGAAGGCAATTTTGATACACGCAGATGTGGTTTAGGGCATTCAGTCATCTCTCATCAAGGAGTGCTAGCTCTTGCAAGCGAGCAACTCGGTAGTCTTCTTCAGATATCAAATTCTTAAGAGATATTCTAAGGGAAGGGAATTCAATTTTGATGGGCAAGATAGCTTCAAAACCATAAACAAGGGAAAATGGGGTGGCTCTTGTGGGGGTACGGATGGAGGTATGGTAGGCCCGACAGGCGAGAGCAATTTGGATGTGCCAATCATGGCCAGCTACATCAATGGTTTTCTTTAAGATTTTCAAGATGATTTTATTGGTAGCTTCAGCTTGGCCATTGCCTTGGGGGTAGTATCTGGTGGAAAAATGCTAGGTGATGTCGAATTTCCTACATAGTGTGGCAACCTCTTGATTTTTGAAAGGGGTTCTATTATCAGTCATGATATCTTGAGCTATACTAAAACGACAAATAATGTAGTTTAGGATGAACTTCAAAATCTATTTTTTAGTGATGTAGGTTAATGGAATAGCCTCGAACCACTTTGTGAAGTACTCAGTGGTGGCAATAATGTACCTGTGGCCATTTGAGAAATTTGGGTATACTTGACCAACAAGATTTAATCCCTAGTGGGAAAAGGGCCATGGAGTGATGGCGGGCTAAAGGTCTTGGGCAGGAATGTGTATCAAATCACCATGTTGCTGACATGGAACACATCTTTTCACAAACTGATATGCATCTGCTTCCATAGTGGGCCAATAGTAACTTGTCCTAAGAAGCTTTTTTGCTAACGTAAGGCCGCTAGAGTGGGGACCACAAATCCCTTGGTGAACCTCTTCTAATGTCGTTCGGGCTTCATTTGAATTGAGACATCAAAGGAGGGTTCCATCAAAGTGTTTTCAAAAAAGTGTATCACCTAGGATGGTATAGCGGGTGGTTCGGCGGATGAAGGTTTTTCTTTGGTTTGGGATGAGGGCTATGGGAATGGTTTTGTGACATAAATAGGCAAAGATGTCAGTGTACCATGAAGACTCAAGACCAACAATCTCATACACCAACTCTGAATCAGTTTTCTCATAAGCAAGAGTAAAAAGATTCTCAATGAGAAACTCACATTTAGGACTATATTCTGGCATGGCAATCATAGAGGCAATAGTAGCCATGGCATCTACTACTTTATTATTAGCCCTTGGAATCTATTGAAAAACAATCTCTGTAAAATGCTGCTTAAGATCTTCAACTATTCGACAGTAGGGCAACAATTTCTCATCCTTGGTGTGGTATTCATCTGTGACTTGTTTAATGACCAATTGTGAGTCTCCAAAGACAAGAAGGCTTTTGATATTCCATCTGATAGCTTGACATAGTTCTGTGACTAAACCTTCATACTTAGCTATATTGTTTGTGCAAGGGAATGAGATTTTATAAGACTTTGGAATGAGATCCCCTTGTGGTATCACAAACAAAATTCTTGCCCCCGATCCCTTTTGTGTAAAGGATCCATCAAAAAATAACTTCCATGGTGTAGTAGGGGCTAGGGTCATAATTGTGTCATCTAAAAAATTGGCTACAATGGGATGGTTCCCTTGAAGGGGAGCTTCAACAAGCTAATCTGTAATTACTTTTCCTTTAATGGCCTTATGATCCTTATAGACAATGTCGAATTCACTCAAAATTAAGACCCATTTTGCTGCTCGGCCAGTGAGGGCGGCTTTTGATAAAAAATACTTAAGTGGATCTATCTTGGCAATGAGATATGTAGTATGATTAAGCATATAATGATGTAGTTTTTACATACAAAAGACTATAGCCAAACATGCTCTCTCAATAGTAGTGTAGTTTAACTCATAGCTAACTAGTATTTGATTGAGGTAATAGATGGCTTGTTCATTCCCCTTATCATCTAATTGTGTCAAAAGTGCTCCTAAGGCAATTGAAGTAGCTGAAATGTATAGAATCAATGGTCATCTTGCAACTAGAGGTACTAAAACTGGAGGATTTGCCAAATATGTCTTAATTTGTTCAAATGCTTTTTGGCATAGGCAATCCCATTGAAACTTGTTTCCCTTGCATAGCAAATGCTGAAGTGGATGGACTTTATCTGCTAGTTGTGACACAAATCTCCTAATAGATTGTAACTTTCTTTGAAAACTGCAGAGTTGTTTCAATGTGGTAGGTGGAGGCATATCCATGATGGCCTTCACTTTTGCTAGATCTACTTCAATACCTCTTCTTGACACAATGTAGGCTAACAGTTTGCCTGATTTGACCCCAAATACACATTTCTTAGGATTAAGGTGTACTTTATATTTCTCCAACCTATAAAAAATAATGGTAAGGACATCAATGTGGGATTATCTTGTCTTGGATTTTCTTAGAATATCATCAACATAGTCCTCCATTATGACATGTAGAAGATCATGGAATATGGTAGTCATTGTACGTTGATAAGTGGTGCCGACATTTTTCAAGCCAAAAGGCATGACTTGATAACAAAAGATTCCCCATGGGGTGGTGAATTCCAGTTTATGTTGATCCTATTCTGCAATCTTGATTTGGTTATAACTAGAAAACCCATCCATCAAAGACAACATCTCATGTCCAACAGTCAAATCCACTATGATGTCTATGTTAGGAAGTGGAAAATCATCCTTAGGACTTGCAAGATTTAAATCTCAAAAGTCTGAACAAACATGGATGCCCCCAGATGCTTTCCCTATAGGAACAATGTTGGAGACCCACTTAGGATAGTCAATAGGATGGATGAATTTTGCCTCTAACATTTTCTGTAACTTTTCTTTGACTAGGAGTGCTACCTTAGGGTGCATTTTGTGCAACTTTTGCTTTACCAGTTTAATCTTGGGCTCAACTGTCAAATGATGTACAACCAAATCTGTATCTAAGCCAAGAATTTCTTTGTATGTTCATGCAAAATTGATTTTTCCCTTTTTTAAGAATTCAATCATGGCTTTTTGTTCCTCAAGACTTAAGGTAGCAGCAATGTAGGTGATTTGTGGACTATCCTCTATTCCCAAATTGACTGAAATTGTGTCCTCATTCAAAATAGGTGATTTTTTTGGTGGCATGGATCTAAATGGAAAGTCAAGCTCTCCCTCTTTTGGCACCTCTAAGAGGTTTTCACCAAAAGATGCATCCTTTATTTTATCTTTTTCTTCATCCAAAAGTGCCCCAGGGGAGTTTTCACTAGAGGATGTTTCTTTTGCTTTTCCATTTTTATTTTTTTCACTTTTGCGACTAAGAGAGTTGACTTGACTACCAAAGTAGGCTTCGTCATTGTATTGGATCTCATTTTCATATTCTCAGAGATTCTTAAGGCCTAAAAGTGCCATCACTGCTTCATCAGACGTACAGATATCGAGAGCTGGTGGTGTATCTTGAAGGTCCCAGTCTATCATGTCCAGATTGGTGAGAGGTAGGTTAATGGATGAAAGGTCATCTATGGTAATGGCATGGACATAATTATCTAGGTCAGCTTCAATGTATTGGAAATGTACTTCAAAGAATTCCTCCTCTTCAGTCTCAGAATCAGGTTCAACTGTACAATAGTTGTTAGCAAAGGATATCGTAGGTTTAATGGAGCCCAATCCCCATCCTTTAGGATAGTTATTAGCTTCTAAGGGTTTTCTAATTCCATCTTCTTTTGGTCCAAGGCTGGTACCATGATATCCCATGTTTTCAATAATGGGAGGTGCCTTAACATATTTATCCTTAGGAAACTCCATAGGTTCATCTTTTCCATCATAATATAGCCAATCTAGGATATTATCTTCCATGTGCTCATCACTAAGTGAACCCCCATGCTCAAATGTTGTCTTGCTAACTTGCATGGTTTCCTTATTAGTAGAAGGTGACAATTGCAAAGGTTTTCCAAAGGAATGAGGGGAGAGTGGTAGTTGTCCCACACACAAGGCATTTTCAAACTTATACTCTCCCATTCCTAAATCAGCAAAAGTGACCTTTCTTGTGGTGTTAATTTTAGTATCTTCAACCTTCTCTTTTCCCTTGTGGGAGCTTGAATCCTCATTAGCTAATTCTAGTACTATTGTGGAAGGTGGTTCTGTTATGGTGAGACATTTAGGTACAATTTTGGCAAACTCACTTATTGGACAAAAATTCATTGGTGCACCTTCCAATCTTTTACAAAATTAAAAAGGAGTGGGATCCCCTAGGATTGTGATCTCTCTTCCTTGGTGGGGGAATTTCAAGCATTGATGATAGGTGGATGGGACCTCCTTTAGTGTATGTATCCATGGTCTACCAAGCAAGATGTTATATAGAAAATCCAAGTCTAAGACATGGCATTCAGTATTTATGATGGCTAGTCCAACCTTTAGAGGCAACATGATGACTCCTTTTGATTCTCTTTCTCTTTCATCTTATGCTTTTATTGTGATACTTTTATTTACATCTAGGAGATCCTCTGGTAGTCCCAAGAAATGAATCATTTTCAATGTACAAAGGTTCAAACTAGATCCATTGTCTATAAGGACTCTTTTAATCTTATGTCACTGTATAAGGACTTCAATGTGGAGCAAAAAATTATGGTGGGGATCAGGACCCTGAAAATCTTTATCTGTAAAGACAAGGTGTTATTGAGTGGCAAGGTTTCCAATCATAGCAGTAAATTGGGAAGCATTAATATTTTTAGGAACACAAGACTCTAAAAGAGCCTTCTCCAAGATCTCTTTATGGATGGGTGATGTGGTAAGAAGCTCAAGAATGGAGATTTGTGCAGGAGTCTTACCTAGTTGGGACAACACATCATAGCAAGAAGCAGACCTTTGTGAGGTGAATGGCATAGCAGGCGCATGCGGCATTGTTGGATTAGTGTTATTGGGAGTGGCAGCTTGCAAAGTGAGTCTTCCCCGTTGAGTGGTGGCATCACAATCAGCCACTTGCAAGACAAGGGTATTCACATGAGCATCTACTTCTTCAATGTGACCACATAAGGAGTCAAACCCTGAGATGTGGTTAGTAGAATAATCATAAGGTAATGCATTTGATGTGGATGCTTGATTCGCATTATTGGTATTGTTATTATCATTGTTGTGATCGGGAAATGGTTTTTGAAATATCTTCAATTTTGCATTTTAGAATTTGGACCTCCTTCTACTTCAATTTTCCCATCATCAACAAGATTTTGGATAAAAACTTTGAGCTTGATACATTTGTTGGTGTCATGTCCTTCAATACGGTGGTATTTACAATATTCATTTTCCCTATACCACTTTGACTTTGTTGATTTTCATCAAATGATGTGTGTTAGAAAATACCATCAAGTTGTGATCCACTAATTTTTGAAAGATGGTCTCCAAAGGTTCACAAAAGTTAGTGAACATTCTATTTCGATCATAGTCACAATTGTAGTTGTTGCGTGGAAAGAATTGTGTTTGATTTCTAGATTGTTGATTGCTTTGATTGTCATGATTTGAATTGTTGTTGTTTCAATTGCGGTAGTTGTTGTTGTTCCCTCCTTGAAGGTTTTTGACATCAGTAACACCATCATGTGTAACACCCTTATTCTTGGACTAGAATTTGGGTTTGCTATTGTTGTTTGACTCATTGTTGGAGGATGATGAATTATAATGTTTGATGGTACCTTTTTCCAAAAGTCCATTTTCAATGTTCTTGCCCTTTTTGACTAAAGTTGAAAAGTCTTTGAGGCTAGCCATTTTCATGTGGAAGGACATTTTTAGGTATCACGTTCTTGATAAATATATCCACAAGATGGGAATCCTCAATTTTATATGGCATACGATTAGCAAGATGTCTCCACCTTTGTAGGAAGTTGGCAAATGTTTCTCCATTTCACTGTTTTGTGTTGCACAAGTCACTCAATGAGGCATAATGTTCAATGTTGTAAGAGTATTGTGCTATAAAATTTCTTGTCAAATAATTCAAAGAAGTAAAGGATCCCTTAGGTAAATTCATTAACCACTCAAGTGCGGGGCCTCCAAGACTTTGTGCAAAGAGTCTCTTAAGATAGTCATCATTGTAGGCTACCTCTTGGCACAAAATGGAAAATTCCTTGAGATGGGTGACGGGGCATGTCTCTCTCATATACTTGTCAAATTTAGGTATTTCAAAACCCATTGGAAATGACACCATATTAATGGATTTATCAAATGGAAAAGGACAAATTTCTTCAAAAGAGACATCCTTCACTCCTTTGTTGTTCATGTTAAGGACCAAATTTCGCAATTCTTGGAATTGTTGAGCCAAATCTTGATTAGGTTGCACTTATGATTGTTGGGTGTTCACAAATCCACCTCCTAAATTGTGGGGAGTCCCAAATGTAGTGTGAGGTGGTGGAGGCACTCCACTTTGGGCAATATATTGATATGCAGTTGTTGGAATTGGCATGAATGTCTTTACCATAGTGTTTGCCACTTGTAAATAAGAAGAGTGCATTGGTTGTGTTGGAATTGCCATTGGTTGAGTAGGCACTTGTCCAATGCCTAAGCATCCCATAGTTGAAGTTGTCAAGGTAGATTGTGGAATACTAGCATGTGTAGTAACATTGGGCATGGCACTAATGATTTGTTGAATATGTTCTGCACTCAATTGAAATGTGGGCTGTGTTGAAGTGCTAGATGTAGGCATAGCACTAGTTATCACCATGGTTTCTTTCCCTTTGCTAGAAGTCAGAGCTACATTTGAATTGGGCAACACGAGTGCACCACCTTTTGTAATTTTTCTAAACAAAGTGTTCTCATCAAAGCTTGGGGGAACATTAACACCATCCTTGACCAAGTTTAGGAATATCTCAATTTTGTTTTCCCTAATGGATTTTTCCATCATTTCCACATTGTAGGGGTCTGCAAGGAATAGGTACATTGTTAGGGTCAATAGGATCTTCATCTTGGTATATTTCTTCATCATTATCCCCCAAAGTTGTGTTATGGAAGGGATCTTCTGGTTCTCGTGTGGATGTTGAGTTAGGTATACCAAGGTTCAAACTAGAGAGAATTGTATTCCCTAATGAAGTTGTGAGTGGAGGAAAAGGATTCTCCATCTCTAATTGCCTTAATGATTCCCACAAATGTGACATGGGATTAAATGTGAACCTTCCTGATCGTGTGTGTACCATACAAGAGTGATCAAGCCAATGGGTGGAAGATTATGGAAGAAAAAGAAAATGAGGATAAGAGCTATTAACCTTATGTGACTAAAGGGTCAACTACCCAAGTTTGAACAAAAGACCTTGGTTTAGCAAACAAAGATTGATTAGAGGATAGTAGTATCTTTCTCCTACCAAAGATAGCCAAGTGATCTTGTAGGCAAGATAGGACACCAAATTGTCTGCTTACTATTTGGAGATAGACTTGTGATCCCAAATAAGTAAGTGTGATTAGGATAAATGTTTTCTTATAGATGAAAGGTCTACTGTTGTATTGTCAAAAGATATTTTAAGGTTTAAGCTCTCTAGAAGAAAATTTGAAGGTGGAAGACTAGGAGTTTGGAAAGATGGAGGTAGATATGAAAAGATGCAAAGGTTATGGTCACTAATGCGGCTATCTCAATCCTTTTTTACTGGAAATAAAAACCTTGGGTTCACTCCTGGGAAAACAGACTAGTTTTTAAGTTTTCCATTGTATTCAATTCTATCATAATGGTCTTGTGTAGCTTCTTTTTTTTTAATGTCTTTGATAGCATATTAAAAAATTTTGTCACCGTATGCTAGGTTCTTCTTTTCCTTGTAGATAAGTGGTTTGGACAATTTCACTTTCTTATGTTTGACTTGGTTGACTTTATTGGTCATGGTAGGAATAAAATAAGACCCAAATTTAGAGTGACTAGACTCAACCAATTTCAAAATGAAAACTACCAAAAGTAACCATGAGTCAACAAGACCTCACTTAACCTATCTCACTCAATGAAAGGTTACCTCACAATTTCACTCATTTTAGAACTTATTTGATGTTCTGGCTTTGGTTTTTGAATGTTTGAACAAGCACACTAAACATGCCTATAACCTAATAAGGCTATCTCTAGGATGAACAAGGCTTATCTAGAGGGAGTCCTCGATATACACAAGGTACATGAGGCCCAAATCTATAGATGAAAGAAAATACTGCCACATAGCCAAGGGGAGATGGTAACCCAAATATCCTCCTTCACTTCCCAAAGGTATAAAGTTCTTTGGGGCTTAGCCAAGAGTGACAATATTCCACTTCCAAGAGAGGTGTCTTTTGATTCACCTCCTGATTTTTATACTCCGTCAGAACACTAGAGTTGAGGTCATCCCAAGGGATGATGAAATCTCCAAGCAGGCCTCCTAAAAATAAAAACAAAACCATTTATTTCTTGTGCACCCAAGATCACCCAAAGGTACGAGGGGAGAGAATACGTAAGTGGTCTTGGGGTTTAAAAGACACTTGTTATTTCCCAATGAATCTTTAAGTTTTCTATCTACCTGAAGACACTCTTTATTTAAACATGCAAGGTTCTTTCCAACTTGAAATAGTGCCAACATAAATGAAAATGCAAGTTTGTCAACAAGAAAGTAAAGCGAGTGCATGAAAGTAAAATGTTGAAAAGAAAAATGCAAGAAATAAAGTCAATTTACCTTAGGGCATTCAAGAGTGTATGACTTCATTTTAAGCACCAAACCCAAATGTGATCTAGCCTAGGAATACATGTCCATTATCCTTTAAAGCATTCAAGATGGTGTGAATTATTTTTAAGCACCAAATCTAAAGGTGTCTTCTACCCTAAACATTCATGTCTCTTTTAAGTACCAAAGGCCAAATGTTGGTTAATCTAAACATTCATGTCCATTTTAAGCACCAAAGTCCAAATGTGGGCTAATCTAAACATTCATGTCCATTTTAAGCACCAAAGTCCAAATGTGGGCTAATCTAAGCATTCATGCATTCAAATGAAAGCGTTTAATCCATACAAGTCGATTAGCCCTTAAGTTTTTAAGTGATAAAAAAATCACTACAAATTTCCTTTAGTGATTAAAATCACTATTGATTTTGTTTTTTATGTTTTTAAGGTTACTTCTCTACATGGAAACTGTTAGTTAAAACCTGAAAGTCAATTAGTTAGTGGAAATTATTGTTAAAAATTGAACAATTCTAGTAAAATGCGGAGATGCCAAAATATAGGAACAGACGCCAAAATGCGTAGATGATGAAACATGCAGATGCAAAACTACACAAATGACAATATGAAAAGAAAAGATGCCAAAACTCAGAGATGCCAAAACTTAGAGACGCCAAACTTTGCAGATGACAAACTAGCATTACAGACGACAGACCAAGCCTCATAGATGACAAAACTTACCTCAGAGATGACAAAACTAACCTCAAAGATGACATAACTAACCTTGGAGATGATAAAACTGACTTCAAAGATGATAAAACTAACTTCAAAGATGACAAAACTAAAACACAGATGACATAACTTAAACATAGATGACATAACCTAAACGCAGACGATAAAATGGCTTAAATACAAGTATTGTTTGGAACTACTGCAGAGATGCTAAATAGCGTAGATGCTAGTCTACAGAGATGCTGGTCTGCGGAGACGATGATCTATATTTTACAACTGAACCAAGGTTGTTTGCAAAATTTTGAAATGAAACTAGGGATGTGGGTCCCACCAGGCATGCCAAAATGTGTGTTAGAAAATGTGACCTACAAGAAGCATGGGTTAACAAACAAACACTAGTTTAAAAGCTTTTAAGTGCATCAAAGATTCATCAAAATGAAAAGAACAAATATCAACTAATGCTTGCTTGAGTTTTGCAAACCTAAGCAACCAACAAATCCAACCTTCCAGCCACCGCTACAGCTCAACAAAGGCACCCATGAGAGGCCTTATTGGTGTGTTAAGATGAGGGGATGTTTGATGTGCTCTCTCAAATACAACAATAAATGAATCTCTTGAGTGAGTGAGTGCAAGTGTGTATGCAAGTAAGATATGAATCTAGACTAAATGAGATGAAGAACACCTCAAGAAATGGCTATGGAGAGAGCCATTCTTGAAGGCATTCAATGATGAAGATGATATGCAATGAAAGAACTAACTAGATATGCAAACTATGATAAAAATGCAAGCTAAAATGAAGCTACAAATGCATGTAGAAACTAGATTAACAATGCATGATGTAAACTAAATCAGCTACCAAATTGTTAGTATGAACTTACAAAATCGCTATGAGACTCTACCAATGCAAGTTCAAACTACCATGAAAGCTCAAACTATGAATGCAAACTCAAATCTCAAACCAACATGATAACAATTCAATAAAAATGAGATGCAAATGCTTGAGACAAGCACTCTATTTATAGGCTTGAGGGAGGGCTTGGTGAGGTGGCATCCAAGTAAGTGTCACATAAGGTGACATGCAAACCATGCAAATGGTCAAGAATTCAAATTTTGCTCACACATGTGTGAGAAAACTTGAGAAGAAGAGTGGGAGACAAGAGTGTGTAGGCATGCCATCTCACACATGTGTGAGCACACTCTTAGGCTAATGAGGGAGATTAGGGAGATGATTAGGAATGATTAAGTGGGATTATGCTTAAGAGGATGAAAATGATGGGTGTAGACTAGGCTCTAGGTTAAGTTTAAGACTAAATTAAATGAAATTTAATTTAATCATAGATTTAGAGGAATTAATGGGATGTGAGGATTTAAATAAATAAAATTTATTTTAAAAGGGGAGAAAGATGGAGGATCATGTGTTAAATTAATTTAACACATTAAGGCTAGAAGTATTTAAATAAAATTTAAATACCTAAGAGAATGAACTCATTTAATTAGTTAGCTTAATTACATAAGTAGAGAAATGTGAACAATATAGTTAATTAATTAATAATTAATTACAATGTCATGGGAAATATTAAAATTAATTAATATAGTGTTTAGGGACAATTTTAAGTTTCTATAGGGATATACGTCCTCCACAATAAACAAGCACAATCAAGTGTAGATACACAATATATAATAGTCAAAGAAATAATTTTATGAAATTGTATAATTAATGAATCTAATTAACTTCATTAAATAATAGATTTAAATAGTAATTTTGCATAATAGTAAAAG
Source organism: Cupressus sempervirens (assembly GCA_028749045.1). Taxonomy (NCBI): domain Eukaryota; kingdom Viridiplantae; phylum Streptophyta; class Pinopsida; order Cupressales; family Cupressaceae; genus Cupressus; species Cupressus sempervirens. The sequence continues at coordinate 851,340,642 of CM053792.1, forward strand.
ATTATTGCAAGAAGGATTTAAATCATAGCACGATCACATCACAATAAACCCAACAATATCCATTGATAATCCTCATCCATAAGCTCAACAATTGGGTACAAGTATAAATAACCAGTTAAAGAAACAATATAATCAAATGACCCCAATTGCATAGACCACTCATAGGTGCTAACCATAATCACATAAGAAGTAAGATCATTAAGGTAGCATCCATAAGGATTATTTACCTGAATCATATTGGAGAGATACTACATCATCCCCCCAAAAGGCTAGGCTTACTCTTGGAAGCCTAGGATTCAAGTATAGATACCAAGCACCCCAAGTTCCTAAACACAATCCAATAAATAACAAAAATCTCATCTAACCACAACTCAACACTATAAGGAAAGATAAAATACATAGAATCCCAATTGCCAAAGAATGCAACAACAAAATGTTCATAACAACAAGAGAAGAGGGATGGTCACAAACAACATACATCTAGATAAGAAAGTAAAAGCATACTCTCAAGTCATATAATCTCACTTAACATAGCCAACATTAAATCACCCTTTCTAGAAGCAATTAAGAACAATTGAAACCAAAGAGTTTAACAACTAGCATCAAGAATAAAGAACCACTTAACCAGGATGCATTTTTAGCAACTTTAGTTAACTTTTTAAAAAAATAGTATATTTATTAGCATTAATATATATATATATATATATAGATATATATTTCCATTACAACTTTATATCAATTATCAAATACACTAGTATGTTCTCCATAATATTATCCCTTGTACATAGTGTATGTGGTTTGAAATAGACATGATAGAGCCACAACACACAATTGGGCAATAATAAAAGACATTCAAAATAGTCACTATGAAACAAAAATGAAAAGTCCCAAGTGTGGGAATGATCAATTCCAATAGTAATCTAAAAAAAGCACATAATTCAACAATTAATTAAGCATGGCAATAGTCAAAAAGAGAGCAACAGAGAAATTTTGATGAATAGTCCAAGAAAGGAAAATACTAAAAGAAAATGCTATCCCAAATGACTTGTGGAAAGATCCACTAGCCCCCAAAAAAAAACATCTGGGTATGTAAAGGATCATGGTGTGCCAAAAAGTGTAAATGTGAAAAAAAGTGGAATTTTAAAATGGCTAAAAGCATTTAAAACTGTGCTCTAACTTTTTTCCATCCATCTTGATACCAAGGCAAAAAGGTTGGGCCAAACCTTATCAAGTATTTGATCCATTATCAGGTATTTGATATCAGATTGGGTATCCAACATTCAATGTCAAATACTTGAAATCTAGGTCTAGGAATGTATTTTAGAAAACTTGAGAGAAAAATAGGCATTTGTGGCTGTAGTGTTTTGTTTACCTCTATTTTGAGTATGAGATCTAAGAACAAGTATACAATATAGGTATCTAATTTTTTTTACATCATTTTGAATGAATTTTATTTAAAATTAGGTATTTTTAAATATAAATTGTTGAAAAGTAGGGTTTTTTAATAGAAATTGTTGAAACTTAGGTTTTTAAAAATAGAATTATTATTTTTCAATTTAATTAGTAAGGATGACCCAAATGATGATACTGAGCCACGAAACAATGTTCCTTGAAACCCTTGACCAAATTATCCAATTACCTCTCAAAATTGTCCATGAAATGATCTCGTATCCCCTCAAAAACCTCCTCAATTTGGGGATTTGATAAAACAAAATCTCACCGAATTGAGGGGTTTGTAAACCACATATAACTCTATGCGTGCATTGGCTCCTATGTTATCCAAATTAAACACAATAATATTTAAAGACTTATCAATAAACAAAATTTTTCTCTTACTAGAATGAGAAAATGCATGCATGTAAGATGATGTATTAGACTATGATGAGAGTGTTAGAAATAGGGATTACTAAGAGGAGGAGGTGAATCAGTAATCTACAAACTTTAGTGACCAACTAGATATTACTTCTAACTTTAAACCATGCATGACAAAGCAATAAAGTAATTTTGAATAGTAATAGTGACAATGCACAAAGATAACTCATAACACCAAATTTTGTTAACTAGGGAAAACCTAGCCAAGGAAAAACCCCAGTGGGGATGACACCTACTAGATAATATATTGATATATAAGTTCCTTGTTAGTGGATGGACCCTGTTAGGAGTCAATGAGAAAATTTAGTATAAGGAGTCCCTATTAAGAGATTTTGACTCCTTGTTAGGAGATTCCAACCCTATTAGGATTTGTGATACAGTAGATGCAAGATTAGCCCACTATCCAATCATGCACTTCCAATTACAAGAAGAGATCACTACCCAAACAAGTATCTAGACTTCTCAAATAGGTATTGTATCTTCTTCCTTGACTAATCTTTGATCTTCAACTTGATCTCAAATTACCAAATAGCTCATAGAAAAATTCACATATATTGCTTTCTCAAAATTTTGCATATCGCACTTGCAATCATAATTGTAATTCACAATTCACAATTACACTTGCACTTCACTCTTTTTATTGCAAAATGTCCTTTGCATAAATACCATGCCTTTACAAAAATTTATGTTGGGTTGGCTAAGACCACAAACCACTTTTCCAACTTAGATTAAACATCTAGGATGTCGGCCCTAATTGGACAAGTAATTATTTTGTAAACAAAACAATTATTTCCTTCAATTCCACTGTCCTATTTAACTTCAAACATGATTATCTTCATTTTTTACAGTCTTTACTAACTTCCAAGGTTGTTAACATCATTTCCAACATGTATACTATATCCATCTAACTTTTCCAGTCATAATATGATGTCACGAACAAGTTATAAACAAAACAATACACTTTTGTAAACCAAATTTTATACTTAGACAATTTTCTGATTACCAAACACTAAGTATCTTTATTTCCAAAGTTTCCTATGAACATGTACATCATGTGTTTCCATAAATGACAACAATTTCATATCACTATTAGCCAATTGTTAACAATCTCCCCCTTTGGAATTGATGCCAATAAAATAGGGAAAATTGGCTAAGTGATAAAACAAAGATAAATAACAACTTACATGACATCTATTACAATTTGTTTATCTTTACATATTCTCCCCCTTACAATATGCTTTACAATATTCTACAACTACTCTTTACATGATTTACAATTTTCACATTGTATCTTTCCCCCTTTGATATCAATGATAAAGGTCAAAATGTCAAGAATCTATCCAAAAATTGTTATCCTTCCTTATGCTGATATGATCTTCACTCGGTAATCAAAGTTTTCCTTTAGAATATCCATACCCTTAGTCCATGTCTCCTTGGTAGAATTAGCTGAGATGAGAATTGCACATAAAGAATATGATGCAATCTCAACTGCATTAAGATCTGAATACAAAAAGTTGGAATATGTGTCCTTGGCCTTGACACATTCCTCTAACTATTTCTCAACAAAAGATAATTTTAGAGAAATAGATTCTTTGATATCTAATATCCTCTTCAAGGTATATTCCTTCAAATGTTCTTGTTTCTTGATGTCACTATGAATATTGGCCACTTGTCTTTCAAAATCATCTACTTTGCAAGATGGATGCTAGATCTAGTTTGATAAAGCCTCTAACTCACTCATCTTTACATATATCTGACTATTGATGTCTTTAGTCAGTTTGTATGATAAGGTACCCTTAAATACAAATTTTTCCCATCCTTATGGCATTTATGAAGTTCTATTATACAAGTATCAAGATTAATCAAGTCATTCTTGATATTCTAATATATGGTGTTAAACAAGTTAGCATCTTGGGAAATATATGCCTTTTCCTTTGCAACATTCAAGAAATTGGTGAACTTTTCATCAAATGGTTTTAGCATTATTTGTTCCCTCTATTTAGGATCTAATTCTGTGTGTTGTACTGCCAAGGTATTGTGTAGTTTGTTAGTAACTTCCATTAAAGTTCTTTGTAAACTCTTCACTTTCCTATTCTTCTCAATAGGCTTTATTAGGGATGAAATCAAATATATTTGATCATCATCATTAGTAGATAAACTGGAAAGAGAGAGTAAAGTGGATGAACAAGATGGTTTATTATCATCCTCCCTTTGTTTCTTAGCTACCTCTTTTGTTCTTCTCTCTTCTTCTTTCTTTTCTCTTTCCTTTCTTTATCTCTTTTCTTCCAATCTCTTCTTCTCATCTTCAAGTAGCCTCTTCTCTTCTTCAATCTATCTCAACTTGTCCTCAGTATCCTTAGTGTCAAGTTCACTAGGTTTAGAACCATAAAATGGATTGGTATCATCAATGTTAATGGTAACATTGGTTTGATCAATTTGCATAGTGTCATTGCTCACTGACACTTCTTAGGTTCTAGGTGCTAGAGGAGATATTTCCTTTGACTCTATCAACATTTGATTAATAGCTGCTACAATCTCACTTCTTGGCTTATCCTTTTCACCAACCATAAATAGAAACGGTCTCAATTTGTTCCTCAACTATGATATGAGGTTATTGAACAATATTTTAATTTCTTCTTCATCATCAGTCTTGTAAATAGTTCTAAACATAGACTTCTAAAGTTTTAGATCTTCTTCCCTTGTAGGAGCCTTCTTCTAAATGAGTCTTTCATAGACTCTTTGGTTAATCATGCTCTCAGGATCCTTCAGTTTCATATTGCTTTCTACAATATATCTCATAGTAGATATATCAATCTAATCCTTCTCAACAGTATTATACAAATCATAAAACTTGTTCATCTAAACAAAGTTACCTTCATTAGCAATAGATGTGTTGATCTTCTCTATCTTCAACTTCCAAGTTTGTTGGCCTTTTCCTATTGATTTTTTTGTTGGAGTTACTTTCTCTACTTTCTTGGTTTCTTTTTCCTCATCTTCTTCATCACTAGAATCAATTGTCAACAATGTTTTCTATCTTTTTCCTAGTCTAGTGGCCTTTTTTTTAGTAGTTACTCCTCCTACCAGTCTTTTAGAGTTTTTTTTAGGTTCACTAGGCTAAACATTTGACACTACTACATATAGAATGCTCTGTTCTAAACATGTCTCTACAATAGATACTAACAAAGGTTGAATGCTTAGTATTCCTTGCTTCATTATTTGTCTTACAACCTTAGATTCACTCTCTATAATTTTGGCCTCTGATAGTTCCTTCTTCATTATAGATTCTACTTTATTCTATGATTTCTTCTCCAAGGTTTCCTGATGAGTTGATTTGCGTGATCTCATCATATGTACCAAATATGTACTCTTCTTTGTCTCTATCTGAATTCAACAACAAATCAATATAACCAACTACTATATCATCATTCAATTCATAACTCGAGGGATCAAGAAATGTTTCCTGAGGTTCCACTACTTAAATATAGGTATAATCTATATCAACCAAAATACAAATGCCTTCCTTAAATATTTCAACAATTTCAGGTGCAATTTTGAATCTTTGTTTCATTTCATTCTAAAATGTTCTTATTCTTATGTTTCTACTATCTAATATCTTATCTACAGGATGCCTTCTACATACTTCTGTAATCTTCTCCATTGTGCATCTATCACTACTCATTATGTCTATGATTGATCAGTAAGGGAATCTATTAAGTACATGAAAGAATACTTTATTGATCAATGATTAGAATCTAATCAAACCATTCTTTTTCCTCTTGATCTTTTCTAGGTTTTCTAAGAGTTTCATTCTCAATATTTCACTAAGATTCACTTGTTCCTTCTCTATACATATCATATATGCTACATAGATGAATCCTACTAAAAGTTTATCAATCTTAGAACTTCCACAAACATAATAGACAATAATTATACTTTAAAATCTTACATCATCTTACTTGATGGTGCTGACCATAGCCTTTCCATTATACACTGCATTAGTATAACACTCAACTTTCTTCTTGACCAAATTTCTCACCTATAGGTACATTGCCTTCTTTACTAATACTAGTTACCTCATGAATAAGGTCGGTAGAAATATCAACTACATTGTTTTGCATCTATAATTTACAATCATGTATCCTACTCAATATGATTTGTGTCTACTCATCTATGTCTAACTCATGGTAGAAGTGATAGTTAAACAAGTTTAATTCCTTTAGATGTTCAAATTCAAGCTTCATAGTGATGTTGTGATTCAAAACCAATTACATACATTTGCTCATGAATTCACTACCAATAGACTAAGACTTACTATTTAGATAACTTCCTACATCTTCAAGATATACTACATTGTTTGGAGTGATATACAATGTTGCGTTAGGGTTTCCTTCAGTAGGTTTTACAAAAACAATGTTTAACTTAGGTCTATCCTTGTTCTCAACATTGTGCACTACTGACATATCTATGATTCTACCAATTATGAACTTTTACCAAAAAGATTTGTAGAAAAACAATAAAATACCTCTTTTCAAAAATAAGGTTTTCTTTGAAATCACTTTGATAAGTTTCTTCTGAATGCTCTTCCCTTCAAATGTATTTGCAATGAAGTGAAAATCAATTTTGTACTCCATTTGTTCCATCAACTTGAACTTGGATTAATTGTGTACTTTTCAAACATGAAAAAGATGTCAACTATGTTCTATACTCAAATAACTATTAAAGATCATCTATTTGATCTTCAAATGTCACCCAAAGTTTTCCATAACTAGTTTGCATCATAAAAAAACTCCATTGAACTTTGCATCACAAAATTCTTTGCAAAACCACACTTTTCATCTTCTACTGCAAGATTAACCTTTACTGTAATACTAGTAACTCTAAATTCCTTCATAACTTGTTGAGATGAGCTCCAAATTACAAGTGAGCTTAGGTACCATCTAAATGTAATTGGATACACATTTTCCCAACTCTGATATCTCTAATTCAATCTTTGAATGAAGTTCTCAAATTGTGATGCTGTGAACAAGCTTAATTCAACTTAATTGAATCAAACTCAATAATTGACTTCGATCTTCCTATCTCATCATCATCTAGCTTTTCCTTTGAGATATCTACTCCTTTTGTAAATGCTTCATTAAGTTCTTCTTGAAGTTCACTAACAATGTTTTTTTGTCCTCATTGTCTCTATTAGTTTTGGAGTTCCTTTCATGGTTCCTTCTATCATTTTTGATGCTCTTTCCATCATTCCTTCTATTTCCAAAGTTTCTTCCATTGTTCCTTTTATCTTCAAAGTTTCTATCAATTCTATAGTACTTTTTTGTATGTTTAAAGTTGTTACACATAACTGACATACAAGTTCTCTGCTTCTATGATTTTTTTGATCATCGGGTGCATGACAATTTCAAGTAATGTGTCCTAAGTTGTTACACTTATAACAAATTATCTATCTTCTACCTTCATAAGATCTTCCTTCTCTTGATGTTATTTCATTAGATCTTCTTCTATCTATAGGGTTAGTATTTCTATACATTCTACTATTTCTTCTATCGTTATCATACTTAAGTTTCCTACAATCAATTGCATTATGACCCATACCATGACAATTATGACAATAAAAGTCCTTTATACAATTAAATGACTTATTAGTACAATCTCTTTTCATATGACCTATTTCATTGGATAAAAAACACTTACCTCTAAATTCATACATGGTTTCCTTAGGAGATTCCACTTGCTTTGGTTCATCCAAGATTTCAAATTCCTTATCTTGTTTAACTTCTATAGGTTTCTCAGAAGATTGATTGGATTCAATCTTATCATATTTGTCTTTTTCTTTAAGATATGATCTTATCTCAGGTTTCTTCATAGACATGTTAATTAGATAACCAAGACCAGTCTTATCATAAGTAGGCCTCTATATTGACATTGAATCATCAAGATTTTCTCTACTAAAATAAAATTTCTCAAGCTACTACTTGTATTGTGTTGATCCACCTTTCACAATAGTATTGTACTTATGGAGTTCTTCATGATCTTCTTTCAATGTTTCAAACATAGATGTTTTCTTTTCCAAACTTGCTCTTAGATCTACATTTTTAGTCTTCAAATTAGATATAATTTTGCTATGATCATTTCTCAAAGTCAGCTTCATATTTTTAACCTTCAATTCATGCTTCAAGATCTTGTACTCTGACTTCAACTTTGAATAATCATCATCACTAGTTCTAGATTTAGTAGATTCAGCTTTGATTTGAGATGTTCTATCTTTTTCTTCAATTAACCAAAGTATACTTTGGAGTCTTCATATATGTCCTTTGGCTTATGTCTTTCTTTAGTAAGGAGATCAATTTTTTCAAGAGCATCTTCAAGGTTCTTCATCAACTGTTTCATAAGCATAGGGATCTTACTCAAGTTGTTAAGCCTCTTCAAAGTAACTGTGCTTTGATACCAATTTTTTGAAATAGGGATTACTTGGGGGGGGTGGGGTGTGAATCAATAATCTACAAACTTTAGTCACCAACAAAATATTTTTTCTTACTTTAAACCATGCATAAAAAAGAAATAAAGTAATGATGAATAGTAACACTAACAATGCACAAAGATAACTCGTAACACATATTTTATTAACTAGGAAAACTTTGGCCAAGGGAAAACCCCAGTGGGGATGATACCCACTAGATAATTTATACTAATAAGTTTCTTTTTAGAGGATGAACCCTTTTTGGAGTCAATGAGAAAATTTAGTATAAGAAATTCCTATTAGGAGACTTTGAATCCCTATTAGGATATTCCAACCTTGTTAGGAGTTGTGGTACAATAGATGCAAGATGAGCCCATTGCCCAAACATGCACTTCCAATTATAAGAAGAGCTCATTGTCCAAACAAGTAATCAAACTTCTGGAATAGGTATTATATCTTCTTCCTTGGCTAATATCTAATCTTTGGCTTGATCTCAAATCACCAAATATCCCATACAAAACTTTGTATATATCACTTTCTCAAAAGTTTGCATATCATACTTGCAATCATAATCATAATTTGCAATTCACAATTACACTTGCACTTCACTCTTCTTATTGCAAAATGTCTTTTGCATAAATACCATGCCTTTACATAAATTTCTACTAGGTGGACTAAGACACAAACTGCTTTTCCAACTTAGAGCAAACATCTAGGATATAGGCTTTAACTGGACAAGTAATTATTTTGTAAACAAAACAATTCTTTCCTTCAATTCTATTGTCATGTTTCACTTCAAACATGATTATCCCTATTTCATGCAGTTTGTACTAACATGTTAGGTTATACACATCATCACCAACATGTATACTATCTCCATCTAACTTTTCTAGTCATAATATGATGCTAGCAACATGTATAAACAAAACAATACACTTTTGTAAACCAAATTCTATACTTTGACAATTTTCTGATTACCAAACACTAAGAATCTTTATTTCTAAGGTTTCTTTTGGACATAATCATCATGCATTGTCATAATGACAACAATTTCATATCACTATTAGCCAGTTGTCAACAGAGGGTACATCCCTAAACATAACTAAAGAAGATATGGTTTGTTGACATTAAGGTCATTTTGTCTAGTAGTGACTCACACTTAGTCATTTTACAGTTGCTACTAAGTTTCCTAGTTGCTACTGAGCTTTAGAACCTATGTAAAGTTCATGCCAAGTGTAATAGTATCTCCTAAGTTTTTTAGGGCAAGTGATGGAAACTCTAGTGTTAACTGAGCTCCATAGTGTCAACCAAGTTACCCAGTGGTAACCATGTTCTCCAACATCTATTGAGCTCACAATGTTAGGGATGTGAATATAGTATTGACTGAACCATGGAGTTCCAACCGAGTGATTCAAAATATGTCAAGTTTTATAGTGTTCATTGAGTCACACAATGCTGACCTAGTTCAAGCTACTTGGAAGTGATCAATACAACCTGAGCCTCTTCATCAACTGAGTTATAGATGATGCCAACTGTTGACAGTGGTTTCCAAGTATCATAACATCACCAAGTTTGTCTTCAAAACCTGAGTTATAGAAATTGGGCCAACTTTATGGATTTTGGTGAACCTTTTATTATAGCTTACTTTAGTAAGTTATGATTTAGATTGGTATTTATGTAATTTATTATAACATATCCAAGTATGTTTATGAAGAGTATATGATGAGAGGAAGTGTGAATTAAGAAGGCTACAAGTGGTATATGGGACAACAAATATTTATCTATCATAGAAAGGTGATAATTACAATTCAAGAAATCTCAACTAGAAAATCAGAGTTGCAGTTTAGAGATTAGCCATTGGTTCATCCTGACAGGTGTATTAATTGAATCCTTTAACAATGTAGACTTAACAGTCTTATGTAAATCTCATAATTGAGTGCATAATTCATTGTATATTTTATAAATCATTTCACAAGGTTGACCTCATAGTCCTTATTGCTCCTAATAGGGTAGATCATCAAAAGTGATCAATTGTAAGCCTTAATAGGACAACTTTACATTGCACTACTAAAGCTTGTGGGTATCATCCCCATCCCATTTTTACTTTCTATTTGGAAGGTTTCTGGGTCATCATATCTTGTGTGAAATTGCTATGAATGTTTATTTAATTTCATTCTTTCATGCATTCAATTACATTAGAATATTATATGGATGATTAATTGATGAAATAAGATTCACTTTTGTTGGTTCCTTATTCACCCCTCCCATCACTATAACCTTGACTACCTCATATTTCTAAAAATTGGTATCATAGCTTTGTGGTTCTCACAGAAGAAGTTTAACAACTTGAGCAAAGATCAGAGTCAATGGAGGTATACAGGCTAGATAAGGCTATTGACAATGAAAAGTTGGATCTTGAATTGGCTATTGGGACATTGAAGAAAGAAAAAGAGAAACTCTCTCAATCATTGAATATAAGGAAAGATCTTGTGGTACAAATGAATGACAATCTCTGCACTGAAGAAAGAATTGAAGATATATATCCTAAAATAAATTCAGATGAAGTTGATGAAGCAATCAAAGATGTTTTAGAAAATAATTCCAATCTTCAAGAAGAAGTTAGAAAGATGAAAAGAGAATAAGAAATCCATTAAGTGAGATTATGTGAAGTCATGGAAGATAAAGAAAAAGCCAAAGAAGAGACAAAAGAAAAGAATATTTAAACTCAACATCTATCACCTCCACAAATATACTTCATTCATTAGCTCACTAATGCAAACAAAGAACTCATGAATCTAAGTTCAAAAAATGTAAGAGTACAAAATAATCTAAACATTTAGAAAAACTAGTGAAAGTATGATGAAATCTCAAGAAAGATTGAATCAATTGAATGAACAAAGTCAATATAGACACAAAGGAAAAAATGGAATAGGATACATAGAAGAAGGTGAATCATCCAAGCAAGGATCTCAAAAGAATCAAAGGACTACTTAAAATCATTGTGGTAAGATATGTCATACATCAAACAAATGATGGAGTAATGGTAAAGAAAAATTCAATAAAAAATACTACAACTGCAATAAGCATGGACATAGATCAAGTGAATGCAAGGAGAAATCTAATTTTGAAGGAAAATTCTATAGTTATAATAAACAAGAACACAAATCTTCTGAATGCAAACCAAGAAATTAAACTTAGAATAACATATTGTGAAAGCAATATTTGGATGGGACTACAACATATTGTGTAGATGCCACTACTGTGGTGAATTTGGGCACATTGGAGCAAATTGTGTGAAACATCACATGAGGAAAAGAGATACCACTAAAAGATGTTTCATTTGTACAGAACTTGGACATCTTGACAAGAACTATATGAACATAGGAAGAATTGAAGATAAATAAAAAGCCAAGGTTTATAATATCATAAATTAGATGAAGCAACAATGGATAACAAAAACTTCTAAGAATGCAAGCCCACGTCATGAAGTGGATGTCACTCAAGAGTTTGGTGACTCAAGCATTTCAACTTGAATCCCTATGGGAATAACTAAAACTAAGATTTAGAAGTAGACATACCTCATCAGTTCTAGCCAGCAAGATGAAGAGATCCATACAAGAATTCAAGATGCATAAGGATCACTAAGTGGTTGCATAAATTCAAGACCATACCAAGCTAGATCAGGTCATAAGACCTCGCCGAGCAAGGTTGGGATACATTAAAGTATTATATGTGGACACTAAGTTATTGAAGACTCTTCCAAGTGATAATGATTTTTCCAAGAATTAAAGGCTGAAACCAAGTGGAAGACAACCTATCACCAAGAAAGTAAACATACCAAGCATTAATGGTGATTGATAAGAGGAAATTCATTAAAAGGGATAAATTGAAATCATTGTTTTTCCATGAATTTCTAGAGCTATTAGTGCAGAATGATTTTAGAACCCCCAAGTGAATTGACCTTTTATTGTTGAAGAATTTTTCCAATTTTAGAAACCCTATAGAGCATGGCATCTTCTAGCAGAAAAATCAAGAAAGGGCTTACAATGTTGGTTCAAGGAGTTAATTGTAACGCACCAAACTTCAAGTTGAGTTTGGAAATTGTAGAAGCACTTGACACAGTTGGTTCACAATTGAAAATTCTATGCATGGTATTTCTTATGCATGATATCCATTCATATTATCTCTATTCTATTCAAGAGCTAGGCACTCATTAGATGAATGAAACATTGAACAAGCCATGTGGGAATGGCATTCTAAAACCTGAGCATCAACATTTGGAAGCCAAGGGCTTGACACATAAATCACATATGGAAAGAGACTTCTAGGTCAAATGGATAAGATATATTCTAATCTGTGTGCATAATGGTTAGTTATGGTTGGAGCAACCTATTTAGATCATGAAGAAAATAATTCACAGAATCACCAGCCTTCCAATGTTCAACAAAGCCAAAGAAACCAAAACCCTAGGTTTGATTGAACTTGCAAAGTGAACTCTTGCAGAGTGGGATGGAAAAGGAATGAAAATAAGTAGAACCATAGACATTGAACTAAAGTTTAGAATTCACATGATCACTCATAAGATCTATTGCTCCAGTCATCTCAATAGTTTTTCATGTAAGGCAGTTGATTTAGCTCTCAAAGTAGTGAAGTTTAACATGACACTCAACCTTGCCAAGTTGTTACTAAATCAGTTCAATAAGAACATGGAGAGTATCAAAGTTTCAAAGAACAATCTATGTAAGTTTGGCTCACTTTTGACTTGTTTATTCTTCTTTGTGAAAAAATTCTTCACTTCCAAAGGTATAGTAGTTTAGAGAAAAGATGTCCTTGTTTTATATCAAATAAATGAGTATATAGAAGAAATGGGTGAAAATTTTGATAGTATTATGGAAAACTACTTTGAATCATTCAAAAGAAGATGAAAAATAGACATAGGATACTTAAGAAGCTTTTAGAAGACTACAAGGATGATATCTATTTCATGGTGGATTGTGACAAAGTGTACATTTGGGCAGTTAGACCAAGAGTGTCATGGGTTAAGCCTTTGGATTGAGGTTAACATTGATGACACCAAATATAGCATTGAGGGAGTGTTGAATGAGCCTATGGATCCTAAAGCATCTTATTTTGGGACTTATGAAGAAGCCAATGCCAAAATAGAACTTAAAATTAAGCTTCCTCAAGTAGTTGACAAAGGAAGAAAGAAGATAACAAAACTAAGACAAGAAAGTTCTACTCTCCTGCTAACTAAATTAGGAAAAGGTGATGATGTGGAAGAAGATGATGCAGAGGATGATGATGAGGAAACCAAATCTAAGTTAGAAGATCCTATAAGGAAGAAAGGTAAGGTTATGATAAGCTTACCTACTAAGTCATCCACTATTGTATTCAAAAGAAGGGCATCAAACTCTAGAAATAAATTGAAGTTACATGAAGAGGATGTCAAAAAGCCTCCACCTACACTTCAAGAAAAATTAAGAGAATTGGAAGAAGGAGCTAGCATGGAAAATTTCAAATCTCTCAGATATGAGACAAGGGATGTAGATGAGAAAAAAAAAGATTGAGGACATGCTTATGTCAAAATTGGGAAAATTGAAGTACTCACTAGATCAGCTTGTACAAAAAATCATGATGATCTTATGCAAGTAATCAAGCCTAGATGGGATAATTCAAAGAAGATTGCAAAAGACATCTTTGAATAGACTCTGAGGCAACTCATGCTATGTCTTAGTGAAAAGGAGGTGAAAGAATCTTTGAATAAAAATGAGGAAAAGTTTACTCTTAAATTCAACACATGTATGATATTGATAAAAGCCATTGAATATGTAGTGAAGACAGCAACAAACACATGCAAGAACATCTACAAACTACATCAACCTATTGATTTTTTTGTTCATGTTAATGACATATATGATGAGATTGATGATGTAAATTTAGATGAGGAGGAGGAATAACATGAAGCCATTGGAGGAAGTCTTCTAGAGATTGAAAGCATTGAGGAATTTGATGTAGAGAAGGTTGGATTAGCATTATTGGCCTCATTTCCTCATTCTCCAAGAAAATCCTTAATGCAATCTGGCTCAAAGTAAGTTTCTACCAAGTTAGTTGTGGGTATCACTGTAGCACAAAGCACCCAACCAAGGTCATGACCTATTTAGCTAGATATTCCATTGATTGAAGTGAAAAACACTTCATATACTTGATAAGCAAGTGCCTTCATCATCATGTTTATTCATTCAGCAATGAGGCATTTCTACTATTAGTGGCATATCTAATTTTTTTTCTAGCCCCTTAATTTCTACTATCGTTTCTATTCTGCATGTTTCCATAGCTAGTACAATGATAGTTGAGAACAAGTCTCAACCAACTATTCAAGTTTTAGATAAGGGTAAGGGTAAAGAAGAAGAAAATGATCTAGATGAAGATATAGTTATTCTAAATTGGGATATCTCTACTCTCACTCCTGATCAAATGAACACCATAGGTGAATTATTGAAAAAGAAAGCTAAGCAACAAAATCTTAGAGAAGAGAAGAGAAAGAAAACCCAAGTTCTTGAAGATATAAAGGACATATTTGTAAATGCACCAAGTATTGAGGTTGATACTATATAACTTATTTTGGACTAGTTAGCAAAAGTTTTCTAGAAATTCAATGAAGACTTGAATGGACAAGATAAGTTTCTACAAAGAGTAGAAAAAAAGTTTGAGAACAAGTGGTGTAGAAAATTGTAATAAACCAAGTAGAATTGTCTACTATTCTTGTTTCATAGTAATAATATGTAATGTATTGTATCATATCCAAGTATGTATGTGAAGATTATATGACGAGAATAGGTGTGAATTAAGAAGGCTACAAGTAGTATAAGGGACAACAAAGATTTATCTATCATAGCAAGGTGATCATTATAATTCAAGGAATCTCAACCAACTAATCAGAGTTATAGATCAAAGATCAACCACTAGTTTAGCCTAATAGGTGTATCAGTTAAATCCTTTAACAAGGTATACTTAACAATCTTCTATAAATCTCCTAACTGAGTGCATACTTGATCATATATTTTGTAAATCCTTCAAAAGGTGGACCTCACATTCATTATTGCACCTAACAAGAAAGATCATTAGAAGTAATTAATTATAAGCCTTAATAGGCCAACTTTATACTATAGTACCAAATATTGTGGGTGTCATCCCCACCCTAGTTTTACTTTCTCTTTGGAAGGTTTCTGGGTCACCATATCTTGTGTCAAATTGCTATGAATGTTTATTTTCTTTCTTTCATTCATGCATGCAATTATATCATAATATTATATGGATGATTAATTGGTGAAATATGATTAAGTTTTATTGATTCCTAATTCACCCCTCCCCTCTTAGTAACCTTTCCTACCTCATATTTTCAACAATTGTTAACCATTTTGCAGACCCAAAAACTAGTAAAATAGTATACTAAAAAAAACCAAATTATCACTTAAATAGTGCACAAATGAGCCTCTACATGTGAACTTTTGGGATTTTTGGCCGATGTTTTTTGACAAACCTTCACATAGAAATTTAGAGGTGTCATTCTATTTCATTAAAAAACTATATGAAAAATTTGTGTTGGGTCTCAAGGTGAACTACTGGAGCATGAAGCCCAAAATGGGTGTAGGAGGAGGAGCTCCTTAGGATGGACCATTTTCCTAGTAGAAGAAAGTTGGTACTTTTGTCCTCCCTACTGATGTCTCTCCTCTCCTAGAGTGCAACATCATGATATCATAGCAAAGGCTAGCTCTCAAACTATTTAAGTTATCCATAGATTGAGTAGCCTATTGATATCCCATGCTAGGTTAGTGTTACATCTATGTGTTGATGATGCTAGCATGATTTCATAATCAAATAAGCTCATCACATGTTTTTGTGCCCCATACTTACATAACATGGAAGAATATTAATCTCAGTCCCATAGGTGATCATTCTGAGTAGCAATTTGTATTTGAGGAGGATGATACACCAGATGTGCCTATAAAGGCTACACACATTGACATGAGAGAGGACAGCCATGTAGAGGCATGGGATCCTTCTATATAGGTAGGTGTATACATTTTTTGTTATTGCATATTTTATTTAAAGTTAATCTTTATAATAAAGTAATTTTAATCCATACTAACTTATACATGTATGTAATCTTCATTCATGTCTAGTTAATGATAGAGGAGGATCTCAAATAGGTTGATGATGTCACACTCTTAGCTATTTCATTTGGCCTTGAGACATGTATGGTACATTATGTTGTGTTCTCACTATTTTTCTATTTGATATTGGAACATATATATGGTTTCTAATCTTTCTTTTCTCTTGTAGGTATCACCTGTTAGTGGGGTCAGAGTGTGAGGGGTGACACATAACCCATTGACAAGGGAAAGGTAATTAGGTTCTTTTAAAGTACATGGCATGGCTACTGGTGATGAGTCCATGCAGATTCGACATTGCAAACCCTCTAGAATTTTCATTTGTAGCAAGAGTCCCATCATGTGTATAAGTATCATTTATTTATTATTTTCCTTATTTTCATAAAAAAAATTCAAAACTAATTTCCATGATATTAACAGCTAGGCTTTTGTATCTCAAAGGAAACACCTAGTGCACAAGAGCACAGATGTCAAAATTATGTATCTTTTCTCACACAACCATTATATCCAGAGGAGGAGTCAATAGAGGTAAGTTTTAGTTTGAATTTTTTATTATATGTTATAAATTTAGTATGCTATGAATTATAATGGCATAGTTTAAGTTGTAGATCCATTTGAAAAGATGTACTTGAACATCTACAGGCCACAACCAACCAAGTTCCAAAAATCTTTACATGTGAGAGGACTCTTGACTACAACATGAGGTCAAAGAGAGAGGTATTTATGATGAAAGTTTGATACTATAAATCTTCATTAAAAAGTGATCATTATGAATTTGAGTAAAATATTAGATACATAGAATCATATAAATTTAGTAGTCTAACTTTGGGTTTTCTTTTTTGCTTATGCAGTAGGCATATGATCCACCTAGTTCAAAAAATAGGCTACATTTTGATGACCCACTAGCAGCATAGGATAGTAAAGTTGTCATAGGATGCATCATGAGACATTTTGAGATGGCATATGCCACATTTTATATAGAAACATTAATTCTATAAACATTTTGATGGCATGATCAGCCACATTTTGTATATGGATCTATGTATTTTGATATACATTTAGGTAATTTGTCTATGGATACATGAACTCTGATATATATTTGCATAATTTTTCTATGGATACATGTATTTTGATATATATATTTTCCATTTATGTGCACAATGATATACATATTAATTTAGTATAGTATTGTTTACTTTATTGTGGATCATGTGTATTTTTCATGTTTATGGAATATCATATATTTTGATCATGTTTGTTCTATTCAATTCAAATGCAATAATTTGTGAAGAACATTTTACCAACCTTTATTAAAAAATTTTGATGCAATTTTTAATTTTAAATGATCTTTGCAGTCCCTTAAGATGTCTACAATTAGCCAAATCTATTACCAATTTGGTCTTAAGAGCCCATATTTGGTCTTACAAGATGTTTCAGCATGTAATTGTCTCAAAAATTATTGGGGTTCTATATTCCAAATAGGAATGTCACTAGGTTGTTGTAGACTTCAACATAACTATAATGTAGCATTCAAAATTTCACTGATAGCTCCCATGAGCTCTGAGTTACAACCCTCAGAGGATCAATCTCGAAATGCACTTAGAACACCTTGGAGACTCTTTGATATGAGGTGGTCATGAACATGGTAGGATCTCCATAGCTAGAATAAGGTTGTCACTATGGTTCACTCATCCATCTAGAGCTAATAGCACTGATAATTTGATGCCAATATCAATAGTTTCAGAGTTACACACTAATGCACCAATGAAACTAAGGCACACAACAGGTTTGGACAATGAGAGAGGTTGTTGTGCTAAATCCAAATAGAATGTGATCTCTCCAAAATGAGATATGTTATTAGAAACCTTGAGATCATCATCTTGTAGCATTCAACATTTCACTAATATCCCCCATGAGCTTTGAGTTACAACCCTCAGAAGATTGACATCCAAATGCACTTAAAGAACCTTGGAGACTATTTGGTATAGGGTGGATACAAATGTTGTAGGCTCTCTAGGGCTATAAAAAGGTTGTCACTAGGGTTCACCCACCCATCTTGAGGTATTGATGTTGATGAATTGATGCCAAGATCAGTGGTTTCAAAGTTATGCAGTGATGCACCAATGAACTAAGGTACACTGCAAGTTTTGGCATCAAGTGAGATCATTGTGCTAAAACCAAATAGAATGTGATCTCTCTAAAATAAGATAGGTTATGGTAGAACTCAACATCACCATCCTATCGAATTCAATGTTTCACTGATAGCCCCCATGACCTCTGAGTTATGACCCTCAAAAGATTGATCTCCAAATGCACTTAGAACACCTTGGAGACTCTTCGGTATGGAGTGGACATGAATTTTGGAGAATCTCTATAGAAAAAACTAGGGTATCACTAGGGTTCACCTAACCATCCAAAGCTAATGACACTTACCATTTGATGCCAATATTAGTAGTTTCAAAGTTACATAGTGATACACCAATGCACTGAGGTAGACTACAAGTTTTGGCATTGAGTGAAATCTACGTGACAAATCCAAATGGAATGTTATCTCTCCAAAATGACATAGGTTATTATAGAACTCAACATCAACATCTTTTATCATTCAAATTTTCATCAATAGCCCCAATGACCTCTAATTTATGACCCTCTAAATGCACTTAGAGAACCTCAAAGACTCTTTAGTATAGGGTGGCCATGAATGTTGGAGGCCCTCCCTCACTAGAACAAGGGTGTCACTAGCATTCACTAGCCCATCTAGAGCTAATGAACCTAATGATTTGATACCAAGATTAGTGGATTCAAAGTTACGTAGTGATGCATCAATGAACTAGAGGTGCACTACAAGTATTGGAATCGAGCGAGATCATTGTGCCAAATCCAAATTTAATGTGATTGCTTTGAAATGAGATAGGTTATTTTAGAGCTCAACATGACCATATTTTAGTATTTTACATTTCACTCATAGCCCCCACAAGCTCTGAGTTACGATCCCTGGAAGATCAACCTCCAAATGTACTTAGAACACCTTGGAGACTCTTTGATATAGGTTTCCTATGAACATTGGAGGCTCTCCATGGATGGAAAAAGATGGTTACTAGGGTTCACCCACCCATCTAGAGCTAATGACGTTGATGATTCAATGCCAAGATGAGAGGTTTCAAAGTCACGTATGTTGCACCAATGAACTGAGCTACACTGCAAGTTTTTGGCATCGAACGAGATTATTGTGCCAAATCCAAACATAATTCTATCTCTCTAAAATGAGATAGGTTATTGTAGACCTTGACTTGACTATCCTATAGCATTTTACATTTCACTAATACCACCCATGAGCTTTGAGTTATGACCCTTAGTAGATCGACCTCCAAATGCACTTAGAGCACCTTGGAGACTCTTTAGTATAGGGTGGATGTGAATATTAGATGTTCTTCATGGCTAGAACAAGGGTTTCACTAGGTTTCATCCTCCTATCTAGAGATAATGGTGCTAACAATTTTATCCAAAGATCAACAATTTCAAAGTTAAATAGTGATGCACCAATGAATAGAGGTACACTACAAGTTTTGGCACCGAGTGAGATCAATGTGCTAAATCTGAATAGAATGTGATCTCTTTGAAATGAGATAGGTTATTGTATACCTCAAAATCATCCTCTTGTAGCATTCAATATTTCACTAATAGCCCACATGAGTTCTAGGTGAAGACCCTTAGAAGATTGACCTCTAAACACACTTAGAGAACCTTCGAGACTCTTTGATACATTGTGGTCACAAATGTTTGAGGCTCTCCATGGAAAAAAAGGGTGTCACTAGGCTTCACCTACCCATCCAAAGATAATATTTCTTATGATTTTATTCCAACATTAGTGGTTTCAAAGTTACGTAGTGATGAACTAATGAACTCAGACACATTGCAAGTTTGGGCATCGAGCAAGATTGATGTGTCAAATCCAAATGGAAAGTGATCTCTCTAAAATGAGATTGGTTATGTATACCTCTACATGAGTGTCCTATAGCATTTGAAATTTTAATGATACCCCCACAAGATCCAAGTTATGACCCTTAGAAGATCAATCTTGAAACAAACTTAGAGGATCTTCGAGACTCTTCTGTACTGGGTGGTCACGAACATTATAGGATCTTCACAGTGAGAACAAGCATGCCACTATGGTTAGTATTAAGTAAAAAAAAAATATTTTAGCTTCCTCAATTTTTTGGCACTGAGCATAGTAAAAGTTTTGTGTTAGTACTAAGTAAAATCATCAGTTTTTAGGTCTCTCCACATTAATTACATTAAGTAAAAACATCCTTGTTTCTTACATTAAATCAACAAGTTTACATTTACAATACCTCAATTATTTCATCATTATTACATCAATACAAAACTACCAAAATCATAGTGTCAAAAATTCTAGTGTCAAAAATCTTAGTATAAAAATAGATTTTTTTCCTTAATTCTACTCTTGATTTGGTTTTTATGTTCATGCATGACTACTCTTCATGATGTGTCTACATTCCAATATCATAAAACATATTAGTAAATAATTATATTAAAAAATATAATCATGGGTTCACCAAATCATTAGGAACAAAAGTATATAAGAAGTAAATATACCGAGTTGAGTGTACTTGTAGGGTACTCTCTCTATTTTAGGGTCTCCAATAGAGCTTCATGATCAACATTAGTAATAGTAAAAAGTTCTTTTACATTTGGTCTTCCTTGATGCTTCAACAACTTCCAATTTTTTTCTATAATGAGATGTAAATATATGAGAATTCCATTGTGCTTCTAATAATTTTTGGATATGGGAATTTCATTCCTTCTAAGCATGTATGTCTCCAACCATGTTCCAGCAACAACAACTAAACTAGTAGGATATGTGAATCCATCACAATCTGTAATCACTTTTGCAATATTTTTTTTACCTCTTACATAATGTACTAATAAATAATATGATTTATCATCATTCCCATGTAGTGCAACCAATGAAAAGACATTTCTTGGCTGAAAAAGATTTGATAGATGATTATGATCAACTGAAATTTCCATGTCATCATTTTTGATAGATTAGGTATGATAGAGAATGGAGTAAGATAATGTGGAGCCCATGTGTCCACCCACTCACTTGACTCAAAATGATCCCAATCACACTAAAGATAATTAGGACAAAAGGAAGCTAGTTGTCATGTCCAAATGGTCCATGTACAAGAATTAAAACTCTAGAATGAATGCATTTTTGATGAATCTCTAATAGTAGCACAATTTGATCTATCACCTATGGATCCATCCTCAACCAACCAAAAGAACTTACGTACTATTGAATCAAGTCTCCACACTATGATAATGTTGAACTACACCAATAAACAATGCTATGAGATTCAAGAAGCTTTGCTCCTTAAATGTTCAATTTCTTCTTAACTAGAGCTCACTTCACACATGCCCGTACTCCATCATGTTCCCCTTCCCCATGGCTAGTCTAAAAAAGAATCCAAATATGATGTACTTCACTCTCTACATGCATGCTACACAACCAATCAAATATGTAAGCATTCTTGAATTGACCTATGCAATTATCTAACCAAATGATATGTCAATGTCATGCTCCTATAAAAAAATCAAAATAATTCTCGAAACAATGTTCCAAAAACTTGTGAGAGTGCTATCTATCATCACTCATGTAAAAGTGGTATTCTTTAATAATCTTCTAATTATCTTCCATAGTGTTAGAGGCATGTCTATATGTTATGTGGAAAAAAATAGCAATCTGAACAAAGTTTTACTACTGAGATTGTGTCTCATTTTGGGGCTGCAATGTGTAGTTCTCTGCAAAGTCAAGGGTTGATATAATAATGCCAACAAAAAAATAATCCTTACACATTCTAAATTTTTAATCCAACCACTAAGACTTGTGACTCTGCCTTGCATACTTGTAGAAAATATTTGTCTTAAAATTTGAGATAAAACTAGCCATACTAATTTCTTTTGCAACCAATTCACATCTAGAGCCCTTACCTCCACTCTTCAATGTGTATTTCACTATTTCATATACAATTTTTTTTAACTAGTGTGCTCCCAAGATCTTGTTCACACCCCTCATGGAAATTTCTATCAAACTTGGATAAGCCACCACATTTTGAACACTTCTCATTTAAAAAAGCATTTCCATAAAAGAAACAACATCCAACTCTAAGACATAAAAAATAGATCTAGCATGTCTCTTGATGATTTTGCAAGCCCACTATCACCATAATTTTACAACATTTCATTACTATGAAAGGTAGAATAGATGGAGTGCAGTAGTTCATCATGCATGGAAAATACAACATGATATTTGCAACAACATTTATTTTGACATTTGGGACATGCCTCTAATGTCAATCCTCTAGTTCAATACATCTTTAGCATTAGGTTAGACTCTTGAGCTAGAGTGTCAAATTTATGTAATTTCTTGCTTCACATCATTGGTTAAATTCTTATCAAAATGTGCAAGTTTCCCACCAAAAGCCCATGTATCATTTTGAAGAGGATCATCAATTCTCTCTCATCTATCAAGTGATCTTCTCTAGCTAGTATGATTTAGGTTCAATTCAATACAAGTTTTTCTCATATATCTACCCTTTCTCAAATTATGACTTACCAAAGAGATTGTAATAACTCTTCAAGCAACTCTCTTATCCTTCTCCCTACTATTTTTCCCAATGCTATTGAGATAACTATAAAGATTCTTCAAAATAATGGCATTTATTTCCATTTTCTTATTAACATGAATCTTCAATTTGGAAAACATAGGCCTTATCTTTTGCATCTTTAATAAGTGCATAAAAAGTTGGCATTGCTCCACCACTATCTTGTTGCCTAAAATCATCTTATATAGTCTTGAAGCCCAAAACTAAATGGTTCTTTGTGGTTTTTTACCATCCAAATTATAATAATCATTTCATCAATTTCAATTCTCTATTTTGGTGTTCTATGACCTTCATTTTAGTTGTAATTAGGAGATATGCAACTTTCCTATGCATTTTTTATTTTGACATGGTCAATCATGGCATTTATATTATGAATTGGTACTCCAAATTTTCAATTTGTACATTATCTTGATCAATTAGTACATTTTTATTACCAACTAAACATATTCATTTTTTGATTGTATGATATTACCTTTGACCAATACATCATCAACTTGATTCATATTTAACATACCTTGTCTCTTCCTTCGGTGATTTACCTTGTTTCTTTTTGTATATGTTGTGATGTCTTCATTTGATACCTTCCTTTTGATTTTAGCCTTTTTACAACTACTACTCCCCATTTGGACAATGATACTAGACACCTAATCAAATCTTATAGCAACCTTTCAAATAATGGGCCCTAGACAAAAAATTTTCTCCAAACCCGTGAAAAATGCCAGAAGAAAAATGTTATTGTCAGGTCTACAATGAAAGAGAATATTTTGGAAAAAGTCAACCACTAAAACAATTTGGGTGCTCGATCCCATGTCAGGAATCCAATTCAAGATCAGATACTAGATATGATATCAAGTACCCAAAATCATTGCGCAAAATTTGAAGGGAAAAGAATTTGAAAAGTTTGGAAAATCAATTAGTATTATATATTATTAGATATTAGTATACAAAATCAGTTAGTGTGGGAAATATAAAATATTATATGTTAGTATATATTATTATAGATTATTATATAGTAGTATATAAAATTAATTATTATTATATAATATAGTAATATATTATTATTATATAATATAATAATGTATAATTATTAATATTATTATATTAATATAGTAACATATTATTGTTACTATTAATATTATATAATATAGTAATATTTTTTTATTATTATTATATAGTAATGTAATTGATCATATGTGTCGAATAGGATTGTAGGCTAATCTATGACCCTATTCAACTCATTGCATCACAACATGTGTTCATAGGGGTCATAGAATCACAACGAACATATGATAATTGATCATAATGGTCCAATGTAGTTGTAGGCTAACCTACAACCCTATTTGACTCATTGCATCATGATATGTGTCCCTAGGGGTCCTAGGACCCCTTGGGACATACAATAATCAATCATATGGGTCAAATGTGGTCATAGACTAACCTACAACCACATTTGACCCATTGCTTTGTGACATGTATCCCTAATGGTACTAATACACACGTGGTAATCAATCATATGGGTTGAATGGGGTCATAGTCTAACCTATGATGCCATTGGATCCATTGCATCATGACATGTGTTCCTAGGGGTCCTAGGACACCTAGTGACATACCTTAATCAATCAAATGAAGTTGTAGGCTAACCTATGACTCTATTTGACCCATTGTATCACAACATGTGTCCTTAGGGGTCCTATGACCATTAGGGACATATGGTAATTGATCATATGGGTTGAATGGGGTCATTGGCTAACCTAAAAACCCATTCAACCCATTGCATCATGACATGTGTTTGTAGGGGTCCTAGGATCTCTAGAGACATATAATAATCGATCATATGGGTTGACTTGGGTTGTACGCTAGCTCATGACCCCTTTCAACCCATTGCATTATGACATGTGTGCTTATGGTTCCTAGTCCTAGGACCACTAGGGACATAAGGTAATTAATCATATGGGTCGAATGGGGTCCTAGGCTAACCTACAACCCCATTTAACCCTTTACATCTCAAAAAGTGTTTCTAGAGATCCTAGGACCCCTAGGGACATATGGTAATCAATCATATGGGTCGAATGAGGTCATAGGATAACCTAAAAGCCCATTGAACCCATTGTATCATGAAAAGTGTCCCTAGGGACATATGGTAATCAATCATATGGGTTCAGTGGAGTCATAGGCTAACCTAGGACCCCATTCAAATCATTGCATTGTGACATGTGTTGCTAAGGATCTTAGGACACCTAGGAACATATGGTAGTTGATCATATGGGTTGAATGGGGTTATAGGCTAACTTATAACCCCATTCAACCCATTGCATCATAATATGTGTCCCTAGGGGTCCTAGGAATCCTAGGGACAGAAAAAATCAATCATATGGGTCGAATGGGGTCATAGGCTATCCTATGACCCTATTTGACCCATTGGATAATGACAAGTGTTCCTATGGGTCTTAGGACCTTTAAGGATATACAATAATCAATCATATGGGTCGAATGGGATTGTAGCCTAACTTACAACCACATTCAACCCATTATTTCTTGACAAGTGTCCCTAGGGGTCCAAGGACCCCTAGGGACTTACATTAATCAATCATATGGGTTGAATGGGATTTTAGGCTAACCTACAAACTCATTCAACCAATTACATTGTGGCATGTGTCCTTAGGGGTCCTAGGACTCCTAGGGACATACGATAGTAGATCATATGCATCAAATGGGGTTGTAGGCTAACCTACGACCCTATTCAACCCATTACATATCAACAAGTGTCCCTAAGGGTCCTAAGGCCCCTAGGGATATACCGTAATCAATAATATGGGTCAAATGTAATTGTAGGCTAATCTATGACCCCATTTGACCCATTACATCATGACATGTATCCCTAGGGGTCCTAGGACCCCTACACACATATGGTAATTGATCATATTAGTCAAATGGGGTCATAGGCTAACCTAGGATATCTTTGAAAAATTGCATCATGACATGTATCCCTAGGCATCTTAGAAACCCTAGCGACATATGGTAATTGATCAAATGGGTTGAATAGGGTCGTACGCTAACCTATAACACCATTTGACCCATTATATTATGACATGTGTTCCTAGGGTTCCTAGGACACCTCGGTACATATGGTAATCTATCATATGGGATGGATAGGGTTGTAGCCTAACCTACAACCCTATTCAAACCATTGCACTATGACATGTGTCCCTTGGAATCCTAGGACTCTAAGAGATATATGCTAATTGATCATATGTGTTGAATGGGGTCGTAGGATAACCTACAACCCTATTTGATCCATTGCATAGTGAAATATGTCCCTAGGGGACCTAAGACCCCTATGAATGTATGGTAATCTATCATATGGGTCGAATGGGGTTGAAAGCTACTATTCAACCCCCTTTGACCCATTATTTCATGATATGTGTCCCTAGGGTTCCAATGACCCCCAAGGACATACAGTAATTTATCATATGGGTCAAATGTGGTTGTAGGCTAGCTTATAACCCCACTCAACCCATTGCATTATGACATATTTCCCTAGGGGTCCTAAGAACCCTAAGTACATGCATTAATTGATCATATGGGTCAACCGGGGTCATAGGCTATCTGATGAACCATTTCAACCAATTTCATCATGACAGTGTCCCTTTGGGGTCTTAGGACCCCT
This sequence comes from Cupressus sempervirens, assembly GCA_028749045.1. Classification (NCBI taxonomy): domain Eukaryota; kingdom Viridiplantae; phylum Streptophyta; class Pinopsida; order Cupressales; family Cupressaceae; genus Cupressus; species Cupressus sempervirens. The sequence goes on from CM053792.1 coordinate 851,367,501, forward strand.
AGAGACATTTAGTAATTGATCATATGGTTTGATTAGGGTTGTAGGCTAACCTATGACCCCCTTAAAACTATTTTATTATAATATGTGTCCCTAGGGGTCATAGAATTCTTAAGGATATATGATAATTGAGCATCTAGGTCAAATGGGGTCATAGGCTAACCTATGAACCCATTCATCCCATTACATCATGACATGTGTCCCTAGGGATCCTACGACCCCTAGGGACATACGGTAATTGATCATATGGGTCAAATCAGGTTGTAGGCTAACTATAACCTCATTTGACCCATTTCATCATGACATTTGTCCTTAGGGTCCTAGGTACCCTAGGTACATATAGTAATGGGTCATATGGGTCGAATGGGGTTTTAGGTTATCCTATCAACCCATTCAACCAATTGCATTGCAACATGTGTCTTTAAGGGTCCTAGGACCCCAAGAAACATATTGTAATCTATCATATTAGTTGAATGGGTTTGTAAGCTAACCTACAACCCCATTCAACCCATTGCATCATGACATGTGTATGTAGGGGTCCTAGGACCCTTAAAGACATATTGTAATTGATCATGTAGGTCAAATGGTGTCGTAGGCTAACCTACAACCACCTTTGACCCATTGCATCATGACATGTGTTTGTAGGGGTCCTAGGACCCCTAATGACATACGATAATAGATCGTATGGGTTGAATGGGGTTGTAGTCTAACGTATGACCCCATTTAACCAATTGCATCATTACAAGTGTCCTAGGGGTCTTATGAGATATGGTAATCAATCATATGGGTATAATAGGGTCCTAGGCTAACCTATGACTCCATTCAATGTATGGCATGATGATATGTGTCCCTAGGGTTCCTAGGACTACTAGGGACATATGGTACTTGATTATATTGTAATTTAATAAACTATATAATACTATGTAATAATTTCTAATACTATGTTGAAATACATATTGTAGTAGTATATTTAATAACATATATTTAATATTCATTAGTAATAGTCATGGTGCAAGTATTACTGCTCTCTCCCACCCCTTGAGAATTCAAAAAAATCACTATGTAGAAGCCAATTACTCTCCACACTGCTAAACTAGCACTGGAAGTGGGATTCAAAAAATTATGGATGGAAGGTGACTCAAAAAATATAATCAAATGTATAAAAGGTGTTCCCCAACCTACCTGGACCATTGCAAACATAGTGTAAGAAATCCATATTATGCTAGGAAAATTTGAGAGTGTACATGTCAGTCATGAGTATAGGGAATCCAACTTGGTGGCTGATTGGTTTTCCAATAAGGTAGTCAAGAAAGAAATGGCAATAATATGGACCACCAAAGGGAATATTCCATTAGTTGCAAAAGTCCTAATTGATTAGGAGAGGATCCAGGGATGTACGGGTGAAATCCCTAGTTAATTATGGAAACTAATGCAATATGTGTTACAACCAATGCATTTATGGAAAATACTAGAGGAAGTGGTGGATAATACATTCAGTGTCTAATCGCCATGCTTTATGGGCTGCTTAATTTCTTTTCCAATTCTCTAGAATTGAAAGAGAGGGCAGTTTTGGATAGAACAAATAGAGGACAAAGAAAGGTAAAGAAAGGATTGTGCTTATGCAGAAGGCTATCACTCACTTTATCAAGATGGTGGGACAAAAAAGAAAAAGGGAACTATTTCGAGAGGCAGACAAATGGAAATAGAGAACCAAGGTCTGGGAGAAACTTATAAAGGGGGGCATTGCTAACTACATTGCCAAACTTCATGGGTATGGTTGAACGATTATCAATTTCATGATAAATTCTTGGAAGGATTAAGATTGATGGATTTTCACATCATGTCAATGTGAAGGTCATCATCCATGTTATTAAAATCCTTGACAAGGGTTTGAAGTTCTATACAGACAAAAAGGTTTTCACGAATGTGGTGAAGGATTTTTCCAAGAACATGGAAGAGAAAGAGCTAGTGAAAAGTGAGACCTAATATGACATGGACTCGATTAAGAAGCTCTGGAGGTATGTGCTAAGGGCCATAATTAAGTTTATTTCTCTGGACATGAGGTTTCTTAGGGTTAGAACCCATCATTTTGTTTTGTTTAATAATTTATGTTATGGTGCTAAGGTTTCTTTTCCTTTTTACCTATATTCTTTCACGAACAAGAATATTTTGGGGTATAAGAAAAAACCTAGTGCTGACCCTGCCTTTCATGAGGGTTTACTTCTTTTTCTCTATGAATATTTTGAAGCTCAATCTAGGAGTAAATCCCCACCTCATATTGTAGTTTCTTCTGAGGAGATAGGGAGCTCCAATTTCTCCTCAAATACAAAGGAAATCCAGAGCTTAAGCTTAGAGGAGGAGGAATAATATCATTCATGAGGGAAGAAGAGTAGGGGGAGAGACAAGGATACTCCCACTCCAAGTAAAGCTCCTTGTAGGAAAAGCCCTAGGGGTCATGTGCCCAAAATAGCTATTTAGGGGAAAGAAGAGTATGATGATGAATAAGGGGGTGGATGTTGAGACTAGAGAGGAGTTTGTTGGTAACTTCAAAAAGAATCAGAAGAGGAATAAAGATGATGACATGCCTCTGGAGGGGAAAAATGATATGGGGCTAGAGAACTCTATTCTCTCTCCCCTTCCAAATCCCCCACTAAAGTAAGATAAGGAGAAAATGGAGGAGTAAAGTGGTGAGGTTGTAATAAAAGATAGGCATATGGCTGGGAAAAACTTCAATGGTAGAACCTCTAAAATGGGGATTGTTAGAGAAGTTATTTACCCCAAAATCCCTAAAGAAAGAGAGGGCAAGATCCAATTGGAGGAACTAATAGAAGCGGTGATAGTGGCCATCACTAACAATTCAAGGGAGGTGGGTATAAATGGGCTGAACAATGCAGAAAATAGCATGATTGATATCTCTTGATCTATAAAATCTATTTTTCACTTGTTGGAGGAGGTAAAAGAAAGAATGGGACAAATGGAAAGCTAGGGGAAGAAGAATGAGCAAAGGAACCTAAGAGACCAGGGGGGTCGAATTAAGATGGTTGAAAAAAGGATGCAAAACATGGAGAATTTCAACCACAACATAGCTAACTAGATGCTTACTATTCTAAATTCTCTCAATGAAAACATTGTCAATCTTAGTGGCAAGCTGAAAGTTAGGGGGTTTGTCATGAAGAATGATGGGAAGGAAAATGAAGAAGATAGGATAGAAGAGGACACCATAATGGACATAACCCAAAGCCACTTTGATTAGAGCTTTGAGAAGAACCAGGAGCTCTTGGCAGAGGAGATTTAGAGAGCTTATGAAGTGCCAAAAACCATCCAAGACCTTGAAAGGAAGGCGAGGAAATAAGTGAAGAATTTTCAAGTTTCATCTTTGGTTTCTATTGTCTCTATAGGTTTTTGGCTTTTTTCCTATCTTTTTTTTTTTGGCATTTCTATTGGTTGTCATTCTGTTGCTGGGCATTTTTTGTTAACATGCAACCCTTTGTTATGTATGAACTTTTGGGTTTCAGGATCCCTGTAAAACCTATTTTTCTTAATAAGAAACATATATTTAATATTATTATTATTATTATATAGATAATATATAATACAATATAATAATATACAATAATAAGATATATTGTCTAATCATATTTAATATCATGTATAATATTACAAGAATAAAATTTGTTATATAATATATAATAATAAAATATAAAATAAATATATTTAAATACATGTTTGTAAGATTTTGGTTTATAATGTACATTTAGTTCCCAACATCTCAATTTTTAAAATTTTATGTTTTTCTACAATATTTTAGGTACCTAATTAGGCTTGGTATTAACCAAACCTCTTTGGTCAACTCAAAAAATGTGTCTGAAACATGTTTCCCTAACATTTAGACTTTGAGTGGCCATCTAACAATAATTTTTTCAACTAAATTCATTGAAATGAAAAGGGTTTTTGAGAACACTCTCAAGATTCCATTGATATAATTGCTTTCAAATTATGAGTTAGATAAGTATTTATTAGCTAATTTCTAATGAAGATTTTTGTAAACTATTGATTGACATACTGATTGAAATATAACTATAACTCACAAATGGTATAACATTTTCCAAATCTGAACAATCATTCTCACACATGATAACAATCTCTTTTGAGCATGGTGAGAGGAAGTGGAGGCCAAAGAGTGGCTTTTCCAAATTCAAATTATTTTTTGGGTGGGATTCCTTTGGTTGGCTAGGATCATAATCATGGCCTAGGTCATAGCTCATAGGGAGGGGACAAAGAATGTTAGGGGAATTCAAAGATTAGAAAATCAATAGAGAATGGAGATGAGGACCCATGTGCCCTTTGCAAGGCTTTGACCATGTCACCTTTGGTCCCCAAGGCAAGACTTCCTGGGGCATAGATCACAAAATGGTCTTCTCTATTCAGAGTTAAACCAACTGGTAAATCTTCTTTTCTAGTGATTTAAGTGCTTCCTGGGTTAGAAAAAGGCACTTGTGCAATTTCTATTCTAGATGAGCTTGTTGACCATAGCATTGCCTCTATGGCTTCTACCCTTGTGGGTAAGTTCATTGAGCAAAGGCCAAATATAGACATTGTTAGATCTTTCACAAAGTAGAAATGGAACCTAAAAGGTCAAGTTACAGTCATTGCAATGGCCAAAGGATTTCTATCTATCAATTTTTCTTGCAATGAGGATCTCTTAAATATATTGTGTGAAGGGCCTTGGGTTATAGGTCACTCAACTTTGGTCCTCTAGAAGTGGACAATGAAGTTGGACCTGAATGATTCATTTTTCATGCAAGCTCAAATTTGGGTTAGACTTCCAGAACTCCCACTAGAATTCTAGAATGAGGATGCGTTCATGTGAGTGGCTAGTTCCTTTGGTGAGCTTCTCTCCATAGACTTGATAATAGCTTCTAGAATAATATTAACCTATGCTCATATTTGTATTGGAGTTGGGGAGGAGGTGGATATGCCAGAGGTAGTGAGCTTCCATTCTAAACTTGGAACACATGTTTAGAAGTTTCTCTATGAGAGTGTGCCTTTTTCCTACTTTCATTGTTTGAAAATAGCCCATAAGGCTAATAAATGCTCTAAGTCTAAAGAGGAAAAGAAAGGATCAAATATTCTTCTAAATCTGGAAAGGAAGGGAACAAGGTTTGGAAACAAAAGAACGACAAGGGGCCTGGGAGTAGCTGTCCTGAGAATCAAGAGGTGATTGTGGAAATCCCTGTAAAAGAAGTGAAAGTCTCAAATCCAGATGATTCTTAGATCAAAGTCATGGAAATCCATGTAAAAGAAGAAAAAGTCTCAGATCTAGATGATTCCTAGATCAAAGCAGTGGAGAGAGGACCAACTAATGGAGTAAAAGGGTTCAACAAGGAGAGTATAAAACCACCTTCTGAAGGGGAAAGGGGTCATTGTGATACTTCTCTTCAAGAACTTTGTTGGACTGCTTCCTTGAAGGGCATGCTGGAGCAAAGAACAATAGATGTAGAGGACATTGTGCCAGAGACTTAAGTGCCTCAAAGAGCCAAGGAGGCTCCCTCATCACCTCTTAGGGATCATTCAAATTCCCTAGTTTGGGAACTAGGATTCTAGAATTGGTAAGAATTCTTCCCTTGGACAGATATCAAGAATGGAGGAATGGCTTGAGAATTTCTTAGATGAAAACAAGGGACTTGGACCATGGTTAAGAAGAAGAAAAGTAGAGACCCTTCCCTAGTATCACTAGCAACAACTAGGAGTAGAGTTAAAGCTAATGTTGGAGTTAAACCAAAGACACCAGGTAGAAAGACTATAAACCAAACCATTCAAGAGGAGGCTAGAAGGAATTTGGCTAATGGGAGCCAAAGGACCATCAAGGAGTGCCCTATTAAAAATAAATGAAGATAAAATGTTGGAATATATGGGGGCTAAATGGTGCCCATAAATAAGAGGTAGTAAGGAACATGATTAGAGATCATAGACCTAATTTTATGTTGATCCAAGAAACTAAAATGAAGAAGGATCTAGTGGGTAAGATTTCCTTTACTAAAAACATGGATGGAGAGGCAACAAATTCTAAGGGAGCATCTAGAGGGTTGCTCACACTCTTGAGTAATAAGCATTTTCTAGTCACCACCATTTATAATGAAGGTAATTCACTATTATGTAATTTTTGCACATTTATAGTAAAGATTCTTGGTTTCTTTTAAATGTGTATGCCCCTAACTCTAAGCAGGAGAGGAAGGCTTATTGGACCAAGCTTTGTTCTCTCATCCAAAATTGCAACCTTAATAAAGGTATAATAATGGGAGATTTCAATACTCCCCTTTCTAATGAGGAAAAATCTATGGGTTTGGCCCCAAACTTAGATGGCAAGTTGGATCTTTCTAATTTCATAAATAGTTTTGCTCTCCTTGATGCAAGAAAAGTATGAATAACTAGGGCCAAAGGCTCACCCAACTATCCAAACCACCCTGCAAGAGTTAACACAATGGAGAAAAACATAAGGAACAACAACCAAAGGAGGAAGAAGAGTGAAATACTTTTATTGATTCATCAAAACATCTTCATACATGCCCAACTATAAGGCCTTCTAGGTTATGACCAAATAGAAATACATTCACATTCAAAATCTAACAAATTTACACTTTCAATTCTGCTCTCCCATCTACTCCCCAAAAACTTGCGTAACTCTAAGCCTAAACACTCTATATGTACTTGCCAAAATGGCTTATAGATCATTCTAGAACATTATATAAGAGGAAGGGTAACCCAACAATGGTCTAGACACATCCCAAGAAAGAATCTTAACATAAATGTTGTGACCAAAATAAATCTTGCAAGTTGGCTCATAGAAATCACATCTAAATGCTAGCACTCAGCATACATTGGATAACTCTGCACATGAAGAGTCACTCGGAATACATTGGGTAACTCGACACATGAAGGGTCACTCGGTATACACTAAGTAACTTGGCACATGAAGGGTAACTTGACACACACTAGATAACTTGGCACACACTGGACAACTCAACACACACTAGAACTCAACACACACTAGAAACTAGCACTCAACAATAACTGAAAACTAATACTTAGCAATAATTGGAAACTAGCACTTGGTAGTCACTAGAAACTATATAGCAACTAGAAGAATGAACAAAAAGGTACAGTATTACAAGGAAATCCAGGATACTCCTACATCAGACAATTAGGGTTAGGAGAAATGATTCTCTTGAATTATTGAGATGTCACAACTTGAGCTAAATCCAACTCAAATTAAGAAATCCATGAAGCATCTTCAATAGGTTTGTTCTTCCACTTCACCAAATATTCATAGTAATATTTTCCTCTTTTGCTCTTGCCAACTCTCTAATCCAATATCTGTTGAATTTCTTGAATATTCTTCTTAGGATAATCTTATAATACAACAACTGCATCATCTGACTCATGATACTTATACAAATTAGAAATATTGAATATAGGAGATATATCCATGTCATCAGGTAACTCAACCTCATACACATTACCAGTACCAAACTTCTTCAAGATCTTGCAAGGTCCACACTTCCTCATCTTTAGCTTACTATATGTTCCAACTAGGAATCTTCCTTTCTTCAAATGAACCATTACCTCATCACCAACTTCAAAAACATAATGTTTTCTAGATTTATCAGAATTCTCCTTATACTTTTGATTTCTTTGTTCCAACCTCAACTTTACTTCATTATGCAAAGACTCCATAAAATCAATAAATTCTTCTCCTACAGTGTTTCTCTTTTCTTCACTAGCAACATCTCTCAAATCCAATATACCTCTAGGATGCTTTCCAGTAACAATTTTAAAAGGTGTCTACCCTGTACTCCTATTCATAGAATTTTTATATGAAAATTCAATTTGTGCCAATACCATCTCCCAATTACTTGGCTTATTCCCAATTAAACATCTCAGCAAATTACCTAAGTTTCTATTCATAACCTTTGTCTATCCATAAGTTTTTGGATGGAATGTAGAAATAAACTTTAGATTAGTACCCATCTTCTTCCAAAAAGTCTTCCAAAAATATCCAACAAACTTACTGTCTCTATTAGAAATAATATTTCTTGGTAATTCATGCAATCTCACAATCTCTTTAAAGAAAAGTTCAACAACATGCTTAGCATCTGATTTCTTCTTACATGGTATGAAATGAGCCATCTTAAAAAATTTATCCACTATAGAAAATATGGAATCATACCCCTTCACCCTCTTAGGTAATCCAAGAACAAAATCCATACTGATGTCACGCCAAGGTTTCTCAAGATTAGTAATAGGTGTATACAAGCTAGTATTTTGACTCACTCCTTTTACAACTTGACAAACTCCACAACTCTTTACAAATTTTTGAAAATCCTTATATATTTGTGGCTAATAATACTTCTCTTTCAACAAACTCAATGTCTTATCAATTTCATAATGTCCAGCCAATTCACCACTATGCTTTTCTTTAATCAGATTCAACCTCATAGAACTTCTAGGAATACACAATTGAATGCCTTTGAACAACATATCTTCTTGAAAGAAATACTCATCATTCTTACTTATGTGATCTATCAGATTTGGTACTCTACACTCTCTCCATGCCTCAGAAAAATTAGGATCAACATCATACAACTCTTTTATTTCATCAAAACCAAGAACTTCAACCTTCATTTTAGTCAACAAAGAACGTATTCTATTCAATGCATCAGAAACTCTATTAGTAACTCCACTCTTGTTCTTAATAACAAATGTGAAATTCTACAAGTACTCAACCCACTTCATATATATTTGATTAAATTTTTGTTGACTTCCCAAGTATTGTAAAGCTTTATGATTAGTATACAACACAAACTCCTTAGGAATCAAATAATGTCTCCACTTCTTCAATGCTTGAACAATAGCATAAAACTCTTGATCATACACAAAATTCTTCCATTTAGCATCATTCAACTTTTCACTAAAGAAAGCAATAGGTTTACCTTCTAGACTTAATATAGCTCCTATTACATTACCACTCGCATCACATTCAACTTGAAATACATTGTTGAAATCAAGCAAAGCCAATATAGGTAATTCAACAACCTTTTGTTTCAAAGTCTCAAAACTCATATCAACTCCATTTATCCACTTGAATTCCTTTTTATCTCCCCTCATTGTCTTAGTCATAGTATTACAAACAACACTAAAATTCTTTATAAACTTCTTGTAAAAACTAGCCAAAACATGAAATGATCTTACCTCACCCACATTATCAAGTGTAGGCCATTCCAAAATAGCTTTAACCTTCTTTGGATGCATCTTCATTTCATTAGGTAAAATCAAAAATCCCAAATACACAATCTCCTCTTGCATAAAAGAATTTTTTTTAAGTTAATCAACAACTTTTTCTCTTTCAACCTCTACAATACTTTTCTAATATGCTCAAGATGTTCTTCCTTAGTCTTATTGAATATCATAATATCATCTAAATAAACAATCAAAAACTTACCCAAAAATCTTTTTAGAACTTCATTCATCAACCTCATGAAAGTACTAGGTGCATTAGTCAAACCAAAAGGCATAACCAACCATTCATACAAACCATCTTTTGTCTTGAAAGCAGTCTTCCATTCATCACCTTCTCTAATTCTGATTTGATGATAGCCACTCTTCAAATCAATCTTGCTAAAATATTTTGCTTCACTCAAACAATCCATTATGTCATCCATCCTCGACATAGGAAACCTATATTTCAATATGATCTTGTTAATAGCTTTGGAACCAGTACACATTCTCCATTCTCCATTCTTTTTAGGTGCTAATATAGGAGGTACAACACATGGACTCAAGCTTTCTCTAATCAAACCTTTCTACAAAAACTCATGCAGTTGTCTATTAAGTTCTTCATTCTTTGTAGGTGTCAATCTATATGGTGCTTTGTTTAGCAAACTAGCTCCAGGAATCAGATCCATACAATGACTTATACTTCTTATTAGAGGTAAACCATCTGGAGTATCATTAGCAATAATGTCTTTACACTCATTCAATAATTCTGTAATTTTTATTGGTACTTGGCTATCACTATCTCATTACTAGCTTCTGTTGCTCAATCAGTACTACCAACACTTGGTTCTCTAGGAACTATGGCAAAAAAAACTTGATTCTTTTTCATTTCCTTTTCAAATTGTTTCCCATTAACCATACAAATTTTTATAGAAGTACAATTAACCTCATCTAGACTTTCAATTAAAGGTAGCAATGTTTGTTTCTTCCCATTTACCCAAAGATTATATGGATTCAATCTTCCATCATGTACAACATATCTATCATATTGCCAAGGTCTACTCAAAAAAATATGACAACAATCCATGGGAAAAATAGCACACAAAAATTCATCAAAGTAATGTCCAATTTTGAACTTCACAAGGCATTGCTCACTTACCGATATCTTATGCTCATCTTTGATCCATGAAACATGATAGGGTTTAGAATGCTTCAGCCTCTATAATTGCAACTTTGTAACCAACTCCTTTGATGCCAAATTTTTAGAACTTCCACTGTTAATTATCACTTTGCAACATTTTCCAACCATCTTACATCTTGTCTTGAAAAGACTTCTCCTTAAAACAAGTTCCTCATCACTTCCCTTATTACATAAGGTTCTTCTCACCATCAAATTTTCTTCAGCATTAGGTCCACTTGGTGAACCATCATCATCTCCTTGAATCACAACATTTCTATTATGTTGCCTACTTTCAGAGGATCTACATTTAAAAGATCTATGTCCCTCTTTTCCACATCTGAAATAATTACCATGAAATCCACCTCTAGATTAAGAATTACCTCTTCCTTGGTAAGAATTAGTGTCTCCTTGGTAAGAATTACCACTTTTCCATTTGGTCTTGCCTTTCTCATCATTCTTCCATTCAGATTTTCTTTTATCCTGCATAAAATTGTCAGATTTGCCACCTTCACCATAAGATCTACCTCTGCCTCTCTGGAATCTACCACATCTACCTCTTTGTCTTTGTTCATGCTTCTTTTTCATGATCTCTTTAGCTTTCAAGGCATGTTGATATTCTTCTTCTACACTTTCCAACTTTAGAAAACTTATTTCGTCTTGTATTCCAGATCTCAATCCATTAATGTACCTTGAAATTTTCTCAAGATCATCATCCACATGTCTATATCTGATGTCCAATCTATAGAATTCCTTAATATATTCTTTCACAGTCATGTCCTTTTGTTTCAAATTTTGCATCTTTCTCAACAAGATAACTTGGTAATTAGTAGGGAGGAATTTGTTCTTTACCTTGGTCACCATCTTTGGCCAAGTTTTGATCTTCTTCTTTCCTCTCCTTTGTCTATTAGTTTGGAAGTGCTCCCACCATAGTGATGCATGACCTTTCAAATTAGTGACTACAATCTTCACATTTCTATTATTAGGAGTGTTCTCATACTCAATGAACTTCTCCATATAAGAGATCTAATCCAACACAACATTGTTATCCAACATGCTGCTACTTCATCATCACTTACATCATCAAGATGTGCTCCTCTCCTCTAGGTTGTATCCATAGCATCTAATCTAGCTACAATTTGTCTCAACTAATCTAATATAGCATTATCAACATTATTTCCTCTACCATGAACCATCTTTACAAATTAGGTTCATGCAAGATCGTAACCCTCTACAAGTTATAGTTCAAATCCACAGATCTTCTACCTTACAACCAAATCAAAATGAGGGTTCTACATGATCCAATCTCCACAAGGTTGAACCTCAAGCTCTAATACCAACTGACACAAGAAAAGGGTGAATAAATAGGGCCAAAGGCTCAACTAGCTATCCAAACCACCCTGTAAGAGTTAACAGAATGGAAGAAAACACAAGGAACAACAACCAAAGGAGAAAGAAGAGCGAAATACTTTTATTGATTCATCAAAACATCTTCATACCTGCCAAATAGTAAGGCCTTCTGGGTTATGACAAATTACAAATACATTCACATTCAAAATCCAACTACAAATTCACACTTTCAGTTCTACTCCTTAAAAACTTGCCTAAGTCTAAACACTTTATATGTACTTGACAAAATGAATTACATATCATTTTATAACATTACATAAGAGGAAGGCTCACCCAACAATGGTTTGGACAAATCAAAAGAAAATATATTAACATAAATGTCACAATCGAAATAAATGTCACAAGTTAGCTCCCAGAAATCATGTCCAAATGTTGGCACTTAGCATACATTGTGTAACTCAGCACATGAAGAGTCACTTGACATAAATTGGATAACTCGGCACATGAAGGATCACTCAATATACATTGGGTAACTTGGCACATGAAGGGTAACTCGACACACATTGGATAAGTCAATACATAGTGGACAACTGGACACACAATAGAACTCAACACACACTTGAAATTGGCACTCAACAATAACTAGAAACTAGCACTCAACAATAATTAGAAATTGGCACTCGACAGTCATTGGCACTCGACAGTCATTGGAAACTCGGTAGCAAATAGTAGAATGAACAAAAAGGTGTAGGATTACAAGGAAACCTAGGATGCTCCTGCATCACTCCTAGATGTTGATCTCTCTAGTGGGGTTTTCAGTTGATCTAATAGGCATATAGGTAGTGATTGTATCTAACTATGCCTTGATAGGGCCCTCATTTTGCTTGATTGGTTAAAATCTTTCTCTTGTAAGCTATCCCTTCTCCCTAGAGTTAGGTCTGATCACTCCCCTATTTCCCTTTCGATAGCCCCTCTCATGGAAAAGTAGAATTTTCCTTTTCATTTTGAAAAGATATGGATATCCTGAACTTGTTATCCAAGATCTCCTCTTGGTGGAACATTGAGGTGGAAGGGACTGCTATGTTTAGGGTTGCCAAGAATTTGGGAAATGTAAAATGCAATATCAAAGTCTACAACAAGATGAATTTTGGTCATATCTTCTAGGCTAAGGAGGAGATGTCTAATCAGCTTTGTACTATTCAGGACATAATACAACAACAAGGATACAATGATCATAATAGGAACATAGAGATGAAAATTCTTTTTGATCTTCATAACATCATTAGCAGAGAAGAGAACTTCTACAGACAAAGATCTAGAATTAACTGGCTTAAAGAGGGAGATCAAAATACCAGGTTTTTCCACCTCTGCACACTTAAGCATAGAGAAAATAATAGGGTTATAGGTATCAAGAAGGGCCAGTCTCCTTTGATTGATGACAATGATATTTCTACTAAGGCTATTAATTTTTTCTCTTCTCTTCTTTCTTGGGATCCTATGTTATCTATGGAGGACTAAAAGGAAATTTTTTCATCTCTACCCCATTTGATACAACCTCACCATAATGCAATGTTGTGGGTGATACCAAATTGTTAGGAAATAAAACAAGCTTTGTTTTCTCTCCTAGCTAATAAAGCCCCATGGATGGATGGTTTTCTAACTTTCTTCTTCCAAGTTTATTGGGAGGTGGTTAAGGTGGATGTTGTCAAGCTGGTGCAGGAATTCTTTGGGGCTAGGAATCTCCTGAAAGAGCCCAACTCTACCTTTCTAGTTCTCATCCTAGAAATCCTTGGGGCAGATACTATGGACCAATTTTGGCCCATTAGTCTCTATAATTCATTCTACAAGATCATTAAAAAAGTTATGATGACCAAAATCCTCAAAGTTCTTCCTTTGATCCTTTCTCAACAGATTGGCTTTGTCCCTGGCAGATAGATCCTAGATTCTATTATGATGGTTCATGGACTCATTCATTCACTGGAGGCTTGGAAGATGGAAGGCCTTCCCCTCAAGTTGGATCTCTCAAAATCCTACAACCGGGTGGACTATACATTCCTTGGAATAGTTCTCTAGGCTTTTGGTTTTAACCATCAGGCATGTAAATAACGTCTAAAGCTAAGGCTTTTGGTTGCCTAGACGTACCCCTAAAATTAACATTTTCTTCTGGCTGATGCTTCAAGATAAAATTCTTACTCTAGACAACTTCACAAAAAAGATGTTAGTACATCCATAACAAATGTATTCTTTGCAAGCATCACTTGGATATGGTTAATCACATCATCATCCATTGCCCTTATTCCATGGAGGTCTAGGGAATATGTCACCAAGAACTATAGGGTTAGTTGGGACAAGCCTAAAAATGTTTTGGACTTCTTTTGCCAATGGGATAGCATGTACAAAGCCACAAATTTGCATAGTATAAGCATATGGACTTTGCCCCACTTCTACTAGGGAGTATGGAAGGAGAAAAACAATTGAATCTTTAGAGATAGGGTGGTTCATGCTAATGTGCTTGTAGATAAAATAAACACCAATATGAGAGAAAATTTCCCTATTAGGAAGGGTAGAGATCTTGATGAAGGGGATAATAGTAAGGAAAGGGAGAAGGACAAGAGAATGAAAAGACATGGGATGAAGTGGAGACTCCCCCTTGGAGGTTAACACAAAGCCAACATTAATAGAGCAGCTGAAGGTAACCCTAGTCCTTTGGGATGTGGGGGCATCATCATAAATAGTCATGGTGTAGGTAATGTTTCTCTCTCCTACCCCTTGGGAATCTAGACAAATCACTATCCATAAGCCAATGCTACTCTCCACACTGCTAAATTGGCACTGGAAGTGGGACTCAAAAACTTATAGTTGGAGGGGGACTCAAACAATATCATCAACTGCATAAAAGGTGTTCTCCAACCTACTTGGACCATTGCAAACATAGTGGAAGAAATCTATACTACCCTTTGAAAATTTGAGAGTGCACATGTCAGTCATGAGTATAGGGAATCCAACTTGGTGGCTGATTGGTTTCCCAATGAGGCAGTCAAGAAAGAAACTGTGACAATATGGACCATCAAAAGGAATATTATGTTAGTTGCAAAAGGCCTAATTAATCAGGAGAGGATCTAGGGATGTACAGGTGAAATTCCTAGTTAATTATGGAAACTAATGTGAATATGTGCAATATCTAATGCTTTTATGGAAAATACAGGAAGAACTAGAGGATGATGTATTTGGTTTCTAATCACCATGCTTTATGGGCTACTTATTTTCTTTTCCAATTCTCTAGAACTAAAAGAAGAGGTGGTTTTGGATAGAGCAAATAGAGGACAAAGAAAGGTGAAGAAAGGACTATGTTTACACAAAAGGCTATCATTCAGTTTACCAAGATGGTGGGAGAATAGAGCAAAAGGGAACTAGTTGGAGAGGTAGAGAAATGGAAATAGAGAAGCAAGGTTTGGGAGAAACTTGAAAAGTGAGGCATCGCTAACTACATTGCCAAGCTTCATGGGAATGAATGAGTGATTACCAACATCATGGTAAATTCTTGGAAGGATGGGGGTGAAGATTGATGGGGTTTCACATCATGTCAATGTGAAGGTTATTGCCCATGTTACTAAAATCCTTTAGGAGGGTTTGAAGTTCTATAGAGATAATAATTTCTATGAATGCGGTGAAGTATTTTTCCAAGAACAAGGAAGAGAAGGAGGAGATGGTGAAAAGTGAGACCTTCTATGAGCTAGACTCAATTAACAAGCTTTGAAGGTATGTGCTAAGGGCCATCATTGAGTTTATTTCTCTAGACATGACATTTGATAGGGCTAGAGCCCATGATTTTTTTTTTCTTAATCATTTCTATTATGGTGCTAAGGTTTCTTTTCCTTTTTACCTATATTCTTCCATGAACAAGAATGTTTTGGGGTAGATGAAAAAACCTAGTGCTAACCATGCCCTACATGAGGATTTACTTCTTTTTCTCTATGAATATTTTATAGCTCAATCTAGGAGTAAGTCCCTGCATCATACTATTATTGCTTTTGAGGAGACAAGGAGCTCCAATTTCTCCTCAAACATAAAGGAAATCCATAGCTTAAGCTCAGAGGAGGAGGAGGAATATCATTCATTAGGGAAGAAGAATGAGGGGAGAGACAAGGATAATTCCACTCCAAGTAAAGCTCCTTGCATGAAAATCCCTAGGGGTCATGTGCCCAAAATAGTTGGTTAGGTAGAAGAATAGTAAAATGAGGAAGGATAAGACATGGACATAGATGAGGAGAATAAGGGGGTGGATGTTGAGACTAGAGAGGAGTTGGATGATAACCCCAAAAAGAAGAAGAGGAAGACATGCCTCTAGAGGGCAAAAATGATATGGGGCCAGAGATCTCTATGCTCCGTCCCCTTCCCATTCCCCCATTGGAGAAAGATAAGGAGAAAACGGAGGACAAAAGTAGTGAGGTTGTAATAAAATATAGGTGTATGGCTTGGAAAAACTTCAACATTGAATCCTCTAAAATGGGGATTTTCAAAGAAATTATGAACCCGCAAATCCTTGAAGAGAAAGAGGGCAAGATCCAATTGGAGGAACTAATAGAACCGGCGTTGGTGGCCATCACTGACAATGCAAGGGAGGTGGGTATGAATTTGATCAACAATGCAAAAAACAACATGATTGATAACTTTTCTCTATAAAATGAATTTTTCATGAGTTGAAGGAGGTAAAAGAAAGAATAGGACAAATGGAAAGCCAAGGGAAGAAGAACGAGCAAGGGAACTTGATAGACTAGGGGGATCAAATAAAGATGGTTGAAAAAAGGATGCAAGATATGGAGAATTTCAACCACAACATGGCTAACCAAATGCTTACTATTCTAAATTCTCTCAATGAAAACATTGTCAGTCTTAGTGGCAAGCTGAAAGCTAGGGGGTTTGTCATGGAGAAGGATGGGAAGGACAATGATGAAGATAGGATGGAAGAGGACACCATAATGAACATAGCCCAAATCCACTTGGATTGGAGCTATGAGAAGAACCAAGAGGTCTTGGTGGAGATTCAAGAAGCCTATGAAGCAACAGACACCATCCATGACCTTGAAAGGAAGGCAAGGGAGTAAGTGAACAATTTTCAAGTTTTGTCTTTGGTTTCTGTTGTCTCTGTAGGTTTTTGGCTTTTTGCCTATCCTTTGTTCTAGCCTTTTTGTTGGCCATCCTTCTGTTGTTGGGCTTTTTTTGTTAACATTCAACCCTCTGTTATGTAAGAACTTTTGGGTTTCAGGATCCCTATAAAACCTATTTTTCTTAATCAAAAACATTTTCCAAATCCAAAATTTGTGTCACATTCTATGATTTTCCTAGTATACAAAAAAATAATAATTTTCTAATTTTTTTAATTAGTTAAGGTTGTCAAACACAAGAGTTTTTTTATTTTGAAGAAGTTATAGGAGAAATTTTATATTTAATTATTTATTTAGAATTTAAAAAAAAAATGCAGCACATCCGAGCACGAGTCTACTTTATATATATATATATATATATATATAATTATATTAAAAAATAATATCATTTAATTTTTATTAAGGTGTTTATACATACACCTTTCTATTTTCACCTTGAAATTTTTTAGTATTGCATTAATATCCAAATTTTTGACCAATCAAGTAATTTTTCCTCTAGATAAGGGCAAGTATTTTATAAACTACATTCAATTTCTTGTAGATTTTTTTCTTACAAGTTTTTGATATAAATCCCATAACTACTTTAAAATTACATGTCGAGCTAACAAAATCCTGATCTGTTGGTTTTTCACTACCACTTAAGGTCATAGTTTGGTTGACCATGATCCTGGACATACACATCAATCAAATAACATTACATGTGATGACTGAGAACAATCACACAAGAGGGATCAATCTCCACACAATTCTTAGAAATGCATCTTCCTAGCATTGTTAGAGAACATATTCATGTACATTAAGACAATATACCATCAATGATCTCATGCATATACATAACTACATTTTACCTAATTATTTTCCATGCAATGTAACATTATGATATGCAGTTAAATCACTAAATTTTTTCATAAAATTCATAAAAAAAGTAGTTTGGGGATGCAAGTCACTAACTTAAATGATCAAATGCAGTGATTACTTATTTTTTAATGATTCATAATATACACTCATTTATTTCAATAAAATGTAGCCATTCCATATCTATAATGAAATAACAATGAATTACAAATATATCTCATCTATTTACTTTCAATAGGAGAATACAAGGAAAAAAATGCACCTTACTCCACAAGGATAAACAAAATAGGTGCTCAAACCCAACACATGGACACCAATCAGTGGCTCCATCTAAGAGGATAACACAAGAAACCATCCATGCTAAGACACATCAATTCCATCTACAAAACAAGGAAGGATTCACTTCCTTCTCCTCAAACCACTCTAGATGCATCTACTAGACAAGAAATTACATCCTAAGGAGATACCCAAGAAAAAAAAGTCATGAGCTCTCAAAGAGGCCCTCACACTCACCCAATCACAATATCAACGATGTGGCAAATATACATATAGATATCCCAATGTTTAAATATGGGCTTTGATACCAGATGTAATGCCCCACTTGGAGATCCTTCGAACACAAAGATTTTATGTACTAGATAATTTTTTTCTTAAGATAAATTACTTAACATAAAGTTTCCAAGTCCAGGAATGAAACATCAATACTAGATAATAAAAATGGAATATGGTTAAGCTCACATGTTCACTTACAAAAGTGGAAGTCTTACAAAAACATCTAAAGATATCCATGCACTAAACCATCACTTACAACTAAAAATCAAATGAATTAGGAGAATACACAAGGAGAGATGTTCTTTTGAATCCCTTAAGAACAAGTTCCTAGCATGGTTAAACATAAAAGTCCATTTCAAACTAACCATGTCATAATCAATAATTATAAGCAGAGACTCTCAAATGGTCATGCACAAGATGAGGGCTCAAGGTGAAAACCACTCATCTACTAGACACCATACTAAAAGGAAAATGTTTAATCCTAAAATTAGCTATGTCTGGAATCCTGAAGCACTAAAATCTGACTAAGGTTGAATTCCTTAAGCCCTAAAATTTTCTAGAATCTTTATCTTAACTTGTAGAGGTCTAGAACCTATCTCAAATGAATCTCCACATATATAGAATATATCTTAACTATAAGGAATGAAATATATACCAATTTAAGTATATGGAATTAAATATACACCAAATTATGCTTTAATGATATGTTTCATTCACCTCACCTGATCTATTTTAATATGGGGAGGCACATGACCCAAAAGGGTAATCAAAACTCTATTTCATGTATCCTCAAAGTGTGTGCAAATAATCATTGTTTTCCATGCAAGGAAACAACCAAGATGCTCGCACAAGTTAGGATTTTCCTTTATGAGAGTTTCCCAAAAAGCCCTATGAGTTTCCCCATCTATCATGGGAGGAAGTACACACTCCTAAGAGGTAATGCATGCTCACATGAGTGAATGTATTCTTGTGTGAGAGAATACATTCTCATGCAAGATATTGCACTTCCCATGTGAGAAACACTAACAATGCATCAACAAGGCAAGAAGAAAATTCATAAAAATATGAAACCTCTACATCAAGGAGTACCAGATCCACATAATTTTAGGGATGATTCTTCAAGAGAACAAAAGTAGATCTAATAACTTGAATAAAACTAAAATACACATTGCAATAACTTACATCCATCTAATCTATGAAATGAGCATAAGAAACATCGTAGTGAAATGAATCTATCAAAGAGATATAACCAAATAAAATCAACTTTTCTCCTTTCCTCCCTACCATAATATCATCATGAGGACTCAAGGGCCCTAACCATACCCTTAAGTGTGAATCTCAAACTGCTAACAAGATAGTTGGATTTGTCTCATGTGATCGTTCTTACCAATAAACATCATAAGGATAAGTACAACCAATATGCTAATCTACCAATAGCATCACTAACTAAAGCAATGGTGAGGACGTGTAGGATCATGGTCAACCAAACTATGGCCTCAAGTGAAAATGAAAAATCAACAAATCATGGTTATGTTAACTTGACATGCAAATTTCAACTTGTTCTAAATTTTCTATCAAAAAGTTGAGATAAAATAATCTCTACAAAATATAATTTAGTTTCTAATCTACTAGACTTTATCTGAAAACAATAAAAATTGATTGGTCCAAAACTATAATTTTTAATGCAATAGTACAAAGAGTTTAGGAAAAAAATACGAAGTAGACGTATGTTTGACCACCTTACTCAAAATCAAATGATAATAATTTTAAATAAGATTCTAGATATAAGAATTAGATTCATTCAAAGATGTGACACATATTTTCTAGTATTTTTATTCTAAATAAATAAATAATTATTATTTTTTATGATAGTATTTTTGGAATAAAAAAATTCTTGTGTCTGACAACCTTAAGTAATTCAAAACTCTACAAAATTTAAATTTTCTTTTCTATTTTCCTTATAGTAGAAGAAGCATCAAAAGTGGTGCATCTTTTCAATTTTAAAAATGTTGTACCATTTCAAAGTTATAATTTTATCTTTTCTTTTATCTCTTTTTTTTCTTTTATTTTTTTATTTTTTTATTTTTTTAAATCAATGTATCAATCAACACTTTATACATAATTCCATTATAAAAATAACTAATAATTGCTTACTAAACATGTAATTTGATAGACATTACATTTATGGAAAGCTAAGAACATTCTTAAGAAACCATTTTCATTTCATCAAATTTGGGTGAAAATAAAGTTGTTAGCTACCAAAAATATGTTTTTGAGACATTTTTTATGTTGATCATGTAGGGGGTAAAAGTACAAAGCTGTGTCACCTTTTAGGTTGACTTATCGGAATGACTAAATTTGAATATTTCTATCTAAAAGTCATTTTTGTTAAAACATATGATCTAGATAAATTCATTCTAGCTAAGTTATATATGGTTTCACACTTTTCTAATTACCAATGTCTATTAAATGCATGTTTTATACTAGTTTGTATCCAATTACTAAAGAAATGAAATTATTTTAGAAAAGTGGCATTTCAGTAACTCTTATTATTTTTCATCATATTTTTTTAATAACATATAAACACCATTTTATAGAGCTCAGAGTTGAGAATATTCTCATATAGAGTTTATAGTGTTTTAATTAGATATATTATATTATTATTAAAAAATTCTACAGGCACGTAATTTAACACTCAAAAAGATGTTAGTTTTGAGAAAGGAAAAATATTAAATCATATTAAAAAATTAAAAAATTATATGACATCCTAGAGGAGAGAGTTATCTTCTAGAATGTATAATTATTCTCTTGATGATATTAGATTTATTTTGAAAAATGTGATGGGAGTGAAAACTATTGATTTCAGGTGAGTTGAAATTTGAATCATTATAAAAGAGAAAATATAGGTCTAAAGCTGATTTGTGTCTTTGATTGTTCTATCTATTTATGTTATCTATACCATAGTATGAGATCAAAAGGAAATAAGTTAATTTCCATGACATAGTTTTGTGGTGGGAACTAGACCCCTAATTTTCAGCATCTTTTAGCAGCTAAAAAATTGTCTATAAACAATTCATACTCAAAATAATTATTAAAAATTACAATCATAATATTCATCGATTTCTACACATTTCATTAGCTTACTTCATTTTAAAATTCAAAATAATAATGCCAATTTTATGTCACTAAAGATGGACAGTTATACTTTTGTTAGCCTTTTCCTTTACAAAAGGGTGACACAGGTTTGTGCTTTTACCTAGGGTTGCTATCCAAAGATATAATAGGCCTTATAAAGGTATCGATTTTTGGGTTTGGTTTTAGGAGGCATGGGGGAAAATTTGGAACAAATTTTGAAATGCTTTGTGGCATTTCAGAACTACAAACTTTTTAGGTTGCCACTTTTTCACACACAATGATCTTGCACATACCCTAGTAAGAAGTCTCAACTAACCAATATGATACAACAGCATGAAATATGAATTCATCTAGCAATATACTAGACATCATCTAAACATGATATCAAATACATCCAAAGTAAAAACATAAATCATAAAAGAACATACTTTGAATACACTGAAGTACAATATCCTCAAACTAGAAGTAGACAATATTTGTACACTAGTCCCCAATAGCAGTATAGGTAGCTATGCATTGCAACCATTTCCTACTGATATTTCCACTTCCACCATGATCATGGAGATAATGACCCAACCATAATCACATAAGACAAAAAAAATGCAAATGACACCATTCTCCTATGCAAAATTACTTTGAAAGAGACCTAAATTTTTTGACAAATAATAAAGACATATGGATGTGTTATGACTAAATGTTAAATGTCGATAATTGTAAGGTTTTCTTTATCAACTCCTTCCCTACAATGGAATGTAATCTATGTAGAACATTGGGATATAGAAAGGGGAACTTCCCTTCCAAATATCTTGTCATTGAATTAGAAAAAGAGGTCAGGAAAACAAAGAATTACAACCTCATTTCTCCAAAATTCTATAAATGAAAATTTCGAAAGGTAAACCATGATATAAGTGTTGAAAATAGATTGATACAAGTATGAGAATGTGTTTCAATCATTGTTTTGTCACTGACAAAAAACCTACTACTTGTTGGTAAGAAAAATACTTAGATGATTTGAGTACTATCATTTGTTTGATTAATGAGGAGTTTTGATCAAATGAGATAGCAATAGCACCTAGAGGAAAGGTTGAGTTATGGTATGGAAAAATGACTATATTGTTGGCAATATGTCCAATCAATAAATAAAGTAACTCATGGTTGTCATTTATGGAAACATATTTGTTTTGCAGATTAATCTCATTTAGTTGAAGAAGAAAATTGTCTATGTATTAGATAGTGTTACAACAAGACAATTTTGATGATAACAAAATATTCCCTTGGAATATTCTCTTGCATAGTTGACCAAAGATGCATGAAATCATAAGGATGATGTATTCTAGTGCACATGTCCGTATAGTCAACCAAACTCAAGTTATGATGAACGTAGTGATGTAGTGTTGACATAGTACAGAATAGAGCATATCAGTAGAATATATTTAACAATTTGATTTATTGTTTTAAGTTATTGAGTCAATTCTAATGATGTTATATGAGCTAACTAAAGAAGAATTCACTAAAATGTTAAATATAAATAAAGCATTTTATTTGTGAAGTTAAAGTGTGTGTTATGAGTTGTAAAAAAGGTGAAAGTGAATGATTTAGTAATTAGTTGATGCAAAGCCAATATGATCTTGTGAATGTGACACTTTGATATGTGATGTGAAGATCTGATGTAGATAGATATATACGTAGTCACTATTGTGTGAAGAATCATCAATAAGAAGGTTTGTGCAATACAAAAAACAAGTCAGTATTGTATGTATACTTATTTCTTGAAGAACTTATTATATAGTTGCATGTTAGGGCAATGGGCTCTTCTTGCAAAATTTTTTATATGATCCACCAACCCCTAATAAGGTTGAGGCTTCTAACAAGGCCTAAGTCTCCTAACAAGGACTTGAGACACTATACATGCTTCATAGACTCCTAATAGGGTCAATATCCTTAACCGCATTATTATATATAGTGAATCATCTAGTGGGTTCCATCCCCATCAAGCTTTTCACTTGGCCAGGGTTTCCCTAGTTAAAAAAATATGGTGTTATGATCTCTCTTTGTGTATGGCTATTTACATTGCTCAACACTATTGGTCTATTTTCTTATGCACATCATAAAGTGATTAATAATATTTAGTTGTGGTTAAAAGGATTGATAATCCTAATTCACCCCCCCTCTTAGTATTATCTATTTCTAACAATTGGTATTAGAGCCTAATTATTAAAAAAAGGCTTAACAACTTGAATAAGATCCCTATGGATATGGAACAATTAAAGAAAAATCTTGAAGAAGCACTTCAATAGATTGATCTTCTTACTGATGAAAGAGACGGCCTTAAAGATAAATACAAGGATGCTAAAGTCTACATTGGTGAATTAAAGGACAAGATAAATAACCTAAATTAGAAAGAATCTAATAATCAAACCAATGATGATGATATTGAAGATCTAAAGAACGAAAATGAGATCTTAAAACATGAGTTAAAGATAGTTGAACTTAAGCTGAGTCTCATGAAAAATGGAGGAAAGGTTGACTCTGAGATAAAAGTTGAAAATGCAGATCTAAGATCCTAGTTGAGCAATGTATCATCACTACTAGAATCTATCAAATTAGAACATGTAGAATTAGAGAAATATAACACCATTGTGGAAGGTGGGTTATTACAAACCAAGCAGCAACTTGAGAAATTATATACCAACAATGATAAAATTTAAGAACAAATATGTATGCAAAGACCCAGTTATGATAAGACTGGACATGGATTCTTTCTTGGTCAATCCACCAAGAAAATTGTTGAAACAAAAGAACCTATTACTCCTAAAGTCAATAAAGACCTAAGAAAGAAAAATAATACATCGAAAGACAAAGTGAATATTTCCCACTCTGAGAAAGTCAAAGAATCTGATCAAGATATGAATACCAAAAGAAAGGAATCTTTTGCTTGGTGTGATGAACCTAAAGACACTAAAGTTAATAGTAAAGGTAAGTCTTTTAAATCTATTTCTAAATTCTATTGTCATAATTGTCATGGATATGGTCATTCTACAATAGATTATAAAAAACCTATATTTAATAATGATAATGCAAATAGTAGGATGCATATGAATGCTAACCATGTAAGAACTAGAAGAGGATCTCACAGTAGTGAAAGTGGAGAAAGAAGATTTTTCTATAGATGCAACAATCATGGACACATCGCAAGGAATTGCAGAACACCTAATGACAAACTGAATGAATAGAAAAGAGATGTACCTGTATGTTAGTTTTGCAACAACTTGGACACACAACAAGG
Source organism: Cupressus sempervirens (assembly GCA_028749045.1). Taxonomy (NCBI): domain Eukaryota; kingdom Viridiplantae; phylum Streptophyta; class Pinopsida; order Cupressales; family Cupressaceae; genus Cupressus; species Cupressus sempervirens. The sequence continues at coordinate 851,392,291 of CM053792.1, forward strand.
TTTTGCAAAATGGGTAGAAGAGATCTAAATAGGAATCACAATTATAAAAGAAACAATAGAAGAAATGAAGTAAAAAAATAGTCAAATGAATTGAAGGATTCATTTGTGAAGGAAAAGGAACTAGAAAGCTCTCATATAGCTATAGACGATGTACTTGACAAGACAATGAGGTCACTCATTGTTAGTGATTTTCTTACTAGAATTAAGCATTCTTAGTGGAATAGAGTATCAATTATTGATAACTGATGCTAGAGAAGGTATTAAGGGTTAGACAATTGAAAGAAGGTAGTAGACATTGGGAGAAGTTTATAGTAAAGTGTGCATTAACTGATATGATCATGATGAGGATATATGTAAAGATCAAACTCTCTATTGCACAAAGACAGTACACTGAACTAGTGGAAGATAAAAAATTATTGAAAAATACATATTATGGAAGATTTATAGGACTCAGATTGACTTGCACACATAATTTTGTTGTACAAAGTTTATGAGAAATATTGAAGCAATATTTGGAGAATTAAAAAACCCTAAAGAATGTGAAGTCATCGAAAACCCTAGTATGCTTAATCAAGGTATTTTTCTAAATTTTTGAGAAAAAATTCTTCAAGAATGGCAAGGCAAGAAGTTTGTAATGTAAGAAACAGGCCTAGGTATTATTTTAACAGACACCCATTTGTTTCTTTTCTCGATGACCCCATTGGAGCATTTTTGCAAGTTCTAGAAAATGTTCTTCATGTGGAAGATATCAAAGGATATATCCATTGCAAGATTGAAAGTATAGGTGACTCTAAAATCCACAAGGAATTAGAAAAGGTGTGCAATAATGATTTATTGTTGAAATCCAAACACATATATCTAGAACATCTTAACCTTGTTAAGCATATGTTCTACACGGATTTTAATAATAACAATTGGACAAGAATTATTCTTAACAGAGTACATGATGATCTTCTATGACTAGGAGATTCTATCATTAGCATTGATAATGACCTAATTCACAAGGTCATGGGATTGAGAAATCAGGACAACAATCTAGTAAATATCAAAAATGTGTGCAAAATTCTTTAGGCAAATCTCAACACATATTTTGGTGAAAGGAACATGAAGGTCAACTCAATCCGAGATGATGGAGTGAGACTTATTTGAAATTTTTTGGGTTACAAGTATAACCATGGATCAAGAATTGATTCAATCCCTGTAGGATTCCTACATGTAGCTTACCTAGCTATAAGAGGTGAAGAAGTGAACATGTGTGATATTATTAGAAAAAAACTATTGGATAATATCTTGAGAATCAAGAAGTCAAAGAAGTGAAATATTTAGATTTCAATCTCTTCTAACACATATATTCTTCTATGGTATCAAGAAGTTTTTTGGTATTACAATTTGAAATGAAAATGAGTGCGCAATGCTACAAATCACTCAAGCTTATAGATCAAGATCTGAAGCAACTAGAGATAGTGATTTGGATAGATTAATAAAAGAATTTGAGATGGAAATGAAGAAGTGGTATAGAATACCTCCAACACTTATAGAGAAGTACAAAGATGAAATATCTTTATGGTTGAAACAAACTTTACACGTATGGGGGTAATAGTTGATCAAGTGAAATTTATTGAACCTATGGGATATGAAATGAGTGAGGACTTGATTGAAGGGTATGCATAGATAATCCTTCACTTTGAAGTTGATTCTAACTATCCAAGATGGGGAACATATTTAGAGAGAATGAAAGAGGTAAAAACCAGTCAAATTATGGACTCCAAGAAAAAGGTGGAGAAAGTTAATGATTCCATCTTGAAGGAATTTGGAATGTCAAGGAAAGAGTTTGATGAGGCTAAGGGGATCGCTATGGAAATGAAAGCTAGTGGCCAAGCTAAGCTCTTAACCCCTACACCCATTGTTATGGCAAGACCTACTAAGGAGGTCATAGTTGTCCAAAAAGTGCATAGACTCCTTCTATGTCCTTTGTAGCAATTGTCAGAACCAACCACCAAGAAAACTAGTGAAGATAGAGGAAACATTTGTAACAAGAAAGTCTACAAGGACTTCAACCCCTCCTAAAGGGAGAGTAAAGAAAACAATCAGTCCCCCAAGAAAAAGGAGAAGAACTCTTCAGATAAGCTCATTTGAGTCTAATAAAGAAACTAGGGACAAACTAGTTGAAGTAGCTGATTAGGAGGCCAAGACATCAATAGGACGTAAAGCATGAAAGCCTAAGGTAGAAAACCTTAACATGAAAATTATTAATGATAACAATTTTGTACAGTTGAATAGTTATTATGGTTTATATAATAACATGGATAGGAGATAGCTAGAAAATGTTGTAGTTAGAAATATGATTTTGAAGGATAAGAGTTTTTGAGACCATCAAATGGAAAATACCTAAAGATTTGTACAATAGAATGCTGAATAGGAAAAACAAAGCTATAAAAGAGGATGAGCAGATAAGAATAAACATGATTAGAAAATTATGTACCATAAATGGTGAAGAAGACATAAAAGAAATTTTGAAAGGTATAGCACCATTACTAAGGCATAGGAAAAAATGCATTCTTATTATGGGAGGGAATTATGAGGAAATCAATAAAGAAACTTAGGAGGCTATAGTTTCTTTCATGAGCACTATGCCTAAGGACAATGTGCAGACTAAGAAGGCAAGTTAGATGCCTTGAGACAGTGCGTAGATGCCTAAAGTAAGTGTGCAGATGCCTAGAGATAGTGCATAGACATAAGAGGCAAGTAAGAAGCCTGAAGTAAGTGTGCAGTCAGTAGAAGCTAGTCAAGCACCCAAGGAGAGTGTGGAGATAAAGAAGGATAGTCCTATAGCTTATAGCCCTCCTCATGGTACTGAACCAGTAGCTACACCAAGCTCTCCTCCATAGATCACCATTGGTGGTGACTCTATGCAAGTAGACAACACCAAAGTGACTATTGATAAATTAGAAGATCCATTCAAGGATTTTGGTGCCAACATTGTTGGCAATATTGTAGATTACAATAGCTTTGATAATGAAGAGGATCAAAATACTACTGAAGAAGCTACATAGAAGATGGAAACTAGTACTATAGTAGGTGCCATAAGTGTGCCTTTTATAGGAAGAATAATAGTAGGAACTTCCACTCCTCCTACCAAAATAGTAGCAGGAGCAGATCCAGCTCAATCTAATGAAGAAGATGAGGTGAAGAACCTTATATCTTCTCTGAGAAAACTTCTTGAAAAGAAGAAATCAGTCAAGTCACTTGAGAGGATTTCGACCATAGTTTTGGAGAATACGGAGAAGGTTATAAGCCTTGTTGACACCCCTAGCTGATATTCAATAGTGTACAACAATTTTGTGCAAGGCTTTTGATGATGATTTTTCTACACTAATGAATGTGGCTACCATTCAAGCACAGATTGAGCATGATGGTAAACTTCTAAACACCATGTGCACTAATATAAGGAATGATATAGAAACTCTAAATATTTGTATTAAAGAACTAAGGTAGTGCATAGAGGAAGGAAAATAGGTATATGCTAAGTGTAACCTAGCATATATTTGTCTAAAAAAAATGATGAGCAGATCAAAGAAAAAGTGACTAAGCTTTAGACATTCATTGAAATCTTTTTGAAGTAGAATTAGAAAGTAGACTCCACTGAACCTACTATAAAGTTACTTCATGATAATATAAGGGAAATGAAAGAGGAGAAGGAGAAAGTTCTACAAAGGTTCACCCTCTTAAGAGCACATTTATTCCCTCAGAAACATTACTAAAAGACCAATTGCAAGAATGTGTGTCTGCAAAATCTTCATATGACAAGTTTGTGGCTACAGACCTCAATGCAACAAAATTGGTAGCATAAGCTCTATGTACACTTATCAGTGTATCTAATGCACTAAAGAACAAATGGAAGAAACAATTTGATTAGTTAAAGACAAATTTCAGTGATTGTCTTTCCAAATTTTGACATGCAACTACCAAATTTTGATAATCTTTGATACTTTTGTCATTGATGTCAAAGGGGGAGAATATGTGGAAAATTGTATTGTAAATAATTGTAATATGTATATAAGGGGGAGCAATAAGTTGCAATAGGAAGTGATAGGAAATGTAATCTATCATAACATAAATACACGTGTCTTTTATGTTTTGTGTTATGGCTATTTGTTTTGATTGGCATGATAGTATGTTTGGGACTTAGTCAATTTTCCAAAATGTTGCCATCAATGCCAGAGGGGGAGATTGTTGGAAATATGTCCAATCAATTAGGTAAAGTAAGTAATGGTTATCATTTATGGAACTATTTTTTTTTTGCAAATTAACCTCATTCAGTTGTAGAAGAAAATTGTCTAAGTATCAAATAGTGTTACAATAGAAGGACAGTTTTGATGATAACAAAATATTCCCTCAAAATATTCTCTTGCATAGTTGACCAGAGATGCATGACATCATAAGGATGATGTATGCCTATGTGCATGTTTGTATTGTCTACCAAACTTGAGTTATGATGAATATAATGATGTAGTCCTGACACAGTGCAAAATAGATCATATCAGAAAAATATGTTTAACGATTTGATTTATTGTTTTAAGTTATTGAGATGACTCTACTGATGTTATATGAGCCAACTAAAGAAGAATTCACTAAGATGTTGCATATAAATAAAGTATTTTATTTGTGAAGTTAAAGTGTGTGTTGTGAGTTGTAAAAAAGGTGAAAGTGAATGATTTAGTAATCAGTTGATGCAAAGTTGATATGATATTGTGAAATTAGATAAAAAGTGAATGCGACACTTTGATATGTGATGCAAAGATTTGATGTAGATTGATATATGCATAGTCACTATTGTGTGAAGAACCATCAATCAGAAGGTTTGTGCAATACAAAAAACAAGTTAGTATTATATGTATACTTATTTCTTGAAGAACTTATTGTATAGTTCCATGTTAGGGTAGTGAGCTCTTCTTGCACACATTTGTATATGATCCACAACTCCTAATAGGGTTGAAGAAACTCCTAACAAGGTTGAGACTTCTAACAAGGCCTAAGTCTTTTAATAGGTACTTGAGACACTATACATGCTTCATAGACTCTTAATAGGGTCAATATCCTTAATCGAATTCTTATATATAGTGAATCATCTAATGGGTTCCATCCCCACCAGGGTTTTCCCTTGGCCAAGGTTTCCCCAGTTAACAAAATATGGTGTTATGATCTCTCTTTGTGTATGGTTGTTTACATTTCTCAACACTACTGGTTTATTTTCTTATGCACATCATAAAGTGATTAATAATATTCAGTTGTGGTTAAAAGGGTTGAGAATATTGATTCACCCCCCCTCTTAGTATTATATATTTCTAACATATAAAGATCACTTAAGATAGTGATAACATAGTGGATTGACTATCTAGATAAGGTTGCAAAGGATGGATACACTAATTAAGTTAAGAAGGGCAAGTAAAATGAATTGAGCCTACTAAGCTTAACAATCTATATAGTATTTACAAAGCAATGTTAGTGCAAGATGAATAGAAAATTGGTTGGAGATGAGAAAAGTCAAATTTTAGTGTATACCAAGTGATACAGTGTAAGTTGAGTCAAGTTTAGTTGATGCTGAGCACTAGTTAACATTAGTTCATTTTGAGTGATTTGATAGTGGATTTTATGAAATGGAGTATGTACTAAGTATCATGAGAAAAATAAAGCTAAGTGACAACATTATGAGAATGATCATGAATTCGAGCAATCTAAGCTGATAAGTTTGTTTTCTTAAATTTTGTGAAGCATGTGGAAGATAAGCTTGATGAGTTGGTGGCACAAAATTTAAAATAAACTATTTTGTGGTGAGTGCAAAGAGGATTGAAGGAGAAGTTTTGAGAAGGGAATAAAATGAAAATATGGGTAGATTCATTGAATCCTCCCTAATCCTACCTAACCCTAAAATTGATGATAGAGGTTGAATGAAAAAAGATCTATATTTTCTATTAATAGAGATGGCTGGTTAGAAGCAAAATTTTTCATGTGTGAGAACCTAAGGAAGACAAGGAGTCCAAGGTATTGCTTCGTTTAGTGACCAAATAGAAGAGAATTTTTTTAGCAAGAAAAGAAAGAAGGCTTAAGGGTATGGATTCTTGAAGGGTGAAAAAGCCATCAGAGCTGAAGTGTATGAAATCCAAGAAAAATGAAGGATTGAAATAGAGATCTATTATATGAAAAGTGAAGTTGTAAGTTGTAATCATATCAATCCTTATTGTTACGTTATAATCCTTGTAACCATCTAGGGTAAATCCTTTGGATTAAGGTTGACCAAATACTCATCCATAAATCCTTTAATTGGGTGAAAATCCAAGTGAATGATCTAAAGTCCTCTAACAAGGCTCACTCCTAATAGGGTGATTGGAATCCTCTAACCAAGTCACATTTAATAGTGTGTATTATAACCTTTAATAGGGTTGGCCTTTCATAGGACATCACTTCAGAAGAGTGAAAAAGACTATCATGTTACTATTAGTTTTTCCTAGATTGGTTTTCCACATAAAGTCATTTTGTCAAATGTTTTATTGAATATATTATGTTTCATTCTTACATTTATGCAATGTTGACTTGACAGTATCATAGAAGTTGAAGTGATTGTATAATGTAATGGATGCATGCATGATGAATATGTCTTTTGGATATGGATTCACTAAGCTATGAAAAGTTTTATTTGTACATCTAGACCTTGGATAACTGATTCACCCCCCCCTCTCAATTATTTTAAACAATTCCAACAATTGGTATCGGCGCCATCTGTTTAAGAGGATTAGTTTGAAGGCACTAGAAGCAAAAAGATCAAGATGTCAGAAAGAGAGGTATCCAAGCTTAATCAAGATAACTTTCCTACATGGAAAATTCTAATGAAGTTATACTTAGGAGGTCTAAGAGATCATGCACAATCTACAATTTCTACTAAGAATCTTGATCCTACTAGATCCCTTATTATTGAAGATCTGAAAAAGAAGAAAGAACACAAGCAGACAATGTTCGAGATTGAGCTATGCTAAATTATGTCAAGTTTGATGACATAAAGGGTTGTGATAGTGCAAATAAAATTTTGGATTCTCTTCACATTGTTTATGGAGGAGACACAAATGTACTAACAACCAAATCTAAAAGTCTTAGAGGTAAGTTTGATGATATGAGTATGCAAGAAGGTGAGAATGTTGTTCAATATTTCTTTAGGATAAAAGATGTTGTTAATGCCATAAGAGGATCTACCAGTAAGATAGATGATGAGATTATACTAAGAAAATATTTGAGAATGTTGTTACTCATCTATGCTATTAGATTTTTTGCAATACAAGAACTAAGATGTATATCAGGTTCTAATCTGACTCTTAAAGGTCTGGTAGGTGGGCTCACTACTTTTGTGCTATCTAATTTTGATAACTTCAAATTTGACAATGTTGAATTTAATTTCAAAGGTAAGTTGTCATTGAAGGAACCTAATGAGAAGAAGAAGAAGAAGAAGAAGCTAAAGTATGTTTCCAATGATAGTGATATAAATGAGGAGGATGTAGAACACCTTGAAGCACTTCTAGCAATGAGATTTCATAAAGATAAAGGAAAATTCAAAGGTAAGTTACCTATCATGTGATTCAATTGCAATGAGGTTGGTCATATTGCTGCTAGATTTCCAAAGAAGAAGAATTACAAAGGTGGAGACAAGTACAAAAGTAGAAGAGATGAAGATAACAAAGATTACAAAGACCAAGGCAAGAAGTCTTGCTACATTGCTGAAGAGAAAACCAAAGATGGATTAGACGATGATGATGATGAAGTGGTATATGTTGCAATGAAGGATGATTTTGATGAAGATAAGGAAACTTCACTAGTGTCTTGTGTGAACAAGAATGACAGATGGATCATTGAAAGTGGGTGTTCACATCACATGATTGGAGATAAAATACTTAAGTTCATTACCTTGAATTATTATGATGGAAATAGTGTAAGGTTTGGTAATAATGCACCCTATTTGATAAAAGGAAAAAGTTCTGTCAAACTCACAAAAAAGATTTTATGTGACAATGCTTATTATTTTGAAGGACTTAACTATAATTTTTTGAGTGTGTAACAACTAAATAGTTCAAGCTTTTCAGGTTGATTTTGAGAACATAATTGCTAAGATATATGATATTGACAAAAAACTACTAGGAAAAGCTGATCAAACTAGAGGTAATCTATTTTATCTTGATATGGATGATGCTACTTGTCTAGATGTAGAATTTGATGATGTGTGGTTATGGCACAAGAGGATACATCATGCTAATTTTGAAGAAACCTTAAAAAGTAACAAAGTGAAGTTTTAAGAGTAAGAATCATACCTCTAAATGAATTTTGGAGATTTTTCATATTGACTTGTGTGAACCAATTGATGTACAAAGATACAAAGGTGACAAGTACATTATGCTATTTCTTGATAACAATTCTAGGATGATGACAATTATGTTTCTAAAATAGAAATTTGATGCTTTCCAAAAATTTAAGTGTTACTTAGCAAGAGTTGAGAAGGAAATAGGTAAAAGTCTAAAATTATTGAGATTTGACAGAGCAAGAGAATTTATAGGAGTAAAGTGATGAAATAATACATTGAAGATATTAAGAAAAATAAGACATGGACTCTAGTTCCTTTACCAGAAGATAAAAATGTGATTGGCACCAAGTGGTTGTATAGAAACAAGTTAGATGAAAATGATGAAGTCACAAGGAATAAGGTAAGACTAGTTTGCAAGGGGTATGCACAAGAAGAAGGGATTGACTATGGAGAAATATTCACTCATGTTGAAAGATTGGAAGGAGTAAGAACTTTTCTTGCTTACTTTTCATACAAAGGTTTTAAATTTTATTAAATGGATATTAAATCTACATTTTTGAATTGTATATTGGAAGAAGAGGCTTATATAGAATTGCCAAAAGGATTTGTTGATGCCAACAACAAAAAAATGGTATGTAGACTACACAAATCTTTATATGGTTTGAAACATGCACCAAGAGTATGGTATGAACTTGGCTTCACAATTATCTTGTGAAGATTGGATTTGAGAGGACTGATGATAACAACAATTTGTACTTGAAGACAAAGAAAGGAAAATATATTGTACTATCTAAAATTTTTGTTGGTGATATCATATTTGGAGTTCAAGCTACTTTATGTAAAGCTTTTGTAAATGAAATGAAGAAAGAATTTGAGATGTCTATGTTTGGAGAGATCAAGTTATTTATGGGTTTGTAATTACATCAGATGAAATATGGTATATACACCACTCAGTCAAATATGTAAAGGAGATACTAAAAACTTTTCGATTGAAATATTCCAAGCCACTAAGCACACCTTTGATAATAGGACACAAATTGTCAAAGAATGATGATTCAGCTGAGGTGAATCAAACATTATATAGGTCTATGATTGACAAATAACAATATGTAGTACATAGTAGACTTCATATTACATTATCTATTGGAATAGTTGCAAGATTCTCTACTAATCCTAGGAAGAATCATTTGATGGTTGTTAAGAGAATAATGAGATATCTGAAAGGAACAAAAGACTATGGTCTATACTACAAGAAAAATGAAAAATTTAAATTGAGAGCCTACATTGATGGTTGTTAGGTTGGAAATATTGATGATAGAAAGAGCGCTAGTGGAAGAGAATTTTTCTTAGGAAAAGATTGGTTACATGGACTAGCAAGAAGAAAAACTACACATCTCAATCTACTGCTAAAGTTGAAAATGTTGTTGCTATAGTAAATTGTACAAACATTGTATAGATCAAACAACTACTCAAAGGTGTAAAGGAAGAAATTAATAAATTTGTGATATTGTGATAACAAAAGTGCTTTACATATATCAAAGAATCAGGTAATGCACACAAAAACTAAGCACATTCCAATCAAGTATCATTACTTGAGAGAGTTAGTTCAAGATAAATAGGTAAAGATTGAATATGTGAATACAAAAGAGTAAATATCTTATATCTTCACAAAATCATTACCAAAGGATGCTCGTGAGTATCTAAGAGGTAAACTAGGGGTGATACCCCTATCCAAGGCTATTTAAGAAGCATGAGAAGTGCCCTACATTAAATAGGATGATTGACATATATTACACATTGATGAAGTGAATCTTACTTTAGGAGCTGCCTAAAGTAATTAAAGTGCAAAAGCTATAAATAGGTCTCAAGCTAGGTGATAGAGGGAGAAACTAAAAATGTTCATATATGCATATTAAGATGCCAAGTCTTTTACATTGTTGTAAAAGAGGGAGATATTTGGTGGAGATATTGGTGGAGATATTATATAGATAGAAGAAACATGGAATGTCTAATCAGAGGGAGATAGTGTAATTTTTGATTACTATAGAGTAAGAAATGATTACATCTACCTAGTAAGAGGGAGATAGTATTGAGGGAGATATAAGAAGTGATCAAGAAGGAGTCATAAGGACGAGTTGATTGTCTATTGATTAGAATAGAATTTTGTAACCTATACAAAAGATGAAAGCTGTTGATAGAGGGAGAGATTTCAATATAGGGAATTGTTTTATTTTTTGTATTTTTATTGATTGTACTATACTCATTTTCCATCAATGTTAGAGAGGGAGCTCATTGAAAAAAAATTGATACAAGTACAAGAATTTTTTTCAATCATTAGTTTGTCACTGATGTCAGACCTATTACTTAGATGATTTGAGTACTATCATTTGTTTGATTAATGAGGAGGTTTTGATTAAATGAGGTAGCAATAGAATTTAGAGGAAAGGTTGAGTTATGGTATGAAACAAGGAGTATAAAGATAAGTTAAAACAATGATAACATATGGGATTTCTTATCTAGTTAAGGTTGCAAAGAATGGATACACTGATTACGTTTAAAAGAACAAGTATAATTAATTAAGCTTGATAAGCTTAACAATCTCCATAGTAGGTGTTGAGCAATATTAGTACAAGCCAAGAAAAAAATTAGTTGGAGCCAAGAAAAGTCAAATTTTAGTGTATGTAGAGTGATATAGTATAAGTTGAGTAAAGCTTAGTTTATGTCGAGCACCAGTAAACTTTTGTTCGTGCAAAGTGATTTTATAGTGGATGTCGAGAAATGCAGTATATGTTGAGCATCAAAAGCAAGTTAAAGGTGAGTAATACCATTATAAGAAGGATCACAAATTCGATGAATCTGAGCTAAGAAGTTTGTTTTCTTGAATTTTGTAAAGCATGTGGAAGATAAGCTTGATGAGTTGGTGGCACAAAATTCAAGATGAACCATTTTGAGAAAAATTCAAAGAGGATTGAAGGGGAAGATTCTAGAAGGGAATAGTATGAAAAGATGGATAGATTCATTGAATCCTACCTAATCCTACCTAACCATAAAATGGAAAATAGAGGTTGAAGGGAAAAAAATCTTAATTTTCTACTTATAGAGATGGTTGGTCAAAAGCAAAGGTTTTCATGTGCAAGAACCTAAGGAAGACAAGGAGTCTAAGGTATTGCTTCATTCAATAACCAAATAGAAGAGATTTATATTGGAAAGAAAAGAAAGAAGTCTTAAGTTTATAGATGCTTGAAGGGTGAACAAGCTATCAAAGCTGAAGTGTGTGAAAGCCAAGCACAATGGAGGACTACAAGAGAGATCTGTAATCTACAAAGTGAAGTTGTAAGTTGTTACCAAATCAGGCCTTACTATTACTTTCTAATCATTATACCAGTCTAGGATAAATCCTTTGGATTAAGGTTGACCAAATAGTCATTTGTAAATCCTTTAACTAGGTTACATTCAAAGTGAAATATCTAAAGTCCTCTAACAAGACTCACAACTAAAAGGGTGATTGAAATCCTCTAACTAGGTCACATTTAATAGTGTGTATTGCAACCTTTAATAGGGTTGGCCTTTCATAGGTCATCACTAAAGAAGAATGAGAATGATTAGCATGTTACTAGTGGTTTTTCCTAAATTGAGTTTCTACATAAAACCATTGTGTCAAATATATTATTGAATCTATTATGTTTCATGCTTGCAAGTTTTAGTGATTGTATGATCTAATGGATGCATGCATGATGGATATATTTTATGGAGATGGGTTAACTAGGCTATGAAAAGTTTTATTTCTACATTTTAAAGAGAGTTGAGGCCCTATGGGTACTTCCTAATAACTTAGTGGACTTAGAGGCCTTGACTGAATGATCAAATATAAGTCTAGAGATAGGCATCAAAAAGTTAATAATAAATAATCAAAAGTAACTCTCATCTTATCCTAAATTCTCTAAGGAAAAGGATCACCCATAATTGGAAACACAATTTGAAACTAGATTATGGACTAAAGATTGCCGATAAACTAAAACATAATTATTCAACATATTTAATGGGAGAGAAACAACAAAGCCAACTCTCTAGATGATACAAGAGAAGATAGAGAACATATCCTTCAAAGATAATCTCAATTGTTTTCATCTAATAATATTATTATTAGGATTGAGGAATCCTTTGTTAGTAGAATGTTTAGAGGTAGATATTTATTCTCTATCATCTCCTTCTAAGGTTTGAATTTCTTGACTCACTTTTAAGTGGGCGTCTTTTAATTTGGTTTTTTTTTTTTTTTTCCTTATGAGTCCATGCTTAGGTCCTATTCCATAGTATGCACTCCTACAATCCTAATTTGTTTCTCTAGGTTATTAGCCACTTTCTTATGACCCTGTTTGATGTTACCTTTAAGATCTCCCTTAGCATTCTCTTTTGCCTTCTTTTAGTCCCCTTAGTTAGTATTTCCTTTCTTTGTGCATAGAATTCCTCTCTTTTATCTATAGGGTAAAACTAGAACTATTGATCAAATAAATTATAATCAATTATACATTAAAATATCTCAATATTATATTTTTGCCTTCTCATTTTGTATAGTAAGATTGTTAATCACAAAATCTATGTCATCTATTTTGTGGCCTAAAAGTATCAAGAAATGTTATCACTAAAATAAAATTGGTTTAAGTATATGAAGATAATAAAAAATATTTTGAACACCCATATCAACAAGTGAAGATATCTCATGCGGATCCCAATCAATCATATTCAGCTTAAATAATTTCCCTTTAATTATGATTGAATGATCCCATTACCCATTTTAGTTTTTAAGATTGAAAGATAAATTAGAGGACATGGATCAAGAATAATTTTCATTTCTACATCAAATATAAATTGGTAAAATATTGTATTATAGACCTAACAATGATCTTGACAAAGAGCGAGTGATTGCAGGATCTACCAAAAGAACTAAGACAACATAAAACATATAACTGACAAAATTGGATATCAAGAAACAACGTGTATTGACAAATATTAGAAATAAAAGAGGGTAAATTTTCATGGAAACAAATTTGTAAAGATAAAGGAATGCCCTATCATTACACTTTGTAAAATGTTGAATGCTACATTATTAACTATAAACTTCTATATGGATGAATGTCTGGGGCAAGACTATCAGTTTTCTTGAATGTATTATTTTCTACCATTGACCACTTTGAATAGAGGAAATATGTACAAGCTCATGTATATATTTAAATTAATACAAAATATAGCTTATGCCTTTTACTAAAAAAAGAAATTTGTTTCACATTTTATTACTTTCCTACTACAAGAAATAAATAGAAATTTGATAAATTTTAACTAAGTTTTTGATGTATTAGATAGAAGCCAAAAAGGGGGGCTAACCGTGTAGTACACTAGGCTAGCAAGTAACCAATAGTTACCCCTTACTATCTAACCAATACTTTTTTGGAAATCAAAAACATCTTAACAATTAATAGCATACCAAGCCACTCCTTGGTGTCAGTATCAACCAAACTACCCATAACATGCTATTAATATGTTCAATATCTACTATAATAAAAAAATGATACAATGGGAACAATGTTCACTATTAACAATAAGATTAAAAAATAAAAAATAAACAAAGGCACACGGGCTTCTTCCCCTATTTCTCCTCCAAGTCCTCCCCTTCCTTCTCAATGACATCCTCCATGACTAGTTTTTCCTTGTCCTCCTTGATGCATTTTTGAAGCAGTGTCTTGAGCCAATCATCCGTTGGTAAGCTGTAGAGAGAGCAAGTGGTCTCACTATCTTCCCTTACTTCTTTCTCCTCCTTGTTCACTTAGCACATGATGGCATAGCACACAATTTCCTAAGGTTTGGGTAGGTACTCCCTCAAGAAGCCACCACGTATGTGAACACATTCATCCTTAGGGAGGAAGAATTTTCGTAGACCCATTTCATCTAAAACTCTATGCTATTTACACTAGCTCCTTCCCTTGAGAAACAAATAACCAAACTTCTCGACAATCTTTTCTATAATTTTGAAGACTACCCCATTAATGTTCACCTTCTTGTTATTCTAGGTATTGAAAAATTGTGGACACATATGGTCATCATACCCTTCAATGCATTCCCTAAATGACAACAATCGACCTTCTCACAAATAGACTGGGACCATGCCTTACTATTTGTGATACAGTCTTCAATCTCATCCAGTTCAATGTGATTTGTTCTAGCACCAATGTCTTCATTGAGCTCAATCACCAACCCCTTAGTTTGCATCAACATTCTCTTGTTGCACAACAAAACTTGAAAGAAAAGGAAGTGTAAGGATATAATGTTAAAACTTAACATGAGGAGATAATCAATTCCGATCATAAGATCAAAAGGAGTCACAATTTTTGACCTCCCCCCAGTTTTAGCACATGTAAATGGTACCTTTTCCATTGGTATTAAATATTGTGAGTTACAACCCTTGTGCATGGAGCTACAAACAAGGGAATTTCCATTATGTTTATTCACAATGCCCATCATTGTCAATTTTAACTCTCTAACATAATCCTTGTAGATTGTCCTCTCACCACTGTAATTAATGCTTACAATGAGGGAACCCCAAATAGAAATAATCACAAAATCTTTCAAAATATTCCTCCCTTTATAACACTTAATCCAAGGATTTTCTCACCCTCCTAGATTCATACCTATGCACCACCATTTGTACATCATCATATTAGGCCATAATGAACACATTTACTTTCTACAATCATTTGTATGGATGGTGGGGTATAGCTAACATCATCCCATTTCTTTATTCCCTCCATGTCATGTCCTATTTTGGTTAGGTCATCTTCTACTCCATTACCTTACAAATAGATGTGGGCTACATGGACTTCATGAATGCAATCCAACAACGTGCAAATAACTATTAATGTCACTTTAATCTTCCAGCTACATTTCCCTTTTCCTTTACAACATTGATAATTAAAATAGAGTCTTCCTTGATAGTGAATCTATTAATTCTTCTAGCTTTCACTATCCTATTTCCCTATAGTAGGGCCAAAGCTTCTGCTTAATTATTTGACCCCACTCCACAGTTCCCAGCATAGGAAACAACTAGCTTCCTAGTATTATCTTGAATAACACCACCAACCACAATCCTTCTAGTTATAGATGAGCCATTAATATTAAGTTTCATCCATGTTTCTAGAGAGGGGTACCAAACCATTTTATGTCTGGCAACAACTTTAGAATTTTCAAATTTGGCCACCTTCAAACTTAAGTCCCAAGAAGTAGCCCATCTTATATATTGGTCTTGTTGGGGGTTTGGAGGGGGGGGGGGGGGGGGGGGGGGGGGGGGGTGGGGGGGTAGGGGGTGTTGTGTGTGGGTTGGGGGTGGGTTCCAATGCTAGATCTCACTACATTCCTATAGGAGCCTAGTCACTTTCTAAACCAACACCGAGCTGGGAGAAGCTTTGTCCCAAAATATATGGTTGTTTCATTCCTTTCAAATTTTCCAAGACACATAGGGGGGAATGACTCTCAAGAAGGTTATGAGGTATGTGTGATTAGAGGGTCCAACATAGTTAATGAACTGATGGAGTTCCTCATTAAAGCACGATTGAATATTCCACTTAGAGAAAATATCCCTCAATACCTCTAAAGAAAAGCGACAATGTATGAGGAGGTTTTGAAAAGATTCTATTATGTTATAACATAGAACAAAATAGCTGGTTAGCTGGAATCCTTTCTTCTATAGGTTATCAATAGTGATGATGCCCTCAATTAAAGTGTTTCACCAAAAGAAATTGATCCTTGGTAGGATCTAGGGGGTCCAAAAATTCATCCACTCTCTTGTGGCTTCATCTCCCTCAAGACAACAATTATATGTAGATTTCATCTTGAATTCTCTTTAGGGGTTAGTCTCCAAACCAAAGAATCCTCCAACTGGGTGGAGGGGATAAACAAATTTTACATCTTTTCTTGGAGCTCTATAACTATTATCATCCTAGGATTGTCTCTATTATGAATTCTTTTTTGTCTTTTCCCAATGCTGATCTAGTTACAAATCAAAGTACCACATTGTTTGGTACAATAATCTCTTAGAGGTTAAAACCATGTATACATGAGGATACCATTTTGGAGCCATTGATCCCCTCCAAAATTCAATGTTATTCTCATTCATTAAGACCTAGTTAGTACCTTTCTTCAAAAATTAATGGGTGTGCATTACATTTTTCCAAATTTTTGATCCTAGGAGAAGCACATTGTTCGAAAGATGATGATGAAATGAGTCACCCCTCAGATACTTAACCTTGAAAATGTTGCACCAACTTCTCAAGGAATTCTCCAATCTCCATCCTACCTTAGATAAGAGGGACTTATTCAAATGGCCAATTCTTCTTCTAATGTTAAGACCCCCTAAGGACTTAGATCAATAGACTTTCTCCCAGCTCACCAAGCTTATTCTAGTGTTATCCATCATTCCTAACCACATAAAATTTCTTTGAACTTTTTTTAATAATATCCTTATATATACGTAGGAGTTTAAAAAGGGAGAAAAATTACATGGGTATGCCTTGTAAAGAGGTTTAGAGTAGCTGAAGTTTCTCCACAATGCTCAAGATCTTGCCTTTCTAGCCCACTAGCTTCATCTATATGCATTCCACCAACCCATTCTACTATTGTGAAGACACCTCTTTAATCATGAGAGGAATGCCTAGATAGGTGTCTAGTAAGCTCACCTCATGGTGTTCCATAATTCTAATCAGTTTGCTCCTCAGATCATTATCTTTATTTAAAAAAATAGTTTTCTTTTTTGATAATTTATGCATTGGCCTGAAACCTGAACTCATAATGGTTAAGAAGGATCTTCCAAGACCTTGCTTCATAAACAAAAGATAAGCCAAATAGGAAGGTGTCATGTATAAATTGTTGGAGCACCTACGGGGGACTCAAGGAGGCAGGTCTTATGCCTTTTATCTTGCCTAGATTTGTCAGAGCCTTCAAATTTCTACCCATCACCTCTACTACAATGATGAATAAGTAGGGAGTTATGGGGTCTCCTTGATGAAGATCTTTAGAGGATGTAAAAAAGCTGCATGGGAACCCATTCAATAGGCCCAAGAACTAAACTATGTAAAATGTAACCATGATTATTCTAACATAATTATGTTTGAATCCTAACTTGGTTAGAAAATCAAATAAAAAATCCCTCCTTACCTTATTATAGACCTTAGAAATGTCAAGTTTCAGAGCCATACATGGGTTCCCACACTTTTCCATGGAGTGGATCACCTCATGGGTTGTAATGTTTGCATCTAGTATTTGTCTTCTAGGGATAAATCATTCTGGTAGGGACCTATAAAATTTTAAATTAGAGGTTTAATGTAGTTCACCATGACCTTAGAGAGGATCTTATAAACCATTTTGCAGAGGCTAATGGGTCAGAATTCATCAAGACATTTTGGTTCATCCATCTTTGGTATTAACACAATGAAGGTCTAGTTAAGTTTCTTCAACAACTTTCTTGTTCTGAGAAGGTTCCAAGCTACATGAGAAATTTCATACTTGACAATGTCCCAAAACTTTTGAAAGAACATAGGGGAAACCCATATGGCCTTGGGCCTTTAAACTGGTTCATACTAAACACAAATTTTCTTACTTCCTCCTCTATGACCTTGACAATCAAGGCATTATTCATCTGCTCATCTACAACTGGGTTCATAATTCCTAATATGTTATCATAAGTATTAGTATTGCTTTGGTTTGGAGGAGGGTTGTAGATCTCCAAAATTTCTTGACCATTATTGTCCACCAATAGACTAATGGTATTCCTCTTTTTCCTTTTAGATGCTGACCTATTCAAGTAGGCCATGTTAGATATGAGAATAAGTTAAGGTGGTTAGATATGAGAATTTTTTATATTTTAGAAACTTTGTACATAAATATCATAACTATTTACCTAGAAAATAAAAATTTAAAAAAATATATGCCTCATCTAGTCATGAGTCTACTAATTATATATAGAATCTTGTTATAAAATATTATCATTTGATTTTTAGAATCTGCCTTTAATTTTCTAACTATTATGTTCTTACATATATTGTAATATAAGATTAGTAAACTTTAAAAAAAATTATTGTCACTTAATGATCCTTCACATAACCTATACTCTATTATATTGGCCACCTGACGTAATATTCCAAAAGTAAAGATTGACTACATTATTGAAGCATTGGTCAATGAGTGTGAAAAAATAACATATCTAACACAATAATGAAGTTTATTAGATTATATAAAAAATAAATGGTACAAACAACATATTATAGAGTCTACCCCTTCAACATATAAACAATTTTGACATACATCTTGATAATTTACAATGAAAATTCTTTTCTTTTCCTAATAAAACAAAGAAGTATTGACCATGGTGAATAATAAATTTACTATAATTATCTTAGATTTTCCAATATTTTAATACAAAAAATAGTCACTAAAAATATATATTTTAAAATAATTTAGACATTTTCAAATACAAATTATTCATTTTTCTAATAAATAAAATTGTTTGCTGAAATAATAATGATAATAATAATATTATTATTATTATTTTCTCCTAGGAATTTCCTAAAGTTATCCCTTCTTTCAAAAAGTAACGTAACTTATATATTGATAGTCATAATCCACATATTGCAAGCATTCTACCGAAGAGATTTATATTTGTGGACCTATTCTAAATGCTTTTGTGAATATACCATCACATATATCTTGAGTTAATTGTTCAATTTTCTCCTTTAAATAGCTTCCAATCACTAAAACAAATTTGAATATACCATCACATATATCTTGAGTTAATTGTTCATTTTTTTCCTTTAAGTAGCTTCCAACCACTAAAACAAATTTGATTAGATATAAATTATCCATAAGATATCTCCAACCATTACTCCCTTGGTAATTTGTACATGTAAATATATGATGGGATATCCTTAATAAAATCTTTTCTTAGATTAAAGACTAGTACCCAAGTCCCAATATAGAACATTGTATTGATCATCAACAAACACACTCTATTAAGAATATTATTTTTGTCAATCTCTATCTAATAGAATATAGATAAATAATGTAACTAAACTTAAATCAAGAGAAACTCACCTTAACAACTTTAGGCAAATAAAATCTTTGAATATCTCCATCAAAGCCTAAATTTCTACAAACCTAGCTTTCATCATTATTGTTTTTAGGTTATGATCTCTCTCTCTCTCTCTCTCTCTCTCTCTCTCTCTCTCTCTCTCTCTCTCTCTCTCTCTCTCTCTCTCTCTGCGTGTGTGTGTGTGGATAACTTCATCAAGTTCCATAGTGACACTAAGAATCAAAATTCTACAATTCTTCCACCTTATATATATCATGTATGCGATGTAGCTAAAATTCTTCAAATAATTCACAGAAACATAAGAAAGAAAGAACACAAAAATAAATATTAGAACTCCAAATTATTATTTATTCATCTTCCCACCTCTCTTCCCCTACAATGAGAGGAAATATAAACTTAAATACAAATCTAAAATTACCATTTTTGGTAGTTTTTTTCATAAAACTATTTGTTTTGCCATTATTGGTAATTTTTTAAAAACAACTCAAAAAACTACCAACATTCAAAATTGGAATTAATATTTTAAGGTTGTTAATAAAAATTGACTTTTTAAAAACTAAGAAAAATATTAAAAGTTTTAAAAAACTACTAAAAGATCATGCATCAAAAGTCACTGAAAACTCCTACATCAGTATGTCACTTAAATATTATTGAGTTCTTTATTTACTGCATCAAACAATCTACTTAACTTCTAATTTTGTCTCATTCTATTTCAATTTATTTCATATAACATCTATGATGAATAAGATTCATTTTTCCATTTTTCCTTCACACACCTCTCTTTCCACACATTTACAGAGAAAGCAAAAACAAACACATACAATGAAAGCAAACCTTCAAAGATATTGATATCCTCATTTTTTATATAGAAAATTGTAATTCAAACTAAAAAGCATTCTTGGTCTATTTGTTAAAGCAATCTATCTATATTTCCATGCATGTATAGAGACATACATAAACCAAAAAAATAAAGAATTATATCAATATTATCTTATTCTTTATATAGCAAATTACAATCCGAATGAATATACCATCATACTACAAAGTTATCAGAAAGAAGAAAATTGAATTTATCAAAATTATTCAGAAATTTATCCTATCCCAATTGTACCTCTTGAAAAGTAGAATATTTTGATAAATAGTAGAATCGTAGGATAGCCACCAAATATTTCCAACTAATTAAACTAAACTCTCCAATAAATAAGAAAATGTCCTACCCACAAATTCCTATAGAATATCCTACCCCTCCAAGGATATACAATTCTGAAGGCATATTTCTATAAAGGTGGGCTTGCGTGCCTTTTCACCGACCTTGTATGGACTTGGACCACTCTCCTTAATCAGAGTCTTGCATTCCCACTCTCAGCCCCCACTTTGGATAGCCACCACAGTGGTGCCCAACAATTCTTTTAATCGTTTTCAATGGTGACTCAGATGAATCAATCTCATTAATTCCAAATGTTGGCATGCCGAAATGGTGTCCACTAAAACATTTTTGGGATTTTTTGTAATGGCAGAAAATTCAGCCCATGATATTATATGGAAGGAATCTTTTAGGTTCATTAAATAAGTGGAATCCTACGAGGATAGAAGAATCAACAATCTTACATTCTACTAAGTTGTCTAGGGTTTTTTATAACAGGATAAAATATTCCTTCGTTGAAAAAATTAAAGGTACAAACTGACTCGGAAGAGGGATTTTGCGGATAGTTCAATTAATGTGGAGTAGATCTTGACAGGTAAGGCTTTGGCTAGAATAAAAATGAAAGCATATATTTTTCTAAAACAACATAGAAAATGTACGAAATTTGTGAGTGAAATGGGATAATAAACAAGGGGCATCAAAGTTCTTGTCTTCATGTTTTTATAGTTGACTGAAGTAGTATCGCATGAAGGGAAAATTTTATAGTTGATTGAAGTAGTATTGTATGAGGGAGAAATTAAATTAGTTACAATTTTTTAGCAAAAACTTGTTGACGATTGACATTTTCAGCTACTTGAATCAAAAAATAAATAATTTTTTTGATTATTTAAATCAAAGTACAAAAATATATAGTAAGTTTGAGGTGTAGTATTAATTGTATAAAAAAAAAGAGCAAAATTGTAAAATAGTACCTAGCAAAACATAGTGTAAACTTTTAAAAAATAGCATTTTACAATTGTCAAAAATAAACTTCAATGTAAAACTAATAAAAAATGTATATAAACTAAGAAATAAAAAATATTTAACTTTATATTTGAACTTGGTAAGATAGTAAAATATAGTGTAAATTTAAAGAAATAACATTTTACAAATTACAAAAATAAACATCAATATATAACTAATAATAAATATATTTAAAATAAGAAATATAACATATTTAACTCTATATTTGATTAAAATATCTAAATTATACAACTTTAAAAAAAATTAACTCTATAAATTCATATGACTTCTTCATCATAAAATATCTTAAATATTTGATTAAAATATCTATATTTGAACTTGGTAAGAAAAATAGATATGATAATTAATATTGATTAGACATTCATTTGTGAGGTGGAAGATAAAAATTATTGTTTTTTTAAAAGTTAATCCACTTCTCACAAATGTGGAAAAGATAAAGTTGTAATTAATGCATTCATTAATAGAGTTGTTAGAAAATATTTGTATTTTTGTTAGAGAAACTTGAATTTTTTCATTGCCTTTTTTATCATGGGCCAATACAATTTTTTTAAAATTGTATTTTTCAATTTTAAAAAAAAAAATCAAATTAATATAGCTTTTGCAAACATTAGTATATTTTCAAATTTTTAGATTTATGTAACTAATATGGAATCTAATGATTCCATTACTTTCCTACCAAAGGCAGGAACTAATAAATACAGGGAAAATGTGTCATCAGGAATTGAGAAAAGATTTGTGACATTTTGGTGTTCATATCAGATTCTTAACTTATTTTTGAAATCAAATTGATAGTATAAAATATGCCATTTGTATTTGTAGATATAAAGTTTAAAGACCAACCCTAAGTGAAAAATGGCAAATCACACTAAAATGCTAAATTGCAAAAAGTCAAACATCTTTTATATATAAAAGGTAATCAAGATTAACAAGCTGTTAACTCATAGTACAACTCATAATACAATGCAGTTCATAATTATGAGTATACAAATTAGTTAATAAGAAATTCAACACAAAATTATCTTGCTGATTTTGTCACAAAAACATTACACCATATGAACTAAGGCACTGAAATACCATGTATATATGTCACATGGTCTTTGAATACATGAACAATAGTACATTACCAATTCAAGTTACATTATTTGAATCAAGGTTACATCAAATCAATGATACCATACATCATCACCAAGATGAAGATAAAAGATCTAAAGAAAAATTGTGAAACTTGATAGATGTCCTGAAAGTGTATCCGGTCTCTAAAGCCATCAAACATCATCCATCTACTATATGAGATGGGAGTGTGGCCTAGGTGTTTTTACCTCACCAAGTATGGAGTGTTTACTCCCTCAAGATTCTTTCATGAAAGGAAGAATACCCCAACATTGACAGAAAAGTCTAGCTTCTCAGAACAAGATGGATTGAATGAATCCAATGTAGCTATGAAACATACTATATGCAACCATATGTCTAGTAGCCTAATCACAAAATGTGGCAAGGAAAAGAAAAGAACACTACACATCTACCCATATTCAGTGAATTTTTTTTATAACATATCTACCTACATGTACATTTTTTTAATCTAAGCATATCTACACATATGCAAGATGAAATATAAGCATAGTCACACACATATTCTAAATGTCAGAAAACAACATATTTAAATATAATAAAAAAAGGGCTTCGTCAAGCACAACATGTGTTCGGATCACTGAAAAGGAGAGACAAAATGTAATGAATCCTACTTTTCATAACCTAATAGGTTGAGAGAAGCACAACATAATGCATCCATCCCCACCCTCCCTATGGCACATTACACCCTTACATAAGGATTTAAACAAAAACATTTAGACCATCAAGCGATAACAACTATATATTTCTAAATCTACTCGTTCATATTCATCATAATTAATTTATGATCTAAGATTTCATTGGAAAACAATAACAACAATATGGAAAGATTGTCAAGCAATAGGTAAAATCAAGGTGTATGATCAACCTAAGATGTTGCATGAATTGTTGATCCACTAGTTAAGTTTTTAACATGAAAATTAAAACATATCTTCATTCAGCTGTCTACATAAAGGTAGCATGTTCCTCATAAGTTCTCTTACATTCATAAAGCTATGAGAAAACTTAACCAAATATCAAGGAACATATGGATTGAACAATCATTAAATAAAAAAGATTATCTCTATTAATGTCTGGTTATTGTTCATCAAGGAATATCAAGTTTTTTAGTTACTCAAATTGTGAGGTTTTGTATTTTTATGAAAATATACAACACATATTGGTGTGAAACTAAACCACATATTAGGCTATCCTTCCAATTTTGCTAAGAGAGCTAAAATTAGTCTTGAGGTTTACCTTGTTCAGATTTATGAGCGAACAATGACATATATTACTCCATTTTAAGTCTACATCAAGCAAAACTCTGGGTTTGTGTTTACTTATTAGATTCTATTTACTCATCCTAACTACTAGTGCCCAAACTTCTAAATTAAAACAATTTATTTCACCTTGCAAGTGAGGCCCTTATTGCTGAAATGCCATGGGTTTTAAAAGAAGGAAAGTGCAACCATCTAGGCAATAAGTTACAACATGACAATGCACTATCTAGGTGGTAAAGAAATGATCTTACATACTTAACTATACACATACAATCATAACTTGTTTCCATAGAACAATAAATAAAAATAAACTTCTTGGAACCCCAAACATGGCTACCAATAACTATGTGTAGGCAGTCTAGTTTCTTGTATAGTCTAAAATTGCATGCAAGAAAGAGGTCAATGTCTGGTTCAGTAATGTACATAGGGTTTAATGCATAGATATAATGCATAAAAAATTTATTTAACTTAATATTTAAGAGAAGTTTAACAAATATAGGTTACATTCAATACGAATTGCAATACACAACATTTACCACCAAAGAAAAAGTAAGAATGACATACTTCAACATCTTCCATGGCAAAACTTGAATATAATTCCCTAATCAAACTAGCTAATTACCAATTTAATATGGAATCTCAACCTCCACCAACCTATGATTTGGTCTTCACACTCAATTCCAAGAAGAATATAATGCAATTTGAAAATGATTACACTAGACCTAGCTTAATCACTGAAGAAAATGGGAAGAGGAACCTAAAAGGGTGCTGCTACTATGTCCATTCTCCTTGTTCTCTAGATTTTCTCCCTTTCTCCAAGCCATCGGTGCTTCTCTCTCTCCAATTCTATCATCTCATTCCCCATGTATGCTCAACCCCAAATTATTTGAAGAAACCCTTGCATTTTTTCCCTTCCAGCTACCACTCTTCATATGCGTAACTCATTTTTTTCCCTAAAAATCCCTCCAACTCCTGCTACCTTCTCCAAATTCAGGTCATGAATCATTAAAAACTCTCTTCCACTCTCCCCTGTGTAACTACATCCCAAAACCATGCTAATTTTCCTCCTCATGCTTCTCTTTCTCCATTAATTCTAATTCAATACCATTTCCGTAGTAAAGTAATGAAAGGAAGAATCATGATTTGTATATATTTCAGCATAGAAGAAAATACCACCATTATGTTTAATTTACTAACAAACATGTGTGTGTGTGTGTGTACACACACACACACACACACACACACACACATGTATGTATATGTATGTTATATGTATATATGTATGTATGTATATATATGTATATATATACATATGTGTGTGTGTGTGTATGTGTGTGTGTGTGTGTGTGTGTATAACAAAATAATTAGAATTAATTCTATTTCATCATATTCTAAAGAAAGATTTAAATAATATAGCATTTCGTATTAAATCAAATCATCATTAAAAATTTTAGGTGTGTATGTGTGTCTAGCTGTGAGACCATTCGTTACATCCCCTTTTGAGAGGCTAACCCTCTCTACCTCAACCACACTCTTGTCTCATAAATTAAGTCAATATCCATTAAAGAGATATCTAATCAAATTTGTAAGCATCATAATAACAAAGTAATAATACATGCATCAATAACCACAATGCATCATCATCATCATGAAACATAGCTTATAACATTATCATCTAGAATCCATTGCTTCGTCATAAAATAAAATTATAAGCCTAATCATATTTAACATTAAAAAGATGTAACCAAAACTTCTTATGCATCATTTATCCATTTAACCATGCAAATAACCATGTCATTAAGCAGTCAACTTAATCATTATTTAATCCTAGTTAAATCAAGGTTGACCAAGTCAAAATCGACAAAGTTTCCACATAATAGCCACATATAAAAAATAAGGAAGATAGCAAAAATGGACGTGACATAAAGTCATTGAAACACTTGTAGTATGATATAATAACAACAAGTGGGGTTAAAAAGAATGATCTAGATCTAGCATAATATAATTTAGCTACAATAATGTATTTGTTCTTGTGATGTGGATTTATTGGTTAATTGAACTAAGAAGAGTTATGTTGGATAAGCTATAGCATGAGTAACTCTTTTGAGGTTGATAGAGGTCTCTAATTTATAAGGAAAACTATTATTAGTCCATGCCTTCTAATGGGGGACTATAGTTTTCAACTTGCTACTTACTCTTAGTCTCTACTTCCATAATCATACAATTTTTACCCAGACTCATTTATCATATAGTCTGATAATTATTTCTTATTAAATTGAATATTTCTAAATTTATTTTCTTCATTTTCATTTTTTTTCATAATTTTTCTTGGTCATCTATGTATTTTCTCTTTTTAAAATAGGAAGAATTTGTGCTAATTTGTGGGCATACGTCTATGCCAATTTGTAGCATGTGTTTATTGTGGTTTTCCTGTGACATTCTAAGATTGATACACATGCCATTACCATTGGAATGTTATTTTTCATATTCTTTATTGGTACAAATCCCCCAATATTTCTTCATAGTCTTCTCACAATTCTATGGTAGAAAAACTCCTCGTTGCTCAAGCTATAGCCATATAGCATTAGTAGAAAAACACTAGGAACATATTTCTATAAATGAAACAATGATAGTACTTGAGGGCTTCTCTATATTACTTCTACCTCAAGGTTTCAATTATTTTTTTCATTATTGTTTTGTAGTTCTATGTTTTGATAGCTATTGCAGAGCTCCATCTCTATATCATGGTGTCACTCTTGGCCACTCTGTTATGGCTGCCACCTAGCATGGGCTAAGTTATAGTGTTGGTGCATGGCATGAGATGTGTTTGTAGGATTAGGAAGTTGTTCAACATGTTTAAAAAGATATTCATACAATGTAATGAGATATGGAATGATGCTTCAATAAAAAAGTTGATTTTAGCCTACTACTTTAAAAACTAATAATAATAATAATAAATATTTCTTCCAAAACTTAAATTTTATTCACAGTTGAATAGTTAGAATTGTCGGATGAAGAGGTAAACTATTTTGAAAAAATTATTTTGCAAACTAATGATAGATAAAAATTTGTTTGACTCGTGAAAACTACAAAAATTAATGGACTCTATAATGCAAATCTAAACTTTAAATTATTATTGATTGAATTGCAGATAGTGAAACTGATA
Source organism: Cupressus sempervirens (assembly GCA_028749045.1). Lineage (NCBI taxonomy): Eukaryota > Viridiplantae > Streptophyta > Pinopsida > Cupressales > Cupressaceae > Cupressus > Cupressus sempervirens. Next base: position 851,419,480 of record CM053792.1, read on the forward strand.
GTTTGAATCTCTTGTGAATCATCAATCTTTAGTGTTCTTATACTCATGACTGCATTGAAAAACTATTTTATGTGTACTCATCTATGCCATTTTCCTCTAGTTAGCCATTGGTCTTATTTTCTTCTATTACTAGTATTAATGTGGTTTTCGATAGGCCACTAAATTGGAAGAAGATGATAATGAATGAGGTTTCATTTTGGATGGAACTAGGCCAGAAGTACAATTTTCTCTCTATATTTGTGAAAATTTGGGAAATGCATAGCTTTATGAAAATATTAGGATTGAATTTTGTAATTCAGGTTTGCATTTTAAAGTAATTTTCCTTTATTCTAGTCATCTTGAAGCAATCAGGTATGTTTGACTCAAGTCTAGTAATTTGGTATTATTAGCATTGATATTGTTATGGATTTCTTTGTGAACATAGACAAAAGTAAATTTCATGTGCATAAAAATATTCAAACAAAATTGGTCTTATTATTGGCATTCTTGGTGGTTTATTGATGGTGGTCTCGTTTTCCCTATTTTGTTATTTGAAAAAAGTCAGCATTACTTTTGCCATGAAATTTCACTAAATTTTTCTTTTGTATTTTTATCAACAATACTTTCTTCTAGAAAGGGTTTGAAAATGATTTAGCTAGCAAATATTCTCTTTAATATCCTCGATGTTTAGTTCTAATAAATACTCTTTTAAACATTTCTTTGTTATGCATTATTTATCTAGAAAATCAAGGTACAATGTTCAAGAATAAAACCTAGGGAAAATTTGCTTCATTATCCTCAAAATTTGGTTAAGAAAAAGTCATCTAAACTTTAATTACATGTGCATTATCTATCTACAAAATTGAGATAACGAGTTTCATATTGAAATCTAGAAACTCTTCTCTTCACTACCTCAAATTCTAGTAAGGAAAAAATTATTAATTTTTCAAAAAACATGTGCATTATTTATCTAGACAATTCACATACAAAAGAGCAATGGATTTTCCAATGGTATGAAGCGTGGAGTTCTAGGAAAGAGAATCTAGATATAGAGGAAAATTTGATGCAACATAATATCAAGGAAGCATGTTCGAAAAATAAAGGTACCAAAACCTTAGCCAAAAATTCAAGACCAAAACCCTAACATGAAAAAAAATCACATTCTAGATGGAAAATGAAATAAATTATAAGTTCAAAATTTATCTTTTCCTCTTAAACAAGAAGGAATAACTTTAAGAAACCCCCTTGGAAAAATTGTATAAAATCATGATGAATCCAACATTATTTTAGGGGGAAAAAGTAATTTGTATTGGTGATTTTTTTTTTCAAAATAGGACAAATTTTAATTTTATTGGCAATTTTTTTTTTGTCATATGAAAATTTTGTAAAACCCTCAAAAATATTTAATTATTTAAGAAAATTGTGACACAATTACAAATACCTAGAAATATATCAATGAAAATATAATAAGCATTTTTAATAAATGTTAGATGATTGTAGATCAATGTTATAAATCCTATTTCCGGCTAAAATGTTAAAGATTTTTTTAGAATAATGGCACTTGTCCACAATAAAATCTATTTAAGACCAACGATTAGAAACCTCCCTTCAATTTTTATCCTAGATTTGCAAATGTGACCATTAAATACAACATGCCTTAGAAATTGTAATTGAAAATATTTAATTTATCATGCGGAAAGATTAAATTACATTGGAAAAGTCATCACCAAAATAAAAATAACTATGTATCATTATTCACAATTGGCCTAAGCATTGGACCCAATTTTCATAAAGTGTAAGCAACATTGCCACTCCTAAAGTGTAATTTTTTTCCTCCAAATTTAATGTCCTTGATGAGTGAAATTCACCATTTAGCGAATATTCACATCTAAAGTTATCCATGTACTCAAGGAACTACTATGGGTGGAAAAATAAATAACATCTTCTCTAGGAATAAGAGAGTTTTTGAATGAGGCCAAGCTTGTTGCAAAAATGAAAATTGTAATTTTTTTAATCTTATTGATTATTTTGTAAAGGGATCAAAGAAATTTTCTATTTATGAGTTCTTAACTAAAAAGATCCTTGAAAAGATACTATTCTATGAGTTTAAATCCATCTGAATCTTGAATCAAAGTTAGATAACACTTTATCGATAAAATGGCATACTCAATAATTATTTTGATTTCATGGTTGTAAATCCTACGTAGAGAAAAGAACTTGACCACCAAAAGAATTTGAACCATTTTAATTTTAATTTTCTAGTTTTCGTTAACAATGTTTCAAGATACTAATAATGGACAAACATTGTTTGCAACCATTGTTATATTAGATAGCATTACATATTCATTATATGATTTAGTAAATACAAGTTTTTATTTAGTTATTTTATGTCAAAATTTCCCCAAAATAATATAATTATATAAGGACAAAATTCTAAACATCATCTTCACTCTCATTTTAGGATAGTGGAGTACACAATTTTCTAGAATTCCACATAAGAACTAAATATTTTAGATGCATGTTTTTTAGTTATCAATTATGCTAGTTGTTCCAATGAATGATGCAGAGAATTTGCCAAGGTAGTCCTTGATGAAAGGTATTGGAGTCCCATAGGTTTTCTTAAATCTCGAACAACTTAAGTAGTCTAGTACACAATAGTTAAGACTTTAGAAACATGAGCCTCTTAAATATAAGCTTAATAATGGCATTAGAGTTGTCAGTATCCTATGATTCAGGCTTGGCTTAAAGTTACAAGTAATATTATATCACATTGGAGGTATAAATGTTTTTGTGTTCAATTGTGGTTTTTGTCCATATATTATGATTATCATTTTAGCATGAATGTTGTAGTATTCCTTTGGGGAATATCCAAGAATTGGAGAGACTACTTATATGATTGACATATTGCATTTATGAATATGTTTTTCATTGATGTCAACATAGTATTGTTTCTTTTAAGATTGGTAGAATAGAAAATAGAGAATGAGGTCGTATCGACTATGTATTCATAATTAGGTCAAGCATAGTTGAGGATGTATTCTACATTGTGTCAAGATGAAGTGGGAAAGTGCACATATAGAGAATCAGAGACATGTAGAATTTATTCATGAATTACAAAAGATCATCAGAAGATAGAGTACATAATAAGTGGTTTATGATGATTGGACTGTATCTCTTTACCAGGATAAAATAATGATGAGAGCAATTAGATAGTGATGAAAGAAAATTTTATGACAATGTTAGTGACTACACAAGGTCAGTGCTCACATGTGTGGAAATTTGTAAATACTTTGAGCCAATAATGTTGTGTAGTTGTAATATAATTGTAATATCTTAATGAGGTCCTATTATAATTAATTAGGAAAGCCTCAAGTCCAACTCAAGGAATTATTTTGAGGATATAATAAAAAGGAAGGTTATTTCCTTATGGTGAAGTGTGACATGTAAGCAAGTGTGCAAATTATACAAGTGCTATGCAACATTGGGAAATGTGTGTAATAAATCCAAGGGATTATTTGGATGCAAAGTTGGTGATCTAGTATTGAGATCAAAATAGGATTGGTCAATTCATGATGAAAAAGGATTTTGAGATCATTCATTTTCCATTATTCAGCAAGGAATAATAGAGAGACTAGTTGGATAGTGAATCTGGTGGTCTTGCCCCTAAAGCTTTTTGGATAGTGGGTCCTTCTACCTTCTACAACTCCTAACAAGGTTGGCACAACTCTTAGCAGGGTTGGAATCTCCTAACAAGGATTCCAAGTCTCCTAATAGGGACTAATATGTATTGCATGTACATCATTAGATCCTAACAGAGTCCATCCTCTTACAAGAATTTTTTATATTAGTGCATCATTTTGTGGGTACTGTCCCCACTGGGGTTTTACCTCCAATTAAGGGTTTCCCTAGTTAATATATCTAGTGTTATTGTATATGTATATCTTCTTTTGAATGTTGATTATATTGTTCACATGGTTAAAGATTAATAGGGTTGATAAATGTTTTAATAGTTGGATCATTGATTCACCCTCTCCCTCTTAGTTATCTTGGTGGAATTTACACACTAACAATTGGTATCATTCACAAGCTTCAATTGGTTTGTAAGAGATGATTTCTCGAAAACATTTTCATTGTTATCCCTCATCAAACATTTCTTTTCTATATCACTTTCTTTCTCAGTAGAGTAACATTTTTCCTACATTGTTCCCAGCTAATACATTTCCAAGAAATTTTTGAACCTTTCTATACACTAACATCAATCTTAGGTTTTCAAACTAAGAATCTATACATCTCATGAGTTGAACTAGATTCTTCCTTAGTAGTCTAGATTATCAACACCCTTGATTAGCTACAACAATTTATTCTACCATCCAATCTCATGCTTATTTGTTCTAATAGATGTTTTAAGGATTGGTGGATATTATATCAAGTGTCTCACAATATTATTGGAAAACTTGTTATTCTTGTGGTTGAACTTGGTGAAGTTAATGGTACTCTAGTTAACTTCTAATATAGTATTTTCTCAAATCATATGTTCTCTCCTATGTAAACTAAATTTGACTTGTTTAGTTCTTTTGAGAAATTAATTTATTATTTATACATTCATCATACACTTAACATTCTTACATTACATCTCCTTCAAATATTTATCATAGATTTAGAAGAAAAAACTTTGATGGACTTTTTCAAGGTAAAGAAAAAATCATCTAGTAGATGTTTAGCACTCTTTGAAAATTTTTAGATGACATATTTATTATTAACTATAGTTTCCAAGAAGTAATTTTAAACTATATTTTAGAAACAATGTTTAACATTATGTCTATTGAGATTTTTTATTTAGTTAGTAATTAGAAATGCTTTGTGAATAAGAAATTATCATCTTCAAAGTACCAAGCCTAGAAGAAGTATAGTTGTCATTGTTTGTACATGTTCTTGCTAAACTTAAATGCTATTCATTCTTGTTCTAGTTCATCTGAGTAAAGTTAGCACTCATCTGAATAAAACTAGTATGTCATTCCAAGCTTCAAGGGAGTATAATTATCATTTTTTTTGGCATATGCCTATTTAATAGGTGAGCTAATTTTACATCATATCTTCTACTAAGCTTTATAGTAATCGTAGCTATAATTATGTTTCTATGTTCTTAACTAATTAATTAATGCTTATATTCTTGTTTTGGGTAAGATGATTTTAAACTACTTTGTATTATCAATCTTTACAACGATTATAGTCACTTATTCCACATCACATAATACACATTATTTATGTATGTAAATCAAAATACACTTGGACCTAGGAACTTAAACACACAATCTAGCTCCACTTCATACTTCAATCACACTCTTCAACAAGATTGGAACCTCAAAAATAATATAGACACTTAACCATTAGATAGATTCCCTAGAAATCAACACCGTCATCTTCTATCATTGGTTAAAACTTGGCTACCCTATAGCTCTTTCTTTCCATAGTATAGGTATTGTATTTGTTATTAGTAGCATAATTATTAAACACCAAAGAAGGGGTAATTCTTTTAAGGATGGACTTATCATGTAGGTAACCACAAGGACCCAAAATAGAGGAAGGAGGGTGATGCAAGAGCATCCTGTTGTTTCAATAAGGGTTGTTTTGATGTAGAGGTATTGTCTGTGGAGGCTTGCTACTTAGTAAGTCAGTAATATAAGCTTGGAATGTTATAATTTTAGTGGTGAAGGTTCATTTTAGTTATATTTATTTGTTAGTGAAGTTTCATGGCCAAATTATATGTATTTGTAAAGTTATTATAGATTCTTGGTGTGAAGTTTTGGTATAAAAATTTCAAGCTTAGTTTTGAATTCCTTAGAGGCCGTAGATGAGGCCTAAGAACTCAATGGATGGGAAATTGTGTGGATTGAAGCCTATAGATCAGGAGCTAAGGTTTCCCAAAAGTGGTTATAATAGCCACTCAGAACAACTGTTCTAAAGAACTATGGTCTTCCAAAATTGGGCTACCCAAAACTTCTAAAATAAATGTCAAAAGTGTATTTGGCCAACTCTGTATGTTTTGTTAGGGTCTATTAGCCCTAGGTATTAAGTTTGAGTGTCTAGAATCTTCCTTGGTGACATAAAATTACCTTTTTAAGAAAGGCCTAGACATTTTCTATAATAGCTCTAGGTGATAGTTCATAGCTTTTTCTTCAAGATTACTGTAATGAAGGAAACCATGTGGGCTAGCATATTGTAATTCTAAATTGTACAATTCTACATGTATGGTGATAATAAGAAGCCCATATTTTTTTGTCTAAATTTTTGTTGCTTCATTGTTTTTGTTATATGTTTATGGTATTAAGTGGAGAACCCTTCATCAAAGGGTATCACAATTGGTGTTCCTGAGTGTTGTGAGATAGTTCACACTAGGACCATGGTTTGGGTTGAGTGTGTAGATGGATCTCTAATTGGGAGGAAATTTGTACTAGGGTTTCAATGGAAGTGAAAAAAATGCCTCAATGAAGTGAGCATGGTGGAAGAGTCCAAGGTTTTACACCTAAGGATTTTAGGACCCTCTAGAGGAAAATGAAAGAATTGCAAGAACATATGCCCAAAGGAATGAATCTTGATGTAGGAAATGATGAAAGTGAGGATAAAAGAGAAGAAGAAACAAACAAAAACCAAGACATGGTAGAGGAAGTTATTCACCCAAAGGAGGTGAAGCTTTTTAAGGCCATTTCTAGTATTGGAAAAAGACCTAAGTTTGATGTTTCCATATTTTTGAAAAATATCAACCCAGAGGAATTGATCGGCTAGATCAATGAATTGGAAGAGTACTTTGAATATGAAGATATTGAAGATCTAAATAGGGTCAAGTTTGTGAAAGACAAACTAAAGGGTCATGCAAAGATATGGTGGCAGGAGATCCAGTTGGATCAAAGTAAAAGAGGAAAGGACAAAATCCTGAGATGGGATCAAATGGTTGATAAAATGAAGTGATAGTTCATTCCCATTGATTATGATCTTTGATCTATTGAAAAAAATGCAAAGGTTGAAGCAAGCAGGAAAATCTATTCAAGAGTATACCAAAGAGTTCTAACAAGTTCTCATTAAAACCAGTCACGTAGAAGATGATAAGGAGAAAGTGGCATGTTATATTAATGGATTAAGGCCAAGCATTCAAGAGGAGTTGAGTCTTGTTTGAGTAACCAGTATTGAGGAGGCATACTAGTTTTCCCTAAGAGTTGAGAAGAACCTAAGAAAAAAAATTGATAACAAAAATAGTGGTAGAGGTCATATCTAGTAGATGGTCTTATGGAGGTCAAAATAATGAGTTGGAGAATAATGATGAGGCTAGAAGTAGCAGTTAGAACCAGAGGGGAAATAATTCCACTCATTTCCATGATAAATACAATAGAGATTAGAGAGGAGACTTTCATGGGAAATGTTTTCAATGTGGAGAAGAAGAGCATAGAGCATTTGAATGTTCCTAGTGCCAAGGGAGAACAAATTAAAGAGTAGAAGGCCATGCTAGAGTTGCACATGTTGATGAAGATGTTGAAAGAGCAGAAGTCTTAGTTAAAATAAAAGTCCTACTAAGTTCTAAGTGTTGAGAGTGAACTTGATCAAAGAAGGATCCTATTTCATAAAAGGTAAAAATGTGAAGATAAGTGTTGTGAAGTGATCATTGATGGTGAAAGTACTAAGAATCTAGTGTCAAAAATGGTGGGCACAAAAATGAAGTTGAAGAGGCAAAAAAAACCCATGCCCATGTCGTATTGCTTGGGTGCAAGATGACTAAAAGGTAATGGTCAGTGAGTAATGCTTAGTGATGTTCAAGATCAGAAGCTACCAGGATGAGGTGCTTTGTGATATCATACCTATTGAAATATGTCATATGTTTCTAGGTAGGCCATGGTAGTTTGATAGGCATGTTGTACATGATGGGTGAGAAAATACCTATTGTTTGACAAAGGATGGAGAGAAGCATTAGTTCAAGTTGTTGAAGGAGAACGAAGAAAAGGTATATAGTGCTACTAGAATTATTTTTTTGATAGAAAAGAGTTTCTCAAAGGTATGAAGCATGAGCATATATGTTTTTCTATAGTTCCAAAAGATGGTAAAGAAGAAGTAGAAGAGGTACCTACAAAAGTTACAGACATGTTGGGAGATTTTTCTAATATTATGTCAAATAATGTACCTAATGGATTACCCCCACTTAGAAAGATCAATCACTAGATGGATTTGATTCTAGGAGCCAGTTTTCCAAACAAGGAAATGCACAGAGTGACACTAGTAGAAAGTGAAGAGTTGAACTAAAAATTTTATGAGTTGTTTTAGAAGGGGTTAATTCAATAGATTCTGAGTCCATGTATTGTACCATCGATATTAGCACCAAATATTAATGGAGAATGGTGGATGTGCACAGATTCTCACACTATTAACAAGATCAAAATTAAGTATAGATTTTCATTGCCAAGAATGGATGATATTATGAATAATTTGAGTGGAGATGAGTATTTCAAAAAGATAGATTTGAAGAGTGGATACCATCAAATTTGCATCAAAGAAGGTGATGAGTGAAATACTTCTTTCAAGACAAGGGAAGGACTGCACAAGTCATTAGTCATGCATTTTGGACTAACCAATGCACCAAGCACTTTCATGTCGCTCATGAATGAAGTACTAAAGGAGTTTCTAGGTAAGTTTTCCATTTTTTACCTACACGATATTTTTATCTTTAGTAAGACATTAGAGGAGCACTCGATGTATAATCGAAAGGTGTTTGATAAGTTGAGGTAAGAGAAGTTGTTTATAAACCTAAAGAAGTGTAGTTTTGTTAAGGAGTTGGTGTACCTAGGATTTTTATTCTCAGCAGAAGGTTTGAAAATGGACCTAGAGAAAGTGAAGGCTATCCTTGAATGGTCTACGCCAAAGAGTTCTACAGAGGTAAGATCTTTTCATGGATTGGCTAGTTTTCATAGAAAGTTCATAAGAAGTTTTAACAATGAAAAAATGAGAGGGGATATGAAATAATTTAAGTGGACTATAGGAGAAGGTAAGAATTTTAATCTATTGAAATAAAAAGTTACAGAGCAACCTATTTTGACACTTCCATATTTTAACAATGTGCTTGAGGTACATGATGATGCTAGTGGTACTACATTAGGAGTTGACTTGGGCCAAGAAGGTAGAACTTTTTCTTACTTTAGTGAGAAATTTAATGATGCCAAAAGAAAATATTGTGTTTATGATCAAGAATTTTATGCTATAGTTTAGGCATTGAAGAAGTGGAGACACTATCTTCTTCCTAAGGAGTTTGTTTTGTATATTTATCATCAAGCTTTGCAATATTTGAATAGTCAAGGAAACTTGAACCAAAGGCATTTGAAGTGGGTTGTGTTTTTGTAAAGTTAGACACTTGTTTTGAAACCCTAGGGTGAGAAGTCTAATAGAGTTGCATATGCTCTTAATAGAAGATAACTATTGCTAACAAAGATGCTAATTGAGGTTGTTGGGTTCAAGGAACTCAAGAATTTGTATCTAGAGGATTCTAATTTTGGTGAAGTGTGGAGGAATTGTGAAGAACCTATTACACTTGATAGGATGAAGTAGTTGGATTTCATAATCCAAGATGTTATGTTGTTTAAAGGAAGTCATTTGTGTATTCCTAGAAGCTCGATGAGAGAGAACCTCATCTAAGAGAAGCATAGTGGAGGATTGGTTGGACACTTTGGGAGAGATAAGACCATTTCTTTGTTTAATGAGAACTTTTGTTGGTCAAAACTACAACAAGATGTGAATAATTTGTATAGATTTGCAAAGTATGTTTGATAACAAAAGGAGTGAAGTAGGATATACGGTTGTATCAACCATTACCTATACCAGAGAAGCCATTAGAGGATGTTAGCATAGATTTTGTTCTTTGATTACTAAGGAATCAGTGAGGTCATGATTGTATTTTTGTTGTGGTTGATAGGTTTTCAAATACAACACTTTTTATTCCTTACAAGAAGACTAGCGATGCTATTCATCTGTCAGAGTTATTTTTCAGAGAAGTGGTGAGACTACATGGTCAGCCAAAGAGTATAGTTTCAGATCAAGAGACCAAGTTTTTTGTGTATTTCTGGCATACACTATGGAAGAAATTGAAGATAGATTTAAAGTTTAGTTCATCACATCATCCATAGAATAATGGGTAGATAGAAGTTGTGAATCACAATTTGGGAAATTTTCTGATATGTTTGGTTGGAGACAAGCCAAACGGCTAACATCTAATTTTACCATAGGCATAATTTTCATATAATAATTATATCAATAGGAGTATTGGTAAATCACCATTTTGGATTATATATGGGAGTAGACCCATAAATTCTTCTGAGTTGAAGTAGTTTGATAAAGGAGAGATAGGTAATGCTAAAGAAGAAGAATTTGCTAAAAATTTGAAGAATATCCATGAGTAGGTGAGGAAATACATTATCAAGATTAATACATAGTATAAGGCTAAGGAAGACATGAAAATAAGATATAAGGAATTTTAGAATGAATATGATGTCATGGTTCATTTGCCAAAGGAGCATTTTTCAATGGGTACATATAATAAGTTAAAAATGAAGAATTTTGGAGCATGAAAAATAGTGAAAAGGAATGATTCTAGAAAAACTCATGAAGTGGAGTTGCCTATTGAATTGAATATTTCACTAGTGTTTAATATTTTTAGATTTAATAGAGTACCATGAAGAAGGTGATGGGGATGAAGTTGGAAAAGTGCAATGGAGTATTCTAGCAGCTAGTTTAGCTACAAAAGAGATTGAGGCAATATAAAATAGTTGTGTTGGAAAAAGTACAAGTAACATAACTTATTAAGAATACCTAGTCAAATGGAAATGTAGGGTAGTAGAAGATTTATCATGGCTTGTAAAGGAGGATGTTAACTATCTTGGTGTTCTTCTTAATACTTGAGATGTGGCAAGGTCTTCTCGAATTACCCTGAGTGTCTGATGCAACACCATCTTGGATGTAAGAGAAATATTGCATCACCCAAAAATATTTCCTTTTTAGTTGCTTCAATAAGGGTTTTCTTGATATAGAGTGGTTTTCTATAGAGGCTTGCTACTTAGTAAGTCAATCATATGAGCTGGGAATGTTCTAATTTCAGTGGTGAAGGTTCATTTTAGTTAGATCAATTTGTCAGTGGAGTTTTATGGCCAAATTATATGTATTTATACAATTAGTACAGATTTTTAGTGTGTAATTTTGGTATTAAAAATTTTAGGCTGAGTTTTGAAGGCCTTAGAGGGCCTAGATAAGGCCTGAAAACTCAAGGAATGGGTGCTTGCACAAATCCAAGTTTGTAGATTAGGAGCTAACATTTTGAAAAAGTGTTATAATAGCCAATCCAAGCAATGGTTTGAGAGCTTTGGTTTTTCAAAGTTGGGCTACTTGAAACTTTTAAAATAAGTGTAAAAAGTGTATTTGGCTAGCTCTATATGTATTGTTAGGGTTTTTCATCCCTAGGTATTAAGTGTGAGTGTCTAGAAGCTTCCTGGCTAGCATAAAATTGCCTATTTAAGAAAGGAAAATACATTGCCTAGGACAACTCTGGGTGATAGTTCATAGCTTTATCTTGCAAATTAATTTAATGAAGGTGCCCATGTGGGTTAGCATATTGTAATTCTAAATTTTGTAATTTTGCATGTGTAGTAAGAATAAAAAGCCCATATTTTGTTCTAACAAATTTTGTTTTTATTTCTTTGTTTCTATTATGTGTTAATCATATTAAGGAGAACACCCTTCATCAAAAAGTTAAACAATTAGAAGGGGGATTTATCATTAGTATTTTATAGGGTCCAAATAGACCTAGTCAACCATGAAGAAGAGGATTCTTCCAACACAATCATAATTCTTTTTCTTTGTTTCTCAAATATGAAATCCTTCCATTAATCTTTCATTAGAGGGTTAATCCTTTTGTACATATGATAAGAAGAGGTTTTGGTTGAAGAAAGATAGACTCTAAATATTAGATGTTTAGTTCAATAGTAAAAATTTGATCTTGAATAGATTAGAGGCTTCAAAGTGTTAGCATGAATGTTGATGGTATTTCTTTTGGGTAGTATCCTAATGATCTCCAAAGGACATGGGATATTGTTGTGATTTGGTAAAAGCAAGTTTGAAGGGGACTTGAAATTCCAAACCAATAAGAACCAACGTCAGTAGTTGGTTTTATAGGGATCGACAACCTAGAATATCATAGTAAAATTCAAAGGTTCATTTTATAGGGAATAGCAACCAATTCAATCTAGTTCTACATAGACTAGTAACCAAAAAAAGGCAACACAACAATAGGCACCAAAAGTCAAGATAAAACCTAGAAAAAACTTAGATCAATTCTTCAATAGCACTAGAAATAGATGTGCCTAAAATAACAACCTATTGGACAGAGTCTTGAATATTCTTCACAGGAAGCTAGAAGGTTTCTTTCTTAGTGTTTTTTCTAGTTCTTCTACTCAAACCAGCACCCAACAATTGTGCATGACCATTCGAGTTAGCTTCATCCAAAGAAGCTTTTCCAATAGAAGTAGCAGTATCCAACATGGATGAGGTAACACTCTCCATACCAATTTGATTTTCCTTAATCATTTTTTTAAGGGAGACTTCATAATCCTAATTTTTTTTTGGGATTTTCCCAACTAGAGATTCTAGCTCCCTTCGCTTCTTACTTTCCTCATCCATCTTTATCTATAAAAATAAAGACATCTCCTGCAAGGAAGAAACATATAAGTGAATCTTTTTAATTTCAATATACATCTAGTTGTCCATCATCATTCTAGTATTAGATCTATATTTGACTTTATTCAAAAATTCTAGAACAATAGCATCACCCTCAGAATCATCACTCTTAGGATTTTTTTCTACTTTTCTTTAGAGTCTTGGTTTTGGGTATCGAGCTCATTCTTTGTACCAAAATTAATATCTTCATGACCACATTTGGCTAGAGAAGCATTAACTAACACTAGATAAAGGGAAAGAGTAGTGTTAATAGGGTAATTATCAACACATTCTATATCCAATGTTTGGGTAATCAAATTGATTTTCCCATATTTGTGTTTATTACTCTTCTCCTTCCTTCACTTTTATCATGCAAGACCTTCATATTCACCATCTTTCCACTATACTCTTTAATTATAATATCCTTTTTCTCAAGGCTAGTAGTAATCTTATTTTTTCTTTTATGCTTCAAGGAAAGGACATTATCCTTATCTTTACCATTATTAGAAGAGGTGTTACCTCCCTTGGTAACAGTACTAGGGGAGGAATGTGGAGAATCATGGGCAAAGATATTATCTAGGCTGTGAGTGGTATCATTGGTTTCAAAAGAACACTCATCACTCACAATAAGGGCCAAGTCATCATGGGGTTAGCATCATCCTTCAAAGAATCCAAGCTCTAATAAGAATCTGTTTCCATAGCTAGATCTCTCTTGTAGCTATTTTTGGTTTTCATTAAAGAACCACCAATAGTCTCATTTCCACTAGGAGGGTCATCCCCTTCCCTTTTCTATTTACTACTAGAAACAAAGTGGGAAGGGGTGTTGTCTCGACAAAACTCAATGATAAGAAGGATAAGACCCTCATGGATGATAGGTCTAGAATCCTTATGCTTATGGGCTTTGATCCCATCAAAGATAGAGTGCACCAAATGGTTAAGAAAAGGAATTATTTTCTTATAATGGAAGTGATTTAGAAAAACCAAAGTGGTATTGATGAACCCTCAAAATCCTACCATCAAGAATGAAATACATCCACATAGAGGTAAGAAGTTCTTGCCAAATATCCTTAATTTGAGAAAGATCGTAGAATTTACTGACCTCCACCACTTTTGCTTCCTCCTAGTCAATTTTGGGAAAGCACTTGACTGCATCTTTTGAAGCTTTTCTCTACTTGAAAAATCTTATACCTTGATTAGGTAGCTTGGTAGCCTTAGTAATAAAATCAACATTTAGGATAAATTGTATGCCATAGAGTGTCATTGTCTCACCAACCCAATCTTTGTAGAAACTATTTATCACATGAGGTTTGTAACCATGAATTTTTTCAATATAGATGATCACCTTCCCTTTCTTGAGATGGTGCCAAACATCCTTCTTCTTTTTCTAGTAGTGGCAATTCTCAAGTTCCAACCTTTTTACTTCCCCTCATATAATCATAGAAAGAAACCTACACTATAGAATGTGACTAAGAGAGCTATGAGAAATACCCCAAGAAAGGTTCAACGTATTACCTCTTGAAAGCCCAAAATATACCCACAATCTGTGTGAACTCCTGGCAAACATGCAAGCATAGAAACTATTCCATTTAAAGCAATAAATGAAAGTAGTGATGATTTTATATGTGGAGGCAATGATCATATCAAATATAGATTTTCCCTTCTCGAGATATCTTTCTTTCATACCTGCACTTAGGTTTTTAATCATCATCCATGTTTAGCTGGTCAATCCATGTTATCATTTCATTACTTTGAATTACTAGGTTGGCCATCCAATTAGCCAATGTTAGCCAACATGTTCATCTCACAATAGTTATGAAAAATGAACACCTTTTGAAAAAAAATTGAGGTCTTCTTTTCTTTCCCAAAGAAGGTTTGAGATATTCCAAAAAGGGTTATTTTTATTATTAAGAATATTGACAATATTTCTAGAATCCCCTTTTAGCTTGAGGTTCTTGCAACCAGTATCCTTTCCCAGCTTGATCATGTAATAACCTTTAGCCATATCAGCTTTATGGCTAGAAGTATCTCCAAGAGGAATAGCCTAAGCCATGGTGATGTTGCAATTATAGTCCCTAATGATTCCTCCACAACCAATCGTGTTTGGGTTTCCTTTGGAAGCACCATCAAAATTAGCCTTTATCAAGCCATTGGGAGGGGAGGGGATAACTAGATGACGTTCTCCCTCGAGTTATCCTTTTTAACTTTACTATTTTGACTATGGTGCTCCATGTTGAGATTAGTAGAGGGGCCCAAATGTGATATAAAGTTCTCCTTTATGTGTGTGATAATTCTTTTACCAATGAATCATGAGGGGTTACTAGTATCTCTAAATATTCTATCATTTCTTTCTTTCCATAAGTCTCAGCACATATGGGGAAAAGAATACTACTAGAGTTTGCAAATATGTTTTCCTTTGAAGGGGCTGCTCCAGCTTAAAAAAATGTCAAAGAGATTCTCTTGGAAAGTCCATTGCATATCCCAAAAACTCAAAATTTCCTTCCAAACATCCCTAGCAAAATAGAAATGAAGAAAAATATGGTTAATAGATTCCATATCATTTTTGTAGAGGCAACACTAGTTGGTTATTATCATACCTCTTTTGCTAAGATTTTCTACAGTGAGAATTTTGTTCTATAGAGAAATTTAAAAGAAAATCTCAATCATAGGGATTAACATTTGGTCCAAGCTTTAACCCATGGGAGATCAATTCTCTTCTCTTCAAAAAGGGTAGTAACTTTGAAATTACCACTCGGGTGAAGAGCCCAGATCACCATGTCTTGAGAGATGAGATTGATACAAGAAGAAAAAAAATAGAGTTGAATAGAGTGAAGATTGATATCCAGAGAAGTAAGGTCCATCCATTTATTGTTAACCCATTAGTCATTGAGTTTAACACCAAAGGTGGCTTTCCAGTGCTCAATAATCTGGTCATTATTGTCAAACGAGTTCAGGGGAGAGTCCCATAACCAGCTATCCTCACAAAAAAATAGTTTTACCATCACCTAGCTTCCATTTATAACATTTGGTGAGAGAGTTCTTCAAATCTTGGATAGCTTTCCAAATGGAGGACAGATTTTCTGAGTTATCTACAGAGAGAAAACCATTCAGAGAGGAAGACTACTATAGATATTTGCTCTTCCATATTTTGTTCCAATCTCTATTGTCATTGAAAACTCTCCAAACTTTTTTGGCTAGGAGGTATTTATTCATTTATCTAATAGGTCTAATACCTAGCCCTCCAATATTCTTAGGCTTAAAAATAGACTCCAAAGAAATGAGAGGAAGTCTTTTTTTATTCTCAATCCTAGACCACATGAATTCTTTGAATTCTCTCCATACCATCACCATACTTAATAGGAATTTTGAATAAACTAAGAGCATAGATGGACTAAGAAGTGTTCCTTTCTAGCATGCAAGGTTTTTATTGTGTTTATCAATGAGAATTTCCCAAAAGGAATCATGCAGCTTGGAACCAATGGGGAGCCCTAGTTATAAGCTAGGGAGGGTAGAAATACTACAATCCAAAATTCAAGAGATGTTATTCTTTCCCTCTAGGGAGTATTCACAAACAAGATAGATCTCTTCTCCCAATTGATTAGTTGGCCTAATGCTTTAATATAGCGATTTAAAGAACTCTTGTGCATTATTACATTCATGATTGTGTTTGTCATTGATGTCAACATATCAATATCTCTATGAAGACTAGTAAAGTCACAGATAGAGATCAAGGTCGTATGGATAGAGAATTGATGTTCAAGTCAAGTGTGGTTAAGGCCATATTCTACATTGTGTCTTGATGATGAGGTTAAGTGCACATTAACTAAGTCAAAGACATCCTAAAGATATGCTCTATTTATAGATAGAAATATACAGATAGTGTTCATGAGAAGTAGTGTTTGATGATTGATTTGTATCTCTTAATAAAGATAGAATCATTATATACAAGGTTAGATGGAAATAGAAGACAGTATGATGACGACATCAACAAGTGCACAATATCTGAGGTTGCACATGTGAGAATTTGTAAAGAGTGTGAGTTGATGGCGTTGAGTAATTGTAAAATAATTAATTATCTTAATGAGGTCCTATTATAATTAATTTGAAAAGCCTCAAGTCTCACTCAAGGAATTATTTTGAGGAGATGATGTAAAGGAAGGTTATTTTCCTTTTGGTAAAGTGGGAAATTGATGTGTATGAAGTGCAAAGTGTGTGAACAAGAGCATAGTATTTGATAAATGTGAGTAAGTGATCCAAGGGATTATTGGATCTGACTTTGGTGATCTAGTATTCAGATTAGGAGTTTAGTTGATAGGAAAGAGGAAGACAAAGTATAGGTATAGTTCATTTCTATTATTGTACAAGGAATAATATGGAGACCATTTAGATAGTGAGCTTAGGGGTCTTGACGGTGAATTTGTTTGGACAATGTGTCCATCTACCTTCTATAACCCCTAACAAGGTTGGCACAATTGCTAAAAGGGTTTAAATATCCTAAAAGTGACTCAAAGACTCATGATAGGGAATGATATGTACTAAATATATTTATTAACTCCTAATAAAATTCATCCTCTAACAAGGAACATTTATATTAGTACATGATTTTGTGACCATCCCCACTGGGGGTTTTCCCTCTCATCAAGGGTTTCCCTAGTTAACATATCTGGTGTTATTATGTATGACTATCTTTTTATGGATGTTGGTCATATTATTCACATGCATAAGGATTGATAAAGTTGATAATTGTTATAATTGTTGAGATCATATTGAAAAGATCATTGTTAAGGGAGATTGTTGAAACTAGATTGAAAGAGGAGATTGTTGAAGAATCCTATGTGTTTCATTCATTGTTTTGTCACTGACATCAAACCTACTATTTTCTAGTAAGACAACTACTTATAAGATTTAAATACTATCACTTATTTGATTGATGAAGATGATTTGATCAAATGATGTAACAATAGCACTTAGAGGAAAGGTTGAGTTATGATTATGTAATGAAGTACAAGAATAAATTAAGATAGTGAGGATATGATGTATTGATAATCTACTTAATGTTACAAAGGCTATTTCCACTAAGAAAGTTTAGAAGAATAAGTTACACAAAGTTTTTCTGCTAAGCTTAATTGAGTGCATACTAGGTCCCGAGCAAAGATAGAGCAAGTTGAGAAAAACATCAGTTAGAGGTGAGTAAAATTTCATTCTAGTGTATGCCAAGTGGAACAATGGATACTGAGTAAATTTTAGTTGATTCTAAGCACCAATAAACTTTAGTTCATGCCAAGTGATTTCATAGTGGATGCTGAGAAACATAGTATGTGTTGAGCATCAGAAACTTGATAATGCTAAGTTATTGCATTATGTAAAAGATCATGAATTTGATGGATTTGAGCTGACAAGTTTATTTTCTTGGATTATGTGAACTAGGTGGAAGATAAGGTTGATGAGCTAGTGGCACAAAATTCAAGGTAAACCATTTTTAGGCAAATTCAAAGAGGATTCTATGAGAAGTTTCTAGAAGAGATATGAAATATGGGGTAGATACATTGTATCCTACCTAATCCATCCAAATCCTAAATTGGATGATAGAGAATGAGTGGCAAAAGATCTTAATTTCCTATTTATAGGAATGGCTGGTCATGAAGCAAATTTTTCTTGTGCGAGAACCTAAGGAAGACAAGGAGGCAAGTGTTTAGCTTCATCTAGTGACCCCAAAGAAGGGTCTACAATGGTATGTTAAACAAGAAGGCTTAAGGGTATGAATGCTTGAAGGATGAACAAGCTATTAGAGCTGCAAATTATGAAGGCCAAGAAAAATTGAGGACTAAACAGTGATCTATAATTTGCAAATGAAGTTGTAAGTTGTATTAGATCAAAGCTTAACTATTTCTTTCTAACAATTGTATTAGTCTAGGGTAAATCCTTTGGATTAAGGTTGACCTAATAGTCATTTGTAAATCCTCTAACTGGGTGACATTCCAAGTGAATGGTCTAAAGTCCTCTAACAAGACTCACTTCTAATAGGGTGATTGAATTAATTTATTAGGGTCTCATGTAATAGTGTATATTGTAACCTTTAATAGGGTTCACCTTTCACATGGCATCACTTCAGAAGAGTGAAAAGAGTAGCATGTTTCTAGTGTTTTTTCCCAAATTGGGTTTCCACATAAATCATTGTGTCAAGTGTGTTTATGAATTTGTTATGCTTCATGCTTTACATTTCTACAAAGTTGGTTTGATAGTAACCTACAAGTTTTATGTGGTTGCATAATCTTATGAATGCATGCATGATGAATAATGTTTTATGGGTTCACTAAACCTTCAAACTTTTTATTTATACATCTAGACCTTGGATAACTGATTCATTCCCCCCCCCCCCCCACTAGTTATTATAAAGTATTCCAACAATTGGTATCAGAGCCATCTACTTAAGAGGACTAGTTTGAAGATACTAGAAGCACAAAGATCAAGATGTGAAAAAGAGAAGTACCCAAACTCAATAGAGATAACTTTCTAGCATGGAAAAGTTTGATGAAGCTACACCTTGGAGGACTTGGAGATCATGCAAAATCTACTATTTCTATGGAACATCTTGATCCTATTGGTGACCCTACTACTAAGGATATGAAGAAGAAGAAAGAAGACAACCAAGAAATGTTGGAGATTGTCTCTACCCTAGGTTATGCTAAATTTGATGATATCAAAGGTCTTGATAGTATAAAGAAAATGTGGGATTCCCTAACCACTATTAATGGAGGAAATGCAAATGTTCTAAGAGCCAAATCTAAAAGTCTTAGAGCTAAGTTTGATTATATGAGAATGGAAGAAGGTGAGAATATTGCTCAATATGTTGAAAGGATAAAAAAAGTTGTTAATGCAATAAGAGGAGCTAATGGTAATATAGATGATGATACTATACTAAGGAAAGTTTTAAGGACATTATTACCTATATATGCTATTAGAGTTTCTGGAGTTCAAGAACTGAGATGCATTCTAGCAAATAAAATATCACTTGAAGGTCTGATAGGTAGACTCATTACTTTTGAGCTATCTAACTTTGATAATTATAGACCTGAAAAGATTGAATCTTCTTTCAAAGCTAAGGTATCATTTAGGGAACCTAATGAAAAGAAGAAAAAGAAAAAGAAGTATGTTTCCAGTGATAGTAATACAGATGAGGAGGTGTTGAACAACTTGAAGCACTACTGGCAAGGAGATTCCACAAAGTTAAAGGCAAGTTCAAAGGTAAATTACCCATCATTTGTTTCAATTGCAATGAGATTGGTCATATTACTACTAGATGTTTAGAGAAGAAGAACAACATAGGTGGTGATAAGTGCAAGTGTAGAAGAGATGAAGACAACAAGGATTACAAAGACAAAGGCAAGAAGTCTTGCTACATTGTTTAAGAGGAAACAAAAGAAGAAATTGATGAACATGATGATCAAGTGGTGTATGTTGCAACAAAAAATGAATCTGATGAAGATGAGACAAATCCACTTGTGACTTGAGTAAACAAGAATGATAGATGGATAATTGATAGTTGGTGATCACATAACATGACTTGAGACAAAAGTAAGTTAATCAAACTAAATTTTTATGATGGAAATAGTGTAAGATTTGGTAATGATCCACCATGTTTGATAAAAAGAAAAGTTTCTATCAAACTCATAGATAATATTTTATGTGACAATGCTTACTATGTTGAAGGACTTAACCATAATTTTTTAAGTGTGTCACAATTAAATAATTTGGGATGTAACATTGAGTTTGAAAAGAACATTGGTAAGATATATGACACAAATGGGAAACTGATTAGAAAAGGGTGATCAAGCTAGAAGTAATCTATTATATCTTGATATAGATGATTCTACTTGCCTTTATGTAAAATTTGATGATGTATGGCTATGTCACAAGAGTTTATGTCATGTTAGCTTTGATAACTTGGTTAGTTTTAGTAACATGAAGAAAGTTAGATGTTTGTTTAAATTGAAGAAGCTTGATAATGTAATGTACAAATAATGTTAGTTAGGAAAAATGACAAAGTCAAGTTTTAAGACTAAAACTTACACCTCTAAAGGAATACTATAGATTGTTCATATTGACTTGTATGGAGAAATTGATGTGCAAAGCTACAAAGGAGATAAGTACATTATGCTATTTGTTGATGACTATTCTAGGATGATGAGAGTTATATTTTTGAAATAGAAATATGAAGCTTTCCAAATGTTTAACTGCTACTTAGCAAGAGTTGAAAATGAAATAGGTAAAAGTATGAAGTGTTTGAGATCTGATAGAGGAGAATAGTTCACATCAAATGAGTTTGAGATGTTTTGTAATGACTGAGGAATCAAAAGATAGACATTTTCCCCTAGAACACCTCCACAAAATGGAATAAGATGAAAGGAAGAAAAAAACTATAATGGATTGTGCTAGAAGACTCATGATAGAGAAGAATGTTACTTTTAAATACTAGAGAGAAGCTATAAGTATGGTTTTCTATACTTTGAACTGCGTGCAAATCAACAAAGGTACTTAGTCAACATCATTTGAACTATGACATGGATACTCATCAAATATAAAATATTTTAAGGTATTTGGATGTAAATGTTACATTCTTAAAGATGTCATGAATGGTAAACTTGATGCAAAAAGTGAAGAAGGTATATTCCTAGGATACTCCACAAGAAGTAAAGCTTGTAACTATTTAAATACTAAAACTAACAAAATAGTGAAAAGTGCAAATGTGAAATTTGATGAATATGCAGAGGTATATGAGGCTAAACCTATGAAAGAAACAAAAGAATACAAATCATTTTTATAATTTTATGAGGGTGTGCCTATTGATGTACATGTTGTAAATCAAGCTACAAACCGACAACAAGTTTTAGTGACTACCAAGTCACACCCTATGAATGACAAGTTGCATTTAGGAATTGAGCTACATATACATGTTGACTTATAGAATGAAGTGGATGCAAATTCTGATTTTGAGATTAGTGTAAATGAAAGAGATGTTGAACTACCTAATAGAAATGTACATAGTGATTTTGAAGTTGAAATATAGAATAAAGAAATAAGAGTTGAGCCAAGATTGTCTAAATATGTTAAAAGACATCATCCTACTACTCAAATTATTGGAGATAAAAATGCTAGACCAATGAAAAGAAATATATTGAGAAGTGATACATGTTTTCATAGCATGAAGGAGCCAAAATTAGTAAGAGATGAATTAGAAGATGTTGACTAGAGTAAAGCCATGGAAGAAGAGATTGAACAAATTGAGAAAAATAAATCATGGAGTCTAGCTCCTAGACTAGAAGAGAAAATGTGATTGACATGAAAATGGTGAAGTCACAAGGAAAAAAGTAAGATTAATGTGCAAGGGATATGCACAAGAAGAAGGAATTTGTAAGAATTTTCCTTAGGGAAAAATCACCCAAGATCAACAAACTCAAGCACAAGCATAGAATAGACCAGAGTATGATCAGAATAACAATATAGTATTCAATTAATGTATAAGAACACTAGGAGTGCCTATATATAAAGGTCTTTGGAATGCTCCTAGAATTTCTAGGAGTTAGCACATTGATAAGTCTTACAACAAGACATGTCCACCAGAAGTGGATTATCCTCCAATAAGCACAAGAGTAAATGCGATGATAAGAGGATAAGCCTACAAAGGTGTAGCACAAAAAATAATGTTGTAGACACCATGTGCATAATTAAGAGTACAAATAACTATGTTGTCTACATGATAACTTAGTTAATTATGCAAACTCTAGTGTTGTAGACACTATGTGCTAAATTAAAGTTGCTTACTTTTGTCTAGTCAACATGACAACTCATAAAAGTATGCAAACTCCTAAGTGTCAACCTAATAAATAATAAAATAATGCATTCACTTAAGTAAACTTAAGTAAAGTAAAAATAGTGATTAATTATTTGCACCAACAAAATTGACTATGGAGAGACATTTTCCCCTATTGCTAGATTGGAAGGAGTAAGAACTTTACTTGCTTATTTTACATACAAAGGTTTCAAAGTTTATCAAATGGATGTTAAGTTTGCATTTCTGAATGGCATATTAGAGGAAGAAGATTTCATAGAATAGTAAAAAGGTTTTGTTGATGTTAACAATAAAAATATGGTATGTAGACTACACAAGGATCTATATGGTTTGAAACAAGCACCATGAGCATGGTATGAGAGACTTCATAATTTTCTCGTGAAGATTGAATTTGAAAGGACCGATGATAAAAATAATCTATACATAAATACAAAGAAAGGAAAAGCTATTTTTTTATCTGAAATATTTTTTGATGATATCATATTTGGAGTTCAAGATGCTTTATGTAAGGATTTTGTAAATTAGATGAAGTAAGAATATGAGATGTCTATATTTGAAGAGATCAAATTTTTTGTGGGTTTGCAAGTATATCAAATGAAATATTGTATATACATCACTTAGTCAATGTATGTTAAGGAAATATTGAATTTTTTTGGATTGGAGGATTCGAAACCAATAATTAGACCTATGGTAACAAGGCACAAGTTGTGAAAGAATAATGATTCAGCTCAGGTGAATCCAACAATATATATAACTATGATTAGAAAATTTCAATATGTAGTCCATAGAAACTTGATATTGCATTATCTATAAGGATAGTTGCAACATTCTCTACTAATCCTAGGGAGAATCATTTGATGGTTGTAAAGAGAATAATGAGATATCTCAAAGGAACCGAAGAGTTTGGTCTATACTATAAGAAGAATGAAAAAATTGAATTGAGAGCCTACATTGATGTTGATTGGGTTGGAAAAATTGATGATAAAAAGAGCACTAGTGGAGGAGCATTTTTCTTAGGAAAGAGATTGGTTATGTGGACTAGCAAGAAATAAAATTGCACTTCACAATCTATTGCTAAAGCTGAATATGTTTCTGCTACTGTAAACTATATGAATATTGTATGGATCAAATAGCTACTCAAAGGTATGAAGGAAGAGAACACAAAACTAGTAATACTTTATTGTGATAATAGAAGTGCTATCAATGTATCAAATAATCTTGTGATGCATATAAAGACTAAGCACATTGCAATCAAGTATCATTATTTGAGAGAGTTAGTTCAAGATAAAGAGGTGAAGATGGAATATGTCAATACAAAGGAACAAATTGATAATAACTTTACAAAATAATTGCCTAAGGATGCTCATGATTAACAAGAGGAGAGTCTTGCATCAAAAAAATTGATGTTCATATGTTACACATTGATGCAAAGGATCTTACTTTAGGAGCTACCTAAAGTAATCAAAGAGCTGAAAATTTAAATCAGTCACAAGCATGCTGATAGAGGGAGAATTTGAAGAAATAGAATTTTTTTATATTTTTCATGCTAAAGATGAGAAGTCTTAGGCATTGCTATCAAAGAGAGAGAGTTAAATAACCCTTAGAGTGAGATAATTGCTAAAGGAGATAGATGTTGATCAAGAGAGAAAAGAAAGATAAATCATAAGATATACCTAGTAAGAGGGAGATATAGTAAGAGGAAGTTATAAGAAAGAATTTTGTAACCTATTTAGAAGATGGAAATTGCTAATAGAGGGAGAGATTTCAATACAAGCTTTTTTTTTGGTATTATCTTACTATTTTAACCCAGTTAGTTTGGTTGAACAAAGGTGTTTACCATTTTTCGCTTTGGTTGATCAGTTTAGTTTTTCATCAATTTCAAAGAGGGAGATTGTTGAGATCAGACTGAAAAGATAATTGTTGAGGGAGATTGTTGAAACTAGATTGAAATAGGGAGATTGTTGAAGAAGCCTATGTGTTTCAATCATTGTTTTGTCATTGATGTAAAACCTACTATTTACTGATAAGACAACTTCTTATAACATTTAAGTACTATCCTTTATTTGATTGATGAAGAAGATTTGATTAAAAGATGTAACAATAGCACCTAGAGGAAAGGTTGAGTTATAATTATGTAATGACGTACAAGATATAGTTAAGATAGTGATGACATGAAGTATTGATAATCTACTTAAGGTTACAAAGGCTAGTTAGACTAAGAAAGATTAGAAGAACAAGTTACACAAAGTTTTTCTGCCAAGCTTGACCAAGTGGATCATAGGTGTCGAGCAAAGATAGAACAAGCCAAGAGGAAAATTAGTTAAAGCCAAGCAAAAGTTCATTCTAGTTTATGTCGAGTAGAACAGTGGATGCCAAGTAAATTTTAGCTGATGGAAAGCACCAATAAAATTTAATTTATGCTAAGTGATTTCACAGTAGATGTCAAGCAATATAGTATGTGTTGAGCATCAAAAGCTTGATAATGCTGAGCTGCTACATTGTTTACAAGATTGTGGATTTGATGGATCTAAGCTAACATGTTTTTTTCTTAGATTATGGAAACCAGGTGGAAGATAAGGTTGATGAGGTGGTGACACTTAACTCAATGTAAGCCATTTTTAGGTGAATTCAAAGAGGATTCTAGGAGAATTTTTTAGAAGAGATATGAAATATGGGGTAGATACATTGTATCCTACCTAATCTATCCAAACCCTAAATTGGACAATGGAGAATGAGTGGAAAAAGATATTAATTTCCTATTTATAGAAATGGTTTGTCATGAAGAAAGTTTTTCATGTCCGAGAACCTAAGGAAGACAAGGAGTCAAGGGTTTTACTTCATCTAGTGACCTAAAAGAAGAGTCTGCAATGGCATGTTAAGTAAGAATACTTAAGGGTATGTATGCTTGAAGGGTGGACAAGCTATCAGAGCTATTAAGTATGAAGGGCCAAGTAGAATTGAGGACTGAGCAGTGATCTATAATTTGCAAATGAAGTTGTAAGTTGTATCAAATCAAAGCCTTACTTTTAATTTTGAACAATTGTATCAGCATAGGGTAAATCCTTTGGATTAAGGTTTACCTAACAGTCATTTTCAAATCCTTTAACTAGGTAACATTCCAATTGAATGGTCTAAAGTCATCTAACAAGGTTCACTTCTAATAGGGTGATTGAAATCCTTCAACAGGGTCACATTTAACAGTGTGTATTATAACCTTTAACAGAGTCAGCTTTTCATAGGGCATCACTTTAGAAGAGTGAAAAGAGTAGAATGTTACTGGTGGTTTTTCCCAAATTGGGTTTCCACATAGATCATTGTGTAAAGTGTGTTGATGAATATATTATGTTTCATGCTTTAAATTTTTGCAAAGTTGATTTGATAGTAACCTACTAGTTTCAAGTGATCGCATAATCTTATGGATGCATGCATGATTAATAACATTTTATGGGTTCACTAAGTTGTGGAAAGTTTTATTTATACATATGGACCTTGGATAACTGATTCACACCCCCCACCCCTCTTAGTTATTCTAAAGTATTCCAACAATAATAGTTATATAATTGATTCACCACCCTCCTATTAGTTATATTTGCTGGACTTTTCATTCTAACACAAAGAATGATAGATTTTATAGAGGTGAAGAATAATCTCTTTACGAAGGGGAATATGACCCTTTTTTCTACTTTGGAAATAGACTTAGAAAAGAAAGACAAATAATAGCATGAGAAATTAAATTTAATGTTATTGTAGAAATGATTTATTGCAAGGAAGAAATGAGACTAAAAAATATTAAATCTACCCTCTAGAGTTATGAATTTTTAAGAGTGAGTACATCTGATGAATTTGATAATTAACATAATAAACATGACATGAAACACAAATTTTAGCCACTAGAATAATATATAGTTCAAGCATTAGTATGGAGAATGATCAAAGAAGTAAGTTTACAAGAGATTTACTCAAAAGAAGTAATATATTAAAATGTTATATATGTTTAAGACATAACTTAACTATAGGATATATGAGAAGAAATCTTATAAGTTATGGAATTGAAAAATCCAACAAAAAAATGATTTAAAAAATTAAAGTAAATAACACATTCAATAAAATAAAATGAATCTTGGAAGCCATGACAAAGGATATAATAAAGGCATATTTTTAAGATATTGCACCAAAAAAGATAGCGTACTGATATTATAACAAGAGACTAAATAAGATAGTTGGAAGTGTAAATGTGAAATTTGATGAAGATATTCAAATAATAGATAATAGACATATTTAATATAAATTACACTTAGAGGAATAAAGAAACAATATATTAAAAGAAAGAGGAAAACAAAATTTTGGCATCTAGAACTAAAACTCCAAGTTATGCACAAATTTCTCATTCTGAGAATGACATGAGAATAAAGGAATGAGTAAAATAAGAAAATTATCTCAATTAAAGCATCACTATGTTTTATTTGATAGATTTAAACAAAAAAATTGAAAGAAGAATGCAATGATTAGATGGAAAAGGCATTAAAAGAAGAACCTAATGAGATAGTGGTGCAGGGGCCCAAGGTCCTAATCAATCAGGTCAAACCACAATTTTTATATGTTAGGATGGAAACAAGTATCTAATATTGACACAAAGCAATAGGTTAGGTTTCTAGCATCTTTTTTGTTCACTTGAACAATTTTGTTCATATTTGTAATAAGAACTATATCCAAGGTCTAGGTTGGTCAACATTCATAAACACTAGGATTTGACCAAAAACATGCATTTTTCATGTTTGTAATATGTATCTTGTGTTTTAGAATGAAATTGAATCTATTTGAAGGTATTTAGAGGTTAGAAGCAATAAAAGTTGAAAAGTTGTCAAAAAGTTGTGAAGAAACATTTTTTGTTGCTCGACATTTTTTGTAATTTTTGGAAGGACAATAGTAATGGCCATTGAATGATTAATCAAATGTGAAGGAAGGTGAAAATTCAAATGTCAAGACCTATATCTTATTTTTTTTCAACTTTGGAAGGGGTTGGTTTTAGTACAAAAGTTGGGTCAATAAATATGTCAACTTTTTGTTGGGAAATCGAAGAGTACTTTTATGAAAGTGAGAGTGTTTTTGAGTACTATTTTGCTTCCATAGCTTGTAGGTTTCATTTTATTGTTGTAGAAGTATTATTTACTTTGGTATATGCTATGTTAAGACATTTTGGTCATTATAAATTTCTAGATTTGAAGTTTTAGTTTTATTACTGCCCAGTGTTTACCCTAGATAATAGCAAGAGTCTAAGGCAAGAATGAGCTCTCCCTCCTAAACCCACTAGTTGGAAAATATTATTTTTTGCATGGTGAAATGGGATAGGATGGAGGGAGAAATTTTGAAGTGATTTTTTATGCCATCCACCTACTTGTGGTCCTTTGGATCTTATTAGGTTAAGCATTTATATGTGCTTGGCGAGCAGGCAATTGCGGGAAGACATTGCAAAGTTCAATGGTGAAGGTGTAGATGCTTGAATTCAAAGAGTTAGAGATTGTTTGATATGTCCTTAGTGTTGGTATGAATATTCTTGAAGTTTTTTATAAATCAAGGTAGGTTTTGGAGTAAATTGTAGTGTTATTCCTTAGTAAGCCTAAATTAGGGATTGCTAGTTGATGGGAAAGGAAGATAAACCCAAGTCCCATCTTTAGGAGTTTGTTACGGATAAATGACTTATGAAAGATTATTAAAAAAAAAATTATCATTTTTGCAATGTTTTTGAATTTAATGGCTAATACTTTGAATTAGGGCTATAGGGAGGAGCCCCCAATTAGCTCTCCTAGTGCAATTTTTTGTTTCAGCTTAGGAGAGTGCCAAAAACCTATTGGGTGGTCCTAAAACTTGGTTAAAAGATCGAAGATACTGTAAGGGACTTTTGGAAGGCTTAAGATCCTGGACGGTGCAAGGGATTGAGGTGTATGTTGGAGCTTAGTTTTCTTTTAAAGGCTTGTAGTGTACCTATAAAGTAGAGATGGATTTGAAAGGTGAATGTGAAGTGCTATAAAGGCCATTTACCACATCTATAAATAGTGGTAGGTCCTAAGAGGCTAGAAGAAGTATTCATAGGGCTTAGGAGAAGCTCAAGGAATAGATAGGGAGTTTATTTTGGTAGTTAAACCCATTCTACATTAGATAAGGACATGATGGTGATGAATGCAAAGCTATCAAAGGAATCACAAGAACAACAAGAGGATAATAGGTTGTTGAAAAAGAGGCCTAAATAGTTGGAAACAAAGGTTGGGGTAGTAAAGAAGACTACATAGAAGATTGAGAAATATCTCAAAAAATGAGAAAGATAGATTGAAGAGTTGGATGAACAATATGTAGATGATGAATATGAAAAAATGCATGGAGACTAAGCAACCTTCATAAAAGCCCTAGAATCTTTCGGTAGATAATCATTTGACACTCCAAATTTTTTGAGGGGAAATGGATGTCAATTCTATAATAGATTGGATGGAGGCTCTTGAGAGGTACTTTTAATTTCATGGGATAACAAAGGAAAACAAGTTGAAACTAGCATAGTCAAGAATGAAGGGAGCAACCCTCACATGGTGGAATTTCATTCAGGAAGAAAGAACAAGAGAGGGAAAGAATAATATTACCTGATGGAAGGTCATGTCAAACATGATTAGGGACACCTATGTTTGTGATGACTATGAAGTCCAATTACATATGAGAAGATGAAACTTGAGGTAGAAGGAGTTGAATGTGAGCTCATATAAAAAGGAATTTCATTTGATACATGTATAAGGTCAAGGATGATAGAACTAGAGAGTGTCAAGGTAGCTAGATATCTAATTGGCCTAAGATATAATATTCAGGAAGAGGTAACTTTTTTATGTCCCAATATAGTGGCAAAATGTTTTTAGTTGGTTGCTAAAATAGAGAAGACAAAGATAAGGTGAGAGAATTTAGTTTGGGGTTGATAGGGAAGAAATAATTAGCAAGGGACAGAGGAAAATTTCCAAGAAACCAAGACAAGAGTTGAGAAGACCATCAACATAATGAATAAAGGAATGATAGTTGTAATAATGGTGAAAGTTATCATAGGGGTATCCAAGGATTCAGAGGTTAGAGGACATCATTTGGAGATGAAGAGGATATGAAGGTGGGAAAGGAGATGTAGGTCACACAATGGATCAATACCCACTCAAAACAAAAAATTTCCCTAAAAATGCTAGGGATAAAAAGAACGAGTTAATCATGAATGATGAGGCTTGTAGTAGTAATAGTGTAGCACAAGTTGGGAGTGCAAAACTAATATTTGATGGGTAGAATGTGATGCTAAGAAGGACTATGTTGAATATTCTCTTGAAGTTAAAGCCAACATGAAGAAAGTCTATATTTAGAACTCAAGGCAAGGCCTATGGTAAGCTATGCAAAATCATAGTTGATTTTAGATCTGTACAAAATATTATATCTTTGGAAATGGGTGGGAAGTGTAAACTCAAAATATTACCTCATGTAGCCCCTCATAAAATCTCATGGTTGAATAAGAGCCAAAGGTTTACAATACAAGAGAAAGCTTGGGTAGATTTTGAGTCAGGTGAATAGAAGGATAAAGTCTTATGTAAAATCATCCCTATTGATGTCTTTCATTTAATCCTAGGAAGATCATGGTAATATAATATGAAAGGCCAACACAATGGGGAGAAGAACACCTATTTGATAGAAAAGGGTGACACACATTTTAGAATGGATCCACTACTAGATCACATGGTGAAAGGTAACGATTGCAGTGCAACTAGAATAATCAAAGGTAAAGAATTCCTATAGATGACCAAGGAGGAATATTTTTATGGGTATGCCCTAATAGAAAAGCCAAATGATGAGGTAAAGGATAGAGAGCCACTACCTGCAAAGGTTGAACAATTATTAAGACAATACCCCTCACTAGTTGCAGAGGAAAAACCAAAGGAATTACCACCTATCAAGAGCATAAGCCACCAAATTGATTTGGTGCCTAGTGCAACATTGCTAAATAGACCTTCCTACAAACTCACACCCAAAAAAAATGAAGAAGTAAGTAGATAATTGTTAGAAAAACTAAAGAAAGGATTGATGAGGAAGAGGTTGAGCCCTTATGGATTCCCTTTAGTTTTAGCACCTAGGAAAGATGGAAAGTGGAGGCTATGTATTGATTCAAGATAAATCAATAAGACTATAATCATGTATAAGTTTCTCATGCCTAGGATTCAAGATCTAATGGATTATCTAGGAGATTCATGTGTATATTTCAAGCTTGACTTAAAATTAAGATATCACCACTTTAGGATCAGGCAAGGAGATGAATGGAAAATAACTTCCAAGACTAATGAAGAATTGTAAGAGTGGATAGTAATGTCATTTCGCTTGAGCAATGCTCCTAGCACCTTTATGAGATTCATGAATGGGGTATTAATGCAATTCATTTGATAAATTTTTGATAGCCTATTTCGATGACATTTTGATCTTTAGTAGGAACAAAGAAGAGAACTTGGATCATCTTGGAATGGTGATGAGGAAATTGCATGAAGATAAGTTACACATCAATTTGGACAAGTGTGAGTTATTTAATTCTGAACTAGTTTATCTTGGTTTTTTGTTCTGAAAAGGTTTCATAAAAATGGATCTTAGTAAAGTAGAAGCTATTTTGAATTTCCCTACTCCTAAGAAAGTGGGTAATGTTAGAAATTTCTATGGATTAGCTAAATTTTATAGGAATCTTATTAAAGGGTTAAGTGCGATGGTAGCTCCCATACTTGACACCATCAAAGCGGGGTTCAAATGAAAATTCAATTTGACTAAAAGAATAGAGAGAACTTTTCAAGTTTTGAAAAGACAATTGTAGAATTGCTCACCCTAATGTTAACTAGCTTTAATAAGATGGTTATTGTGAAGTGTGATGCTATTAAAAATGCTATAGGAGTACTCCTACATCAAGAAAATCATCCCATTGTATTCTTCTTAGAGAAGTTGGATGAAGCCAAGAAAAAATACTCCTCTAATTATCTTGAACTATACTCTACTTATGGTACATCCCTTGAAGAAATGGAAGCACTATCTCATGCCAAAAGATTTTATAGTTTGTATTGGTCACAATCATGCTCTCAGCTTCCTAAATGGACAAGACAAGCTCAACCATGGACATGTGTCAGCTGGGTGGAACATATCCAAGACTTCACTTTTTGTATAAAACACAAGAAGGGGACTACCAATAAGGTGGCAGATACATTCAATTCAAGAAGTCAATTTGCAAAGTATGGGATTGGGGAAGATCAAAGACCTTTATAAGGAAGACTGTAATTTTAGGGTGGCTTATAAGATTTATTTGGATTATTCTAACACTTTCCATGGTGAACTCTCTAATTGTGTTGTTGGATTCTCTTTTATTCAAAGGTAGTAGACTATGCATCCCTAAGTCATCAATGAAGGAAAAAATTATCAAATAAATTCACAATGGTGCACTTGGAGGTCATTTTGGGGCAGACAAGACATTAGAACAAGTGGAAAGATTCTACTATTGGCCTAGAATGGAGAATGAGGTAAGGAGATATGTTGAGAGTTGTTTAATTTATCAAAGGGCTAAAGGGACATCATTAAATGTAGGGTATATATAATATCAACCCTTACCAATGCCTACAAAACCTTGCAACAATATAAGCATGGACTTCAAGGTTGGGTTGCCTAAAACCATTAAGGGATTAGATATGGTCTTTGTAGTAGTGGACAAGTTGACAATGATGGCTCATGTCATCCCTTGTAAGAGAAACCATGATGCCTCTCAAATTGCAAACATTTTCTTCAAAGAAATAGTAAGAATTCATGGGCTTCCAATGACTACGGTTATTGACAAAGACACAAAATTTATTGGACACCTCTAGAGAAAATTGTGGAAGAAGCTTGGCACACATTTGACCTATCCATTACCTTATCACTCTTTGATTGATGGTCAAAGTGAGGTATTGAATAGGTCTTTAGGGAACTTACATAGGTATTTATCAAAGCAACATGGTCTGGTTTGGGATCAAGTGACTAGTTAGTTAGAATATGCCTATAATGACTCAGTTAATAGATCCACAGGGCGAACACCTTTTGAGGCAGTGTATGGGTTTCACCCGAGAGGACCCATGGAACTAAGGGTTATACATGAAATGAAGTTACTAAGTGCATTGGGGAAACACTTGGAGAGCTAATAAAGATAGTGCATGACCAAGTGAAGGATTGTATAGAGAAGTCAATGGCCAAATATCAAAGACATGGTAGATCAAAAGAAGGAGATTCATTTCAAGGTTGGTAACCTAGTCATGGCATTCCCAAAAAAGGATATGTTACCAAAAGGACCAAGTAGTAAACTCCAAATGAAAAGAACTGGTGCATGAGAAATTTTGCACAAATATGGCACCAATGCATATGAGATGGAATTACCATAATGGATAAGTATCTCACCCATTTTCAATGTAGCAAACCTCACTTTATTCAAAGGGGACAATAGTAGCATGAGTCTAGACAACAACAACAAGGCAGATTCAAAGATAGACTGGATGAAGGATTTACCACCCAACAAATCATTATTTTTGGAGTGCACATTGGACAAAAAAAAATCAAGAAGAAAAGAAAAAAAACCTACAAGGAGTACCTAATAAAATGGCAAGGCCTACCTGAGGCTGAAGCAATATGGATGATAGAAGAAGACATTGTGAAGCATGGCACAACTCTCCAACACCTAGCAACTCAAAGGACTTGAGTTTTTCAACTATGGGAGTATAGGGTCCCAAGGTCCTGACTAGTTAGGTCAAACCATAATTTTGATATTTTAGGGTGGAAATAAATGTCTTAGATTGACACAAAGCAATAGGTTAGGTTTCAAGCATTTGTGTTCACTTGAATAATTTTGTTCATATTTGTCATAAGGCCTATATCCAAGGTCTGGGTTAGTCAACATTGGTCAACACTAGAATTTGACCCAAAAAAATTACTTTTCATGTTTATAATAATTCTTCTACATTTTCACATCCATTTGAATCCATTCGATAGTTTTTAGAGGTTAGAAGCAATAAAAGATGAAAATTTGTCAAGTAACAATTTTTGTTGCCAAGCAATTTTTTTAGTTTTTTGAAGGCAAAAAATTATGGCCATTTAATGATTGATCAAATGTGAAAGAAGGTTAAAGGTAAAATGTGAGGACCTATATATTCTTCTTTTTTTCAACTAAGGAAGGGGTTGGTTGTAGTACAAAATATGAATCCATAAAGTTGTTATATTTTAGGTGGGAAATCTAGAGTACAGTTATGATAGTGAGTACCCTTTTGTGCATTGTTTTGGTTCCTTAACTCGTAGGTTACATTTAGTTATTGTAGAAGTATTTTATTCCTTTTGTATATGTTGTGTTAAGACCTTTTGGTTCTCGTAAATAGCTAGATTTGAAGTTTTAGTATTATTATTGCTCACTGTTTACCCTAGACAATAGTTAGGGTTTGAGGCAAGAATGAGCTCTCCATAATAAACCCACTAGTGGGAAAATCTCATTTTCTACATGGAGAAAGGGAATAAAATGGAGGGAGAAATTTTTTAACTATTTTTTATTCCACCCACCTTCTTGAGGTCCTTTGGAGCTTATTAGGCTATGCATCTGTATGTATGTGGCGAGTAGAAAGTTGCAAGATGTTGTAGAGTTCAATGGGGAAGGTGTAGATGCTTGAAACCATAGAATTAGAGATGCTTTGAGATTTCCTTGGCATTGGTATGAATAGTTGTGAATATAGTTATACAGAAAGACATGTTTTGGAGTAAATTGTAGTGTTAGTCCTTATTAGGCATAAATTAGAGCTCATTGGTTGACGAGTAAGGAGGACAAACCCAAGTACCATCTTTTGAATTTTTTTAGGGTTAAATGGATTATGAAAGATTTTAAAATTCTTTTGGTATCTTATTTCAAATATTTGTGAATTTAATAGCTAAGACTATTAAATAGGGCTACAAGGAAGAGCCCCCAATTAGGTCTCCTAGTGCAATTTATTGTTTGAGCTTACGAGAGTGCCCAAAACCTATTGGTTATCTTGAGAATTTTTGGAAAGAAGAAAGGTAGTGTAAGGTATTGTACAAAAGCTTAAGATCTTGGAGGGTGCAAGGGAGTGAGGTCTACATTAGAGTTTGGTTGCCCTTTGAAGGCTTCTAATATACCCAAAAGGTAGAGATGGATTTGAAAGGTGAATGTGAAGTGCTAAAAAGGCCATTCATCACATCTCATACTAGTGGTAGGTGTTGAGAGGCTGGAAGAAGTATTGGTAGGTCTTAGGAGAAGCTCAAGGAAGAGATAGGGAGTGTTAGAATACTCTAGAATAACCAAGAGGGGCGCTGGATTAGTTATCTAAGGTCCAAATGTATAAATAAAACTTTTCACAACTTAGTGAACCCATAAAACATTATTCATCATGCATGAATCCATAAGATTATGCAATCACTTAAACCTTGTAAGTTACTATCAAATCAACTTGCAAAAATGTAAACATGAAACATATTAGATTTGTCAACACACTTGACATAATGATTTACATGAAAACCCAATTTGGGAAAAACCACCAGTAACATGCTACTCTTTTTCACTCTTCTGAAGTTATGCCCTTTGAAAGGCCAACCCTATTAATGGTTACAATACACATTGTTAAATGTGACCCTGTTAAAGGATTTCAATCACCTTGATAGGAGTGAGGCTTGTTAGAGGACTTTAGATCATTCACTTGGAATGTCACCCAGTTAAAGGATTTAGAAATGACTATTACGTCAACCTTAATCCAAAGTATTTACTCTAGATTGATACAATTATTAGAGTAACAATAAGGCTTGATCTCATAACAACTTACAACTCCATTTGTAGATTATAGATCTCTATTTAAATCCTTCATTTTGTTTGGCCTTCACCCTCTTTAACTCTAACAACTTGTTCACCCTTCAAGCATTCACACTCTTAAGCCTTCTTACTTAACATGCCAATGTAGTCACTTCTCTTAGGTCACTTGATGAAGAAAAACCCTTGAATCCTATTCTTCCTTAGGTTCTTCTGCATGACAACCTTTGCTTCTGACCAGCAATTCCTATAAATAGGAAATTAAGATCTTTTTGCACTCATTCTCCATAATCCAATTTAGGATTAGGATAAATTAGGTAGGATACAATGAATCTACCCCTCATTCCATATCTCTTCTAGAAACTTCTCCTTGAATCCTCTTTGAATTTGGCTAAAAATAGTTTACTTTGAATTTTGTGCTACCAACTCATCAACCTTATCTTCCACCTAGTTCACATAATCCAAGAAAATAAACTTTTCAGCTTAGATACATTGAATTCATGATCTTTCAAATAATGTAGTAACTGAGCATTATCTAGATTTTGATACTTGGTACATACTACATTGTTAGGCATCCTCTATGAAATTACTCAGCACGAAATAAATTTTACTAGTGCTTGGCATCAACTAAAATTTACTTGGCATCCACTAATATTCCTTGTATACACTAGAATAAACATTTACTTGGCTGCAATTGATTCTCTACTCAGCTTGCACTAACTTTGCTCGGCACCTATTATCTGCTTGGCCAAGCTTGGCAGACAAACTTTGTGTAACTTGTTCATCTAAAATTTCTTAGTGTAACCAACCTTTGTAACCTTAAGTAGATTATCAATACATCATGTTATCACTATCTTAATTGATCCATGTACTTCTTTACATAATCATAACTCAACCTTTCCTTTACGTGTTGTTGTTACATCTTTTGATCAAATTCTCTTCATCAATAAAATAAGTAATAGTACTTAGATCATATAAGCAGTTGTCTTACTAGCAAATAGTAGGATTAACATCAATGAAAAACAATGATTGAAACATATTGATCACACTTGTCTGTCCTCAACAATGTCCCTCTTTGGCATTCATGGAAAACCAAACTAATCAACCAAATGGCAAACACCTTGTTCAACCAAACTTACTAGGTTAAAATTGTAAGAACAAAAAAATACTATAAAGGAAATAATTCTTTCTATTGAAATCTCTCCCTCTATTAGCAACTTTCATCTTCTGAATAGGTTACAAAACTATTTCTTATAACTTCCTCTAAATTACTTCTTGTTTCTCCGTCTTACTAGGTAGATGTTAGGATTTATCTTTCTTTGCTCTCCTGATCAATAACTATCTCCTTCACCAATTATCTTCCTTGATCATTCCTTTGATCAGCAATTATCTCCCTCTAAGATTCATTTTATATTTCTCCCTCTAATTAGTAAATCTCTCCCTCTTTGACAACAATGCCAAAGACTAGTCACCTTAAACATGCAAATATAAGTTTTTTTAGTTTCTTCAATTTCTTCCTTTGTCACCTTGTTTGTGACTAATTTAAAGTTTCATTTCTTTGATTACTTTAGGCAACTCTTGAAGTAAAATCCTCTTCATCAATGTGTAACATAAAAAGCAACTTGTTTGATGTAGGCCACTCTTTTTGTTACTTAGATAGCCTTTGATAGGGGTATCACCCCTAGTTTACCTCTAAGATACTCATAAGCATCCTTAGGCAATGCCTTTGTGAAGATATCCTTAATTTTCTCTTTTGTGTTAACATATTCCATCTTTACCTCTTCATCTTGAACTAGCTCTCTCAAGTAATGATACTAGATTGCAATGTGCTTAGGCTTTGTGTGCATCACAAGATTATTTGATATATTGATAGCACTTGTATTATCACAATAAAATATTATTGGTTCTATAATCTATTCCGTCATTCCTTTGAGTAACTATTTGATCCAATTTTTCTACAATTTACAACAACAACAACATATTCAGCTTCAGCAGTAGATTGTGAGATACAATTGTGTTTCTTACTAGTCCATGTAACCAACCTCTTGCCTAAGAAAAATGCTCCTCCACTGTTGCTCTTTCGATCATCAATGTTTCTAGCCCAATTAGCATCAATATAGGTTTTTAACTCAAATTTATCATTTTTTTAATAGTATAGACCAAACTCTTCTATTCCTTTCGGATATCTTATTATTCTCTTTATAGCCATCAAATTATTCTCCCAGGGATTAGTAGAGAATCTTGTAACTATCCCTATAGATAATGCACTGTCAGTCTACTATGTACTACATATTACAATTTGCCAATCACAAACCTATACAATGTTTAATTCACCTCAGCTAAGTCATCATTCTTTGACAACTTGTGTCCTATCACCATAGGTGTACTTGCTAGTTTGGAATCCTCCAATCCAAATATTTTCAATATTTCCTTGACATACTTTGATTGAGTAATCTATATACCATATTTCATCTAATATACTTGCAAACCCACAAAGAACTTGATCTCTCAAAACATAAACATCTCAAATTCTTGATTCATCTCATTTGCAAAGGTCTTACATAAAGCATCTTCACCTCCAAATATAATATCATCAACAAAATTTTTAGATTAAAAAATACCTTTTCCTTTCTCCATCATCATGTAGAGTTTTCTACTATCATCAATCCTTTCAAATCCAATCTTCACAAGATAGTTATGAAGTCTCTCACACCATGCTCTTGGTGCTTGTTTTAAACCATATAGAACTTTGTGTAGTCTAGATACCATGTTCTTATTGTTAACATCAACAAAACCTTTTGGCTATTCTATGTAAACTTCTTCCTCTAATATACTATACAAAAATTTAAATTTAACATCCATTTGATAAAATTTGAAACCTTTGTATGCAAAATAAGCAAGTAAACTTCTTACTCCTTCCAACCTAGCAACAAGAGAAAATGTCTTTTCATAGTCAATTACTTCTTCTTGTGAATATCCTTTGCAAACTAATCTTGCTTTTTTCCTTGTGACTTCATCATTTTTATCTAGCTTTTTTCTAAATACCCTCTTGGTGGTAATCACATTTTTGTCTTCTAGTCTAGGAACTAAAGTCCATGTTTTGTTTTTCTCAATTTGTTCAATCTCTTCTTCCATGGCTTTAATCTAGTCTACATCTTCTAATGCATCTCTCACTGATTTATGTTCCTTCATGCTAAAAAAAAATGTATAATTTATCAATTAGTTTCTTTTCATTGGTCTAGCATGTTTTTCTGCAATAATTTTTGCAGTAGGATGATGTCTTTTAACATATTTGGACAATCTTTGTTTAGCTCTAGTTTCTTCAATCTGTCTCTCAACTTTAGAGTCACCCTGTATATCTCTATCATGTAGTTCAACATCTCTTTCATGTACACTATTCTTAGAATTAGAATGAGCTTCAACCTTATTTTGTAACTTGACATCTAAATGTAGCTTAGTTCTTGAATGCAACTTAGTATTCATGGTGTATGACTCGGCAATCACTAAAACTTGCAATTATTTTATAGCTTGATTTGTAGCATCTTCTTCAGAAAACATACCCTCATAAAAGTATGCAAATGATATGTATTCTTCTAGTTCTTTCATTGATTCAGCCTCATATACTTTTGTATATTCATAAAAATTTACATTTTCACTTTTCACAACTTTGTTAGTGTTAGTATTTAAACACTTATAAGCTTTACCTCTTGTAGAATATCCTAGGAATATACCTTCTTCACTTCTTGTATCAAGTTTACCATTCCTAAAGTCTTTAAGAATGTAAAATTTTCTTCCATATACCTTAAAATATTTCACATTGGTTGAGTATCCATACCATAGTTCAAAAGGTGTTGAATGAGTACCTTTCTTGACTTGTACACGGGTCACATATAGACAAGTGTACCTACAACTTCTCTCTAGTATTTCAAAGAAACATTCTTCTCCATCATGAGTGTTCTAGCACTGTCCATTACAAATTTGTTCCTCCTTTTAGCTATTCCATTTTGTGGAGTGGTTCTACAGGCAGATGTCTATCTTTTGATTCCTCTATCATTACAGAACATCTCAAACTCATTTGATGTAAATTCTCCTCCTCTATCAAATCTCAAACACTTCAGACTTTTACTTGTTTCCTTCTCAGATCTTGCTAAATACCATTTAAACATTTTGAAAGCATCAGATTTCTCTTTCAGAAACATAACTATCATCATTTTAGAATAGTCATCAACAAGTAGCAAAACCTATTTATCTCCTTTGTAGCTTTGCACATCAATTGGTCCACACAAGTTAGTCTGAAAAACATCTAGTATTCCTTTAGAGGTATGAGCTTTACTCTTAAAATTTTACTATCATTTTGTCTAACTGACATTATTTGCACATTATATTATGAGCCTTCTTCAACTTAGGCAAACCTCTAACCTTTCTCATGTTACTAATACTAAGAAAGTTATCATAATTAGCATGACATAACCTCTTGTGCCATAGCCATACATCATCAAATTTTACAATTAGACAAGTAGCATCCTCTATTTCAAGATAGAATAGATTACTTCTAGCTTGATCACCCTTTCCAATCAGTTTCCCATCAGTGTCATATATCTTAACAATCTTGTTTTCAAACTCAACCTTACATCCCAAATTATTCAGTTGTGACACACTCAACAAATTATAGTTAAGTCTTTCAACATTATAAGCATTGTCATATAAAATCTTATCTGTGGGTTTGATAGAACCTTTTCCTTTTATCAAACATGTTGCATCATTATCAAATCTTACACTATTTCCATCATAACAATTTAGGGTAATGAACTTGCTTTTGTCTCCAATCATGTGACGTGAACACCCACTGTTAATGATTCATCTACCATTCTTGTT
The DNA here is from genome assembly GCA_028749045.1 of Cupressus sempervirens. NCBI lineage: Eukaryota > Viridiplantae > Streptophyta > Pinopsida > Cupressales > Cupressaceae > Cupressus > Cupressus sempervirens. The sequence goes on from CM053792.1 coordinate 851,459,769, forward strand.
CACATGAGTCACTAATGTAGTTGCCTCATCTTGATCAGATTCATCCTTCATTGCAACATACACCATTTCATCATGTTGTTCATTAGAATAATCAATTGTTACCTTTTTGGAAATATGGAAAGACTTCTTGCCTTTGTCTTTGTATTCCTTGTTGTCTTCATCTCTCATACTCTTGTATTCATCACCACCTTTATAGTTTTTGTTTTCAGGACATCTAGCAGCAATATGACCAACCTCATTGCAATTGAAACAAACGATTGGTAATTTACCTTTGTGTAATCCTCTTGCCAATAGTGCAACAAGCTATTCTACATTCTCCTCATCTGTATCACAATCACTAGACACATACTTTACCTTTTCCCTGTTCATCTTCTCATCAGGTTCCTTTAATGACACCTTAGCTTTGAAAGAAGATTCAATATTTTCACATTTCCAATTATCAAAGTTAGATAGCTCATAAGTAGTGAGTCTACCTACTACACCTTCAAGTGATAGATTATTCCTTGGTATACATCTCAATTCTTGAATTGCAAAAACTCTAATAGCATATACATGCAACAGTGTCCTTAAAACTTTTCTTAGTAATTTCTCATCATCTATATTACCAGTTGCTCCTCTTATTTCATTAACAACTTATTTTATCCTTGCAACATATTGAGCAATTTTCACCTTCTTCCATTCTCATATCATCAAACTTACCTCTGAGACTTTAAAATTTGGCTCTTAGAATATTTTTATCTCCTCCATAGATAGTGGTTAGGGAATCCCACATTTTCTTTTCACTATTAAGAACTTTGATGTCATCAAATTCAGCATAACTTAGGTTAGAGGCAATCTCTAGCATTTCTTGGTTGTGTTCTTTCTTCTTCTTCATATCCTTAGTAGTTGGGGATCCAATAGGATTAACATGAATAATGGTAATGATAGATTGTGAATGATCTCCAAATCCTCCAAGATGTAGCTTCATCAAACTTTGTCATGCAGGAAAGTTATCTCTATTAAGCTTGGGTACTTCTCTTTTTGAGATTTTGATCTTTGTGCTTCTAGTACCTTCAAACTAGTCCTCTTAAGTGGATGGCTATGATCCCAATTATTGTAATACATTAGAATAACTAAGATGGGGGTGAATTAGTTATCCAAGGTCCAGATGTATAAATAAAACATTTCACAATTTAGTGAATCCATCTATCATTATTCATTATGCATGCATCCATAAAATTATGCAATCACTTAAAACTTGTAGGTTGATTTCAAATAAAATTGTAGAAATGTAAACATGAAACATAATAGATTCATCAACACACTTGACATAATAATTTATGTGGAAACCCAATTTGAAAAAAACCACTAATAACATGTTACTCTTTTCACTCTTTTGAAGTGATGCCTTGTGAAAGGCCAACCCTATTAAAGGTTACAATACACATTGTAAAATGTGACCCTATTAAAGGATTTCAATCACCTTGTTAAGAGTGAGCCTTGTTAGAAGACTTTAGACCATTCACTTGGAATGTCACCTAGTTAAAGGATTTACGAATGAATTCTAGGTCAACCTTAATCCAAAGGACTTGCCCTACAATGATACAATTATTAGATAGTAATAGTAAGGCTTGATCTAATAAAAACTTACAACTCCATTTGTAGATTATAGATCTTAGTTCTAGTCCTCCATTTTTTTTGGCCTTCACACTCTTTAGCTTTGATAGCTTGTTCACTCTTCAAGCATTCATACACTTAAGCCTACTTGTGCAACATGCAAGTGTAGTCACTTATCTTAGGTCACTCGATAAAGAAAAACCCCTAACTCCTTGTCTTCTTTTGGTTGTCACACATGACAACCTTTGCTTCTAACTAGCCATACCTATAAAAAGGAAATTAAGATCTTTTGCCACTCATTCTCCATCATCAAATTTAGGGTTAGGATGGATTAGGTAGGATACAATGAATCTACCCCTCATTCTATGTCTCTTCTAGCAACTTCTCCTTGAATCCTCTTTGAATTCACCTAAAAATGGTTTAACTTGAATTCTATGCCACTAGCTCATCAACCTTATCTTCCATTTGGTTCACATAATCCAAGAAAATAAACTTGTCAGCTTAGATCCATTGAATTCATAATCTTTTAAATAATGCAACTACTTGGCATTATCTAGCTTTTGATGCTCAACACATACTGCATTGCCCGACATCTTCTATGAAATTACTCAGCATGAACTAAAGTTTAATGGTGCTTTTAACATCAACTAAACCTTATTTAGCATCCACTCTTCTACTCAGCATACACTAGAATAAACATTTACTCAGCTACAACTGATTTGCTTCTCAACTTGCACTAACTTTTCTTGGAAGCTACTATCCACTTGGTCATGCTTGGCAAGAAAACTTTGTGTAACATGTTCTAAACTTTCTATGTGTAACCAACCTTTGTAAACTTAAGTAGATTATAAATACATCATGTCATCACTATTTTAATTAATTCTTGTACTTATTTACATAATCATAACTCAACCTTTGCTCTAGGTGTTATTGTTACATGTTTTGATCAATTCCTCTTCATCAATCAAATAAGTGATGGTACTTGAATCATATAAGCATTTTTCTTCCAAATAAATAACAATTTTGACATCAGTATCAAAAAAATGATTGAATGATATTGATCATACTTTTATGTTCTCAACAATCTCCCCCTTTGATTAGCTTCTTCAATCTATTCTCAACAAGGAATGTATTTTTGTTGTTATACTCATTATTTGCATTAGATAGACTCTAGAAACTACAAATGAGAACTTGCAACTAATCTAGCACAAAACAATGTCATTGGTACAGGGTGAGTTTTCAAAAATAAGCTAGATGGAAATAAATAGTAATGTGAAAGAAGGAAATATTGGTTTGCAAGGGTTAGATGCAAATTGAAGGTCTTAACTTCGATGAAATTTATGCCCATGTTTCTCAAATTATAGTAAACTAAATATTTTTAGCATTTACAATATTTAAATATTTTATTATATATTACATGGATGACAAGTTAGTATTTTGAATTGTGAACTGAAGGAATAAGTATACATTAAAGAACTAGAAGGATTTAAGTCAATAAATGAATAAAATAATTTATACAAGTTCAAGAAATAATTGGAGGGATTGAATCAGGTATGGAAGACTATTGTGGAATATTGGATTTTTTTTAAGAAAACAAGATTTATGGAGGAAATTTGTAAAAGAGATGTTAAACAAATTTGAAATGTCCATGACTAGTGATTTTTATGACTAGTGTTTTATTTTTATTTTTTTGAGATTATAGATAAATCAAAATATCAAAGGAATTTTAATTTCCCTATCAAATTTACCCAAAGAATTATTGAAGAATTTTGGACTTTGTAACTCTAAACCAATATGTAGACCTATCCTTACTAGATGTAGGTTAAAATAAAACATGATTCACCGATGTGAAAGGAAGATGTCATTGTGAAGATCACAAAAAGTCTACCAAAATCTAATGAAAAAAATAGAATCATGGTTGCAATTGATTACCTCACTAAATATTCCCATTTTTTTTTTTTTAATATATATATTTTATAATGAGTACAATGGAAAAATAATTTTCAGATGATAGAAAAGGTTATATTGTACACCTAATGGTATTGTTAATTTTTGGGAATTTTCCCCTCATGTTTGGGATCTCAATTGGCTCAACAATAATTAAGTAATCTTAGTATCATGTAAATATGAGGAATTCAATAAATATTTAGAAGGTAATCTATATTTTTTATTATCACTCAAGAAATGAAAATAGCTACCACTAGTATAATGATTGTTTAACAAATTCTTCCATATCTCATTAAAAATATCTCCTTTTATGGAGCTATATGGATATCATTGTCCTTCCATCACAAACCCATTGAGGCCACATCCAAAAGTTAAAGCAATGGAAAACTACTTGGTTTATCAAGATTAAGTTCTTTCAAAATTAAAAGAGAACTTGGTCATGTCACAAAGTCAAATTTAGTACTAATATCAATATCATATTGAATGAAGGCATGTGGTCGATTGATTATTCTTGATATTGTAACCTTACAGTAAAATATCATTGTAGAAAGGAAAAATAATAATATGTTGCCACCAAAATATTATGACCCATACCAAATTATGCAAAAGATACTTGTTTTTACTTACAAGATTCAACTACCAACAAAAAAAAATACATCCATCATGTTTCTCCATTGAAGAAATTAATAGTGAATATAATCCCTACATGCACAATATAAGTAGAAATTTATGAATATGATACAATCATATTAGAAACATAGTTCCTCAAAATACATGAAAACATATACTCAATGGAAGAAACTACTTGTGAAGTTGCCATATTAGAAGATAAAGAGTTCATTTAGAAAAAAAAAATCACATGGAATTTGGAATATTATTTTCCTAAAGAGGTAGAGCCAAGATTATGTTTGATTATAGAGTGTTCATTTGGTAGTTATCTATTATCTATGTTATTACCTAAATGAATCACACAATCATTATATCAATTTTATGTAGTTATTTGTTTGTATTATGAATATATAATCATATTTTGGTTTGGCATATTGAGATAATAAACATAAATAGGGTACATATATGAGGTAATGAGTCTTATTTTAAGATATTAGATTTTAGATTATTATTGAAATATTTTGAAGACATTTACCATCAAATGAAAAGGTTGTTCACCCTCATACTAGTATAATTTTGAGTAAAGCTAAGAACTAGCCTTGAAGTGAGATAATACCATTTAATATAAGATCTTAGTGTGCTAAAGATTTAACTATTATAAACTAAGATGAATAACTACCCAAAATGGAAGAATAATAGTTCTCATGTCAAAGAGAATGGAAAAACAAAAAAATTAAAGAAAAATGTAGATAAATAAATCAAGGTCTTGAAGGTACCCACTACCTCAATTTCATATGATTTCATGTCAGAGGGAAATTTCTTGAGCTCATCGATATCTTGGGGCATCATTACAATCTTCCTCTTAAAGTTAGTTCTCATTGTCTTTCTTGATTGTGTGGATTATTCTTGACCCTTATCCTTGTCCTTTTACAAGTCAACAATTAATTTATCATGAAAAGTATTCTTCATTTACCCACCATGATGTTCCTAGATCTAGATGTTAATTTGATTACTTTGTGGCTAGTGTTAATTATAGTATGTAAAGTATTCTTTATTTTGTTCAACTTTCATTGAATTTATTGACCTTTCCCTCATAGTCCTTTTACATTTTTTAATGTGCTCCAAATGTTTCTTTAGCCCATCTTTCTTAGAGTAGTAAATTATTATCAAATATTTGTGATGAATTTTATTTTGAAATATTCTAGTGTGCAATTAATTCCATACCAATCTAATGTATTTACAATACACTAAAGTGTTCAAGTACTCCATAATTTTAGATGTAAGATCATTGCATGATTTGCATTCCCTTCAAATTGGATATAAAATGTATTTTAGAAATGTAAATAACCATGTCATTTTCTATTCAATTTATTGATTATTTTGAAGAGAATGTCTTAATACATAGAAACATATATAAAATATTTAATAATGTAAAATTATTATTCCCTTTGATTATGTTAACTACTCATACATAAGACACAATTCTATTAAATTATGTATTTTAGCTCACACATGTCCAATCAAACATCCTTATACATTTGCTACAACAACTAGTTTATACCCATGCTTTAAAATAATAAAATGTAAAACAAATGTATTCAAAATAATTTATGTTACTCAAGTTATCCTCATAGGCATGGAATACTCACATAAAAATTTACATCACAGTCAAGTGCAAACATTGTCTTTGGTTCAAAAGCTAACTGAAAAAAAAATGTCAAACACGAGTCAATATAATATCATTTTGAAGTGTGAAATATATCTTTTAAATATCACTAAAAATTAACAAATCTCTCATCATATCATGGAGCATAAGTCCATGAAATTGAATATGACAGGAGAAAAAAATTTGGCCAATGTCTATGCCTGCATCAAATTGGCATTCTACTATTTTTAAAAATTAAATTAAAAATTATTTTAAAAGTGTATCTTAAATTAAAATTTATCTAAAAATTATTATTTTGATGTTGGCATAGTTCATACTAATTAATAAAGGGACTATTCATCAAAAAAAAATTTCTCCAAAATTGCATCTTACAAACTGATAGTAATGAGAAATATTCATACAAGTGAAATATTTTATAATAATCAACTATGTTTCTATACAAAATGGGAAAAAACATTTTTACTCTACCAAAATTACTACATGCACCTTAACTTGGAGCTTGCTAGATTCAAATCTATATAAAAAATAATGTATTAGCAATTACAAAACATCATTATAAGTCTTTTTATTTTCACACTCAACCATTAATATTTATTATCATAATATTGATGTACAAGTAACATTATTTAATCCAATCTAATCTATAATCGTACTAAATTAGTGTTTTCTTTATAAATAGATATATATATATGATTTGAATAGTATGTTTAAATGTAGATATCAAATATATTTTTAATAATTTTTATTATCATAATTTTAATATGATTATTGAAGAATATATATCATTTATGTAAAATATGGTTCATCAACTTCAAATTTACACACAAAGCCAAATCCATGATAACTGTTTCTCTAAATTTCAAAATACTACACAAGTACACTCATTTGACGAAAGTGATATACAAAACTTTCAATGTAACATCTATTACAACAAATATATCACACGGAGATTTCAAGTTACCAAGCAAATAAGTTTTCCTACATAAATATAGAGAGAGATAATCTAGAATATTGAAAACAAAGGAGACCATATGCATATGTTGTCAGGTAAAGCATTTGCACATGATAGACTTAAACGGGTTCAAATGTCTTAGAGCGTATTATGTTTTTCTCAAAGCATCAATCACAATGGAAATGAATACTACGCTTGCCAAGAACACAGATAACAACAAAAGAAATAGTTGGTATGGATTACCTGCAAATACTGTGGGGCGGATTGTGATCACAATTCTCGAAGTAGCTTTAATTCCAAATGGGTCTCCATTATCTCTTTTCTTCAACAGCTAAGATTGTAAAAATATAAAGCATTTCTAATTCAATAAAATATACAGCCGGCCCGCAGCACACAGAGTGGAATTCACTTTGAATTAAAAATAAGCAATTGGATTCCAAATAGTATGGAATAGTACGACATGATAGAGAAAGCATAAGATAATAATTTAAGAATATTCAATATTGTTGCCTTCCTCGAAGATTCATTTAAACGCCGAGAAATATAATGGCAATTTAACAGGGCCGAGACAAATAATAAAAGGGAGCAACAAAAGAATATTTCGACAGACTACGATGATAATCAATAGTGTTTGTAGCAGTATTCAGTTCATATTCTTCTGCACTTCGTAAAGAAATGTTAAAAAAATAAGTTGGGAGAGGAAATGTCTAATTGCTATTGTAATAACCTTTTGTAAATAAAAGGGGACAGGAATTTAGGTTTATGTCTTATTACGTTGCTTTCATAATAAATAAATAATGATAAAATATGCTTGTAGATTGCGTAGAACGATAGCTTAACAATATAAAACTCTCGCTTCGCTCCAAGATGATATTGTTTTTAATTCCAATCCGTTAGACTCGTCGGTAGCGATAGAAGCTGTCTCTTGATCACATTCAGGCAAATTGGAATCCACTATGATTATTATCTCTATGTGTTACAGAGGATATATCAAAATGGAGAACCCACTCATTGTAAATAGAGTTGTTTTCTAGAATTTCACTTTTGAAGATTCCAATTGTCTTGGGGAGTCAAAAGGTATCAAGAAGGTTGGACGGTGGAGCGTCAAAGTACAATAATTTCATGGGAACATTAAAATAATGTATATATATAAATAAATAGATAGATAGATAGATAGATGGATAGAATGTTGAAAGACATCTGCATTTTGTTAAAACAGGGTAGAGATGAAACCATTTGGAATGGATCCAAATCTTGTCACTGTAATCTAAGGGAATAATACAAAATTGCAGTAATTTAAAAAGATTTCTTCAAAACTCAGTTATTCAATCATGTTGAAATTAAGTTTGCATGTCTAAGCTTAGCATCTTTACATGGGTTGCACTACAAGGGGAAATATGGACGACAGATTGGTTTTAAAAAACTCTGTTATGAGGGATCTCAAATTTTCACTTTATGTACAAGAATGAGGAGACTATCAATCACTTCCTTCTCTCATGTCCGTCTTCCCTCAAAAATTTTATGGTGGCTATGTATAAAATATGGATGGATTTCAGCATTACTCAATGACATCGAATCACTATTCAAATTCGGGCTCTTTCTTGCCAAGAAAAAACTATGTTGAAATTTATGGATCGAATCTCCCTCAATTCCAATCTAAGAATTATGGAGGGGAGAAATATAATAATTTTCAAAGGGAAATTCTTAAAAAAAGATTTTTTAAAAGTAAAATTGAAATAATCATACTAGAAACATTGAGTTCTAGAATGCATCTTTGGATGAATACACCAAATTACTAGACAAGTTGGGATGCACTATGTTTAAAAACTGGTTTGATGTTAGAACTCTAATGATTGACATGGAAAGCCAAATTAGTAATCAAAATGGATCTAATTGCAAATTATCTCCTCAACCAAGTAGGTAGCTCAAAATCATTTTTTATGGAGCTTTCATAGGGAATTTGCCCCCACACAAACACCCCCCCCCCCCGCCTGCCCCCCCTCAACGCCAACCTCCTCCTCCTCCCTCTCTCTCTCTATCTCTCTCTCACTCACACACGCGTGCACACACACACACACACATTTTAGGGGTCTTTGTACATGGGTACATCACAGAACCTCATTTTTGAAGACCTGTCATTTCACCCACCTATGGTACATAACATAGCTTAAGATTATTTAGTCTAAATTACATTGTTCATATTGTATGGAACAAATCTGGTAGATGAAAATATGTATGTTTTGAATGAATATTTTAGATTGCATTCGTCTATCCATCATCAAGAAAAATAATCAAAATGAGTGATTAAATAAATTTGAAGGGAACAAAAGGAGGAAGGATATAAATAAGATACAGAGATGAGGAGAATGGATCAAGGATGAAGGGATAAATAATATAGAAAAAATGGTAGAAATATCAACTAGATAAAAACTGGAATGGTAAGAAAAGTTAATAATAAAGCTGAAACAACTAAAGTAGAATAATAATATGTTAAAATACAACGATATACTAAGAATACATTAAAAAAATTAAGTACATGTAAGAAATATATCTTATATCATAATAATATAAATTATATATTCAGTATAGATTAGTGTGCAACATATATTATATATTCATTTGAAAATATCTCTTTTGGATTGTGGGTGACTATAGAAAACCTTATAGAATGAAATAATGAAAAATTCACAATCTTACAAACTTTTGTGAATTTTAATTTTAATTTTTTTTTAATTTTGATATTGCATAAAGTCTTCCATTAATTTTAATTTAATTCCTATGAACCTAGGTTCCTTTTTAAAGAAATAAAAGCTGCAATTATTTATGTTGAAATATTTAAATTGAAGATAACAATATATTTCATAATTGATTGTGTTTGTAGGAGTTTTCCAATTCATATTCTTCTACACTTCATAAAGAAGGTTTAAAAAAAAAATAGTTGGGATGAGCAAAATCTAATAGTTAACAAGAGCTCTGGTGAGCTGGAGTCCCTGCCTTTTGGCTTAGAATAAAAAAATATTTTATTTGTTGGAAAAGTATTTTGTTATTAGACTCTTAATTGTAAGTGAATGCAATTGCTCCATCAAGGTGCAAATGCAAAGACATATCATAAATTTGCTAGTTAATTTATTGTCTACAATATAATTCCTACTAAAATCAAAGAGAGATTTATATAGTAGGTGAAATTGCATGGCAATTTTTAGTTTCAAATTTTATCTTAGAAAACTTTGTTAAAATTTCACAATAATCAAAGTCATATTCACTTCAATCTTTTATAAGTAAAATTAATTTTTAATTCTTTTAATTTCTATCCTATTTATTTTATTAATTAATTTTAATTCATATATCACTTTGTTAAACTCTCAAGATTAATTTTACTATATATTTTTCATTGATTAAAAATCTAAAAGCATTTCAATAAATAAATCGAGTTTTAATATAATTTTAAAAAGTATATTAGAAATCAAAATTTATTAGAGACAAAAGCTCATATTTTAATAGTATTAGAGTCTTATATTAAGATTATTTTTACTATATATTTTTCCACTCATGAAGCATTTCATAAATCAATTCTTAATATAATTTTAAATTTTTTATTAGAAATCAAAATTAAATTTATTAGAGACAAAAGCTCATAAGAGTTGTATATTAAAGAAAAAGCTTATAACTTTCAAAAGATAATAATTATAAGCATAAATGATAGTGAGACAAAATAATATGAAATGATTGTATTTATACAATGTTCATTTTGTACTTTTTCCTTTTTATATTTTACATTTAAAAGAAAAAAAAAGAAGCTCGGGAAAAAAGGATCCAACCAATAGGGATATATATATATATATAGATAGATAGAGAGAGAGAGAGAGAGAGAGAGAGAGAGAGAGATTTATAATTCTATTTGCCTTATTTATAAATAATTAATCAATATTGAATTTGGATGCCTTCTATCTAAAACTATTTTCATGAAGTTAAAAGAGCTTCCATAAATTTGTTCAATATATTTAGTCAAATGACTAATCAATTTACAATACTATTAAGTAGTTATTAATATATTATACTACAACACAAATGAAAGAACAAACATGAAGCTTTAATTTTAATAATATAGATCTCCAAATAAAATGTGGCTATCTATTTTAAGATAATAAAACTTGAATTGTCTAAAATGATTCAAATTAATAAGGTCTCGATATTACATACTCATTCTTTTACCTGTTTTCTAGTATAAATGTGGAATGATGATATGTTAAGTAAGCAAAAATAATAATTTCTGATAAAAGTTTCCATCATAGAAGAAAGTGGAATCGAATTGCGAGCCAAGGGATGGAAAACATAAGTTTAAAATTTTTGGACGTGTCTGAGTCTTCCACATTCTTTTGTCAGTGTTGGTGGTTGATTTTCCTTTTATATTTTATTTTTTAAATACCTCAACCTCCAGCAAAAATGCCAATGACCAATCATGTCAAAAAAAAAAAATTTAAATAAATTAAATCCTAACTTTATGATTTAAGATTTTTTGATACATAAAATTAAATGCTCTTGACATCCGGGAACATTAATTCCCTAGCTTATATAAGACAGGGACTAATAATATAACCCTTCTGAAATATGAGGAGACAGGAAGTTAGGTTTATGACTTAAAACAATCCTTTCATAACAAATAACTATTAATAAAAAAAAGAATGTAAATAACCTATTCTTCTGCACTTCGTAAGGAAATGTGAAAAAATAAGTTGGGAGAAGAAATGTCTAATTGCTATTATAATAACCTTATGTAAATAAGAGGGGACAGGAATTTAGGTTTATGGCTTAAAACAATACTTTCATAATAAATAATTATTGATGAAATAAATGCTCGTGGATTGCGTAGAACAATATCTTCACACTATAAAACTCTCGCTTCGCTCCAAGATTGTTTTTTTTTCTAATTCCAAGCTGTTGCACTCATCCATTGTGATAGAAGTTGTCTTTTGCTCACATTCAAGCAAATTGGATTCCACTATGATTATTATGTCTATCTATTACAGAGGATATATGAAAATGGAGAACACATTCACTTTTGAAGATTCCAATTGTCTTGGTGACTCAGAAGGTATTGAGCACCAGATTATAGGTTAGCAAAATAAAATGGTCACGTGGCTCATCATGTTAATTATATTAAAATAGCGAGATGAGAGGGATTTATTATTCCGGCCTACTTATAGACAGGCCGAGATTATAGTTTTACATCATCTATTTTGTATTAATCTTTGTTTTGGTACTGGTATAATTTTTAAAATTTATTCTTTAAAATACTAAATATTAAGTATTGGTTTTATATAGGTTTCAATAAATTTGATCTTTACTAAGTTTTCATTACAAAATAATTAAAGATTCAGTAATTTTCTATTTATTTTTTAAATTACATTTTAAATGATAAATAATAATTATTCAATTCAATTCTTAATTTCAATACTTTCACTTAAATATATAAAGTTGATTTAAAAAATATTAATTCTCTATATATCTTTTTAATCATTTTCACTCTCCATTTATATTTATTTTTTATTTTTTACTTCCATTTTTGTCTATATATTGCATATGGTGGAACTCTATCTTGCAGAATTCTTGGCTGTCTATCAAAATATGTTGGAATCAAGTTTGTATGTCAAATGGTAGCATTTTCAATGGGTGGCACTAGAAGGGAGAATCTTGACAATTAATTTTTAATTTTTATTTATTTTTAACTTGGATTTCAAGAATATTCAATTTTCTCTCTATGATACAACAAGGAAACTAGTTTGGAGTGGCTTTGTACAAAATATGGATGGATTTCAACATTACCCAATGACACTATTCAAATCCTAGACCATTATTTCTAAGGAAAGCTTATGTAGAAATTTAAAGATTATCTCTTCCTCAGTTCTGATTTAAGAATCATGGAAGGAAAGAAACAAAAAAAAATCATAAGAAAAATCCTTGGAAAATGCAATGATTTTAATTAAAATCAAAACAATCATAGTGGAAACATTGACCTCTAAAATACATGCCCAAAAAAATACAGCTGAAAACTACACAAGTTTGGATGCCACCATTATTAAGAGATAGTTCAATCATAGAATCCTATAATTATTGACAGAGGCAATCAAATTGGGAAACAAAATAGTGCTAATTTCAAGTGGTCTCCTCAACAAAGTACATTCTAGATGGTTCCCAAAAAAACTTTGATGGAGCTTCAAGAGTGAATATGAGTCTGTCAAATTTAGGAAATGTGATACACTCAAACTAGAGAAAGACCATAGGTAGATATTCTAAACCATTAGAGGAAGACACAAACAATGTGACAAAATTTAAGTATCTCTCCCTAGGGCTATTCTTTTTCTTATAAAGGAAGTTGGAAAAGGCATAATTTGAAGGATTTTTGGCTATTGTTGTTAATATCTTAGATTAAAGATTATTTCTACCTTGAAACTAAAATCTTAACTTGATTATGCATTAAATATGATTGTCAAATTTGAAAAGGTAATGGTCCACCACATCTATGATCGAAGAGGCAAAAGTGATAGAGAAAATAAAATAGAACCAACCAAAAATGGACATAAAACTAAATTACATTCAAACTATAAAGCATATTTCATAATTATATTCAATATTTTGATTGCATTAAAGACCAATATAGGGTTTCTTCTCACCTACTACATACCCACATAAATTTATGATATATTCATTCACTAAGTATTTTTTGTTGCTACAACAAGGAAACCTATTTATTCTAAATTTTATTTATTCATCAAAACTACCATGTTTTCATCCTCCTATTATTTTCTATTGCTGCCAAAATCATCTACACTCTTCCATTTTAATTTTTTTCTAAAGAGAGGTAAAAAGAAAAACTACTATCCACAATTGATATTTTTTTTGACATTCACCTCATACATTAGATCATAGGCTCTTGTATGAAATTCTTGATAGGATAGGAATAAACGGAATAGTAGATAATTGTACAACAAAAGGGTAAGGAGGTCTATGGTGAAGTAAATGCAATAGTTGAATATATATTCCAACATTCCTCCCGAATCACAATTTTCGTAAATGATTCGCAAGTTGCTTCTTTGATGCACAAAACTTGCATTTCCTAGTGGTGTACTCATGATGTTAGTATATTGATATTCTAGCCTGCAATGTTCCAAAATGATTTCACCATTGGTGATCACCCTAATGAAATGATACCTCTTATCAATGTGTTTGCTTCATTCATAAAATAGTTGATTCTTTGATAATTTTATTGTTGAATTATTATCAAATTATATCTTAGTTGTATCTTCTTGTTCTTATTTTGACACTCCTATCATCCAAATTTCTTGACATACTACAGTTTTGGCTACTATATACTCTCATTCATCTGATCAAAGAGTTATAATAGGTCATTTCCTTAAAGCCCAAGATACTATGTCTAATCCAAAATGAAAGACATAATGTAAAGTGCTCTTTAGGTATCATCAATGCATATTGCACAATCAGTATTGGTGTATCCTATCAACTTTGAATAATTTTACCTTAAATAAAGTGTTCCACATTTTCTTATTGCACTTGTATATCTCAAAAAATTTGTTCTTTCTTTCTAATGAGAAGCATTTGGAGAATTCACGAACCTTGAAATGAGACCTACTCCAAACATTATATGTGGCCTTATGGTTTTTAGATACATGAGACTCCCAACATGTTTCTTATATGAAATCATATTGATGTTAGCTTCCTTGTCATGTTTTCTTAGCTTCAAACCCATGACATTGGTGTTGGTTCTGATTCACATTTCAACATATAAAACCTCTTTAAAATATCATTTGTATACTTATATAGTGAGATGAAAATGCCTTTTTTTGGGTTCATTTTAATGCAAAGAAAATAATTTATTTAACCCAAATCAATCATCTCAAATTTCATTTTCCTAACCGATTTAAACATCTCAACAAAAAAATCACCCATGAAAAGAAAGTCATCAACATATCAACAAATAATTAAGATTTCTCATTTCTCATTCAAATTAGTATAGAAGGAAGTCTTATAATTACTTAGTGAAGAAAAACATAAGAATCAATTGTGTTATACCATGGCTTTAGGGATTTTTTGAGTCTTTAGGCTACTTCATTGAGCTTATAAATCTTATTTTTGTGACCCATAATATCATATATGGGCATCTGATATACATAAACCTCTTCTTCTAGTAAGCCACTAAGAAATGGTAATTTGACATTGATTTGACTAACTACCCACTTATTATGAATTTGTATGGCTAATGTAGTCCTCATGGTGTTAAAATCAACCATCGGTGCACACATCTCATTGTAGTCTACCCTACCTTTTTGTCAATATCATTTTTCTACAACTATTTCTTTATATTTTTCAATATTACCATTTGTATTTCTCTTTATCTTGTAAATTCACTTTACTTTAGGGTATGTATAAGATCATGGTGTGCCAAAACATGGCAATTTAAAAATATGTAGTTTTGAAATGCCTCAAAGAGTTTCTAAATCTATTCCAACTTTTCTCCCACCCATCCTGATATAAAATGAAATAAATTAAAAAAATTATAAGGCCTATGATATCATTGATACCAACCCTACATGGTCAACTTTATAAACATAAAAAAAATGTGCTTTTACTTCAAACATGTAGTTGACATTTTTTTTTTGACACAAATTTGTTGAAATAAAAAAGGTTTCATAAGAATTTTTTTTTATCTTTTCTTAAATATAAGGTTTGTCAAATTATGAGTTCATTAAGTAATTATTACTTATTTTCTAATTGAGTTACATATAAAGTATTGACTGAAAAATGCTTGAAAAAAAACTATGACTTTCAAATGGTACATGGTTTTTGAAATCCAAATATGCATCACATTCTATGCTTCTTCTATTATAAGGAAAAAAATAGAAAATTAAAATTTTCTAGAGTTTTGAATTAGTTAAGGTAGTTAGACATGATAGCTCTTTTTTTTTTCCATTAAATCAATAGTAGAAAATTCATAAATAATTATTTATTGAGGATAAAAATACTCAAAAATATGTGTCACATTCAAGCATGAGTCTACTTCTTATATCTAGAATATTATTAAAAAAATATTATCATTTGATTTTGATTAAGGTGGTCAAACATACATCTACTTCTTACTTTTGTCTTGAAATTTTAGTACTATTGCATTAAAATTAAAAAAATTGACCAATCAATTTTTACTATTTTTAGATAAGGTCTAGTAGTTTAGAAACTAAATTCAATTTTCTAGAGATTATTTCTCTCAAATTTTTGATATAAATTTTATAACAAGTAGAAAATTTCATGTCAAGTTGACATAACCATGATTTTCTATTTTTCTATTGCCACTTAAGAACACAGTTTGGTTGACCATGATCCAACAGACAACCTTCAATAACTTCTTTAACTTTTGGAAGATTACAAAATTCAACTAGATTCTAATGAAAATTTTCAAAGGTGCACTAAATGGCATTGGAATCTACCACTTTAAAACATTCAATAAGAAGTTATGAATGCTAAATTTCAACAAGAGGATGAATTGATTACATATTCAATTTTTTTTAATAAGAAATGATTATTTGGATTAGCTATGTTAGTTAAAGAAGTGCAATATGCTAATAATCTTAGGAGAAAAAATTGATGAGTAAGCCTATAATTGAGTTCATAGGTAGTTCATAGTTTCCATGGGTTAGATTACCATGGTATTTATTTATATCAACAAGTAAATGGACTTTCACAATCATCCTTTTGCTCACCCATGGAAAGGCTACCTAAATTCATGACCATCTATTGGGGATGCACTTCAAATTTAGTAACACTTTTCTACATCTCAACCAAGAAGCATATAGAGTAGATAAAAAAAAGAGAAATATTATAAGCCAAAAATAAACATGGAGATAGGGGTAGACTCTAGCCCCTCTCATCCATTCATATTTCGAAAAATGGATCTCTTTTAATTAATAAAATTCTCTTGAGTTTTTGAGGATGTTCTCCAAAGTTCATAATCTACCACTCTTGGAAACTCAAACCCTAGAAAGAAAGGACTTCTAGCAATCTATTTCCCTCACAAAGAGTATGAAGGACTATGATATTATGGAAAGTCAAGATCATTATGGAAAATAAATTTTCCTTCAAGAATTTTTATTATGAACTTGTAGCATCCTTCTAAAACCAATTTTTCTACTTTGATTCTATAGAGGACTTTGACCTCATACCCCATCATAGTGGCTTATGTGCCATTGTTAGTGTTAATTCCAAAAATATTTAAGTAACCCACTAACAATTATTTTCCCAATCACATATAAACCCCCCAATGGAAGAAATTTCTAGTTTATCCTTAGACATTCATCCTCATTACATTGAAGCCAACCAACATCTAGTAGATTCCATTGGGCTCTTTTCCTTCTATAGATGCTATGTCAATTAAAATTAATGTAACTGTGAATTATATTTTAGTTATATTCATTTCTAAGGCATTTAAAATTTGATAAAAATAATCCTTTCCCAAAGGAAGCACCATCAATGTTCTCTCTAATTTGATTTTTTATGACATAGAATAACGTTTTGCAAGGCCTCTATATTGATTTGTAAACTTTATTATATCTTTCTTCTAAGATAGAACATGCTATAAAAGGATCAATTTGAGCCCAAAAATGATAACGAGATGACTTAGAGGGAAAAAAACACATTGGGATATCATCAAAGCTATTGAATTAGTCATCACCTAGTTAACCTATAAGGAGGAAAACATAAGATTCCAGGTCTTTTTAGTGTAAGAGAAATGAATGAGAAGATGATCATGTAATTTTTTTCTCCATTTGAAATCCTTTTCTTTGGAGATTACCCAAGGTCAATATTTTGTAAAGTTTAACAATCCACCAATGATAATTTATTTTATTGGTAAGTTTTGTAACAAATACTAAACCATAAATTGGATTATTTCCCCCTTCTTCTTGAATAGAATATAGGTAGACCTACTAGAAAAGGAGCCACTATTGTTACATCTCCCGATCCGCTTATCTTTCTTTTACTTGCAATAAAGACTTGCAGATAATAGGATACTAGCCAAGTGAGACACCTCCTCTCTTCTTATGTTAGGGATTAAATTCTTAATTTCCTATTTGTCTCAAAAATATAAAAATGATTAATTTAATAGGCCTTACCTCTAGTCTGCACTAAGTACTTTTCCAATTTTCTCCAAGAGAGGAGGTTAGCCAACCATATTATATTTATTCAAAAAAGACCTTCTTTAAGCAAGAGTCCTGCTTAAAATATTGAAACTAGAAAGAAGCCCTAGTACCATTGGAAATAAGGATTTTTTATTCCTTTCCTTAAGATATTTTTCAGTTTATGGGTCAATGCAAGAAATTGGGTTTCACTTTTGGCCAAAAAGTGGAAGTGTTTTTCCTATCTTTAAATTTTTTTGTCAATTGATGTCAAAATTTGAGGCATTTAGAGATTGAATATAAAAAAAAATCATAAATAAAAATTTTGGTGTTCAGAATCTAGTTTTTGAATATGTAATTTATTTGTGTACCCATATGATAGATTACGTTTTTGGTATGGATCTTTAAAAACCACTTTTTCAAAATGCCTGTTTCAGGACCATACCACTCTTATGTCGAACACCATAATTTGACACAAATAAATGAATTTTTGCAAATCCTTTTAAATAGAGTTACCTAATACACCTAAGATTGAGGACAATATTTTTTCTTAATTTTTTATTGAATAAATTTTTTATTTTTTATTTTTAATTTTCTATAAAGGTAAATTTTAAAACCTCTCATGTACGGACCATATAATTTGATAACAATCTCACTTTTTTCAAAAAGAAAAAAGAAAAAATTAGCCTCAAAATAATTGTATGTATATTAATGACATAAATTAATTTAAGAAAAATTATAAAATAAAAAAGTTATTAAAGTTTTAGTGAATGTCACTTTTTAACATTTAAGAGATAGTTTTGATTAATAAATAATGGAAAAATATCAAATAAACTAATAACACTATAAAATTTACATTTTTGGAATCAAAATAGTAAGACCTATAAAAGGTTTTTGTTTCATCAAAAAGTTCAATGGGGATGATTATAAAAAATTATGACAATACCAAAAAATTGTCGATTAAATACCTTAGAAAAAAAATGGATCATAAAGGCATGGCTTGATGGGACCAAGCCTATGCCATGCCTTTTCCTAAGACAAAACCCCTTGGAAAACTTGGATGCCATACCAAATTCTCGCTCATGTCTCAAGTATCAGGCACCCGATTTGTAATTAAAAAATTGGGTGCATGATTGCTTTCAATTGTTGTACCTGATTATTTAAAAATTAGGTACCCGATTCATTTTAAAATCGGGTACCTAGTTTGTAAATGGGTAACTGATTTTTAAAAAATCAGGGTTTCTAATGTACTTGTTGGGCCATCAAAGTTTCCCTATAGACTGACTTTCAATGATTGAAATGATTGAATAACACTTTTGATCTGCAATAGCGAATTTTGTCATAGTTATTCTATTTTCTTGTCCTCTTATACAATTTGGAAGGTACTAATTCAAATTCAAATTTGGTGCAAACATGGGATCAAAAAAACAAAGAAAGAAGAAAGAAAAAGTTTAGATAGATGAGGAGATTCCAGGAAATAAAGAGAATGAAGCATGATGTCAATGAGAGAGAAGAAAGAGAATTAGAGACTTAAACAATGTTTCAAAGGAGAAATACATTGAGGATACCACGATGGATGAAGAGGTCAAAGAAGAGAACCTAATGGAAGAAAATTCAAGTGCACATTCTAATCATAAATGCAATATAGGTTTGTCTAGACCAAACCCTCAAATTTTTTCTCGTGATGAAATTGGTATTTTTTAGAAGTAGGTTATGATTTAAATGATTTAGATTTTCTTCATGAGAAGCAATTGTCAAATGATTATGCACAAAAAACTCCAATTGAAATGCGTGCCTCGAAAGAAATACCAAGAAAAATTAAAAATGAGATTCAAGTCCCAAATAACAGTGAAAATGAAATGTCAATTGAAAATAAAAATTGCATGAATGTAGACATAGAAACACCAACTACAAAACAAACATGTCAGAATGATAGTAAAATGCCTGAACATAATTTTCATATTCCTAATGATGTGTTAGATAATCTTGAGGGATTTGTTTCATGAAGACAAATTAGGACACATGCTAATATATTGTATAGACAGTTTTTTTATAATAAGAAATTTGGGTTTCAATGTTAGTTAATGTTGCAACTAATTAAAATGTCTAAAATGTGAAAAGTAATGAGAAGGTTTGGAATGTATGCAAAACCCAAGAATAAAAATGAGTCTTTAAAACAAGTTGTATCCACTATTGCTAGTGCCTTTGATGTTATTGGAAAGAGAAGTCACTCTAAAGATAAGAATGCAACACAACAAGCAATAACAACAACTTTAGTTAACAAATCAACACCTAAAAATAGATTGATTAGCAACATAAGTGGATATCTTAATGTGAATCATAAGACTTTAAAAAGAGCTATAAAGAGAAGGGTTAACTTTGAATGTGATCTAGCGAATATTTTATGGACTTCTAGTGGTAGACTCCTGAGATGTGATATAAAACTTACTAGTGAAGTCAAAAGTTTGATTGACAAATTTTGGAATGATAATACAAGAGTATCACTTAATTCAAGAGATGTTCTTAAATTGAGAATTGGGTCAAAAATATGTGATCCACATCCTAAACACCTTTTGGACATGACTCAAACTGAATTGTTTAAAAAATTTGTAGATGGTAATGTATTAAATATTACCATTAGTCAAAGATCTTTTGAAAAGTGTAAACCATGGTATGTAAGGATTAACAAGGAAAGAATCACATGTTTTTGTAAAACTCATATTTAATTTTGTTACCATCATGATCTATTTCAATCTATATGTGGTACCATGCATAGTAAAGA
The DNA here is from genome assembly GCA_028749045.1 of Cupressus sempervirens. Lineage (NCBI taxonomy): Eukaryota > Viridiplantae > Streptophyta > Pinopsida > Cupressales > Cupressaceae > Cupressus > Cupressus sempervirens. The sequence goes on from CM053792.1 coordinate 851,480,501, forward strand.
AATGTTGCAGGAATGTGGTATAAAAATACCATCTCAAACTATAAAGGATTTCATATCACATTTGTTTTGTAAGCCACCTAATGACCAATACTTTCTTTTCAATTCATGTCTTTCTGGTACATGTGATATGTGCGGCAATCTTTCTTTGTTAGATGAATGTTTGCATGAAAATAATTTGACTACTTTTGGACAACAATTAGTTGAGGTAAAAAGATTCAAAACTATTAAATATCCTTTGAAGGATGGGAAGATTGGAAGAAGGTGTGATCTAGTTACAAATAAAGTTAGTTGTCATGCATTTATGAATGAGTTTAAGAGTGTGATCATATCAAAATATGGTAAACACTCTCGATATTCTAGATGGCTTGATGGAAAATTTCACATATGTAAGAATACATTTCCAATTGGTACTATACTTTTAGTTGTTGACTTTGTAGAGAACTACACACTTGCACCACAAGAAGAGGTACAACCACAATATTACAATTCAGTGCAAGTAACAATTTATGTTCATATAGTTTATAGGCATGCATCTGATAGTAGAGAGGAGGATCAAAAAATATTGAGAGGGTACCATTTTTGTATGAGTGATAATAAACTCCATTCATCTAAGTTTGTCCAATATTGTTTCAAGGTTTTTTATTTTAATTTAAAATAGAGACAAATTTAAATGACACAACATTGGATGTGGTCAGATAATTGTATAGGACAATTCAAGAATACTAGAATGTTATATTGGTTGAGTAGGACACATAGGCAAACTAACATCCAACATGTATGGAGTTTTTTTGAGGTTGGACATGGTAAAGGAGAACATGATGGTGTTGGTGCATGCGTGAAGAGAGCCCTTAGTAGATAGAAATTAAAATTTGAGGAAAAAGCTAAATTCAAAAATGCACATGAGATTGTCAAATGGTGTAACAAATATTTATACATGGGATCAAGTCAAAACTCTACAATCAAATGTTTCTTCTACCTAGTTGAAGAAAAGAATATCCTTTCAAGATATGACTATGATACAATTAGTGGGTCAGCTAAATGGCATTCATTTAGGAGTTCAAATTATAACACTTGGACTATATGGACAAGGGAGCTTGCTTGTTTTTGTCAATTTTTCTTTTAGGTGAATGAGAAGAATGTGAGAATATAGAATGGGTTGAAGATTGGAAACAAAGATCATTAGCACCTACTGACACACATTTTGACGATGATATAGTAAATGAAGGCCATAATGTTTCTTTTGCATCAGAAGACTATGATCGTATTTCAAACGTCATAGAACCTGGTATGCACAATTTAATTAGGTTTTGTTGTGATCTCATGCTTCAATTTATCTAATTTTTATATGTACTCATGTGATTAAAGTGTTTCTGTACTTTATCTTATCTTGTAGGACATGTTTATGCTATTATTGCACCTAGTAATAATGATGAACATACTGAGTATTGGCTAGCTAGATGTGTGCAACCTAAGAAAAAATTGATATGTCATCAAGTAGACGACGATGGTTTTGAGTATCGAGTTGGGTCTATCGTTGTAGCTTTCCCTTGGCTACATAGATACCTAACAAAAAGAAATGGTTTACCAACATTTGAAGACTACCAAACCGAAAAGAAGATTTTACACTATTCTCATTTGATTATGGCAATGAATATCAAAATAGAAAGATACAAAGGGAGACCCGCCAATAAAGTATTATGGACAATTTCAATGGACGAGCATGAGACAATCATAGATGCATTGCAAAAGAGAGAGGATTCAGATGGTATAGTGGGATGACTAAATTTAAATCAAACACATGTAAGTTTTTTCTTTATTGTGTTATTTTTATGTGTACTTATATAATTTAATTACGTGTATCTATTTATATATATATATATATATATATATATATATATATATATATATATATATATATATATATATATATATATATATATATATATATATATATATATATATATATATATATATATATATATATATATATATATATATATATATATATATGTACTTATATATATTCCTCTTATTCAGGTCTCAATTACAATTTATGCAAATTTAAGTGCTAAAGTGGATCGAGCATCAACATCTTGTGTAATTCCACATAGTGAGTACATACAAATTACACATATATTTACATAGTTCAGCTACCTTATATTAATTTATGTGTTCATTAACATGTTTTTTTGTTTTACAGTTTTATTTTACAGGACCTCATTTGAAGAGATGTGTTGAACCAATTTTATATTTTGAGTTCGTGCTTATATATATTTATCATTAACATTGTCTTACAAATATTTTGAAATATGTTGTACAAAAAAATTTAAAAATAGGAGTTTACTTCTATTTGAAAGTTAAAGGTGTGCACTTGATATTATAAATTAATTGTCAATTTAAGTAATGGCCTCCTATTTTTTTCCATTACTTTTACATTCAAGCATGTTTAAATTAATGTTTGTTTGAAGTTTCAAATTACTATTGATTGTAATTAATAACCCTTCACTTGTACATGATAATTTAAAGATCATTACTCATTGTATTGATTATATGCTATTGTTATGTTGATAATTGACATTTATGTTTGACCATGTTAACCATGTTAAGTGAGAGGAAGGGAAGGAGGAAGAGAGGGAGAGAGAGGGAGGGAGGGATATGGGGAGGGTTATAAGTACTTGTAATTTATCTGAAAGGGGTCCCATTATGACACCTTAGGGAAAATTAGCACCTCTTAGGACCCTTTACAACACATTAGTTATAATTGTAGTCCTAAAAGTAATCTTTTCTAATGTGTCCTAGTACATTCTAATATTTCTAAGAGGTTTTGATGGGTCATATGTGGTCATAAGAAACCTTAGGACCCATTATGACTCCTTGGAACCCATTCATACCATTAACACACTTTATGAACCCTTAGAACACATTAATCATCATAGGATACACTTTACGGTTGTAATGTGTCCTATTCAATCCTATTTTTTCCTAAGGAGTTTTAGTGGGTCCTAAGTGGTTCTAGGAATCCTTGAGACTAATTACAACCTCCTAAGAACCATTATGACCCATTATGAGCCTTTATGGTCATATTATTCATATGTTCTAAAGGGAAATTAGGGATTTTTAGGACCCATTAGTACACATTAGGTCTCATTAGGACACATTAGGATCCACTCGCACACATTAGGACCCATTAGACCCCATTAAAACCTCTTATAACACATTAACCATTGCAAGACATAGTAATGTGTCCTAAATGGTCCTAATATCTCACAACGGATCACGATTGGTCCTATGTGGTCCATTATGACCCTTTAAAACATATTAAAATCCATTAATGCCTCTTAGATAATCTTAAGGGGCATTTGAGACACACTAATGGGTTATAATATGCCCTAATGGGTCCTAATGTGTCTTAAGGGGTTCTAAAGTGTTTTAAGTGATCCCATGACCTTTTAGGACTTGTTAGGAACCCTTATAATCCATTAGGGGCCATTAGGACTCATAAGAACCAATTATAACCCCTTTGAAAACATTCACCATCATATGATACACTACTATGTCCAAAGGCATTATAATAGTCCCTAAGTGGTTGTAATTAGTCTTAATGTTTCCTCTTGGATTTTAAACTATGGTCTTAATATATAATGAAGGCCCATCATAATGGATTCTTAGTTGTCCTAGGAAATCTTAAGGTCTATTAGGATCTCTTAGAACACATTAACTATAATAGAACACACAAATGGGATGTTAATGATTCTAATGATTGTAAGTGGCCCCAGAACCCATTACAAAACCTTAGAATATATTAGGACCAATTAGGACTTATTAAAACTACCTCAATTTGATGTGATATTTACCCAATAATCTTTTTGATATCAATACTAATTCTCTATAAATAGTTAAAATTATGTCAATTAGGATTAGTACTTTAGGTCCTAATTTCAGATTAATTTTAGGTATGTTATCCATACATGTGTGTCGTAAGGGGACATAGGAGTCCTAATAGGTCATAATATTTTTTATAGGTTCTAATAAGTCTCAATATGTATTATTATGATATAATAGGTCTTATTAGCTAATAATAAGTCTTACATTACCAAACAACAAATAAGAGCCCCTTATGATACATTTCTAGGTACTTAGATCCATATTTGTATTAAGGAGACCTAGAGAGTCTTACTCGGTCCTAATATGTGCTATAGGCTCTAATAGGTCTTAACATGTCTTAGTATGTAATAATTAGTCTTACATTAACATAAAACACATAAGAACTCCTTATGATACATATGTGTGTTAATAGGACTTAGGGAGTCCTGTTAGGTCCTAATGTCCAAAGGCATTATAATAGTTCCTAAGTGGTCTTAATATATCATTAAGGGTCATAATGGGTTCTTTGTAGTCCTAGGACATGTTAGGGCCTATTAGGATCCCTTAGAACACATTAACTATGATAGGACACACAAATGGGATGTTAATGATTGTAATGCATCATAAGGGTTCATAATGTGTGAAAGGAAGGGTACCATCCATCATTTCATAAAAAAAATCTTCAATCTTTACCTAAATTTTATAAATTTAAATTTTTAGGATGAAAAATACTTATTTAATAGTAGGTCAATTTTATTTGTATGAATCTCAATGCATAAATTTGATGTGATATGTATCCAATAAGATTTTTTATATCAGTACTAATGCTCTATAAATAGTTAAAATTATTGTTCATCTAGCATATATACTTACAAAAAGTGTCATATGTTCATGAATAAAATATGTTGCAATAAAGAAAATGGTTTGAATACTTAAAACATGATGAAACATAAAAATATATACTGCACACACAAGCATGATAAGAAGTCATAAAAAAAAGTACATGGTCTAGCATACATCATAACATGATCTATGAAGTAAAAAAATACATATATAATATAGTTTTAACTATCCTAACACAAAGTGTATCAAAATATACAATATGTGTCATAAAAACACAATCTAAAAGTTCCAACACGACCTAATCTATCTAATCGAATGTCCTCTTTACTTCACATGAAGAGGACTCAGATGAATCATCCTATGTAATATGAACTGTCTCATCATGTGGGACATCCTGTGAGGTAGATGGATCACCCTATGTAACATGAGACACATCTCATCGTGTACATGCTTAATTGAAATGGTTTTCAAAATCTAGCTTTCAAATAAATTAAATATTCACTACATAATAAAATAAATACCACATCAGATGGGTATCCCTTAGTAATGGGAGGAGGCGCACTGTGAAAACTACCAAATGTAGCAGTAGTGAGGTCCTGTAATTTACAATACATACATTTTTAAAATTATATTTTAGAGCATAATGAAATATACATTATGTAGATAAATCAGAATACTGACCTCAAAGGATGATGTAGGCACCTCCATCTGGCTAAGTCTTGTGCTCTTAGCAACACTCATGGTGGAATAGTCTTGAAATTATGGATACATAAACATTGAATCAAAATTATATATACATGAATAATTACAAAGTACGAAAACTAAAAAGTACATAATTTGTACACTAGATTTTTTATACACTATAAATTTAACATGTATATATATCATACCTGAGTACTATCCAATGTCACAGATGTGTCTACAGGTATGCTAGCACAATAATCATAAGATGGAGTCAAAAATAGACTATATCGAGGCCTATATGGATGAGTACGGTCCATCTCATATTCATCAAATCAAAACACACAAAATATATATACATGAGTCAAAATTGTTTAGATTATAAGTTAATAACAATGTACATACATTAAAATAGTACAAATTATTTGTCTTTAGTCAAAAGTTCATACCATATGTATTTGAGGTTGTGCCACAGTGGTAACTGGAGCAGGACCTATACTGACATCAAACTGTGTAGCTGCGGACAATCCCTAAAAAATCAAATAGAAAGAACATATGAGCACATGTTATTAAATTTGAATTTGAATGTACAATTTTTACAGTGTAATTCAAAGTGCATACCGTATGAGGGATGCCAATGTCTATAGGTCTTGAAAAAAGACTATACTGCCTCCTAAGAGGAATACTATCATCCATCCTTTGTTATTTCAAAAGTTAAAATTAATATGGTTAATACAATTACACATGTATGTAGAAAGTAAATAATTATGTGTACTTTATATTTAGATTAAATTAAAAATTTTACCTACTGCTCTTGACTCTCTCCCAACTCTCCCTACTACATGAGGTCAACAAATGATGACACATCAATCTCATCACTACCATCACCATGGGTACCATATACGTCATCATCAAAATCAGCACCCTTAGCATAATGGTCATCATGTGCTGCATCAGCATCACTCTAGGGGCCGGTGCATATGCCTCCATAGCTAGTACAAATATGTCCAAGTGGACGAACATGTCTCGCATACTTCCATTGCTGTACTAAATTTCCCAAAAGGGCACTCAAAGAGGTCAGAGCAGATGAAACTACTCAGTGATGGTGTGAAGCTAGTGCAATAGGCACAGAAAGAGGTACAAGGGGCTGAGCTCACCTGTGGTTTCTCATTCTATCACTCAACTTTGCCTCAGGCCTATCCCAAGACATCCCTCCATCAACCCCCTGAAATGCTTTCATATCAAAATAATTGGGTTTCAAAAAAAATTGAAACTTAGACCATAGCTTCCTAAGGAAGTATATGGGCACCTCATGATTAGCGTGTGGTGGATGGTCAAATACCATCCAACACTGCTCCCAAAAATGTGCTACTATACGTGGATGTGTTCACCACCTAATAGAAATGTGAGGTTTCTTCTCATTAATCTCCCCACCCATCTTTGGGTTTAAAAAATAGATTTTGAAATTTCCTTTACCTATATTAAGGTTATCAACCTCTCTATATGATAAGCCATTGAAATAGAAGGCACACATGTTTTGCCTTCATAATTTGAATGAATCAATATCAGAATTTAAATGTTGTATGGAGTGAATGATGCATTACATGCTATCTGCAAGGTGTAGTAGGTGAGGAGGGGGTGGGTCTCACATCAGATAGCCTCAATATCATGAATGAGGTTGTTAAGGTTACGCCTCATGCTCTCATGGAGCTCATCTGCAATGGGTGGCAGAGGTGGGGGTGGAGGTGGAGGTGGAGATGGAGGGGGTGGAGGCATGGATGGGAGAGGGGGAGGGGGTGGCAATGGGTCCATCAAATATAATCTGTATATATGTTTAAACAACATAAAAAATGACAAAATTACTATTTAATAAAATTTAAATCTAAAATATCAATTAAATATAAATGTGTGGATCTTTAGAATCATATCAATTAAATAAATAAAGTTAAACACTTAAGTTTAATTGAACATTAAATACAAAATTTAGTTCTAATCATAAAATAATACTCCATAAAAACTATATAGGTTACTTCAAGGTTTCTTTTCTAAAAACAGAAGCCACCTAGCTAATTGCTTTCATGTACACTTGTTTTGTAAAACTAGGGGATTGTATTCTCATTATGGATTATATGTTCATCTTAGGATAAAAAAAAGCTAAGATTATGACAAGGTTATGGTTTACAATTTTTTTATGTTTACGGTTTTCATGTCCTTGATTTTCCTTATGAGCCTTCATGTGCCTTAGAATTATAATTAAATGAGAGAACATGGTTATTTTAAACCCTTTAGAAAATGAACTTGTTTCAATCCAATAACATTTGAAGAAGTATACAATCAAATCTCATTGTGTGTCCAACATGGTGATGAATCATGTTGACTTGTAGCCCTCTAGATTAGTATGGGTATTGTAAGCATACTATGGGCATTGTATGCCTACTTTTGGTGGTTACTTTATGGAATCCTCGGATAATTTTTTCTTACATTGCCCCTTCTTGATGGACAACTACTACTCATTAGTTTTAAGTTTGGGTGGTCATCGGCTATGGCAACTAGCATTATGTAATTATTTAAGAGTTGACTATTTTTGTATAAGGTGTCATTTGTTGTTTCTATCTAGGAGATAAGTCCCTCCATAGTTATTTGGAATATTTGGCTCAAGAGAAACAATAGGTTTCTTTAGGAAAATATCATCAATAATATCTAATGTCATTCATAGGATTGAGAAATATATCTCTAAGGTTGTCATGACATATGTATATGAAAATATTAATCATCCTAAGACGTCCATACATTAATATAACTTTACTCATAGAAATTTGCCTCTTTAAAATCCAAGCCTTCTCAATGGTCTAGAAAACAAGTCAATAAGTATGAATATTTGGCCCAAGTTGTTTGGTCTTCTTCCCCAGTAGGGAATTATAAGTTTTTTGAAGATTCTTCTAGGGTTGATCCTAGTTTGTCCTGTGATCATGTTGTAAAAATGGATTTCTCTAGCTCAATCATTAAAGTCATTTCTGATAATCTTCATGTAGTTAATTTCTAATAATGTGGATAAAATAGAAGCTTTAATCTTAGCTATTTCATCTTCTCTTGCATCATATATCAAATATTTATCATCAAGGGGGATTATATGGTCATTTATCATGCACTTTTTTATACAATAAATTATTTTTAGAAGCTTTAATATTATTTGGATGAGGTTCCTTTTCATCTCCATAAATTATCTCAATACAATTTTAAACTCGGTTATCATGAAACTAATAATATTAATAATTTTATAGAAAATAATACCAATGACAATGATCTCCCTTTGGAAGATGTTGAGGTGGACTCATTACCTTATTTCCTATCACTCTTCCATTTTCTCCATAATGACCAACTAGCATGTTCATCTTTATATTCCTAACTTAAATGACTACAAAATGCACCTTGATATAGTCTTGTGCACTCTTCACAACTTCCAAGGATTGGAAATCTTTTCCACTTTCCACATTGACACAAGATTAGTCTCTTGAAGGTTACTAGGCCTTTTCATAAGATAAAATGATCACACTATTGAAAAATGGATTGGCAATGGAAAGTAATTGCATGTTGAAGAAATATTATACTTTTGGATTCATCACAGAAGAATGGGAAAGTAATTGCACTAAAGAATTAAAGAATGGGAAATTCTTATATGTTCGATAAGTTGGTTGTTGTTCTATATATATATATATATATATATATATATATAATGATTTCAATTCACAAGTGAATTTAAGATATATTATTTGATTTTAAATAATGAATATTATAGTATATTTAATTTAAAGAATTTGAGATATACTATTTGATATAGAGGTAGATAGAAGTATATATGAAAATATGTAGATAGAAGGTTTAGCTTTTAGTCCATAACTTAGTCTAAGGGTTAAGAATTTATGATATAAAGGTTTAGGATAAGGATTAGACTTGACATAATTAGAATTTAAAACTTAATGTCAAGGTTTAATATTTTGTAAATTAGGTGCATGTAATCATAAAATGGATGTAATCATGAACTCAAGTCACACTAAATGAACCCTACATGATGCTAGAAAGCTATAAAGTGTAATGATATTATGATCTTGTAATACATGGATTAGCTCTCAAATGCCCATAATTCACTTAGAAGCACTTGAAAATCACCTAGAATTATTTGCATAACCTTATTACAAAAAATGTAGATATCTCAAAAGCTTGAGTTGATGGCACATTTATAGAAATCTCTGGGAGTTCAATGGTTTGAATTCATTCTCCATGAGTGGTGGAGGTTGAATCCTTGATTGATCAACACATGATTAAGATTTATTGGTGGGAATTAATTTCCTTTTCCATAAGTGATGATACGGATATTTGATCATTTTATTTAATTCATTTAATTAATAGTTCTAGCTATAGGATTTTTAAACTTGATTTGATTAATTATGTTAGGATTAATTAATGAATCAATGCTCCTTTTTAAAAATTGATTTTGTATATTAAATTATTGATGTTTTATCATGGGCCTCTAGAGTAGGAAGCTAAAGGAGAGTCCATAGAATAAGATGTCATTAGGGTACTCTAGAGAATATTGAGATTATCACATTACTAGGTGATAGTCTAAACATAGGTGGTCATTTGAGCTAGCATGGTAATTGATCATGACAGGAAAATTGCAAAACTAACTTCTCAACTGAGGATTAAATAGGGTGAGGCCACTTATCATAACTCTAGAGAGGCTTACTATTATGATGAATACTCAACAACTATTCTAGCAAAAAGACAAGTTATTCACTTCTCTATATATTCTTAGGCATCCAAGGGTGTATAGTCCTTCCTACTTGCACTGATGTTCCACATCCACCTCTTGATGGTGAGGGAGGGTTATTTAATTAGATTCCTAATTCTTTCTTCTCTTCTAATTTTTTTATGATGTATCATTGTCTTTGTATCATTTTGAGACCTTGATATTGATAAGGCTCTGATATCACTCATTTTTTGATATTTTTATTATATCACCCCCATACATTGATTATATGCAATGATTAAAAATATTATTTGATCTCATTACATGTGTCATGATCAATTTTTCTAGTTTATATGTGAGATGCTCCTATATGGTGTTTTTCTTTTCTTATAATATCATGTTATATATAAATTTACCTAAGTACCCTTGTTGATTATCTATGATGGATGTAGTAAATGACATGTCTCTATATGATTCTTTTGATATGATATGCATGGATAATATAATGAAACTTTTAAATCCTTTCTATGCAATAAATGATGTAATTAGATATGTAAATGTTTTTAGATTCATATGACATGTAGATGTAGATATGATGCTCGTCTAGGATAATAGTTTATCATTTAAGGTTACAATTAAGGTTTGACATTTATAATTAGTACATGGTTCTTAGGATAGTTATTCAATTATTTATATATTAGGGTGTAAGTTTTAGCAAATTAATATTATGGTTAGGATGACTACTAAGGGTTATGATTAGAGTTTTGGTTAAAATTGGGATTATAGTTAATCCTAAATGATGCCTAGCCAAGGGATCCAAAGAACTAATCTAAAGTTTACTAACAAGCAATAACATGTACAATAAGTTACATAAAAAACATAAGAGATTACATTCCTTAACGAGAACATTTTATTTTTAAATAATTATAAGTACTAGAAGTAAAATAAATAACACATCCACATAAAAGAATAACTACTTTCAAGTTTAATCCATTTAAATAATATACATTTGTTTTGAATGCCACTTGGCAAATTAATTCAGAATGCACAATCATCCACTGTATATGTCACAGGGTATGAAAGGCTGAAAGAATATACATTTATAAAATAGTTTACATCATCCATTTTTGATCCATGAAACAAAGTACAATACAAAAAGTAAAATCATTAAATACTAAGTTTTGTGTTTGGATCCCTTGGTGTAGTGCTACGTAATTAAACACTTAGTTATATGTTTAGGGTTGTATTGTATAGAACTATATGGTTAGGTCAAGGTTATAGTTAGTTTAAATACTTTCTTTGTTATATGGTTTACAAACTAATCTACACAATTAACCACTAGTTATTTCAAATCAATATTTATTTGTAATTACATGTTTAAACAATGAATTTACATCTAATCTAATCATTCAACATTGTAATAAATACATAAATTAAATACATTTCAAAACATCTAAAATAATTAATTTTAAATAGACATCTATAAAACTATTATGTAAATTAACAGACAAGATAATACTCATTAAAAATGTAAATTTACAATTTTACCTATATTAAAACTGAAAAAATAATAATAAATTGACGTACATATAAAACGTAAAACTAAAAAAAATTAAGTAAAATAGTACAAAAAAAATTAAAATACCTGGTATATCAAAAAATAGGCAGGGGGCAGTTAGTAGAGGTAAAAAATGGGCTCCCATATCACTCTCAAATCGGGCTCCCATTTTTTAGATGTGAAAATGAGCCCCAAAATGTATGAAATTGGGTATTTGTAAGTTTTAAGAATTGTGTACCTGATATTTTACAAATCGAGTACCTGATTTGTAAAGGTATCAGGTTCCTAATTTTTAAGTAGTTTGGGAACCCGATCCACTTTTCAATAATTAGGTACCCAATATTTGAACCACAGCTCAAGTGCCTAAACCGTAATTTTAGAAATAGATACCCATTTTTTTTCAAATCAGGTACCAATTTCTAAGTAGTATAATTTCGCAAATTTGACTTCCACAGAATTGCGACCTAGCTTCTTGCGGGTACCCTTATTTATTCTTTTTTATTGAAAAGAGCTATCCTTAATAACAAAAGAGTTTTCTAAGACATATCTAATTTACATTTCCCTCAATATGATAGTACAATAGTTTTAGCACTATAAAAGATTCCATCTAGCTTTAGGGACTAAAGATTTGTTCCTAGCTCTGATCTTTCTAATTACCAATCCCACCTTAGAGAAAGGTAGTGAAATTGGTCACTTTTCACTAGATATAGTTTTGCTTTCTCCTCAATCCAAATCTAGAGGATGTTTTTATAGATTTTCTCAATGTGCTCCACTACTTTTGAATACAAAAGGGACCAATACATAAAGAAGAATAAGGATGAAAAAAATGATCAGAACATCTCCATGAAGTTCTTTAATTCATGGAATGATAAGAAAGTGACAATCAATGGGATGGCTTTTGAAATCATAGAGGAATTCATTGTGAAGGTTGGAGGGTTTTTTTGTGGAAGGCAAGAACTATTGCAAGAAGGCCAAAGTAAATGAGGAAACTAGTCTACAATTGTTTTTCAAGCTAAAGGAGGAACTAGTGCAAACATGTGGTGGGTTTTCAAGGGAAGACCATCCTAAACCCTAGGATGTCATTTACTATGCTATTATGAGATAAATTACCCTCAAGGATTAGTTTTAGGTACTCTATTATTTCCATTTCCCCATTCTTAACTACTTTAGAAACCTAGATCATATTTCCTTTCCATTTCTTTTGTTGCATTCTATGGAAGACTATATCTATAAGGCTAGGAAGAAAAAAGAGGAGGCTAGCATAGTTTATCTCATCTACCAGGGGTTCATGAACAAACTATATATCTACCATCTTGCCCAAAACCTATTGCTCCTAGGAAACTTATTGGCTTTTGTCACTCCCCAAGTCTCCTACGACCTTGGCCTTGGCCCCAGTTACAAAAAAAACCAAGAAACCTCCTACGCCAAAGGTTAAAATTAACCTCATTGATTCAAATATGAACACTAGGAAGAGTAATAAGAATGCACAAAGAACTAGCAAATGCCTCCAGCTGGAAGAATTCAACCGCCCCCCCTCCTCCCCCCCACAACTTATGATTCCAACTCTGAATCTACCAAGAGTGATATTAAATTTTCCAAAATGAAGAGACTTCCCTAGGACACAAAGCCTATCCCTATTCCCCTTAGTCCCTGTCATATTTTTGACATCCTTAAAGCTACCTTGGCTAGAAAAGTGGGGAAGACATCACCTCCCCCAGGAAAGATACTCCTAAAGGTGGGGGAAAAAAGGCATGCATAGCCATGGACAAAGCCATAGCAAGGCTAGACTAGATAGGATAGAGTAGTCAATAAGGGATCTCACTGACAATCACATTGGTATCTATCAAAAATTTGACACTCTCGTGGAATTCTTCACCAATGTTGTGCATTTTGTGGCCACCACCCTTTACTTTGTGTAGGTGAATAAGGATGTGAAAGACCTGTTCATGTCCTTAAAATGATAGACAAATCAATCTATTTTAATGCATATATAACATGATAAAAGTTATAGAGACATTATCCATGCTAATAAATATATAAGATATATTATTTTTATAAATAAAGTCATGTATATATATATATATATATATATATACACACACACACACACATAGTTGAAATATAAATTACAATGAAAATCAAAATACAATGGTTAACATAGATTAACATTTGTGAATATATTATTAAATAATAATAAGGATCAACAAACTGAAAGAGTGTGACTAAGAGTCACAACTAGACCTTCTTAATGCATGTATTTGAAGAGAGTCATATTTGAACAAAAGAGGGGATAAAATACAAAGAGGGAAGAAGAGATAACTTCATCTGCATGACAACTCAATCAAAAAACTCAACATCAAACATGATTCACTAAAATATTGACAAAGGTAGAGAAACAAGAATTTAGAAGATATCTCCTATCTCTGTCAGATATTATTTAGAGGTAGAAAATGATTACTAGTTAAAAGGATGAGTATCAAAATGTTATATCCTCCACATCGGTGAATGACATTAGAAGACATGTCCCATCAATGGACAAACACAAATTGAATAAAGCCCAGGCATATAGTAAGACATTGATGGTATAGACAAGAAAATCCTCCACATAGATAACAAACACCCAAAGCATAGGATAGTGTGGCAAGACAAAAGTTGCACAATGTCCATATTATGTGGGAGAAGATTCACATAGTTTTTGAAGCACATACAATCACCATTCATAGGAGACAAAACTAATATTGAGTACATAATAGGCATATTCAACACACTCTGAAGAATAAGCAAACAACTCTCACACTCTATCATCATGTAAGAATAGAGGATAGTGGGATCCAAAGGTTAATATAGGCAATAGAGATAAATAAGTTTTAGTCTAGGGAACAAAAATCAATACACAAGTGAATAAAATTGTAGTTGAGAGTATTTTTAGTTAATGGATTTCTAGCATAGACCTAGTTTCTGCTAGGGCTTTGGTGCCCTAGCACATTCAACACTTAAGACCTGTGATTTAGAGGTGGGTGACTATCTAATTTGAATGCTGGGGTTTCTGGACTAGCCACACATGGGGATTTGGGTGGAAGTAGCTCATTCCAACCCATGGGTGGCTTATTTATATCCCAAGCTACATCATGCTACATCCTTGGTCGAGGCTGTGGTGCTTGGAGTGTGTGGGCCTTTTGCCCCAGTCTATTCCTATTTTTTTTGTATTCTGGTTTGGGGGTGAATGAGGAATTGGGGAACTTCCTCCTCTTAGCTTCTAGTTGACGATGTGGATATTAGGGAGTCATCTTCCTCATTGCATGCCAATAATAAGGATTTGAATGGTAAACCTCGATCAAGGGATGGTGAATCTTCTCTAAAAGCAGTGCTTCGAGTAAAGAAAATTAATGGATGTTTACAGAGAGCCAAGGATTGGCGAATTTTTATCATCCAACCTAAAAAAGTCTCAAAAGATGTTGAATACTGGAGCAATCATGCCCTTATCTGCAAGTTTTTGGGTCTTCACCTTTCCTTGCCCTTACTAGAATCCTGGGCTTGCTAGATGTGAAACCCAGAAGGAGACATAGATATACTATTAGAAGCTAATAAGTACTTTATTGTTATCTTTTCAAGCATGATAGACAAGAATGAGTTATTTGAAGGTGGCCCTTATGTCTTCAATCAAGTAGGGCTTTTCATCAATCCCTAGCACATGGGCTTCAACTCTATTAAGGAAATCCCCTCTCAGGTTCAAGTGTGGGTCTTCTTACCAAGGCTCAATCTTCACTCATTCTCACCACTTCTTGGAAAACCTATGGTTCAGCTACATAGATGCAAGATTGTAAGGTAATTTCTTTTTCTTATATTTGTGTAGAAGTTGATTTAAACAATCCATTGCTAGATTCTATGGAAATTTGCATGGGATCATCTTCTTTGATCCAACAGTTGGATTATGAGACCCTACTATTCAGATGCAAAGTTTTCCATGAATATGGGCATTTATAGTGAAAATGTCCTAGGAACAAGTCCCCCTCCTTGGTCACTCCCAAACCCCCTGGGGAGGGAAGGAGAAAGCTACTTCATCTATTGGATCTATTGATAGTGACCAATTTACTCAAGTCAAGTCTCGTAACAAAGACAAAGGAAAGAAGAGAACCTAGATGGATAGGCAGATCGATGACACCTATAACAAGTTTGATGCTTTTGGAGATTTGGTCCAAGAGGAAGGCACCCTAGTTGAGCTTCTTTCTAAAGCCAGATGGCAGTAGGAGATTCAAGTTGGGGATATGCAGAAGGAGGATCAAATTCTAAATACAGGGGAATAGTAGGCTGGATAGCTGAATATTGATTTGCCTCCTCTTGTTTAGGATATTGGAGATATTGGTGAGTCATAGGGTTTGACGGGTCCTACCTTGGAGGCTTCTGTCCCCAATAAGCTAAATGGGACCCCAAATTCTGCAAAGGGTAATAAGGCTCATCTTGTATTAGGCATACAACATAAATCTTTCAAAAAGGGGTCTGTTGATAAACTATCAAAGAGTGGTAGGAAGACTGATCAGGAGAAGGTGAACATTATAGGTGAAAATTTGGTTGAGTCAAGGTTTGTGAAACCCACTGATTCTCATTTCTCTCACCCCCATAAATGATTATGTTGTAATGGAATGTAAGGGGGTTGAACAACATCCACAGACAAAAGGTTGTTCATAGATTAATTAAGTCTTAGTCTCTAAATGTGGTTTTTATACATGAAATTAAGCTTACAATGGAGGGATTGGCTAACTGTGCTTTGCATATCTATCCCTAGAAATCTTGGTAGGGAGTAGGTGCCTTGAAAATTTTGGAGGGGGGGTGGCTTGCTTCTGGGACCCTAGAAAAGTTTCCCCCTTATGGTGGATCTCCAGTCAGTTCTCCATCTCTTTGGTTGCTTCTAGTTTTGAGACTGGAGAGAGGTGTCTTTTATCCAATATATATGCTCCTAATTTTTTATGTCAAACACATTTATGGTCTCATATCAGATTCATCCAGTCCTTGCAACTTTTTCTCCCATGGATTATGGATGGGGATTTTAATTCTATCACTAGTCTAGAGGAAAAACAAGGTGGGCTAGCTAGGCTAGACTCATCTTCAAATTTACTCAGGGATATGATTGGCTCCTTGAATCTCATTGATTTTAAGTCACCCAATGGCATATTTACATGGAATAATCAGAGATGTGGGTGTGAGGCTATTTTAGAAAGGCTTGACAGATTTTTGGTTTCCTACTATTGGATGAACAACAAATGGATCACCAATTCTGAAATTCTTGACTGGAGGGGCTCTAACCACTAGCCCATCAAACTACCCATCACCTCATATAGTGTCACCAAACATCCCTTCTTCAAATTTCAGTTGATGTGGCTCAAAGACTTGTCTTTACCTGACCTTATGGTGGACTAGTGGTATGAGGGGAAGCTTTCCCATGTAATAACTATGTATACTTTTAGTAAGAGGCTCCAATATGTGAAGTATAGGCTTAAGAGGTGCAACAAATTTCATTTAGGGAACCTCCATGTTTAGAAGGTTGCTGCTTAGACCAAGCTGAGTCCTCAACTCTAAAGGGACTCAAGGAATGGGAACTTCAGGAGGAGATTTTTTGGAAGCAGAAATCTCATGTTGATTGGCTATAAGAAGGGGATAGGAATGCTACTTTATTCCACATGGTGAAGTCTTGGAGATAGGGTAATTCTATCTCCTCTCTTGTCTCATCTAATAGGGACCAAATCTCATCCTGTCGAGAAATTTCTAGGGAAGCTGTCAATTATTTTTCTAATATTTTTACTTGGGAAGTTCTTCCTGCTAAGACTAAGGAGCATGCCATTTTGGACTATATCCCCCTCTTGGTCTCTGTTGAGATGAATGAGGCCCTCTTAAGCCCTATCCAATTACCAAAACTAGAGAAAGTTGTTATTAATAGGAAATAAGGCAAGGCCCTTGGTCTAGATGGCTTTCTAATTGAATTTTTCCAAGAATTCTAGGAAATAATAGAGTTTGATCTCCTTGAAGTGGTACAATAATCTCATAGAAATAAATAGATGTTGAAGTATTTGAATTCTACTTTCTTGGCTCTTATACCAAAGAAGGAAGAGGCTAATAGTTTGGACCAATTCAGGCCTATAGTGTTATGTAATGTTGTTTATAAGATTATTACCAAACTGATTGCTAAGAGGCTCAAAATGCTCCTTGGTTCTTTGATCTCTACTAAATAGGATGGTTTTGTTGAAGGTAGATAGATTTTGGATGGGGTTGTGATAGCAACAAAGGCGATTCATTCTATGGTGACTTCCAAGGAGAAAGTTATGCTTATTAAACTCGACATGGCTAAAGCTTATGATCGGGTGAGTTAGGAGTTCTTAGAAAAAATTATTTTGGACTTTGGTTTTGATGAGGAGTGGGTGATTTGGGTTCTAAACTATGTGACCTCTTCCTCCTTCTCAGTTCTCATTAATGGGGAACTATTTGTTTTGTTTGGGGCTTCTTGGGGACTTTGACAAGGAGATCATTTATCTCCCTATTTATTCATCATCATGGCGGAGGGTCTCGATAGGTTTTTAAAATCATAGGTGAGGCAAGGTCTTATCCAAGGTTGGAGCTAGAATAATAACCTTCCTTCCTACTCTCATCTTCAGTTTGTGGATGACACTGGGTTAATGGGCATGGCTAGAATCAATGAGGCAGTGAATTTGACATGAGCTTTGGATACCTATTTGAAAGCCTTAGGGTAGTGTATTAATGATGATAAGTCTTTTATTCATTTATTTAACACTCCTTGACTTATTCAAAATAGGATTGCAAGGATTCTTAGATTTCAAATCAAATCTCTTCCTCTGATGTACCTTGGGGTTCCTTTGGTCTTGGGTTCCCAGCGAAGAGACTACTAGTAGGGGATTTTGGATAAATTTCAGAGTAAGGTTAGTCACTAGACTTACAAATGGTTATCTTCAGCTGGGAGAGTGGTTGTCCTTAAGTCTGTGGTGTAGTCTCTCCCTATTTATAGATGTTATGTTTAGGTTCCCCCTTCCAACTTTGTGAGGGATTTTGATTCTTTATCTAGAAAATTACTTTGGTCTGGCAGCTTCCTATCCTCGAAATGGAGCTTTTTTAAGTGGGAGTCTGTGTGTAGGCTGAAGCATGTACGGGGCCTTGGTTTTAGGTTGATGGCTCTTCTTGTCCCTCCTTTGGCTACCAAGCTATACTAGAGATGGTGTATATGTTAGGATCATAATTGGGCCAAGATTCTTGTCCATAGGTATTTTTTAGGTGGTAATTTCCTTGGTGTGCCAAGGCTTACTCTTGCGGGTAAAGGTTCTTGTATTTGGGACACTCTTCAGAAGGAAGCTCAACTTATTAAGGAGGGCCTCTTCTAGATTTGTAACACTAGTTCTGATGCCCTATTTTGGCAAGAGTCTTAGGATGGTCATCCTCCCATTCTTTATAGCTTCCCCTAACTTTAGACTCTTTGCCACATTTTTACTAATGTGCAATGGTTTACAATGGAGCACTTTAAGATGGACAAGTGTCTAGGTCAGGTGGAGGTGACTAGCTAGAAGGACCCTTAGGAGTGGCCCATGGGTGGCTCTAATGAGGATCATGTTGTTCTTACTAAAACTTTGGAAATTAGGTTTTGCAGTTCTTTTCATGAGCAAGATGTCTTGGCCTAGAGTCCTAGCCCAAAAGGCAAGTTTACTATGGCTCAAGGCTATGCTATGCTTGACAGGAACCTTTATAGTCCAAATGAGGTGAACTGGTGGAAGACGGTTTCATTTAACCTTTCTTGGATGAAATGTATTTTTTTCTTATGGTTGCTAGCTCAGAACAAATGCCTCACTTGGGAGAATCTTTGCAAACGAGGTTTTTAGGGACCTTCTATCTATTTCCTATGTTCAAACAATGAGGAATGTACATCTCACTTGGTTTTTCTTTGCACTTATTCAGGAGAAATATGGCACAGATGGTGGGAGGCTTGGCCTCATGGTTGTATTCATACATCCTCTTTAATTGACTATTGGGAGAGTTTGGGCAGGCCTCTAGCAAAGACTTCTTTCTTGCAAGTTGCCTGGATGGTTAGGCCATCTCCAATTCTTTGGAACCTTTGGCTAGAACAAAACTGTAGAATTTTCTAAGACACCAAGTTGGATAGTTTGCATCTATGGAGGATTATTCTCAGTAAGCTTCAGGAGACCATCTTCGCTAAGTGTGATATGTCTAAAAGTATTGATCCTAGTGATGTTGCTACTATGCAAAATTTGAATCTAGGAGATAGAAAATAGGGTATAAACCTTGGAAAAATACCTCACCTTGGAAAGCAATAGGTTTGTTGGGATGGGAGTGGAACACACACCCCCCCCAACTGGGACTTTGAAGATTAATAGGGATGGTTCTTCTCTTGAGAACCTTGGTCATGCTGGTATTGGGGGCATAGGTAGAGACAAGGATGGGGGTATGGTTTTTCTCTTCTCTATGTACAAAGGTCAATACTCTAACAATATAATGGAAGCCCTTTCTATTAAGATGGTAGTTGAGAGAGGTTGTTCTTTAGGCTAGAAGAGAATCATCTGTGAGTCTGATTCTCAGATTTTTGTGGACATGCTAAATAGTTGAAGCTTGGAGAATGTTAGTTGGCATTTAGGTACTTTGGTTAGACAAAATTTGAGTCTTTGTAATTCTTTGGACTCTGTCTCCTTTCATCACATCCCTAGAGAATGGAATAGAGTGGCTGATTGTTTGGCAAAGTGGGCTTCAGAGAATGTGGATGGGTGGAATATTAGTGGAAGGGATGAGTTACTTGCTGAGTTTAGTGGCATAGTTCAATAGCTATTATTGGCTGACATGAATATATAATGTTTTTGTGGGCTGCGTGCCTTTGCTTTGTACTTTGATTTTGGTTGAATAAATTTTTACCACCTTTCTTTTCAAAAGAAAAAAAAAACAAATCAATACACAGGTACGCAGGTCAAAGCATTGTTAGAAACATAACAAACTTTGATTCATATTAATAAAATTGGGGAAAAAAATCACTAAATCCCTCTTGGAACAATTCAGACTTATAGCAGTGATTCATGGAACAATCAAATTGGAGAGGATAAGCAACATAATCAAATCAACATTTAGTATAGTATGCATATATAAGTGAAGGAATTAATATTTAGAAAGAAGAGTAAAATATATGATAGTGACTAAGGAAG
Organism: Cupressus sempervirens; assembly: GCA_028749045.1. Taxonomy (NCBI): domain Eukaryota; kingdom Viridiplantae; phylum Streptophyta; class Pinopsida; order Cupressales; family Cupressaceae; genus Cupressus; species Cupressus sempervirens. Next base: position 851,501,394 of record CM053792.1, read on the forward strand.
TAAGATTGATAACATTGGGAAAAGAAGGATAAGAAGAGAGTAGAGGAGTAGTGTGAACGTAACAATGACAACCCTTTTATAACATATATTATAGAGTGATCAAGCCAACAAGTACATTGCCAATACTTTATTACTATTTTGATAATAAACTAGTTAGAGGTTTAGAGAATATATGGAAGAACTAAAAATTAAAAGCAACACTCTGGATAGAGATGTAACGTGCAACTAAAAGTATAGAGCAATTTTATAGTTCCTATAAAGATCAAGTTACTCTTGGCAGAGGGCATCTATTATAGATGTGAGAAATTGGTATCTATTGGTATCTATCAAACATTTGACACTCTAGTGGAATTCTCCACCAAAGTCATGCATTTCATGGCCACCACCCTTTACTTTGTATAGCTGAATAAGGATGTGAAGGACCTGGGCAAGGAGAATGAGACTATCTATTCCATTTATGGCTTTCTAGTGGAAGATAGGTTGAAGATGCTCCTAGACAAACTTGTCAAAGTGGAGGGGGAGTACATGAACAAGGACAAGCCTAAGCAGAAGAAGGATGAGGATCTTGGAAAGAAGGAGGGTAATTAGTCTGGGGTTTTTTTTCATGTTATTTTTTACTATGAATTGGATACCCTATGGGGTTTTACATTATATGTTTATGTCGATATGTGGAACTAATAGCAACAAAATTGTTTCTGTGCTGCTCAAATGCTTTTTTTTTCTTTCTGCTAGTTTCAATTTTGATGGTATTGTTCATCCGGCTCTAGATATTATTTGTTTTATGAAGTTTAAAGTTGGTATCAATTAGATAACTTGGAGGTAAACTCTAGCTGGCTTTTCAGTCTTTTTGTACTTTGGGATTAGTCTCTAGTCCTTTTGGCTTCTATCTAATACTTGAGAAACATGGAAGATTTAGTGAGTGATCTTGTGGTCATTTGTGAGTTGTTACTCTGATTATCTAAGTCTAAAATACATTCATTTCATAGTAATGAGTGAATGTTAAAAAACCTTTGTGTCTTCAGGTTAAAGTAATAATTTGTATTTAATTCATTGAATATCTTTTAGGATGGTGATGAGCCCTTTTATCAAAACTCAGAGAGTGTTTACATATAACATTGTAAATGACTCAAGTGTTAGATCTATTTGTCTTCTCACTTGAGCATTTAAGGGTCATTTGTGAAGGTGTTTTCAAGAGGAAAAATTTATTTGCTCTCACACACACATCAAATATATTTTTAATAAATTTTATTGTCATTATTTTAATATGATTGTTAAGAATATATATCATTTTTGTCAACATGATCCATCTTTGTGTATGTGAACTTTGATATTTCATTTTATTTATGCATAAAAGTTATTTAATAACTTAAATAGCTTCAATCTAAAAACTAAATAAAAATTAAATTTTATATTAATTTTATTACCACTTATATTACTTTTTCTTAATTAAACTTTGATAGTATTACTCTTGAGCTAAATATTTAGAATTCTTATTCCTTGATTGAAACAATGTTGACACCTCATTTTCTTTTTACAGTCCTTTACCAGATTTCATGTAAGATTTTGATTTGTGAAATTTAAGGGGTAAAAAGCTGGGTTAACCAGACACTGTTACGAATCTACCATAAAAAAACACTCAATTATTCTTGTAATATATAATGGCTTATAACCTTTTAGGAAATGATTAATATAAACTATTAAACTATGTTCATGTGGAATGACATGGAAACAATATCTTATTCTTGTCATTTTACCATTTCTCTTGCGGCGTAATCTAATCAATCAGACAAAGGAAATATGACAGTCATAAGATAAAAGTATTTCGTGTTAAGAGCTTAAATGCATGTACTTTGGAATAAAAATAAGCAATTGGAATAGTACGACATGATAGAGAAAGCATAAGATAATAATTAAAGAATATTCAATATTGTTGCCTCCCTCGAAGATTCGTTTAAACGCCGAGGAATATAATGGCATTTAACAGGGCCCAGACAAATAATTAAAAGGAGCAACAAAAGAATATTTCCAGACTACGATGACAACCAATATTGTTTGTAGCAGTATTCAGTTCATATTCTTCTGCACTTCGTAAGGAAATGTTAAAAAATTAGTTGGGAGAAGAAATTTCAAATTGCTATTATAATGACCTTTTGTAAATAAGAGGGGACAGGAATTTAGGTTTATGGCTTAAAACGTTACTTTCATAATAAATAAATAAGGATAAAAATATGCTTGTAAATTCCGTAGAGCGATAGCTTAACAATATAAAACTCTCGCTTCGCTTAAGATGATATTGTTTTTAATTCCAATCCGTTAGACTCATTGGTACTGATAGAAGCTGTCTCATGATCACATTCAAGCAAATTGGAGTCCACTATGATCATTATCTCTATGTGTTACAGACGATGTTACAGAGGATATATCAAAATGGAGAACACACTCATTGTATATAGAGTTGCTTTCTAGAATTTCACTTTTGAAGATTCCGATTGTCTTGGTGGGTCAAAAGGTATCGAGAAGATTGGAGGGTGGAGCGTCAAAGTACAATAATTTCATGCGAACGTTAAGTGTATATATATATATATAGTGTTATAGTGTTGAAGGATGTGCATTTTGTTAATGTAAGGAAGCAAACGTGCGTGGAATCGCTTCCTACACTAATCTTTTGAGAGGACGATTATGCAAATCAAAGTAACTATTGCAAAGATCTCAAGAAATGCATAATAACATAATCAAAATAACAAAGAACACACAACACAATGATTACCGTGGGGAAACCCTTCTGGAAGATAAACCCCACCCTCCAAAACTCACACAATGTATTATCAAACCAAGATGATTACAATACACTTGCAATGCAAGTTCTTACAGGAGTGCATCACCACAACTCGAATTTGGAGAGACTCCTTTTAGCACCAGTCTTGCAAAGTAAACTCAACTACACAAACCCCTCCCCAAGCCCTTCTTTTATAGTGATTTTACAAACTGGAAACCACTTATGGTTTTACAAAACCATGGGCAAAACTACTGTTGGGACTGAAAATTGCATACTTCATTTTTAGTCACATTTTGAAAATTTTGGAAAATCATGTCCTAAAGTGCCTTTTATGCATGTGGTCAGTTGGTAGCTTGAGGCCTAAATGGTGTTTGAGTGGCTTAACACATTTCATTTGACATATGCATATGATCCACAATGTTATTTTGCCATCCTGAATCATTCTGTGAAGTCCCATTTTGAGCTAGTGTCAAAATTTGAAATTCTACCAAGTGTCAAATAGCGATCAGAGGCCCAGTTTGCATTTGAATATCTTTTACCTAGAACTGTATCATGACTAGCCACTTTGGGGATGTTTAGTGTCCATAATAGAGAACCTATGTTTCAATTTTCAAGTCTTTTCGAATCCATTTGACTAGGTTTTACACCCTGCAAAGTTGGTCATTTACTGTTTTGTGCATTTAACTAGTTGTTCACAATTCTGGGAAGCCCTGTTCGACCAATCATATCTTTGACCCAGTTGACCCAAATGAAAAAATTCTTTTTGCATTGTGTTCTAGGGGTAAGACACTTCATATGTTCCAAATTTGAGATCATGTCAAATCCATTTGATCAGTTTGCTAACATGATCAAAAATCCAGTTTGCATTGTTTTGTTACGGCTAAGGTATCCAGATTGATCTGTACCCCTGTTCAGCATGTTATAACTTTGATCCTGTGATTGGCTAGCCTAAATGGATTGTACCATTGTGTTGTGTCCTAGAAATCCTTGAAGTATGCCAGTTCTTAAGTCATGATGAATCCATTTGCATACTTTCTTATGTCCGTACATTTGCCAAAAATCACTTTTTGACACATTTGCCAGTTAAAATTTCCAAGTGCCTGTTTTCGGAAATTCGCCAAATGTGCCCTGTGATTCTTCATGAGCCCAAAACATGGAATTATATCCTCTTCATAGCAAAGAACTTATATCCTAGTTTACAAAACCCCAAGTGATCAATAACCCAGTTTATAATGCCGAACCCGAGCCCAGTTTATGTTTTTTAACATTGTTTGCCTGCAGAGTAATTGAAGTATGGATGTTCGGCAATTAAAATCTTTTGAATGGGAATCCATCATGGGTTGAAAATTTGCAGTGTGATAGAGTATGTAGGATTGAACACTCATGCCGATTTTCATGGTCTGGTTACCTGATTGAGTTAGTTTTTACGGCCACCTGGCGGGCCTTCAGACACAAATTTCACACTAGTGCGAAAATGATTTAAAATAAAATTTTAAATTGATTGTTTTACATATAATCATTACAATGCTTCACTGTAGTCATTGCCATTATCTTAGTTCACTAAATGTATGAGATTGGACTTTTTCTCAATGATAAAAGAATCAAATAAATGTGAGGGGCTATTTGTTTTGACAATATAATGTTTTAACACAAGAAGAAAACTAAGAAAATGTGCAGATGCATTGAGCAAAATAGAGGGCTTTCATGCCATAACAGAGGCATCACCAGGAAAAGAGTCAAACATCCACAGAGGAAGAAGCATCCACGTTTTTTAGAGAAATGAACAAATTTGTTGGTGAAACAAAGCTCAAGGCAGCATGTGATTCACATTTTTGTAGCAAACAATCAATAAAAGACCATATGTGCATAAAAAAGGAAGCAAAGAACCCCCATTTTTCAAGCCCATGGCTTCTCTAAAGGTGCATCCACGTTTTTTAAGGGAGCAGCAGCATTTTAAATGACCATGTGCATAAGAAATGACCATTACAATGAAAAGTTTGTAGATTCATAGCAAAAACAACCAGCAAGATGGAGCTTCACGTTTGGAATAAGAAACTCATGCCAAAGGAGTTGGAACAACTCACACATATGCAGCAAAAGAAAACTCATGCATTTAGCAATCACAACAAACACAAAGAGCAAGAACCATTGAGGAACATTATCCCACATTGAGCAAGTGGGAAGTATTTTTAGTCTTTATATGCTTTTGCACTCAAACATATAGTGTCAACAAGACAAAGCATTCTGAAAAGGCAAGGTAGGTGCACGTGGGTCCCAGTCGGCTAGAAGGAATGAAGTAAATTTTGAAAGAAAATGCATGCCCAAATGATGATGTCAGCAGCTTATAGGCGGCCGAAAAAGTCAAAAATCCAGCAGGTCGCTATGTCGCTTGCCGAAAATTTTTGAAAAATTCGGCTAGCGACATAGCGAGGTCGCCGAAAAACTCAAGAATCCGGCAAGAGTCAACAGCCAATCAGAAAGTGACACGTCGCATTGGTCAAACCTGGAGTTGATCCGAAATTAAAGAGGCTAGGAAAAATAAAATGATTTTAAAATTTTCATTTTAAAATTATTTTGCCAAGAAACTGACATGGACTTTTTTTAAAATAAAGTTTGAACTTCTGATATAGTTTTAACTTTTGAAATTTCATATATTTGTGAAATATTGTCATAGAGACATGAGCAGAGGCTTGAACTTCAGAGGGCTATATCTGGGTCAAATTTTTCCCAAAATAGATACTCCAATATACCGCCAGAATCGGGAAGAGCTGAATTTTTTGATTTTGAGGTTGGTTCTTGCACAAGTGCCTCCTGGCTTGAGTTATAGCCAAAAATGTAAATTTTGGGGTTTTTCTCAATGGAACGGGTAAAAAACTAAAAGTCCAATTAGGGGATTAATAAAAATTGGTAAGAATGCAGTTGGAGTTCACGTCTCTCACACTCACTCAATTTAACCCAATTTTTGCCAAGTATTTCAATGGGTAAATCAGATATTGTGGTGACTCAGCAATGTTGCATCATTTCAACAGAGATATTTTGCAAGTCAGTAACAGAAATGATGAAACAAGATCAGATTAGAATGAGACATGGAAGAAAGAATTTTTTCAGTTATAGAGGATTGCTTTTCAAAAGGACACTTGTCACGTGAAGATTAGATCCGAGATTCTTTCCTTTGCTATATCTTTCTATCTTCCATTGTTTGAGGGGTTCCAGTCTTTGGAGAAAAACCAGTCACTACTGAGATACCAAATTTTGGATCCAATTTTGATATGTTCCCATACTGTGATACCACATATTTCTTCAGCAATTTCTCTCATGTGAACAGCAGTAGAAATAAGAATACAGATAGTCTGATCTATTAGGTAGCTTTGCATTTAAATTTCATGCATCTTATTGTAATTTGTTTCAAGGAAATGAATGATAAGGCAACAGCAAGTCAATCTTCATTCTGATATCTTGTCTCTCATTCATGCTGTTTGTGATCTTTTGTGTTTTGTAAATAAAGAATATGAAACTCAGTTGCAACTTATTGGTTTTATATGTTGATTTATTTTGCTTATGACTCAAAGAGTTATGTAAATGCTTGATTCCTCATCATAGGATTGCAGATTTCATGAAGGGATAAGTCAAGTATGAGGTTCAGAAGGATGCAGATCTCTAGTTCACAAAGTGGTTAGATAGATCAAGAAGTCTTGATGTATGGCACATATCAATGATTTTCAGGGATGTGTGTTAGGTTTTTTTATGAATTGCCCAATAGATAAGGCACTGATCACTTATAGGATCACCTGTTATACTGTTGCATATTTGAGGTTTTGCTGAGATCAACATCAATAATCAAACGCTTTTCCCCTTTCATGTTGAAGAGCTATAATAGAATGCCCTCACTCAGCTCATGAGATTCCTAGATCTGCATTTAGCTACTGTAGATGGATGTCATTTCATGAGTTATCAGGAGAAATAAGGGTTTTATCTGCTTCATATTAGATTCAGTGTATGCTTTGATAACTGGTACCATATAAAGAATCTGTAGGTCCACCGGCCTAGGTTTTGCAGAGCCTGAAGAAGAAGAAGGGTGATGCCTTATAGTTGGCCTGGTGTCTGAATGGATGTGTTGATAATGGGAGTTAGCTACCCCTAGATGTGTCATATTCTCATCAGGGTAATTGGAAATGGGTAACATTTTCAAACTCCAACAACTACCATGCCACATGTTACTCATTTTTGACATTTACATTTTCAATATGGAAAAACAACCAGGTTAAAATAGTAATCCCGTCCACAATTTTGTCTCTTAGTCTAGACCCCCATAAAAGTCACAAAATGAGTCATCAAGGCTCTAAAAATGACCTACCTATATTCTACTATGGACAAGACTCATTTTAACAACTCACTAACCATTTTCCAATGCATAAACAAGTGGAAAACTTTCACAAATAAATTTTGAAATTTTTCAAGAAAGGATTGCAAGGTTGAGACACATGTTTCTCAACATTCTCCCACTTGTCGAACACCTTGCAAGAGTCAGGGGATCCAAAATATCATGGACTTAATTGCTAGGGGCCGAGAGGCCCATAGACTCTAAACACCATCTGAATTTTTCTGTGCTCACGGGCTTAGTTAATGCATCAGCAACATTCACCAAAGTCTCTACCTTTTCCAGCTTCACCTTGCCATCCTCGATCATATCTCTTACAAAATGATATTGTACATCAATGTGCTTGGTCCTCGCATGAAAAGTCGAGTTCTTTGTTAGGAAGATTGCACTCTGGCTATCACTATAAATTGTCACTGTACCCTATTTGAACTCTATATTTGAACACAATCTCTTTAGCTAGATGGCTTCTTTGCAGGCATGAGTAGCTGCCATATACTCTTCCTCAGTAGTGGACAAAGCGATCACAGCCTGTCGCTTACTCATCCAACTGATTGCACCACCAAATAATGTAAACACATATGCACTGGTGGATCTTCTTCTATCAACATCACCAGCCCAGTCTAAATCCATATAGCCTCGAATATCCAAGGAATGGTCACTTCCTATTCCATGAAAACATATTGAGTACTCTGAGGTACCCTGCAAGTATCTGAAAATTCCTTTTACTGCATCCCAATGTGCTCTTCCTGGATTAGACATATAACAGGAAAGTACTCTCACTGCTTGCGCAATGTCTGGTCTTGTATAAACCATAGCATACATCAAACTTCCAACAACACTTTGATATGGTACTTGACTCATATCTTCCATCTCCAATGGGGATGTAGGACACTGTGAGCTAGAAAGCTTTGTTCCCATAGTAACAGGAACACTCAATGGTCTTGCATCTTGCATATTGAATCTTTTCAAAATAGTACCAACATACTTACTTTGGCCTAGCCAAAGCTTTCTATTTCGTCTATCTCATATAATCTCCATTCCCAGAATGTGCCTAGCTACACCAAGATCTTTCATTTTAAACTTTATTGAGAGTTGAGATAATAACTCTACAATCAAACCTTTTCCTTTGCCAATAAACAACATGTCATCGACATACAAGGCAATAACTAGGAAACCATCACCATCAGATTTGAAATATATATAGTGATCAGATTTAGATCGCACAAATCCCAAACTCAACACATATGTATCAAACTTCTAGTACAACATCCTAGGACTCTGTTTTAAACCATACAAGGATTTCTTCAATTTACAGACCAAATGACTTTTACCTTTCACCACATAGTGCTCTGGCTGTGACATGTAAATTTTTTCCTCCAAATCTCCATGAAGAAAAGCAGTTTTCACATCCATTTGCTCAATCTCTAGATCATAAGCTGCTGCAATAGAAAGCAAAAATCTAATGGATGTCATTTTGGCTACTGGAGAAAAAAATCTCACCATAATCTACTCCCTCAACTTGAGAGTAACCTTTTGCAACCAAACGTACTTTATACTTCTCAATGCTTCCATCTAAACCCATCTTCCTTTTGAACACCCATTTACAACCAACAGGCTTCCATCCTTCAGGCAACGGTGCAAGGTCCCATGTTCGATTCCTCTTAAGAGCTGCCATTTCTTCATCCATGGCTATTTTCCAAAACTCTGAATCATTCATCCCAAGAGCCTCTTCTACATATCTCGATTCATCAATGTTAGCATTCAATGCAAATATGTACCTCCAATCATCAGGAGAATACCCATACCTTTTAGGTGGTTTCCTTTGTTTAGTAGATCTTCGAAAAAGATTTGGTTCAGGTTTAGGAGGTTCAGGTTCACGATTAGGTGCTCCCTCTTCCTCTGATGATTTAGAACTCATAGAACTCTCTTCAACATCTCATCTTTCTAAGGGCCTTGATTCAACTTTCTCAGGTGTAGCAGGAAGTTGAATCACATCTTTCTTTTCTTTAATTTGTTCTGGCTGCACTGTAACAAAAGAAGGCTTAGTTTCTCTAAAAATAACACTTCTGGAATAAAATACCTTTTGTGCAACAGGATCCAAAAGATTGTATCCTTTCACACCATAACTATATCTGATGAAGATACATTTGACAACTTTGTTGTCCAATTTTGTTCACTTCTCCTTTGGCACATGAGCATATGCCTCACAACCAAACACTCTCAGATGTCTAAGTGAAGGCTTGTGGCCCGACCATGCTTCCATTGGCATCTTATCAACAAGAGCTGATGTAGGAGACTTGTTTATCAGGTAGCAGGCAGTGGCTACAGCTTCAGCCCAGAACTTTTGTTCTAGTCCAGCACCACTCAGCATACTCCTAGCCTTCTCCATCAAGGTCCTGTTCATTCTTTTTGCAACTCCATTCTGTTGTGGAGAATACGGAGTTGTCTTCTCTCTTTTAATACCACAATCTTTACAAAATGTGTCAAAAATATTGGAGCAAAATTCACCACCATTATCAGTTCTCAAGCATTTTATTTTCTTTCTAGTCTGCAATTCAACCATTGCTTTAAATTCTTTGAAACGACTAAAACTTTCAGCTTTACTCCTAAGGAAATAAACCCATGTTCTTCTACTAAAATCATCAATGAAAGAAATATAATAAACTGATCTACCAATAGAAGGAACATCAACTGGACCAAATACATCCGAATGAATTAGATCCAAAATACATGAAGACTTATGAGAACTCGAGTAAAATTGAATGCGGTTTTGTTTACCATAGATACAATGCTCACAAAAATCAAACTCAGGATTGTAGTCATTCAACCCATCAACAATGTTCTAAATTTTCAAGGTCTGTAGGCCCTTCTCACCTATGTGGCCAAGTCTTTGGTGCAATAACATAGTCTTCTCTGCAAGCAGCTTTGATTCGGTAGACAGAGCACCCTTGGGTACCCAAAAACCACAACCATCTATTGAAAAAGAGACTCTTTCCTTCTCCAACTGAGTAGTCTTTTTCACAATCTTATCAGAAGTACTATTGCACTCGATTGTGTGTGCATCAAGTTGGTACAATGTACCCAATCTACTTCCTCTTGCTATTACCATAGCGCCTCTCACCATTTTAACACTTGCTTCAGAAAACTGTACATGCACACCTACATCTATTAGCTTACTAACAGATAACAAATTTCTTGCTAGTCCAGGGATATGCAAGACACCATCAAATCTTCTAATTCTACCATCAAAAAATTTCACACGAATACTTCCACAACCAACAATATCAAGTATTGAATTATCACCCAAGTACACCTTACCAACATCAAAATTTTCATACTTACTAAACCAGTTCCTATTAGGAGTCATGTGGAAAGATGCACCTGAATCTATTAACCATGAATTTTCACCTCCATGAGTGGCCAAGGCTACAATGAAAGCATCTCCATCTTCCTTCTCGGACTTAGAATCAGAATCTTGCTTCTTCTTCTTCTTCTTTTTCTTCTCCTCTTTGCAGTCCTTTCGAAAGTGTCCAAGTTTTCCACAATTCCAGTAGATTGCCTTGGACTTACTACGGGATTTCGATCTCCCCTTATTTTTGGACTTAGAATGGCCATGCCGCTTTTCATTCTTGCCTCTTTCTTTTGGTCTTTCGCAAACACTCAAAGCCTCTTTGGCATTCAGAGAGACCTTCCTTCTCATCTCCTCAAAAAGTAGAGAACCAACAACATCCTCCATCTTCAAGACAACTAAAGTGCTCCTTATAGCCATTACAAGACTATCCCATGAGTCTAGCAATGAACATAACAAGATTTGACACCTTTCTTCTTCATCCATTGGCACCCCTACTGAGGTCAACTGAGTCACCAACATATTAAACCTTTCCAGATGCTCAAAAATTTGTCCACCTTCTTCCATTCTCAAGGAATACAACTTATTCCTCAAGAAAATCTTATTCACAAGTGATTTCACTTGATAGATCTCACTAAGCATTTTCCAAAGCTTCTTCGTTGTAGGTTCTTCATGGACATTAATCAGAATCGAGTCTGCAAGACACAATCTGATGAGACCTTTAGCTTTTCTGTCAGTCACATCATATTGTGTGGCTAATGTCGGATCTATGGGTCTTAGCTTGTTCTCATCAATCGCATCCCATAGATCCCGATCAATCAACAGATCTTCCATCTTTAGCTTCCACATCTCAAATTTTGTGTCAGAAAACTTTTCAACATCAATTCTCCCTGACATGCTTGCCATCTTTTTAATCCTGCAACACAGAAATGAAATGCTCTGCATAAGCTCCCACTCAAACCTTGATTAGCTCAAAAAACCCTTTACCCAACAAATAGAACCAAAACTGGCCAGGCTCTTATACCACTTGTAAGGAAGCAAAGGTGCGCAGAATCGCTTCCTACGCTAATCTTTGAGAGGATGATTATGCAAATCAAAGTAACTATTGCAAAGATCTCAAGAAATGCATAATAACATAATCAAAATAACAAAGAACACACAACACAGTGATTACTATGGGGAAACCCTTCCGAGAGAAAAACCCCACCCTCCAAAACTCGCACAATGTATTATCAAACCAAGATGATTACAATACATTTGCAATGCAAGTTCTTACAGGAGTGCATCACCACAACTCAAACTTGGAGAGACTCCTTCTAGCACCAGTCTTGCAAACTAAACTCAACTACACAAACCCCTCCCTAAGCCCTCCTTTTATAGTGATTTTACAACCTGAAAACAACTTATGGTTTTACAAAACCATGGGCAAAACTACCATGCCACATGTTACCCATTTTTGACATTTACATTTCCAATATGGAAAAACAACCAGGTTAAAATAGTAATCCCGTCCACAATTTTGTCTCTTAGTCTAGACCCCCATAAAGTCACAAAATGAGTCATCAAGGCTCTAAAAATGACCTACCTATATTCTACTATGGACAAGACTCATTTTAACAACTCAATAACCATTTTCCAATGCATAAACAAGTGGAAAACTTCCACAAATAAATTCTGAAATTTTCCAAGAAAGGATTGCAAGGTTGAGACACATGTTTCTCAATAGTTAAAACAAGGTAGAGATGAGATCATTTGGAATGGATCCAAATCATGTCACTATAATGTGAGGGAGAAATACAAAATTGCATTAGATTAATTTTTTTTTTGATGAATTGTTATTGATTTGGATTTTTGTGAGCTTTTCTTAGGTGATCTTGTATCACCATACCCTTTTTTGTGAATTTGTAAGTAGTCTATTAATTTATTAATAGAAAGGGACTATTCATCAAAAAAAAAAACTCCAAAACTCGTTTGTCTATTCAATTATGTTGAAATTAAGTTGCATACCTAAGCTTAGCATCTTTACATGAGTTGCACTACAAGGGTAAAAAATGACAGCATATTCGTTAAAAGAACTCGGATATTAGAGATTTCAAATTTTCAGTTTATATTACAAGAACGAGGAAACTATCAATCACTTGGTTCTCTTGTGTCCCTTTTCCCTCAAAATTCTTATGGTAGCTATCTAGAAAATATGGATGGATTTCAGCATTAACCAATGATATCGAATCCCTATTCAAATTTGGGCCCATTCTTGCCAAGAAAAAACTATGTAGAAATTTATGGATCTCTCCCTCAATTCCTATCTAAGAATTATTGAAGGAGAGAAATATAATAATTTCCAAAGGGAAATCCTTGGAAAAAAGAAAATTTTCAAGTAAAATTGAAATAATCATACTGGAAATGTTGAGTCCTAGAATACATCTCTGGACAAATACACCAAATTACTAGAGAAGTTGGGATGCCACTATGTTTAAAAACTAGAACCCATTTAATGATTGACGTGGAAAACCAAATTAGCAATCAAAATAGAGCTAACTGCAAATTCTCTCTGCAACCAAGTAGATAGCTCAAAATCAAATTTCATGGAGCTTTTAGAGGGAATTTGGGCCCCTTGTGTGTAGGGTCTGTGATACACTTGACCTAGAAAAAGACCTCTCTCTCTCTCTCTCTCTCTCTCTCTCACACACACACACACACACACACACACACACTCTCTCTCTCTCTCTCTCTCTCTCTCTCTCTCTCTCTGACACACACACACACACACACACACACATTTTAGTGGTCTATGTACATGGGTACATCACATAGCCTCATTTTTAAGAACTTGCATTTCACCCACCTATGGTACATAACATAGCTTAAGATTATTTAGTCTAAATTACATTGTTCATATTGTATGGAACAAATCTGGTAGTGAAAATATATATGTTTTCAATAAAAATTTTAGATTGCATTCATCTATAAAAAAATAAAGTATATGTAAGCAGTATATCTTATATCATAATAATATAAATTATATATTAAATATAGATTAATGTGCAACATGTATTATATGTTCATTTGAAAATATATCCTTTGGACTATAGATCTCTAAAACAATAGAAAACCTTATGAAATGAAATAATGAAAATTTCACAATCTTACAAACTTTTGTAAATTTTAATATTATTTTTATTATTTTTATTTTGATAGTGCATAAAGTCTTCCTTTAATTTTAATTTAATTCCTATGAACTTGGGTTCCATTTTAAAGAAATAAAAGCTTCAATTATTTATGTTGAAATATTTAAATTGAAGATAACGATATATTTCATAAGGAGCTTCCTTTCAAATAAATAGGAACAAACAATTTCTCAATACCTGCAAATACTGCGGGCTCCTCGTATTCAATCCTAAGTCATTGTTCCTCCGTAATCTTTGTAAAACAGCACTCCTAACCAGATTTCAACTAATAAGAGATTCCAAATAGGCAATTGGATTCCAAATAGTGGGAATAATACTACATGATAGAGAAAGCATAAGATTAGAATTTAAGCATCTTCAATATTGTGGGCTTCCTCGAAGATTCACAAGGAGCAACAAAAAAAAATTCCACAGACTACGAAGACAATTGATAGTGTTTGTGCCAGATTTCCAGTTTATATCCTCCTGCACATTGTAAAGAAATATTAAAAATTTAATAGTTTGGTTAAGTAAAATCTAATAGTTAACATTATAACCCTTTCGAAACATGAGGGGACAGGAAGTTAGGTTTATGGCTTAAAACAATCCAAGGAAGTTAGGTTTATGGCTTAAAACAATACTTTCATAACAAATAATTATTGATGAAATAAATGCTCGTGGATTGCGTAGAACAATATCTTCACACTATAAAACTCTCGCTTCGCTCCAAGATGATTTTTTTTTAAATTCCAAGCTGTTGCACTCATCCATTGTGATAGAAGTTGCCTTTTGCTCACATTCAAGCAAATTGGAATCCACTATGATTATTATGTCTATGTATGTATTGGAGGATATCTCAAAATGGAGAACACATTCATTGTAAATAGGGAAGATTTGAATTGTCTTGGTGACTCGGAAGTTATTGAGAAGGTTGGACGGTGGAGCACCAGAGTATAATAATAGTTTCATTGGATGCGGTTAGCAAAATAAATTGGTCACGTCGCTCATCATTAATGTCAAAATCATTCCCTTCAGAGGTCGACTTAGCCACTCTTTATATATATCACAAGCCAAGTGTTGAAGGACATAATCATTCTATTAAAATAGAGAAGAGATGGAGATCCAATCCAAATCAGCTTGGTATACCGTGTGATAGGGATTTAATAGTCTGCCCTATTTATAAGCAGGCAGAGACTATAGTTTTCAATCATCTATTTTGTATTAATCTTTGTTTTGGTACTAGTGCAATTTCCAAAATTTGTTCTTTAATTTTCTATTATTCTATTTGCTATGTCTAATTTTATCTCATTTTCTCTAAGGACATTTGCATGCTACAGACATTGTTGGATCTTCAATTTTTTCCCTATAAATGTTACACTTGAAGGTGTCAAAATCTTATGTCCACCAACCTAACATTACTATGTTTAATTAATTAGTGTTCTTATAGTAAATATTGTTTCTGCTCTTGCCGGTCTTGCTAGGATCAAGGAAGTTGAAGCCTTTCAACATGCTTTGGACGTTTATTTGGCAGCTTCAGGCGAGAAAGTTAATGAGCACAAATCTTTCATTTACTTTTTTAACACTCCTGATTCTATTTAGCACAGGATTGTTGGTATCCTACGGTTTCAGATAGGTTCACTTCCTCTGACTTATCTTGGCATTCCTATTGCTGTTTCCAGGCAGCCACGTCTCTTCTGCCAAAATTTGATTACCAAGCTTCAGGATAAGGTAAATCATTGGACTCATAGATGGCTTTCTACTGCTACTCAGGTTACTCTTCTTCAAGCTATTATCCAAGCTCTTCCTACTTATAGAAGCATGGATCATGCTGCACCTATTTACTTTCTCAAGGAGTTTGATGCTCTTTCTCGACAATTCCTTTGGAGTGGTAATTTGCGTAGTACTAAATGGAGCTTGGTTAATTGGGCAACTGTTTGTAGGCCTAAAAAGGAGGGTGGTCTTGGTCTTTGTTCTGCTCTATTGAGTAGACAAGCTTTGGCTGCTAAACTTTATTGGCGATGGTGCTCTGGACAGCATCAACTTTGGGCTCATATTATTACTCATAAATATTTTCATGGTGCTGATCCTTGCTCTATTTCTGCACTTCCTCTTGAAGGTTGTGGCTCAATGGTTTGGCATACTTTGAAGACAGGTGCGATGTTGGTGAAGAGAGGTCTGTTCTAGATATGTAAAGGAGGTTCTCAGGCTTTGTTTTGGTCTGATGCTTGGGATGGATTCCCTTCCATTTTATCCATATACCCTCATCTTCAGCCTCTTTGTGACTCTTTTCTTGCCGTTGGATGGGATAAAGTCGCTCATTACAAGACTCCTTATCAATTGGGACCTGTTGTTGGTTATAGATGGAAGCATTCCTTTGATTGGCCTCCTGGAGGTACAGACATTGATCGTCAAGAGCTTTCTCAAATTTTGGCTTCTAGAGAGTGTTCCTCTTTGCTTGGTCCAGATGTATTGGCTTGGGGCGGTACCTTGTCTGGTAAATATCATGTCTCTGCTGGGTATCAGGAGATAACTAGACAATTATTTGGGGATGCTGAGGTCCCTTGGTGGAAGCAAGTTTGGAATAAAGTTTCTTTGTCCAAGTGCAATTTTTTCATGTGGCTAGTGGCTCACAACCGTTGTCTTACCTGGGATAATCTTTGCAAACGTGGATTTCAGGGCCCCTCTTATTGTGTTTTGTGCGGTAATGGAGAGGAGTCTGTCTCCCATTTGTTCTTCCATTGCTCCTATTCTATTCAGATATGGCACCTTTGGTGGAGCGCTTGGGGTTGCTCTTGTCGGCATGCTTCCTCTTTGCTTGAGTTCTGGGCTCGCTTGGGTAGTGCTCCCTCCAAGTCTTCTTCTCTCCATGCTGCTTGGATTGCTGGCCCATCTTTCATGCTTTGGCATATCTGGTTGGAGAGGAATCGTCGCATATTCCAAGATGTTCGGCTTGGTATTTTGCATCTTTGGTGGAAAATATCACATTCTCTCCAGGAAACTATTCTTGTGAAGTGTGAGCTTGATGGGGGTATGGATCCGGTTGATCTTGCTATCTGTAATTGCCTCAATTTTCATCTGCAGGATGGGGTTGCCGCTCATAGGTTTCCTTCTATGTCTAGGCAGCTTCACCATCAGAGGAAGGGTCGGGTTAACCAGGATGGGCACTAGACTCCTCCTCCCTGTGGAGTTCTGAAAATTAACACTGATGGTTCTTCTCGTAGGAATCCTGGTTCGGCTGGTATTGGCGGAGTGGCTTGTTGTAGTTCTGGGAATGTTAAATTTTTCTTCTCAATTCATAAGGGTGATTATACTAACAATCTCATGGAAGCTCGGGCTATTTTATATGCTGTGGAATAGTTTTGCTTGTGGGGATGGAGTAAGATTATTTGTGAGTCTGATTCCCGGGTGGTGGTGAACATGCTTTCTTCACAAGAGCTTGAGGATGTTAGTTGGCAGCTGTCCACTATTGTTAAGCAGATTCTTTTCTTCTCTTCCTCTTTTCAGTTCATTAGGTTTAAGTATATTCCACGAGAATGGAATAGACCTGCTGATTGTTTAGCCAAATGGGCTTCTAGTCATGATCCGGGTTGGAATATTAGGGATAGGGGGCAACTGTCCTTTGAGATGGTGCAAGAATTTGATGATCTTGTTGCTCAGGATCGAGCTCCTTGTTGAGCTCTCCTTGTTGTATTCCTTTCTGTCTTAATAAATTTTTACCCCTCTTTTTGCAAACAATATTGTAATTTTTTACTTTTTCTTTTAATAACTACTAGTATTCATTATCACGGGATATTTTTAATAGATGTTGTTGCATAAGGTAATAATTGAATTACCAACTAAATATTAAGTATTGGTTATTAAATTTTTTGATTACTATATAGGTTTCAATAAATTTGATCTTTACTAAATTTTCATTATAAAATGATTGAAGATTTAGTCATTTTCTATTTTTATTTATTTTTAATTACATTTTAAATGATAAATAATAATTGTTCAATTTAATTCTTAATTTCAATACTTTCATAGAAGTATGTAAAGTTGATTTTAAAAAATATTAATGCTCTCTATATATCTTTTTAATTATTTTCACTATCTATTTATATTTCTTTATTATTTTTTGCTTCCATTTCTATCTATCTATTGCATGAGATGAGACTCTAGCTTGCATAATTCTTGATTGTATATCAACTTATGTTGGAATCAAGTTTGTATGCCAAAGGGTAGCATTTTCAATGGGTGGCACTAGAAGAAAGAATCTTATCAATTGACTTTTTTATTTTTTTTTTAAACTTGGATTTTAGGGATATTCAATTTTCTCTTTATGATACATCAACAAGGAGACTAGTTTGGAGTAGCTTTGTACAAAATATGGATGGATTTCAACATTACCCAATGACATCCTATCACTATTCAAATTCTAGCCCACTATTTCTAAGGAAAGCCTATGTGGAAACATAAAGATTATCTCTCCCTCAATTTTGGATACCACCATTATTAAGAGCTAGTTGGATCATAGACTCGTTCAATGATTGACATGGGTAATCGAATTGGCAAGTAAAATAGAGCTAATTGTGAATGGTCTCCTCAACAAAGTACATTCTAGATGGTTCCCAAAAAAACTTTGATGAAGCTTCAAGAGGGAATATGAGTCCATCAAGTTTAGGATGTGTGATACACTCAACCCAGAGAAAGACCATAGGTAGATATTCTAATCCATTAGAGGAAGACACAAACAATGTGACAAAATTTAAGGATCTCTCCACAGGGCTATTTCTTTTCTTATATAAAAGAAGCTGGAAAAGACATAAATTGAAGGATTTTTGGCTATTATTGTTAATATATTAGAGTAAAGATTATTTCTACCTCAAAACTACAATATTAACATGATTATGCATTAAATATGATTGTTAAATTTGAAGAGGTAATGGTCCACCACATCTATGATGGAAAAGCCAGAAGTGATAGAGAAAATAAAATAGAACCAACCAAAAATGGAGATAAAACTAAATTACATTCAAACTATAAAGAAAACTTACATGTATTTCATAATTATAGTCAATGTTTTTATTACATTAAAGACCAATATAGGTTTTCTTCTCACCTACTACATACCTACATAAATTTATAATGCATTCATTCACTCAACCTATTCTTTCTATATTTTATTTTTTCATCAAAACTACCATGTTTTCATCCTCCTATTATTTTCTATTTTTGCCAAAATCATCTAGACTCTTCCATCTTAATTTTTTTCTATAGAGAGGTAAAAAGAAAAAATACTAATTACAATTGATATTTCTTTTGCAAATCACGTCACGCATTAGATCATAGGCTCTTGTATGAAATGATTGTGAGGATAGGACAAAATGGAATAATAGATTGTTGTATAACAAAAGTATAAGGATGTCTATGGTGATGTAAATGAGATAGTTGAATATATATTCCAACATTCCTACTTAATCACAATTATCGAAAGTTGTTTCTTTGATGCTCAAAACTTGCATTTTCCATTGGTGTATTGATGATGTTAGTATATTGATCTTCTAAACTACAATGTTCCAAAATGATTTCACTATTGGTGATCACCTTGATGAAATGATACCTCTTATCAATGTGTTTTCTTCATTCATAACAAACTTGATTATTTGATAATTTTATTGTTGAATTATTATCAAATTATATCTTGGTTGTATCTTCTTGTTCTTGTATCAACACTCTTATCATCCAAATTTCTTGACATACTACACTTGTGTCTGATATATACGCTCATTTAGTTGATCAAAGATTTATAATAGGCTATTTCTTTAAAGCCCAAGATACTATGCCTAATCCAAAATGAAAGACATAACCTAAAGTACACTTTGGTATCATCAATGCATACTACACAATCACTATTGGTTTATCCTATTAGCTTTGAATAATTTTAGCTTAAATAATGTGTTCCACATTTTCTTATTGCAGTAGCATATCTTTAAAAAAATATTCTTTCTTTCTAATGAGAAGCTTTTGGAGAATTCATGAACCTTGAAATGAGACTCACTTCAAACATTATATGTGGCCTTATGGTTGTTAGATACATGAGACTCCCAACATGTTTCTTATACAAAGTCATATTGACATTAGCTCCCTTGTCATGTTTTCTTAGCTTCAAACCTATGACATTGGTGTTGGTTCTGATTTGCATTTCAACATATAAAACCTCTTTAAACTATCATTTGCATACTTATTTAGTGACATGATAATACCTTTTTTTTGGTTCACTTTAATGAAAAGAAAATAATTTATTTAACCCAAATGAATCATCTCAAATTTATTTTTCCTAACTTATTTAACTATCTCAACAAAAAAAATCACCCATTGAAATAAAGTCATCAAAATATCAACAAATAATTGAGATCTCTCATTTCTCATTCAACATAGTATGGAAGGAAGTCTTATAATTACTTAGTGAAGCCAAACATAAGAATCAATTGTGTTATACCATGGCTTTAGGGCATTTTTGAGTCTTTAGAGTTCTTTATTGAGCTTATAAATCTTATTTTTGTGACCCATAATCTCATATCTGGGCATTTGCTATACATAAACCTCTTCTTCCAAGAAGAGGTTAAATTGTATTATACCATGGCTTTAGGGCTTTTTTGAGTCTTTAGAGGTCTTTATTGAGCTTATAAATCTTATTTTCATGACCCATAATCTCATATTTGGGCATCTACTATACATAAACCTCTTGTTCCAAGAAGCCACTAAGAAATGCTAATTGACATCTATTTGATTAATTTCCCACTCATTATGAATTTCTATGGCTAATTTAGTCCTCATGGTGTTAAAATCAACTACCGGTGCACATATCTCATTGTAGTCTATCCTACCTTTTTGTCAATATCATTTTTCTAAAACTATATCTTTCTATTTTAAAATATTACCATTTGCATTTCTCTTTCTCTTGTAAATTCTCTTTATTTCAGTGTATGTACAGGATCATGGTGTGCCAAAAAGTGGCAATCTAAACCATATGTAGTTTTCAACTACCTGAAAGAGTTTCTAAATCTATTCCAACTTTTTTCCCACCCATCCTAATACAAAATGAAACAAATTAAAAAATTTATAAGGGCTATGATATCATTTGATACCAACCCTACATGGTCAACTTTATAAATGTTAGAAAAATGTATTTTTACTTCAAATATGTAGAACTGACACTATTTTTTTGACCCAAATTTTTTGAAATGAAAAGGGTTTCTTAATAATTTTCTTATCTTTCCTTAAATATAAAGTTTTCCAAATTATTATTTCAGTAAGTAATTATTACCTATTTTCTAATGGAGTTACGTATAAAGTGTTTATTGACACACTGGTTGAAAAAACACTATAACTTTCAAATGGTACATGATTTTTGAAATCCAAAAATGCATCACATTCTATGTTTCTTCCACTATAAGGGAAAAATAGTAAATTAAAAATTTATAGAGTTTTTAATTAGTTAAGGTGGTTAGACATGAGAGCTTTTTTATTCTAGAAATACTATAGTAGAAAATTCATCAATAATTATTTATTTAGAATAAAAATACCCAAAAATATGTGTCACATTAAAGCATGAGTCTACTTCTTATATCTAGAATATTATTAAAAAAAAATATCATTTAATTTTGATTAAGGTGGTTAGACATACGTCTACTTCTTATTTTTGCCTTGAAATTTGAGTACTATTGCATTAAAATTTTAAAAAATGACCAATCAATTTTTCATTTTTTTAGATAAGGCCTAGGAGTTTGGAAACTAAATTCAATTTTCTAGAGATTCCTTTCTTTGAAATTTTTGATATAAAGTTTATAACAAGTAGAAAATTGCATGTCAGGTTGACATGACCCTGATTTTCTATTTTTTATTTCCACTTAAGAGCATAGTTTGGTTGACCATTATCCTGCACATACCCTTCAATAACTTCTTTAACTTTTGGAAGATAAGAAAATTCAGCTAGATTCTAATGAAAATTAGCAAAGGTGCACTCAAAGGGTTTGGAATTTTCCACTTCAAATCATTCCCTAAGAAGTTATGAATGATATATTTCAACAAGAGGTTTAATTGATTATAAATTCAATTTTTTTTAATAAGGAATGATTATTTGGATTTTTTATGTTAGTTAAGGAAGCGGAATATGCTAATAATCTTAGGAGAAAAAATTGAGGAGTGAGCCTATAATTGAGCTCATAGGTAGTCCATAGTTTCCACAGGTTAGATTACCATGGTATTTATTTATATCAACAAGTAAATGGACTTTCACAGTCATCCTTTTGGTCACCCATGGAAAGGATATCTACATTCATGACCATCTATTGGGGATGCATTTTAGATTTAGTAACACTTTTCTACATCTAAACCAAGAGGCATATAGAGAGAGAGAGAGAGAGAGAGAGAGAGAGAGAGAGAGAGAGAGAGAGAGAGAGAGAGAGAGAGAGAAATGGGTACCGAAAATAACCATGGAGATATGGGTAGACTCTTGCCCCTCTCATCCATTCATATTTTTAAAAAATGATCTCTTTCAATTAATAAAATCTGGTTGATTTTTCAAGGACTTTCTCCAAAGTTCATAATCTACCAATCTTGGAAACTCAAACCCTAGAAAGAAAGGACTTCCATTGATCTATTTCCCTCCCAAAGAGTATGAAGGATTATGATATTATTGAAAGTCAAGATCATTATGGAAAATAGATTTTCCTTGGAGAATTTTTATGATGAGCTTGGAGCATCCTTCTAAAACAAGTTTTTCTACTTTGATTCTGTAGAGGACTTTGACATCATACCCCATCATAGTGGCTTATGTTTAATTGTTAGTGTTAATTCCCAAAATATTTAAGTGACCCATTGACAATTTTTTTCCCAATCACCTATAAACTCCCCAATGGAAGAAAGGATAGGTTTATACTTAGACATTTGTGCTCATTACACTTAAGCCAACCAACATCTAGTAGATCCCATTTAGCCCTTTTCCTTCTATAGATGCTACGCCAATTAAAATTAATGTAACTATGAATTATATTTTAGTTATATTAAATTCTAAGGTATTTAAAATTTGATAAAAATAATCCTTTCCCAAAGTAAGTACCATTGATATTCTCTCTAATTTGATTTTTGATGACATGGAATAAGGTTTTTCGAGGCCTCTATATTTATATGTAAACTCTATTATATCTTTCTTCCAAGATAGAGCATGTTATAAAAGGATGGATTTGAGCCCAAAAATGATAATGGGATCACTTAGAGGGAAAAAAACACATTGGGATATCATCAAAGCTATTGACTTAGTCATCTCCTTGTTAACTTATAAGGAGGAAAAAGATAATTTTAGGTCTTGTTTGTGTAAGAGAAATGAATGAGAAGATGATCATATATTTTCTCCATTTGAAATCCTTTTTTTTGTATATTGTCTAAGGTCAATATTTTGTGAAGTGTAACAATCCATCAATGATAATTTATTTTATGGGTAAGTTTTTTAACAAATACTAAACCCTAAATTGGATTATTTACCACTTTTTCCTCCATAGAATATAGGTAGACCTACTAGAAAAGGACCCACTATTGTTACATCTCCCCATCCACTTATCTTTCTTTTACCTACAATAAAGTCTTGCAGATGATAGGATACTAGCCAAATGAGACACCTCCTCTCTTCTAATGTTAGGGATTAAATTCTTAAATTCTTATTTGTCTCCAAAACATAAAAATGATTAATTTAATAGGCCTTACCTCTAGTCCACACTAAGTACTTTTTCAATTTTTTGGAAGAGAGGAGGTTAGCCAACCATATTATAATTATTCAAAAAAGACCTTTAATCAGGAGTCCTCCTTAAAAAATTGAAACTAGAAAGAAGTTCTACTACCTTTGGAAATAAGGATTTTAATTCCTTTCTTTATGATATTTTTCACTTTATTTTTTATTTTTTATAGAAAAGAGCTATCCTTAGGAACAAAAGAGTTTCTTGAGACATACCTAATTTACATTTCCCTCAATATACTAGTACAATAGTTTTAGCACTCTAGAATAGTCCACCCAATTTTAGGGACTAAAGATTTGTTCCTAGCTTTGATCTTTCTAATTGCCAATCCGCCCTTAGAGAAAGGTAGTGAAACTCGGTCCCTTTTTACTAGATATAGTTTTGTTTTCTCCTCGATCCTAATACAGAGTAAGTTTTTATGGATTTTCTCAACGGCCTCTAGTACTTTGAAATTAAAAAGGGACCAATACATGAAGAAGAATAAATTTCATTAGAGACAAGATTTTAGAAGATGGACCTGGCGTCCCAAGCTTAGGAGCATTTCTTTCCATCTAGCCAAATTCAATTGAAAGTTCTTAATTAAGATATTCTAAAAGGAGAAGGAAAGATGATTAGGGAAGACCTAAATATGTACCTAAGAGAGTGAAAATAATATAGTTCATGATCTTAGAGATCTTAGTCTATGTTAGCTTATCCATATAGTAGAGCAAAGAGCTTACTCTTTTGAAAGTTGATATGTTGGCTCAAGAGTGAAGCATAAGAGGAGAGAAAGTATTTCAAAATGTTGGCTTCATATAATAAGGCTTCTCCAAAAAATACATTGTCATTGACAAATTTCTAATGGGTGGATGGTTAAATTCTTAAAGAGCTCTGAAAAATTTAATAATGTTGTTCCCCCTTATCTTTTAGAAATTTTTGGAAAACCCTTAAGCTACCAAGATCAATCATTAAGGAGATAGGGGATTTCTTTGTTTGAGACCAGTGCTAGTAGAGAAATGTCCCGACAGGGGACCATTTACCAAAATTAAGTATTTTGTTGAAGTAAACAACTTAAGAGCATTTCAAGAAATTTTCCTTTGTAATCTAAATTAAGTCGGATAACTTTTTCAAATTTCCAATTCACTCTATCATAGGATTTCAAATGTAAAACTTTAAAGCCATCATTGCCTCTTGATTAGGTTCCATTTAATGGATCAAATCACTCGATGATAGAACAAGATCCATTATATTTTTTTTGCCAAAAATACTTTTCAATTTTTAAAATATCATCCTATTAAAATAATATTTTCATTTTATTAACCAAAATATTAGAAATATTTGTGTACACCATATTTTTAAGAGTTATAGGTACATAATCTTACACAAAGGTAGGGTCTTCGATTTTATGTTTGAGATAAATATAAGTAATGTTCAAGATATCATCTAACATACCTATTCTAAAAAGATGACATATAAGCATGAAAGTAACCCAACCCATTATGTCATAGTACACCTAAACAAAGGTGGGAGGGAACACATAATAAGAAGCTAATTTGAATGCTTGAATGGAGAAAGCCACCTTAGTCACTTATTCAAAAGAAACTTTAGAGGGACAAAAAATGTCCTCCTCAAAGACCAACATAGGAATACAATCTAGGAGACCATCAAGGTCTTTTAGGATCATGTCAATTTTGCCCTTTTTGAAAAAGAAGTTAAAATCCATAGTAGTTATACCCTCTTCATACAAGAGTAACAACCTATTGTAGAGGGTTAGATATCTTATTCTATTCCTACTCCTATTTTATTTAATTTCTTATTTTTTCATTAGGTTTTTAGTTCAATTATGTACTTTATTTTCAAATTTTATTTTAATTTATTTTATTATGACTATAAAATTAAATGAATTATTAAAAATACTTATCTATGTTGTTGTGTGGTACTAGTAGTCCAACTTATGAATAAATGTTCTAAATCTTTAGAATTTCTTTAAAAATTACCGAATAACCATAGGCTTTTATATAAATGATGAAAAGAGGAAGAGGTAATATAGATAAGAAAATAGAACTAACTAAAATGGAGATAAAATAATATTAAATTAAAACTATAAAGAATTTAAACATATTTCATAATGATATTCAATATTTTGATGCAAGGAAAGTTGGAGAACTAGGGCCAAAGGCACACCTAATTGTCTAAACACCCTAATAAGTAAACAAAATGGAAACAACAACATAGAGAACAACAAAAACAAGAGAAGAAATGAAAATGTCTTTAGTATTTCAATATAATATCAACAAACATGTTTAACTGTGAGACATTTAAGGTTATGGCCAATAAAATGATTAGATATACATCAAAATGCATCCAACATGATACAACTACAATTAGATATCAAGAATCTTTCTTTCTAACTACTAAAATCCTTTCACTTTATCTCTCTTACCCCCTTTAAACCTAAACTAGATTTACCACTTATACTCGCCAATATTGCTTATAGAAGATTCTAGATCTTTATATTAGAGAAGGATGATCTCATATAGTCTACATGCATTCCAATGCACAATCCTTACATTAAATTTATAGCTCACTAAGAACCAATCACACAAAATATCATTCAAAGAATGAATTGAAAATTGGCAAACAAACAACCTCACTTTGCAATTGAAGGAACTTGGAAATGATACAAATCAACCAAAGTAGGAACTCGGTCATCATAAGAAAATTAGTCACTATTACCCTTGGAAATAATTGTGTTGATAAATTACTGGAACTTAGCAACAACTGCAACTTTGAAATAAGTGACAAAATGCACTAAGATGAGAACCCAAGATGCTCCTACATTAGACAAATGTGGTCGAAAGAAATGATTCTCTTGAATCATTGAGATGTCACAACCCAAACTGAGTACAAATTAGATTAAGAAATTCATGTAGCATTTTCAACTCGTCTATTCTTCTACTTCACCAAATTTTTATAGCAATATTTTCATCTTGTTCTCTTAACAACTCTTTGATCCAATACATGATCAATCTCATTTATCTACTTCTCAGGATAATCATATAGTATAAAAACTTCATCCTCTAACTCATGATACTCATAAAAATCAACAATATTGAATATAGGAGATATATCCATGTCATCAGGTAACTCAAATTTTTATGCATTACCACTATCAAATTTCCTCAAGATCCTACAAGTTCAAAACTTCTTCATCTTTAAATTACTGTAGATGTATGTCTTGCAAATATAAGAGGAGTAACTGAGAGGGGAGGAGTAAATCATTTACCACTAAAATAAAACCTAGAGCCCTTAGATGTAAGTACAAAACAAACTCTAAAATTTAAACTCTACTGATTCTCAACAAACACATAGAAGAATGTTGTAACTTTGTAAACACTAAAATTGCTCAACAAACACTAAACATGAAAATCTACAGATGTTATCTATATTTAATATTATTTTAACTTAGTTACAGACACATAAGAGAAATATCATGAACACATTTGACACCAAGATTTAATGTGGAAACATAATTTGGGAAAAACCACCAATTGTAACTAGTTACTAATTTTCACTCTTCTAAATTGAGTCCTGTTACGAGCCAACCTTGTTAAAGGTTACAAAAAGCACTATTAGGTGTGATCTTGTTCGAATATTTAATCACCCTATCAGGAGTGGACTTGTTAGAGGTATTTAGAGAATTCAATAGAAATGCCACCTTGCTAGAGGATTCACAAGTAGTTGTTAAACCAACCCTATTAAGAGATTTAGATTACTGCTACAATGGTTAGAGATTAACAATGACATGACCTGATTTCTGATGCAACTGAATTGTTGATTATAGATCTCAATTTTAGTTTTTATACTTGATCATTCTTGATCAAATATATATTTTCAACTTCTCAAGGATATTATTCCCATCCTTCTAATTTTCCTCCTCTTAGCATCATCAATATCCTCAATTATCTTCCATGCATTCTCACACTTTCTAACCCTCAACTTGACCTTTTATTAATATCCTTCATATTGTCAATTTGGTTAGAATATAATTTAGAATAAATAATATTCATCTTCTCAGTTCGCTAGAACTATCAAATAAATCAATTGAACTCAATATTCTAAAATAATAAAAACCTTCATTAGTTAACCCTACTCGGTAGACACTAACTCATAAAAAAATTTCCTATGTTAACCAAGTGAACTTAGTCAACACTACATATATGAAAAGTTCATTTTTTAACCACATGAGGTTTATTAGCACTAGTTCCATTCAACATTTCCTTCATTAATCAAGTGAGCTTGGTTAAAACTCATCTTCCACAAACTTTCCTTTAGTGCTCGAGTGGACTTGGTAGACACTTCTTTCTGAACTAGGAAAAATGTGGATTGCTCGGTACACACAGAAAAATGTCTTCAATGCCCAAGTGAGTTTGGCATGCACTGAATATTAATAACATGATATTTTGTGTAACATCAAAGACAATACACAATTAATCAATTGTTCCAAAAATCTCCCTCTTTGGCATTGATGGCAATACAATATGTCATAACACAATGTAATTTTAGAGCAAGAATAAGGGAAGGAATTATTCTTGGTTTCATTTTGTTTCTCATCCATGAGAGCTCCCTCTATTAGAGTGAACTCTTTCTACCTCTAGTTTCTCCCTCTATCAGAAAGCTTCTTCTAATAGAAAACTCTATCAAATTCATTCTCCCTTATTGACATATCTTTCTTTTTACAAAATTTTCTATGACAACGAAATTCTCCACAAAATTTCTATGTGACATGACAAAAAACTTCTCCCTCTTTGACATCTCATTCCAAAGACAATGTTTAGTGAATATTAATGTACCTCAAGTACTGATTCATTTGCAATATTCCCTTGTCAACTCTACACCAACTAATTTTTCTTTAAAATGCTTTGGTTGATGCATCACTAAACTTCATTTAGTCAACTTCAGATAGGGGAATGACCCCTAGCTTACCTCTTAGATACATAAATGCATCCTTAGGTAATGGCTTGGTGAATATGTTTGTAATTTTTTCTTTTATATTTACATATTCCAATCTGACTTCTAAATCTTGCACCAATTCTCTCAAGAAATGATATTTTATAGCAATGTATTTTTTTTAAAGCATGCAACACTAGATTCTTTGATATATTGATTGCACTGGTGTTGTCACAATATATGACTACTGTATCCTTGATATCTATATTCATACTTGTCAATAGTTGTTTGAACCAAACAATATTAGAACAATTAACTGCTACTGCCACATATTCTACCTCTACTATAGACTGAGAGATACAATTTTGTTTCTTGCTTGTCCAAGAGACTAGTCTTTTACTGAGAAAGAATGCTCCACAACTGGTGCTTTTTTCTACCATCAATACTTCATGCCCAATCAATATCTGTGAATTCTATAATGTCCAAATTGCCTCCTATTTTGTACCATAAACCATAGTCTTCAATATCTTTCAGATATATCATGATTCTCTTGATTGTTATCATGTAACTTTCTTTGGGATTTGCTAAGAATCTTTCCACTATACCAATTGCTAATCTAATATCAAGCCTTATATGAACTACATAATGTAATTTTCTAATCATTGATCTATATGTGGTCTGATCTACCTCTTTGGAATCATTATTTTTGGAAATCTTATGTCTAGGATACATAGGAGTTCTAACTAGTCTTGAATCCTCCATTCCAAATTTCTTTAGTATCTTCTTGATATAATTAGATTGAGTAATGTAGATACCATCTTTCTTTTGTTGAATCTGCAATACAACAAAGAATTTTATCTCGCCAAACGTAGACATCTCAAATTCTTTACTCATTTCTTCTAAAATTTCCTGCACAAGTTATCATTTTCTATAAATAAAGTATCGTCAACAAATATTTCTACCAACACAATATTTTTGTCTGGTCCTTCTTTGATATAAAAACTATTGTTATCATTTGTTCTATGAAAACCAATATGTACCATATAGTTATGAGGTCTTTCATACCAAGCTCTAGGAGCTTTCTTGAGACCATATAATGCCTTCTGTAATTTGTAGACCATGTCTCTTTTTCTAGGATCTACAAAAACTTTAGGCTATTTAATGTGGACTTCCTCACTAAGAATTCCATTTAAGAATGTAGATTTTACATCCATCTAATAAACTTTAAATCCTCTATCAGCTTCATATGCTAGTAAAGTTCTAACACTTTCTAATCTTGCAACAGGAGAAAAAGTTTCACTATAATCAATACCTTCTTCTTGAGAATAGCCTTTACATACCAACCTTTCTTTATTTCTATAAACTTTGCCATCTTCATTTAGCTTATTTCTCACTACCCACTTTGTGCCAATTACATTTTTATCCTTTGGTCTAGGAACAAGAGTCCAAGTTTTGTTCTTCTCTATTTTTTCTATTTCTTCATTCATTTCTTCAATCCAAATTTCATTATCCAAAGCATCCTTAGCATTTCTAGGATCAAATTCAACAAGTAAACATGTACCTTTCAATTTCCTTCTTGTCATTGTTCCGTCTAATTTATCTCCAATGATCTGATTAGGTGCATGATGCCATCTAACATATCTTTCTAACTTAGGTTCTTTGGATTTGGAATGAGTTTCACTAATTTCATCATGAACTTCAGTATCAAGCTTAGGTCCCACTGTATGTGACTTGAGTCCCTTGAACTTGGTTTTCTCTAGCTCGATAGCCTTTGACTTGGGTCCTTTAGACTATGGCTTGGGTTGCACTATATGCAACTTGGTAACTATTGGAGATTTTGGGGATGCATGAGGTGAAGCCTCCTTTCTTCCAAATGGATTTGGTAGGATATTGGGTTCATAGTAAATGAATCTTCTTTAATCCTCAGACTCTTTGTTGCATTCTTCTTCACGCTTTTCTACAAACTTGTCAATTCTCACATGATGTGCACTTTCTATGATTTTATGAGTAGACAAATTCAAATAGTTATAAGCTTTAATTTTGCATGAATATCCTAGGAATATGCCTTCATCACCTTTGCCGTCAAATTTTCCTTTTCTAGATACTTTCATGATATAACATTTGCTACCAAATACTTTCAAGTAACTTACATTTGGTTTGTAGCCATACCATATTTCATAAGGAGTTTGATTTGAGTCTTTCTTCAATAGTACTATGTTCAAGGTATGAACTGCAGTGGTGATAGCTTCCTTCCAATATTTGATTGCAATGTTCTTTTCTATCATCAATGTTCTTGCAAAATTTATGATGGATCTATTCCTTCTCTTAGCTATACGATTCTACTTTGGTGTACCAAGAGCTAAGACTTGTCCTTTAATTCCTTTTTCAATGCAGAATTCATTGGAGATGAATTCATCACCTCTGTCTAATCTTAAACATTTCAATTTCTTTCTATTTTCTCTTTCTGCTCTTGCTAGATACCACTTGAATTTTTGAATGGCTTATAATTTTTCTTTTAGATACATTATAGTCATCATTCTAGAATAGTCATCAACAAAAAGAATGAAAAAAGTTTCTCCACTATAACTTTCTATTCCAATAGATCCATATGATTTTGTATGTAAAAGCTCTAAGACTTATTTAGAATGATAGTTCTTTCTTTTGAAACTAGTCTTTCCAATCTTGTCAATTTGACAATTCTTGCATAGACCCATATCAAGTTTCCTTAAGCTAGGAATACCTCTTACTCTTTTATGTTTGCTTATCTTAACTAGATTATCAAAGTTTACATGACTTAATCTTTTGTGCCGTAACCATCTTTCTTCTACTTGAGCAATAAAACATGAAATTTCACTCATATCAAGATAAAATAGATTACTTTTTGTTTGTTTGCCAGATCCAACTATATTTCCTTTTCCATCTAGTAGTTTGGCCTTCCCATTCATAAATTCTACCTTGAATCCAATTTTATTCAACTGTATGACACTTAGTAGATTATTCTTTACTCCTTCAACCCAATAAGTATTATCACATACAAGTTCATTGATCAAAGAGATACATTCTCTTCCTTTTATGCAACAAGGTTCATTGTTTCCAAATCTCACACTATGACCATCATAGTATTCCATATGTTCAAACATTTTTTTGTCTCTAGTCATATGATGTGAGTAGCCACTATCAAGAATCGATGTATAATTTCTTTTAAGATGAGATATAAGTGCCATTTTATCGCCTTCATTATTACATTCATCTTTTATAATAATATATACCATATCATCTTCACTAAAATCAAAATCTTTAGCGATAAAACAAGATTTCTTACCTTTGTCCTTGTAGTCTTTATAGTTTTTGAATTCCTTCTTGCCTTTGTACTTTAAAAAAAAAAAATTATCATCATTTTCTTTGCTTGGGCACCTTGCAGAAATGTGACCAATTTCTTTATAAGAAAAATAAATAAGAGGAATCTTACCTTTGTACTTTCCTCTTCCTTTTGAATATTCTTTGCAAGTAGGGCTTCAACAACTTCAAGATCACTATCAGAAATTTTTTCTATTTCTTCTTCACTTCCAGATTAATTAGCCTTTGATTTCTTACTCTTTTTCTTAAGTAAGCATTTAGCTTCAAATGCTAACTCAATACATTTGGAACTAGTAACATAGTTATCATAGTTATCTAATCGAAAACCTATCAATCTTGCAACTAGATTAGTCAAAGTTATATTGCTATTTGGATCACATCTCATCTCTTGAATAGCAGACACTCTAATTGCATAGATAGGAAGAAGGTTTCTAAGTACCTTGCTTACAACTATTTTGTCATCAGTGTCTCGTCTAGATGTGTTGATTGCACTTACACTTTCCTTGATTCTTTCCACATATTTTGTGATGTTTTTATCTTCTCTCATTTTAATCTAATTAAATTGAATTTTGAGACTTCTTTAGCTCTTCTTACATTGTCATCTCCTCCATAAATTTCTTTTAGTTTTATCCATGTTGCATGAGCTATTTTATATTCTTTTACTTCATCAAATTCAATGTAAGTAAAAGCAGATACAATATCAATCATCATGATGACATGATTTTTCTTTTTAGCAATTTCTTCAACTTATAATGTTTTAGTGAGAGTTGTGTATTCAACATCAAGAAAATTACAACCTAAATCACTGATAGTTGATAGATGTAACCTCATCAGTCGTTGCCATGCTACAAAGTTGTTTCAATTCAACTTGGGAATCTCACTTCTATAAGACATCCTTATCTTTAGCTTAGGTCCTTGAAACCTTCTTTGTAAGCACCAAAAGCTTTGATACCAATTGTTAGAATTATAAGAGCAGTAACTGAGAGGGGAGGGTTGAATCAGTTACCACTAAAATAAATTTTAGATCCCTTATATGTCAATACAAAACTAACTCTAAAAGCTTAACTCTATTGATGCTCAACAAACACATAGAAGAGTGTTGTAACTCGGTAAACATAGAAATTTCTTGACAAACACTTAACATGAAAATCCTAAGATTTTATCTATGATTAATATTATCATAACTTAGTTACAAGCATATAAGCTAAATAGCATGAACACATTTGACACCAAGATTTAATGTGGAAAACCAATTTGAGAAAAACTACCAATTGTAACTAGTTACTAATTTTTTGCTCTTCTAAAGTGAACACTATTAGGAGGCAACCCTGTTAAAGGTTTAAAAACACACTATTAGAGGATTTAATCACCCTATTAGGAGTGGTCTTGTTAGAGGTCTTTAGACAATTCAATAGAACTGCAACCTTGTTAGAGGATTTAGAAATATTTGTTAAACCAATTTCGTTAAGAGATTTAGATAATTGCTACAATGGTTAGAGAGTAACAATGACATGACCTAATTTTTGATGCAATAGAATTTCCAATTACAAATCTCAATTCTATCTTGTATACTTGATCCTTCTTGATTGAATATATGTTTTCAGCTTAACAAGGATATTCTACTTATCCTTCTAATTTGCATCCTCTTAGAATCATCAAATCTTCAATTATCTTCTATGCATTCTCACACTCTCTAACTCTCAAGTTGACCTTTTATGTACATCTTTCATATTGTCAAGCCAACTAGAATATAACTTAGAATAAATAGTATTCATCTTCTCAGTCGTCTAGAACCATTAGATAAATCAATTGAAATCAATATGCCAAAACAAGGAAAACCTTCATTAGTTGACCCTACCCGGTAGACACCAACTCTAAATAATTTTTTTATGATAACCAAGTGAACTCAGTCAACACTACATATACACAAAGTTCCTTTGTTAACCACATGAGCTCAGTCAACACTGATTCCATCCAACATTTCTTTCATTAGCTGAGTGACCTCGGTTAACACTCATCTTCTGTAAACTTTCCTTTGGCACCCAATTGAACTTAGTAGACACTGCCTTTTGAACTAGGCAAATCTAGATTTTTTGATAGACACAAAAAATTGTCTTCAATCCTTGAGTTAGCTCAGCATGCATTGATTGGTAATAACATGACATTTTGTGTAACATCAAAGACAATACACAATTAATCAATCATTGTAATAGTATGAACATGATATCTACCGTTCTTTGAATGAACCACCACCTCATCTACAATTTTAAAATATGTTGTCTCCTAGACTTGTTTACATTATGCTTATACTTCTAATTACTTTGTTCAAACCTCAAGTTTACTTCCTCATGCACAAATTTCATAAAATTAGTAATCACTTCTCCTTTAGCACTTGTCTTCTCTTCACTATAAATATCCCTCAAATCTAATATGCATCTAGGATTCATTCAAGTTAAAATCTAAAAATATGTTTTCCCAATACTCTTACTCACTAAATTTTTATATGCAAACTCAACTTGTGCCAATACTATGTCTTAGCTACTCATCTTATCTCCAACTAAACATCTCAACAAATTACACAAGCTTCTATTTATAACCTCTATCTATCCATCTATTGGTGGATGGAATGTAAATCTAACCTATAATTTAGTATCTATCTTCTTCCACAAAGTCCTTGAAAACTAACCTACAAACTCACTATCTTGGTTTGAGATAATGCTTCTCAGCAACCCATATAATCTAACAATCTCTATGAAGAAAATTTCTACAACATGCATTGTATAAGATGTCTTATTACATTTTATGAAATGTACCATCTTAGAAAATCTATCAGCAACAATAAATATGGAATCATACCCTGTTGTTGTCCTAGGTAATCCATGAATTAAATCCATGTACAAATGTCACTCCAAGGTTTCTTAGGAAAACAATAGGTGTCTACAATCTAGTATTCTAACTTACCCCTTTTTCAACTAGACAAATTCCACAACTTCTTACAAACTTCTAAATATTTGTGTACATCTATGGCCAATAATACTTGTCCATCAACAAACTCAATGTCTTATAAATTTCAAAATGTCCAAAAAATCCACTGCAATGCTTCTCCTAAATCAAATTAACTGTAATAGAAATTCTTGTATACACAAATGAATTCCTTTCAATTCACAAACTTTGGCCAATTGTTGTAACTTGGGTTCTAAAGACAAACTCGGTGATGTTTTGATACATAGAAAACATTGTCAACACTCGTAAATCTTGGGCACTCAGTTGAACTTGAAGCTCAATCCATACTAATCCCTTCCAAGTAGCTTGAACTCAACCAACACTATGTGACTCAGTCAACTTTGAGAAACTTGATAGCAACTAGATCACTTAGTTAACACTACATGACTTGGTCAACACTAGATCCATTGTGTTAACCCTATGAGCGTAGTGGACACTATTTGACTTGGTTAACACTACAGAGCTCTATTAACACTATAGTCTTCTTCACTTCCACTGACTAGTTTGGTAGCCTCTACTACACTCAGTTTACACTGAACTTTGTCTTTGAAGCTCAATAAACATGTTGTGCCATGAAAAATACTATAAACTGACTCAGGTGCTTGGTAGACACTATATTCTAAGTAATTAGCTTGGGAATAACTAAATCACTTTGTTAACACTACAAACTGAATGATAAGCTCAGTAGCGATTATAGAGCTCAGTAACAATGTAACCAATGGAATAAGTGTTGCAGCATTGATAGAGAAATTCACCTTTATATCAACACTACCTCTTTATCCTTTTCTTCATTGCTCGGTTGAGGCTTAACCTCAACTATCATTTCACTTGCAATAGTAGAAACAACAAGAGAAATAATATCAATTATAGGAGAAACAACAACACTAATAGTAGAAATATTTGAAATACCTTGTTGAGACTCGATCTAGCTTTTTGCTAAGATGATTGGAGCCTATTGCTTGGTAGATGAAGTGATGGTAACAACTCTCATCATTTTACTCAGTAGAGTTGCTCGAATAGTGAATTGGGTTCTTGGTAAAATATTGTTTACGCCAATTGACTCGGTAGTAGCCTTGTCTAAGCTAGGTGGCACTAAGGATTTTCTCAGAGAGAGTAGGAGGGAGGCCATTACCTTTGCTGCTATCTTCTTAGGATCTAAGCCTTAAATACTTTAAATTTTAGGAAGATCTCCACTTGTTGCTTGATCCTCTTCATCCTCTTTATCATCTCCTTCAACATTTTTTATATCCTCATCTTCTTTCTCAACATATCTATAATGGACTATGATAGGACACTCATGATGGAGAAGAATTTTGCTTTGAAATAATGGAGAGAGGTTATAAGTTCAAATATTTATACCTTGAACCATGTGAAATTCAAGAAAGGTACTCATTCAATACCTTTTGAACTATGGTATGGATACTCACCCAGTGTAAAATATTTTATGGTATTTGGAAGCAAGTGTTATAATCTCAAAGATTTTAGGAATGGAAAATTAGATGGAGAAAATAAATAAGGTATACTCCTTGGGTATTCCACAAAAATTAAAGATTATAAGTGTTTAAATACTAGTAGTAACAAAGTTGTGGAAAGTGGCAATGTGACATTTGATGAATATACAGAGGTACATGATGTTGAACATATGAAGGAGCTCAAAATAAAAATATTTTGTATACTTTTATGAAGGTATGCCTAGTAATGAATATGTTGTAAATCAAGTTGGAAATTGAAAACAAGTTTTAGTGACTGTTGAGTGACATACAATAAATGTCAAGTTGTATTCTAGAACCGAACTGCAGTCAGGTGCTAAGTTGCAGATTGAAGTTGAGGCACATTCTCATTTTGAAATTAGTGTACATGAAAGAGATGTTGAATTACCTAATAGGGAAGTACATAGTGATTCAAAAATTGATAGACCTAATGAGGAAAATAGAGCTGAACCAAGATTGTAAAAGTATGTCAAAAGACATCACCCTATTGCACAAATTATTGGAGTTAAAGATGCAAGAGCAATAACAAGAAAAAAGGCAAGTGATACATGCTTTCTTAGCATACATGAAACAAAAATAGAGAAATATGACTTAGAAGATGTGAACTAGAGTAAATTCATCAAAGAAGAGATTGAACAAATTGAAAAGAATAAGACATGGGCTCTAGTTCATAGACCAGAGGATAAAAATGTGATTGGCACCAAGTGGGTGTATAGAAACTGTTGGAAATGTTCAAGATATGGCAGGTTACTAAGAGGGGAGGGGTGAATCAATAACCTCAAAATTTTAATACAATTCAGCTCTTTAATCATATATACTATTCACCAAGATTCATACATCTAATCTACTATATGTATGAGAGATCAAACATTCATAACACATGTACATAGTGATTTGGTGACCCAGAAACCTTCCAAATAGAAAGTAAAACTGGGGTGGGGATGATACCCACAAAACTTCAATATTGTAGTATAAAGTTTGCCTATTAAGGCTCACATTGACCACTTCTAGTGATCTACCCTGTTAGGAGCACAAAGGACTGCTAGGTCCACCTTGTTAGAGGATTTATAAACATACAATGAAGTATGAACTCGGTTAAGAGATTTACAAAAGACTGTTAAGTCTACCTTGTTAAAGGATTTAGAAATTGGTTCACCTATTAGGATTAAATAGTAGATTTGACTTACAACTTGATTGTTGATTAGATCCTTGAAGTACAGATCACCTTTTGTGATTGATGAATCTTTACTATTCCTTGTTGACCTTGCTGAGTATTCTGCTCTGTTGCTTATTCGCATTTACACTTCTCAAAGCATTACAAGAAGAAGTTAAGTGATGAGAATCAAAGACATCAAAGACCAAAGCCTTATTGGTTAGTGATGAGAATCAGTCAAGTCAGAGGGAAAAAAATAGCAAGAAGAAGCAGTCATAGCAGAAATCATAGTCTAAGACAAAACAATCCTCCTCATAGCAAGGCAATTCTTCTTACAAAAGGAAGAGAAGTAATGAAAAGAAAGAAAAAAAAAAAATTGCATATTGCAAAAAGCCAAATCATGATGAGAATCATTGCAAGACTAAAAGAATTGATGACTTGGAAAACTTACTCAAGAAGAAAAAAATTCAAGTGTCAAGTACTTCCAAGGATTCAACTCCAACCTCTTCAAAGGGAAAAGGGTAAGAAATTATGTCAAATTCAAGTTCTTCTTTGGAAAGGATACTTGACTCAGGTGCCTCCTATCATATGGTTTTTTCAAAAGAAAATGTCATAGGTACCACCATCTTTGTGGGCGATGATACTAAAATGGAAGTTGAAGGGAAAGGACAAGTGGAAATAGAAAATGGAAAATTCAAAGATGTTCTCTATGTTCCAAACATGAGCTCCAATCTCCTTTTAATTTACCAGATCAATCACCTTGGACGTGGACACAAAGTTGTGTTCCTTCTAGGTTTAGTGATGGTGCAAAGTCTAAAAGATGATTCATTGGTCACAGTGGGGAAATTCAATCATGAAAAAAGGCTTTAATCCTTCTCCCACTTTGTGCATCAGTCTCCTTCTCAAGTGTTGCTAACTCAATCTTATTCAAAAATCACCTTATGGCATGAGCTTTTTGGTCATCTTTCCTTCCACTATCTTTAGCAACTTTGCTTCAAACACATGGTCAAAGGTCTACCTAAAATCAACTTTTCTAAGGGAGAGTTTTCATTATGTTTAGTGGATATGCATCTCAAGAAGTATGATAAATGGAAGTCTTCAAGAGCACTAGTTGTTCTTCAGTTGGTTCACATGCTTTTAGCAGGACCTTTTGTAGTGACTTTAGTCAGCCCAAGGCCGTTACATCCTTACTTTTCATGATTCACATGGGTCTACTTCCTTCATGACAAGTATAGAGTGGTTGATAAGCTTCAAGCCTTTAAGAGTCATGTTGAACACAAATTAAGGAAAGCCATCAAGGTTCTATAGATCGAAAATGAAAGTAGGTATTTGGATAGAAGACTTAAGGACCTATGCAAACTTGAGGGAATTGATCTTCATAATCCACTAGCATTTAGTCCATACAAGATAGATGTTGCAACTATGAGGATTGGAAATCTTAAGACCATGGAAAGTTGCATGATTAAAGCCAAGTCTCTTGATCCAACACTTGAAGTTGAAGCCATCAGCAATGCACCTCACATACTTAATAGGTCTCTTCATAATGCCTTAGATGAGATGACTCCTTTTGAGGCATGGTGTGGCAGAAAACTAGTTGTGAGTCACTTTAAAGTCTTTAATTGTCCAGCATGGGCAAACCTATCTTCTAGGGGATGCAAGGCATCGTTACCTTAGCCTTGTACTTTCATCGGATATGAAGATGGTGTTAAGGCTTATAGACTTATGGATCAAGAGACTCATGAGATCTTTGTGGAGAAGGATGTACATGTTGAAGAAAATTCACCTAGCTTATCCTCTAATCCTCTTCATACTTCATACATTATGGAAACTGATAGTGACACTAGTGATAGTGCTTCAATAGATTCAGACACATGGGGTTATATCAATTTGTAGTGAGAGGTGACATAATCAGTATTGTCCACATGCATATATTGCCACAATGATAGGTCCAACACAACAGGGTACATGTTGTCTTCTAGCTCCAACTTCAGTAGATGACTACATGGAAGACATTGTAGGTATGTTCATGGAGTCACACACCACAAATTTGGGAGATAGTCTTGATGATTTACATCTTCTCATTGATGACAATGATCCTTCTATAGTTGTTGTGAGGGATGGCTTTGACCCTCATGTCCATTCTCTACATGATCAATCTTCACAGGTTGATGTGATTGTAGATCCTTATGAATATCAGTTGTCAAAGGTCTCTTTGTTAGTTGAGGATATAGATGGCTCATTGGCATAGGTTCAACAGACATCCTTGCCAGATTTGCATTTTTTCTTTTAGCAATGTCAGAAGGGGCAACCATTAGCATCGACACAGGGACAATTGAATAGGTTTTAGGGCCACATTCATCTTCAAGATTGTACCTTGTCATTGTTTCTTTCAAAGGTGAGGAACATTATTCTGTACTCTTGGACTAGCTTCTACCTTGGAGCGACTTTCACTTACAAGCACTCTTCCTCTTCCTTCTTATGGGGGGGACTTTTGCCTCTTATGAGGTCTTGTTCTTCTCATTTTTCATTTTTGTATATACTTGATGTATGTTGTAATGGGGGGGTCTTGATTACTCCATCCATCCATGCATCTAGTTTTTTCATCTCTCTTTTTGGGGGAGTGTTTTTCCCATGAGGTTTTCCCTCTTTTTATTCTTTATGAGAAATTGCATTTTCATTATGTACATGGGTACTTAATATGGACCCATTATGAATTTCATCCTAATTTTCATGAGTTTAAGTGGATTCCCTTAAGTTTCACTTAAGGGGGGTGTTGGTATAAATATGCATTTACTATTTACACTTACTTAAATTTACTTAGGTTAATGTATTTTTTTTTTTATATTGCATTATTTTACTATTTTATTTTGTGAGACACTTAGGAGTTTGCACACCTTTTTCAGTTTCCATTTTGACAACACAAAAGTACGTAATTCTTATTTAGCACATGGTGTCTACAACACTAGAGTTTGCATCATTCACTGATTTTTCATGTAGAAAACATAGTTATTCACACTCCATTTTTAAGCACATGTTGTCTACAAAATTGATTTGCATGATACACCTTTGTAGGCTTATCCTCTCATCATCACACTTTTATGCTTAATGGAGGATAACCCATATCTGGTGGACATGTGCCTAGTTGTATGACTTATCACGTAGCTAATTCTTAAGCATTCTAGAGACATATTAGAGACCTTTATATATAGGCATTGCTAGTGTACTTTCATGCATATATTGAATTGGATACATTGTTATCCTAATCATATTCTTTGTGGTCTACAGTTGTGCTTGTGTTTGAGTTCTTAGTTCTTGGGTGAATTTTTCCCTAAGAAAAATTCTTACAGGAATGGATCCAAATTATGCTACTGTAATGTGAGGGAGAAATACAAAATTGCATTAGATTAAAAAGAATTTTTTGATGAATAGTTCTTGATTCAGACTTTTGTGAACTTTCACTAGGTGATCTTGTATCCCCAAACTCCTTTTTTGTAAATTTGTAACTAGTCTCTTAATTTATTAATAGAAAGGAACTTTTCATCAAAAAAGGATTTCTCCAAAACTCGTTTGTCTCTTGAATTATGTTGAAATTATGTGTGCATGCCTAAGCTTAACATCTTTACATGGGTTGCACTACAAGGGGAAATATTGATAGTAGATTAGTTAAATAAACTCAGGTATCAGGGATCTCAAGTTTTGACTTTATGTTACAAGAATGAAGAGACTACCAATCACCTACTTCTCTTGAGTCTTTTGAATAGAGACAACTATCAAGTCTATGTACTTTACATATAACTTGACTTCAATTTTTATCATAGATTAGTGAATGTGACCATCAAATAAGACATGCCTCAGAAATTGTAGGTGAAAATATTTAATATATCATGTGGAATGATTAAATTACATTAGCAAAGTCATCACCAAAATAAAAATAACTATGTATTATTATTCATGATTGGCCTAAGCATGGGACCAAATTTTCGTAAAGTGTGGATGACATGGCCACTCCTAAGTGAAATTTTTTCATCTCCAAATTTAATGTCCTTGATGAGTGAAATTCATGATTTGGTGAATATTTGCAACTAAAATTATCCATGTACTCAAGGCACCACTATAGGTGGAAAAGAAATAACATCTTCTCTAGGAATAAGAGAGTTTTTTTAATGAGGCTAAGATTCTTTATTTTTTTGCAAAGGGATCAAAGAATTTTTTTAGCTATGAATTCTTGACTAACAATATCCTTGAATAGATTCTATTCTATGAGTTTAAATCTATCTGAATCTTGAAGAAAAGTTAGATAACAGTTTATCTATAAAATTGAATATTCAATAATTATTTTGATTTCATGGTTGGAGATCCTAAGTAGAGCAAAGAACCTAACCACCAAAGGCATTTGAGCCTATTTAATTTTTCTTTTGTAGTTTTGGTTAACAATGCTTTAGGATAATAACAATGCACAAACATTGTTTCTAACCATTGTGATGTTAGATAACATTACATATACATTATATGATCTAGTAAATTTAAGTTTTTATTTAGTTATTTTCTGTCAAAATTTCCCCAAAATGGTATAATTTTATAAGGATAAAATTCTAAACATCATCTTCACTCTCATTTTAGGATGATGGAGTACACAATTTTATGAAACCCTGCATAAGAACTAAATTTGTTTGATGTATGGTTTTCAATTATCAATTATGCTAGCTGCTCTAATGAATGACATGGAGAATTTGCCAAAGTAGTTGTTGATGAAGGCTTTTGAAGTGCCATACTTTTTCTTAAATCTTAGACAACTAAGGTAGTTAAGCACATTATAGTTAAGACTTTATCAACATGAGCCTTTTAAATACAAGCATAATAATGGCATTAGATTTGTTAGCATCCTATGATTAGGGCTTGTCTTAAAGTTACAAGTAATATTATCTCTCATTGGTGGTATAAATGTTTGTGTGTTCAATTGTGGTTTTTGTCCATATTTTTATGATTATCATGTTAGCATGAATGCTGATGGTATTCCTTCAAGGAATATCATAAGCATTGGAGAGACTATTTACACAATTGACATGTTTCATTTATGAATGTGTTTGTTATTGATGTCAATATAGTATTGTTTCTATGAAGATTGATAGAATAACAGATAGAGAATGAGGTTGTATGGATTAAGTATTTATAATCAGGTCAAGCATAGTTGAGGATGTATTCTACAGTGTATCTTGATGAAGTAGTAATGTGGACCTATAGAGAATCAAAGACATGGAGAAGTTATTCATGAATTATAGAAGAATGTAAGAAGACAAAGTACATGATAAGCAATTTATCTTTATTGGATTGCATCTCTTTACGGGGACAAAATCATGATGAGTGTAGTTAGATAGTGATGAAATAAAATTTAATGATGATGTTAGCAAGTGTGCAAGTTCACTAGTCACATGTGTGAGAATTTGTAAAGACTTTGAGTCAATAATGTTGCAGTTGCAATATAGTTGTAATATCTTAATGAGGTCCTATTATAACTACTTAAGAAATCCTCAAGTCCAACTCAAGGAATTATTTTGAGGATATGGTATAAAGGAAGGTTATTTTCTTTGCAGTGAAGTGTGACATGTAAGCAATTGTCCAAATTATAAAAGTGATATGTAAAGTTGGTAAATGTGTATAAAAAATGTTAGAAATGATTTACAATAACTAGATTATAATAGTAAGTCAAATGCCAAAAATTAATTGTGTTACCATCAATTTTCACATCTCCCTCTTTGGGTCTACTATCCTAATTGCTTCATTTCTACTTCTCCCTCTTAGTTGTTGTACCTTTTTTTACATTCTCTCCCTCTATGCATTTCTCATTTTCTACTATTATCTATTTTGATCAGCTTATTCATCTTGTCCCTCAACAGTTGATCATTTCTGTCTACTTCTCCCTCATACTATTGATCAAATGTTGTTGATTAGTTTCTTGAAATTTCTCCCTCAATCTTCATTTGATCAATTTCTACATTATTTTCTTTCTTTATTCTTTATCTTCTCATCAATTGTTGATCATTTTTCTACTATTTCTCCCTCTTTGACAATAATGTCAAAGACATATTATCGTAGCATCTTATCATGCAAGTGTAGCTTTTGCAGGTTCTTTCAATCCCTCTGTGACCTTGCTTGTGACTAATTTGGAACTTCATCACTTCAATTACTTTAGGCATGAGTCCTAAGGTAAATATCCTCTACATCAATGAGTAATATTTCAACAATTAGCTCATTTGATGTAGGGCAATCTTTCTTTTACTTCAAGTAGCCTTGGCTAGGGGTATCACCCCTAACTTATCTCTAAGATACTCAAAAGCATCTTTAGGTAATGCTTTTGTGAAGATGTCAAAAATCTATTCCTTTGAGCTAACATATTCCATCTTCACTTGTTTGTCTTCCACCAATTTTCTTACATAGTGATACTTGATTGCAATATGCTTGGTTTTGGCATGCATTACAGGATTCTTTGATATGTTGATAGTACTTTTATTATCACAATAAAGTATCATTGGCTCATTTACCTCTTCCTTCATACCTTGCAACAAATGTTTGATCCATACAATATTGGTACAATTTATAGTGGCTGCAATATATTCAGCTTTTACAGTGAACTGTGACATACAACTTTGTTTTTTGTTGGTCCATGTAATCAATCTTTTTCCCAAGAAAAGTGCTCCTCCACTGGTGCTTTTTCTATTATCAATATTACCTCCCAAATTT
Source organism: Cupressus sempervirens (assembly GCA_028749045.1). Taxonomy (NCBI): domain Eukaryota; kingdom Viridiplantae; phylum Streptophyta; class Pinopsida; order Cupressales; family Cupressaceae; genus Cupressus; species Cupressus sempervirens. The sequence goes on from CM053792.1 coordinate 851,545,507, forward strand.
TCATTAGTGTAGGCCCTTACCTCAAACTTTTCACTTCTCTTGTAGTACAAACCAAACTCATCAGTACCTTTTAGGTACCTCAGTATTCTCTTTATTGCCATTAGATAATTTTCTCTTGGATTTGCAAAAAATCTTGCCACTATTCCAACAACTAATGTAATGTCTGGTCTACTATGCACAACATACTGCAACTTTCTAATCAATAATATATACAATGTTTGATTCACTTTCACTGACTCATCATTCTTTGATAACTTGTGTCCTATTGCCATTGGTGTGCTAACTAATTTTAAGTCTTCCAATCCAAATGTTTTGAGTATTTTTGTGATGTCTTTTGATTGAGTCTCAAATATGCCATGCTTCAATTGATGTACTTGTAATCAAACAAAGAATTTGATTTCTCCAAACATTGACATTTCAAACTCATGCTTCATTTAATCAGCAAAATCTTTGCATAGAGAATCTTTTCCTCCAAATATTATATCATCAACAAAGATTTTAGATATCAAAATATGTTTACATTTTTTTTCCTTGATGTACAAGTTGTTGTTTTCATCAGTTCTCTCAAATCCTATCTTTACAAGATATTTGTGTAGTCTCTCATACCATGCTCTAGGTGCTTGCTTCAAACCATAAAGTGTCTTATGTAGTTTTCAAACCATATCCTTGTTGTTGTCATCAACAAATCCCTCTAGTTGTTCTATGTAGGCTTCATCTTCTAGTATACCATTTAGAAAAATAGACTTCACATCCATTTTGTAGACTTTGAAACCTTTGTAAATAGTATATGCAAGTAATGTTCTTACTCCTTCCATTCTTGCATCAGGGGAAAATGTTTCCCCATAATCTAGTCCTTCTTCTTGTGCATAGCCTTTGCAAACAAGTCTAACTTTGTTTCTAGTTATCTCACCATTCTCATCAAGTTTTTTCCTAAACACTCATTTGGTACCAATTACATTCTTGCCAGCTAGTCTAAGAAATAGGGTCCAGGTTTTGTTCTTCTCAATCTGATCTATATCCTCTTCCATAGCTTTATACCAGTCATCATCTTGTATTGCATCTTTCACTATTTTGGGCTCAACCTTGCTTAGTAGACATGATACATTTATTAGTCTATTCCTTGTCATTGATTTGGCATCCTTGTCACCAATGATATGACCTACAGGGTGATGTCTTCTCACATACTTGGCTAACCTTGGTTCTATCCTTCTTTCCATGTTTGAACCTTCAGCTTTAGAATCATTTTTCTCTTCTCCATCTAGTACCTCATCATTTCTTTCATGTATACTATTTTTAGAGTCAGAATGTGCATTTTCTTCATTTTGCAACTCAACTTCTGAATGTAGTTCAACATTCACTAGCTGTGACTTGACTAATACTGAGATTTGTTGCTAATTTCCAACTTGATTGGTAGCATTATCTTCAATAGTCATTCCTTCATAGAAGTATACAAAGGATCTATAATCTTCTAGTTTCCTAGATTCATTAACTTGGACTTCTACATGTTCATCAAAATTTACATTTTCACTCTCCACAATCTTGTTGGTGTTAGTATTCAAACACTTATATGCTTTGCTTCTAGTGGAGTATCCAAGAAATATGCCTTTATCACTTTTTGCATCAAACTTTCTATTTCTAGTATCTTTAAGAAGATAGCATTTACAATCAAAGACTTTGAAATGTTTTACATTAAGTGAGTGACCATAGCATAGTTTAAAAGGTGTTGCATTTTTACCTTTCTTGACTTGGACTCTATTTAGGGTGTAAACAGTAGTACTTTTAGCTTCTCTCTAGTATTTTAGAGCAACATTTTTCTCCATCATCAAGGTTCTTGGTGCTGATGTTTTCCTTTTGATACCTTTGTCATTGCATAATATCTCAAATTGCTTTGATATAAACTCATCTCCTCTATCTTATCTTAGGCATTTTAGACTTTTAACTATTTCCTTCTCAACTCTGGCTAAGTACCACTTCAACATTTGAAATGCATCAGATTTTTACTTTAAAAACATAGCAGTCATCATCCTAGAATAGTCATCTACAAATAACATTATGTATCTGTCTAATAGGTAACTTTGTACTTCTATTGGACCACAAAAGTCTTTATGGACTAACTCTAGTACTTCTTTGGAAGTGTATGTTTTTCTTTTGAAACTAGACTTGGTCATCTTTCCTAGTTGACATTGTTTGCACATTCTATTTTCAGTCTTCTTTAGTTTAGGCAAACGTTTGACTTTCTTTCTTTTGCTAATGTTAATCAAATTTTCAAAGTTAACATGATACAACTTTTTATGCCATAACCACACATCATCAAGTCTAACAACAAGACAAGTTGCATCTTCCATATCTAGGTAAAACAAGTTACTCCTAGTTTGTTTACCTTTTTCTATCAAATTTCCATTAGTTTCATAGATCTTAGTAGATTTGTTTCCAAATTCTTCTTTGCAACCTACATTTCCTAAATGTCATACACTCAATAGATTATAGTTCAATCCTTCAACATAGTATGCATTATCACATGAAATTTTCTTTGTAAGTTTAATTGAACCTTTTCCTTTGAATTGACATGGAGCATCATTACCAAATCTAACAATACTTCCATTGTATTGAATAAAGGTAATGAACTTAATTTTGTCTAATGTCATGTGATGTGAGCATCCACTATCTATGATCTAGTTATCATTTTTGTTTACACAAGTCACCATTTTTGTTGCTTCATCTTCATCTGATTCATCCTTCATGGCCACATAGACTACTTCATCATCATTCTCATCAAAATTTCTTCAACAATGTAGCATCTTTTTATTTTGTCTCTGTAATCTTTGCTATCATCTTCTCTTTTATTCTTGTACTTGTTTCCTTCTTTGTAACTCTTCTTCTATGTACATCTTGTAGCAATATGACCTACTTCATTGCAATTGAAATATATGATAGGTAACTTACCTTTCAATTTACCTTTGCCTCTATGGAATCTCCTAGCCAATAGTGCTTCTAACTATTCCACATTTTCTTCATCTATGCTACTATTACTGGATGCATGTTTTCCTTTTCTTCTCTTCTTATTTGATGTCACCTCCTCAGTGTCTTTCATTTTCAACTTGGCCTTGAAAGTAGATTCAAGGTTCTCAGGTCTGTAGTTGTTAAAATTGGACAATTCAAATGCAGTAAGTCTTCCCACTATTCCTTCAAAGGTTAGTATGTTTCCTTGTACACACCTTAGCTCTTGGATGGTTGAAACTCTAATGACATAGATAGGGAGCAGAGTTTTCAAGTATTTGTTGTTGATAGTCTCTTCTTCTAATTGACCACCTAGACTCCTTATTACACTTACCACTTCTTTCATTATGGATCCATATTGAGCAGCATTCTCACCTTTCTCCATTCTCATGTTATCAAACTTTTCTCTGAGGTTTTCTATCTTTGCTCTTTGAACATTTTGATCTCCTCCATATATATCTAAAAGGGCTTTCCACATCTTGAATGTAGTATCACATTCCTTGATGTCATCAAATTTAGCATAACTAAGTGCAGAGGCAATCTCCAACATTGCCTAATTCTACTCCTTCCTTTTGCTCAAATCATCTACAGTAAGAGGTCTAGCTGGGTCTACATGTTCTATTCCAACTAATTTTTTGTATAATCACTTATTTATCAAAGGTAAAATCTCATCACACTCTCCCATGCAATGAAGTTGTCTTTGTTGACCTTGGGAACTTCTCTTTTGGACATCTTGATCTTCCTGCTTCTAGTACCTTGAAACTAAATCAGTAGATGGCTCTGATACCAATTGTTAGAAATTCTTTAGAGTAACTTGGGGGGGAGGAGGGGTGAATCATTTATTCAAGGTCCAACATGTCCAATTCAAACTTTTCATTAAGTAAAGTGTGCCCATATAATCATTCATTCATCAAAGCTTTAACTTTCCTATTTAGGAAGTTACTATAAATCAACATGCAAGCATAACACATAAGAAAATCAACACATAACATAGTGATTTACGTGGAAAACCAATTTGGGAAAAACCACTAGTAACATGGTACTCAATTCTCATTCTTATGAAGTGATGGCCTTTGAAAGGTTTTCCATGTTAAAGGCTTACAACGGACTATTAAATGTGACTTGGTTAAATGATTTAACCACCCTGTTAGAAGTGGACCTAGTTAGAGGACTTTAGAACATTCACTTGGAATGCCACCCTGTTAAAGGATTTACAAATGGTTGTTAGACCAACCTAAGTCCATAAGATTTTCTCTTACCCTAACTATAACAATTGTTAGAGAATAACAATAAGGGGTTTTGACCTGATTATATCATACAACTTAACTTGTAGATTTTAGATCACTTCTCAGCTCATAACATTGCCTAGCTTTCAATCTTTACAACTCTTGATAGCTTGCCCTCCTTTCAAGCTTAGTCTCCTCAAGTTTCCATACTCATTGTACCAGTGCAATCATCTCTCTCTAACCACTTGTCAAAGTAGAGTTTTTGTGCTCTATTCTTCCTTCTCCTAGATGTCTTCTCCTTGAAACCCTTCTAACCACTTTGCAATTTGGCACACCATCAGCTCTTGCTTCTTGGTCTGACTCCTTAAATAGAGGTCTTAGAGTTCCTTTTTATTGCTCAATTCTTCCCTCCTTTAATTTCAATTTTCATGGATTAGTTAGGATTCATTGAATCTAACCCATATTATGTTTCTTCTAGAAACATCATGAACAATCCTCTTGAATTCACTTAAAAATAGTTTCATAAAATTTTGTGCCACTAGCTCATACTCCTTATCCTCTAATTGGTTCACAAAATTCAAGGTAAAAAATTTGTCGGCTTAGATTTGGGGAATCTTTATCATTTCCAATAATGCAATAGCTCGGCACTATTAAAGTTCTGATGCTTGGCACATACTATGTTACTTGACATCAACAATGTTTTACTGATGCTCAGCACTTGAAGCTCACTTGGCACCTACTACGATTTTCTAATGCTTGACACTTGTTACTTTGTTTGGCACTTGAATTTCACTTAATACCTAAAATTCAGTCAGATCACACTAAGATTTTCCATTTACTCAACTTCAACTTAAAATTTGCTTGGCTTCAACTAGCTTGCTCGGTACCCACTAATGAGCTTAGTTTAAGCTTTGCAGTCAACCTTGTTCTAACTTATAATTCTAGTGTTTCTAAGTGTGACCAACCTTTGTATCTTTGAATATGTTACCAATGCATCATTTAACCATTTTCTTAACTAATCCTTACACTTCATTACAAAACCATAACTCAACCTTTCCCTTAGGTACTCTTGTTACATCTTGTTGATCAAATCCTCTTCATTATTCAACTAAGTGATAGTACTTGGATCTTATAAGCAATTGTCATTCCTACAAATAGTAGGTTTGACATCAATGATAAAACAATGATTGAAAACATTCTTTATCAACAATCTCCCTCTTTGAGCTTCAATCTTCTTCTCACAATGATCTTTTCATTAAGATTTCCAACAAAAAATGTAAGGGATTATTTGGATGTAAGTTGGTGATCTAGTATTGAGGTTAAAAGAGAATTATTTTGTTCAAGAGGATAGAGGAGAAAGATCAGTCATTTTCCATTATTCTACAAGGAATAATATAGAGACTAGTTGGTGGATATTATATCCACACCCTTCATTAGCTACAAAAATTTACTTTATGGCCTATCCAAGCTCATGCTTATTTTTCCAAATAGATGTTTTGAGGATTGCTAGATCTTATATCAAGTGTCTCACAATATTATTGGAAAATCTATTAATCTTGTGGTTGAACCTGGTGATGTTAATGCTACTCTAGTTAACTTCTAATCTAGTATTTTCTTAAATCATTTGTTTTCTCCTAAGTAAACTAAATTTGAATTGTTGAGTTATTTTGAGTGTTTCATTTATTAATTATATATTTATTGTATATTTAAGGGTGAATGCAAAAATTTGGGTTGCAATTCTGCAGAAGTCAAATCTGCAAAATGAAACATCTTAGAAATGGGTACCCGATTTTTGAAAATGGGCACCCATTTTTGGTTCGAGTGCCCGACCTTAAATTTCAAAAATGGGCACTTGTTATTTTTAAAAATCGGGTACCTATTTTTTATTTTCAAAAAATGGGTACCCTTTTCTCAAAAAATTTAAATTTTAAATTTTTAAGAAACGGGCACCTGTTTTTTAAAAATAAAAAACGGATACCCATTTTTTAAAAATCAGGTACCCATTTTTTAAAAGTAAAAAATGGTTACCCGTTTCTTAAAAATTCAGTTTTTTAAGTTTTCGGCATATTTTACATGTCGCTTTTAGCTTTTCAAAATGGGTACCCATTTTTTGAAATTCAAATAACAGGTGCCCATTTCTTACAATGTGAGGCGAGATTTTTTTTTCTTGCCTTAAATTTTGGTTTGGGATAGGCTTGGTGAGACCAAGTCTATGCCTTAGCCTCTTAAGATTTGGCTAAGGCATTGAACTGACAAATTCATGCCTTGCCATAATTTTTAGAGGGTCTTCCCGATCAAATTTTTTTATGAAACAAAAACCCATTAGAGCTCTCACTGTCCTGATTTCAAAAATATAAATTTGATAGAGTTATGTTTTTATTTACTATTTTTTTAAATTTTTTAATCAAAGGTGGTACCTAAATGTAAAATAGCAACATTCACTAAAACTTTAATAACTTTTTCATTTTATATTTTTTCTTAAATTAATTTATATGTCATAAATATATATTCAATTCTTTTGAAGTTTTTTAAAAAAAAATTGAAAAAAGTGAAATTTTGATCAAATTATGGTGTCTGTACACAAGAGGTTTTAAAATTTTCTTTAATAGCCAATTAAAAGTTAATAAAAAAAATATGTTCATTAAAAAATTCAAGAAAAATATTCTCATCAATCTTTGGTCTATCGAGTAACTCCATTTAAAAGAATTCACAAAAATTCATTCATTTGTGTCAAATTATGGTGTCCATACACGAGCATGGTATGGTCCTGAAACAGGCATTTTGAAAAAGTGGTTTTTAAATATCCATACCAAAAAAATAATCTATCATATGGGTATACAAATAAATTACATATTCAAAAAGAACATTCCAAGCACTACAATTTTTATTGCTGAAGTTTTTTTTATATTTAATCTCTAAATGGCTCAAATTTTGGCATCAATTGACAAAATATTTCAAAAACAGGAAAAACACTTCCACTTTTTTGCCAAAAGTGAGACCCAACTTGTTGTACTAACCCTTAAAGGTTTTTCATTACATCTCCTTCAAATATTTATCATAGATTTTGAAAAAGTATTGATGATCTTTTTCAAGGTAAAGAAAAAATTAGTAGACCTAATAAATAATAAATAGGCATAAGTTGTAAATAATGTGACCTGATAGTGTTGAGTAATTGTAAAATAATTAATTATCTTATTGAGGTCATACTATAATTAATTGGGAAAGCCTTAAGGCCAACTCAAGGATTTTTTGAAGAACATGGTATAAAGGAAGGTTTTCCATTTCATAAAGATGGAATTGAATGTATATGAAGTGTGAAGTGTGCGAACAAGAGTAGAGTATTTTGTAAATGGGAGTAAGTGATCCAAGGCATTATTAGATGTGAGTTTGGTGATCTAGTATTTTAGATTAGAAGTCTGGTTGATAGGACATAGGAAGAGGAAGTATAAGTACAGTTCATTTATATTACTTTTACAAGGAATAATACAAAGACCCATTGGACAATGAGTTTAGTGGTCTTTCCACTAAAGCTATTTGGACATTGTGTCCTTCTACCTTCTACAAAGCCTAACAGGGTTGGAATCTCCTAACAGGGATTCAAAATCTCCTAATAGAGAGTGATATGTACTAAATCTATTTATTGACTAATAATAGGGTCCATCCTAAGAATGAATATATATATTAGTACATTTTTTGTGGATACCATCCTCACTAGGGTTTTCTCTCTAATCAAGGGTTTCCCTAGTTGACATATTGAGTATTATTATGTATGAGTATCTTACTATGGTTTCTAATTTTATTGTTCACATGCAGAACAATTAATAAGGTTGATAATTGTTATAATAGTTATATAACTAATTCACCATCCCCACCCCCATCCCCCTCCTTCCCCCTCTTAGTTATATTTGTTGACTTTACTTTTTAACACAGAGAATGGTAGATATTATAGAGTTGATGAATAAGTTTCTTAATGAATGAGAAAGTGACCCTTTTTCTCCTACTTTGGATATAGACTTAGAAAAGGAAAAGAAAATTTAGTAAGAGAAATTTAATTTAATGTCAATGTAGAAATGATAATCATGAAGAATAAATGAAAGTGGAAAATATTAAATCTACCCTCTAGAGTTATGAATTTTTCATAGAGTTTACATTTATAAATTTGATAATTAACATAAGAAACATGACATAAAAGACAACTATTATCGCCTAGGATAATATATAGTTAAAGCATTAGTATGGACCATGATCAAAGAAGTAAGTTTACAAGAGATTTACTTCAGAGAAGTAATACAATAAAATGTATATACGTTTAACAAAGTACTTCACTATATGATATATGAGAAGACATATTACGAGCTATGGCATTGAAAAAATCCAACAACAAAATAATTAAAAAATTCAAAGTAAATAACATATTAAGAAAACTGAAAGGAATCTTGGAGACTATTACAAATGATATAATAAAGACATATTTTTTAGATATTATATAGAAAAAGATAGTTGAAAGGAATTGCAACAAGAGATGAAACAAGATAGTTGAAAGTGTAAATGTGAAATTTGATGAAGATATTCAAAGAAAAGCCAATATACATATTGAATATAAATTACACTTAGAGGAAAAAATAAACAATAAAAAAAAAGAGGACAAGAAGATTTTGGCATCTAAAAGTAAAACTCTAAGTTATGCACAAATATCTCATTCTAAGAATGAGGTAAGAATAAAGGAATAAGTAAAATAAGTAAATTAGCTCAATAAAAAGTGGTATTATGTTTTATTCCATACATTGAACAAAAAAATTGGAAGAAGAATGCAATGATTAGAATTGGGAAAAGTCATTGAAAGAAGAACCTAATGAGACATAGTCTGAAAACTACACATGAGAAATTTGCACCTAAACTAGCACACAATTATACAATTAGTAGAGGGTAAGCTTTCAAAAAAAATCTAGATGGAAATAAGTAGTAATGTGAAAGAAGCAAAGATTAGTTTGCAAGGGGTAGGTTCAAATTGAAGTTATTAATTTCAATGAAATTGATGCCCATGTTGCTCAAATTACAATAATCTAAATATTCTTAGCACTTGAAATATTTAAATATTTCATTATACATAACATGGATAATATAGGAACTAAAGGAAGAAGTATACATTTAACAAATAGATGGATTTAAGTGATTAAATGAATGAAATAATTTTTACAAGTTCAAGAAATAATTTGAGAGATTGAATTAGGTATGGGAGCCTACCATGGAGATGGGATAAGTGTCTAAATAAAAAGAGAATTTCAAAGGGATATATTGATAGTTGTTTGTATAACTAAATATAGTTAGATTAAATATCAATTTATGGTTTATGTTGATTACAATTTTTTTTAAAGAAAACATGAGTTGTGGAGTAAATTTTTAAAACAGATATTGAATGAATTTGGAATGTCTATGACTAGTGAATTTCTTTTTTTTAGAGATTAATGGTAAATAAAAATATCAAAGGAATTTTAATTTCCCTATCCAATTTTCCCAAAGAATTTTTGAAGAGGTTTTAATTCCATAACTCTAAACCAATATGTACACCTATCCATACTAGATGTAGGTGAAAAAAAAACATGATTTACAAAAGTGAACGGAAGATGTCATTGTGAGGTTTACAAAAGATCTATCAATATCTAATCAGAAATATAGAATCATGATTGTGGTTGATTACCTTGCTAAATATTCCTATTTTATTATATTTTTATATGTATTTTATAATGAATACAATGGGAAAATAATTTTTAGATCATAACAAAAGTTATACAGTACACCTAATTGCATTATTAACTTTTGGGCATTTTTTTCCTCATGTTTTGGATCTCAATTGGCTCAAAAATAATTGAGCAATCCTAGTATGATGTAAATATGAAGAATTCAATAAGTATTTAGAAGTTAATCTATATTTTTTATTATTACTTAAGAAATCAAAATGGCTACCACTAGTGCAATAGTTATTTAATAGTTTCTTCCATATCTCATTAAAAATGTCTCCTTTTATGGAGCTATACGGATAACATCATCCTTCCATCACAATATCATTGAGGCTAAATCCAAAAGTTAAAGAAATGCAAAACTACATGGTTTATCAACATAAAGTTATTTCAAAATTAAAAGAGTATTTGGTCATGTCACAAAATGAAATCTAGTAATAATATCAATGTCACATTGAATGAAGTCTTGTAGAGGATTTATTATTCTTAATATTGTAACTATATAGTAAAATATCATTGTAGAAAGAAAAAAATAATAATTGTTGGATACAATTGTTCAATTATGTGTTGTCTTTGATGTTACACATATGCCATATCAGTTTTGATTAAATAAAAATAAGTTTTAAGGACCTGAAACTATAATATAAAAAGACAGTCTCAAAAAAGATAGATCATTTAGGAACAAAAACAAAACAGACCTCCAAAAAGTAACACAAAGAAGTCACAGTCAGAACTGCTGAAAAAAAGGCAAAGAAATAATACTAGGAAAGCAAAAGGATAGCACAAAAGACATAAAAGAACCAGCTACGTGGCCTTAATTAGGTCTAGAACCTGATCAGTTAGCATCTGCATGTTTTCTGCCATAGCCTTCACCTCATCCTTCTTGGCAGTATCATCAGTCTTTTAAGAATGGGCCTTAGTGTGTTTGTTGGGACCTTGGCTATCAACCACCGGAGGAGATTCTTGGCCTTTATCCATGTCTAGTTTCTTCAATAGAGTAGACACATTGTTAGCCATTTTCTTAATTAACTTCTCAAGGTTGCACATCTTGGCTTCCATCATATATACCTTTTGCTGATTCACATTGAAGTCTCTATCAATAGCCCTGTTCTTAGCCTCCAGTTGCAAAATCTTGTGCATTAGATTTTTAACATCCTCAGTACTGCCACATATGTCATATCAGTTACCAAATAGACTTTACTAAGCATTTCTAAAAGTTACACTATGGAAATAGTTTCTACCAAGCTCACTCGAGCATTGAAGGCTTCTGTGGCAGAAATTAGTTTCTATCGAGCTCACAAGGTCAACAAAGGGAAATTAGTTTCTACCAAGTTTACAAGGTCAGCAAAGGGAAGACAATGTTTACCAAGTTCACTCGGTCTCCAAAAGATTTTGTAGAGTTTGCAGTGTTTACAGAGCGTCACTTGGTCAACACTAGAAATCAGTTTTGGAGCAGTGTTTACTAAGTAGGGGGTGAAAGCACAAACTTGTGTCACCATTTGTGATATTGGGAGGGGTTACGGCCGAAATAGTTTCGGCCGTAATGGTTATGGCCGAACAAGTTTTAGTCGTACATATGTGGCAAATTTTTTTGTCAACATGGCACGCCCAGTTACGGTCGAAACACTTTTGGCCGAAACAGTTCCGGCCGTAACCCCCATGTTTCAAATGACTCGAAATATCATAAAAATAGCCAAAAAGTGATTGACGATAATTTTATACACTAGGGGGTTACGGCCGAAACCCTTTCGACCGAAACTGTTATGGCTGAAACAGTTTCAGCTGGGACTACCTATGTGGCATCCTAGGTGGCAGCCACACAAGCAAAAATAAGAACTTCTACAAACTTCTAACTTTGAAGGCCAATTTCACTTACTAAATTGAAGTTTTTTTTTAAACTAAAAATATAGTTTTGTAGGTCTCGGAGTTAAGATTATGATTATATAATTTTTAAAAAAATTTGATTAAGGATAATATGTTATAATTTGAAAATAGTACAAGTAGGTATTTTAAGATTCAGGAAGATGTCTATTCAAAAATAAGAAAAAAATAGTAAATCATGTTCAAAAATTATTATTTGTTAATGATGCACTAGAGGAGAGAGTCTTCTTCAAGAATATGTAATTTGTTTTAAAAAATATGTACATTTGATGGAAAAAGTTTGACAGGAGAAAAAAATTGTCAATTTCTAATAACTTTGACTTTGACCAGTTATAACTTAAAAAATATTAGCTGAATTTCAATTTTTCTTTTTTGGTGCACTAGGTATACATGTTGACTCTAACATATTCCAAAATCAGACCAAAATATGAATATTTTCATATATTTGTTTGACGGGAACAAAACTCTATATTTTCAGCATTTAAAAAAAATTAAAAAATAGACTTTAAAAATTAAAAAATAGATAAAATTTTCACTCAATTTTTTTCAAAAAAATTACAAACATAAACTTCATCTAATTTTACACATTTCATTAGTTTACATCATCTTCAAATTCTAAGCACAAATGCCACTTTTATGTCATTAAAGTTGAAGACTTTAAATTCAGATATCACTTCTCCTTTATAAAAGGTGACACAGGTTTGTGCTTTTACCCTAGGGTTGGCCAATGAAGGATTTCATTATTTTGGGAAATAAAGTTTAATTATTTCATGTAATGTTTTTAGTTGACTGATGTATGGTTTATTGGTAAATGTAACTTGTAAATGAGCTGACTTGATAATTTGTAATGTATAAATAAGAGGTCAAGTTGTGAATTCAAAAGTATGGATGAATGAATGAGCAAGCATACAAGTGAGTTAATTGTGCAAGTGTGAGCAACTTTTGATGAAGGATTAGATATCCTTGAGGAGCTACAAAGTTGTATTCAATTAGAGAGGATCTAGTGAAGTAGAATAGAGATCTATGATAGAAAAATTCAGTTGCATCTCATTCAAGCCACTTATTGTTACTTTCTGACCATTATAGTAGTAATTTCTAAATCTCCTAACAGAGTTGGTTTAATAGCCATTTTTTATAAATCCTCTAACAAGGTGGATAGTTCTACTAAATTGTTCTAAAGTACAATAGCAAGGCCACTCCTAGCAAGGTGATTAAATCCTCTAACAAGGTCATACCTAATAGTATGTTTTGTAACCATTGACAGGGTTGGCTCCTAACAGGGCTCATTTTAGAAGAGTGAAAAATGGTAGCTAGTTACTTGGTGATTTCTTCCATATTGGGTTTCCACGTTAAATATGGTGTCCCTTGTGTTGATGTTATTTCCTTTTGCATGCATGTTAATAATTGTGAATGCTTAAGAGATTAGTAATAAGTTAATACATAGTTCAACTACCGAGTTACAACAGTTTTTGGTGTGGTTACTGAGTGACAGCAGTAACTAGTTATTTAAGACATCTAAGGGATCTATGGATTTTTTTTTTTTGGTAACTAATCCCCCCCCTCCCCACCACGCCCGCCCCCCCCCCCCCCCCCCCCTCAATTACTCCATCTATATTTCCAACAATTGGTATCAGAGCTTTTGGTGGTTGCAGGAAGGATTTCAAGGATCTAAGCTAAAGATCAAGATGTTTTACAGGAGGGAAATTCCAAGGCTTAATAGGGATAACTTTTTAGCATGGTAAGGTCTCATAAGACTCCATCTAGCTTCCATTGGAGATATAGGATTGAAATATATAGATGAAGCATATGTAACTCCTTCTGGTACATTATCTACTAATGACATTGCTGAGAAGAAGACTCATAACATCATCATGATAGACATTGCATCTGCCCTAGGCTATGAAGAATTTGATGATGTCAAAGATTGCAAAATTGCCTTTGAAATGGGGAACAAGCTGAAAGATATCTATGGAGGTGATGATAATGTGAGAAGAGCCAAAGAAAAAAGTCGAAGAGAAAAATTTGACCAGATGACGATGGAGGAGGATGAAAACATTGCCAAATATGTTGAAAGAGTCAAAGTAGTTGTTAGTGAAATCAAGGCTTCTAGAGGAGACATTGAGGAGGAAATAGTTGTCAGTAAAGTTCTTAGAACATTACTTCCCATTTATGTAATTAGAGTTTCTACAATTCAAGAAAGAAGATGTGAAGAAAATTATAAAATAAATTTAAAGGCCATAGTAGGAAGATTGACCACATTTGAGCTAGATAACTATGATAACTATGTTCTAGCCTCCATAAACATTTAATCAGCATTTGAATCCAAGCTCTCACTCAAGGAGAAAGGCAAGAAGATAAAGGATTCTTAGTCAAAAAGTGAAGAAGAATCAAAATAGAGTTTTGATAGTGATCTTGAGGTGGTTGAAGCTCTACTAGCTAGGAAATATTCTAGAGTTAGAGGAAAATATAAAGGTAAGGTTCCTCTAATTTATTTTTTGTGTGAGAAAATTGGTCATATTGCTGCTAGGTGCCCAAACAAGCAAAACAAGGATGATAAGAAAGGTCACAAGTGCAATGACAAGAAAGACATCAAATCATTCAAGGAAAAAGGTAAGAAAACATGTTTTATGGCTAAGGATTCTAATGATTGTAATGAAGAAGAAGATGAAATTGTTTACATTGCTATCAAAGATGAATCTGATAATGATGAGGAAATGGTACTTATCTCTCATGTGAGAAAAAATGATACTTGGATCATAGATAGTGGTTGTTCTCATCACATGACTAGTGATAAAATAAAGCTTGAACATTTTAAAGACTATGATGGTGGTAGTGTGAGGTTTGGTAATTAATGAACCTTGTTGCATAAAAGGAAGAGGAAGAATCTCACTAACCGAAGAACTTGTATGTGATAATGCATACAGATAAAAGGTAACTTCTTCTATCTTGAACTTGGTGAATGTTCATGTTTTATTGCTCAAGTTGAAGAGAGTTGGTTATGGCATAGAAGGTTGTGTCATGTGAACTTTGATAACTTTGTGAAAATAAGAAAATTCAAGTAAGAGGCATTCCTAGTATAAAGAAACCTGAGGTTGGTCTATGCAAGAATTGTCAGATTGGTAAGATGGGAAAGACTAGCTTTAAAAGTAAGAACTATCAGTCTGAAGAAGTTTTAGAAATTGTGCATACTAATTTGTGTGGACCTATTGGAATTGAAAGCTATACTGGAGAAAAGTTCTTCATTCTTTTTGTTGATGATTACTCAAGAATGATGTTTTTCATGTATATAAGAGAGAAATTAGAAGCTTTTAAGAAGTTCAAATGGTATTTGGCCAGAGTAGAAAAGGAAACAAGCAAAAGACTCAAATGTTTGAGATCAGACATAGGTGGTGAATTCATCTCCCATGAGTTCAATAACTTTTGCATTGAAAGGGGAATCAAAAGATAAGTATCAGCACCTAGAACTCCCAAGAAAAATGGAATAGTTGAAAGGAGAAAGAGATCTATCATGGACTATGCAAGAACTTTAATGATTGAAAAGAACATTGCTATCAAATACTGGAAAGAAGCTATCAATACTGTAATTCATACCTTGAACTGAGTACAGTTGAAGAAGGACTCATTCAAAACTCCTTGTGAGTTATGGTATGGCTATAAACTTAATGTAAGTTACCTAAAAGTATTTGGAATCAAATGTTACATTTTGAAAGGATCTAGAAAAGATAAATTTGATGTGAAGGGTGATGAAAGAATATTTTTGGGATATTCTTATAAAAGAAAAGCATATAGATGTTTGAATTTTTCTACTCACAAAGTCATAGAAAGTGCACATGTGAAAGTTCAGGAGTTTGCAAAAAGGACTAAAGAAGAAAGAAAAAAGGAACTAGAAGAGTACAGAATATTTGTTTTCATAGAACCTAATACAATTTCAAGCACATCTGCCAATCACAAATCTTCTACTCCTGAGTCTTTAGTAACTAAGTTGTAGGAAGTTCAAACTGAGTTGAAGGAAACTGAGCCACATTTAGATGCTACCAAGCCAATTCCTACCAACTTTGAAGGACCCAAGCAGCAGATAAAACAACCAAAACTTGAAGTTGAATTATAAGAGGATGAAAGTGCAATTCATTCAAAAGGCAAGGAACTTGTATTAGCCAAGTATGTCAAGGGACATCAAGCACTAGATTAGATTATTGAAGACAAATCTAAAGGTACTATGATAAGAAGTAAGTTGAAAGATACTTGTTTAATTGCTGATTTTGGACCTGGAAGTGTCAAAGATGTATTAGAAAATGAAAGTTGGATTGAGGCTATGAATGAAGAGATAGAGAAGATAGAGAAAAATAAAACATGGACTCTTGTACCCAGGCCTAAAGATAAAAAATGTGACTAGAACTAAGTGGGTATTCAGAAATAAGTTGAATGAAGATGGTAAGGTATCAAGGAACAAAGCTAAATTGGTATGCAAAGGATACTCTCAAGAAGAAGGAATAGACTATGGAGAAACTTTTTCTCTTGTTGCAAGATTGGAAGGTTTCAAGACCCTGCTTGTATATGCTGCATACAAAGGATTTAAGGTTTATTAGATGGATGTCAAGTCAGCATTTCTCAATGGTAGTCTGGATGAAAAAGTCTACATTGAGCAGCCTGAAGGTTTTGTTGATCCAGATAAGAATGACGTGGTCTACAAATTACAAAAAGCATTGTATGGTCTGAAACAATCCCCCTAGAGCATGCTATGAAAGATTGCATAACTATCTTATTTAGATTGGTTTTCAGACAACTAATGATAATAGTAGCTTATATATCGAGGAAGGAATAGATAGTAAGATTGTTTTGGCAAAAATATTTGTGGATGATACCTTGTTTATAGGAAATGATGATCTTTGCAAATAATTTTCAAAGCAAATGAAAAAGGAATTTGAGATGTCAATGTTTGGTGAGATCAAATTCTTTGTTGGTCTTCAAGTTCAGTAGAGTAAGAATCGCATCTACATCACTCAATCTAAATACATCAAGGAGATACTAAAAAAATTTGGTATGGAGGACTATAAACTAGTTGGAACTCCATTGTGCACTAGTTTGAAGGCTACCAAGGATGATGAATCAAAGGAGGTAGATCAGACATTGTATAGATTTTTGATTGGAAAGTTGCAGTATGTAGTTCATACAAGGCTAGATATTGCTCTTGTAGTTGGTATTGTAGCAAGATTTTTAGCAAAACTAAGAGAAAATCACATCATAGCAATCAAAAGGATAATGAGATACTTGAAAGGCACTGAAGATTATGGATTATGGGATAAATTTTGAGGTAATCTGGATTTGAAAGTGTTTACTAATGCAGATTGGGCAGGAAACATTGATGACAGAAAAAGTACAAGTGCAGGAGCATTCTTTCTTGGAAAGAGGTTGGTTTCTTGGACAAGTAAAAAACAAAATTGTACATCCCAATCTATAGCAAAAGTAGAGTATGTTGCTACAATAGTAAACTGTTCTAATATTGTTTGGTTCAATCAATTATTGGGAAGCATGACCGTAGAAATCAAAGAACCTATTGTTATATTTTGTGACAATACAAGTGCAATTAACATATCTAAAATGTAGTGATGCATTCAAAAACCAAGCACATTGCAATAAATTATCACTTTGTCAGAGAATTAGTGCAGGATAAGGAGATTAGATTAGAATATCTCTAGACAAAAAAAAAGAAAATGCTAACATATTCACCAAGCCTTTAACTAAGGATGCATTATTGTATCTAAGAGGTAAGCTAGGGGTCATTCCCCTATCTAAACATCACTAAAATGAAGTTTTAGTGATGCATCAATAGGTAACTATTTGAAGATCTTTTAGTTGATGTAGAATAGTCATGGAAACATTGAATATGAATAAGTACTTAAGGTACATTGTTACTCATTGGTTTGTGTTGTCTTTGGCATGTGTTGTCAAAGAGGGACAATATACTATCATATCTTTCTGAAATTTGAACTTGATTATGAAAAATTTTCTATTTGAAAAGAACTTATGTAATTTCTTCACAAAGGAGATTGCTGCATTCGAGAAGTTTTTGGAATAAAATCTAAGAGGGAGAAATGTTTTTTTTGAAAAAGACTTGTTCTCAAATTTCATTCTACTATGACATGTTGTGTTGCCATCAATGCCAAAGAGGGAGATTGTTGGATACAATTGTTCAATTGTGTGTTGTCTTTGATGTTACACAAATGCCATATTAGTTACCAAATAAAGTCTACCGAGCATTTTTGAAAGTTGCACTATGGAAATAGTTTCTATCGAGCTCACTCGGGCATTGAAGGCTTTTGTGCCAGAAATTAGTTTCTAATGAGCTCACAAGGTTAGCAAAAGGAAATCAGTTTCTACCGAGTTTACAAGGTCAACAAAGGGAAGAAAGTGTTTATCAAGTTCACTTGGTCTCCAAAGGATTTTGCAGAGTTTGTAGTGTTTACTGAGCTTCACTTGGTCAACACTAGAAATCATTTCTAGAGCAGTGTTTACCAAGCAGGGTCAGCCAATGAAGGATTTCGTTGTTTTGGGAAATAATGTTTAGTTGTTTCATGTAATGTTTGTAACCAACTGATGTATGGTTTATTGGTAAATGTAACTTGTAAATTAGGAAATTTGACAATTTGTAATGTATAAATAAGAGGTCAAGTTATGAATTCAAAAGTATGGATGAATGAATGAGCGAACATGCAATTGAGTTAATTGTGCAAGTGTGAGTGAATTTTGAACAAGGATCAGATATCCTTGAGGAGCTACAAAGTTGTATTCGATCAGAGAGGATCTAGTGAAGCAGAATAGAGATCTATAGTAGAAAAATTTAGTTTCATCTCATTCAGGTCACTTATTGTTACTTTCTCACCATTGTAGCAGTAATTTCTAAATCTCCTAATAGAGTTGGTTTAATAGCCATTTTTGTAAATCCTCTAACAAGATCACACCTAATAGTGTGTTTTGTAACCTTTAATAGGTTTGACTCCTAATAGGGCTCACTTTAGAAGAGTGAAAATTTGTAGCTAGTTACTTGGTGGTTTTCCTCATATTAGGTTTCCATGTTAAATATGGTGTCTCTTGTGTTGATGTTATTTCTATTTGAATGCATGTTAATAATTGTGAATGCTTAAAAGATCAGTAATAAGTTAATACACAATTCATCTACTGAGTTATAACATTTTTTTATGTGGCTACTGAGTGATAGCAGTAACTAGTTATTCAAATTAGTCCATCTATATTTACAACAAATAATATTTTGCCACCAAAATATTATGGCCCATACCAAATTATACAAAAGATACATGTTTTTACCTACAAGATTGAACTAATAGCATAACAATAAAAGAC
This sequence comes from Cupressus sempervirens, assembly GCA_028749045.1. Classification (NCBI taxonomy): domain Eukaryota; kingdom Viridiplantae; phylum Streptophyta; class Pinopsida; order Cupressales; family Cupressaceae; genus Cupressus; species Cupressus sempervirens. The sequence continues at coordinate 851,564,708 of CM053792.1, forward strand.
AAATAAGATACAAGAACTAACTCTGCTTGCAAAAATGCCGAAAGCAAAAACTTCACTCAGTTATCTAGGCCCAAATCGAGGGCAGAGGAACAAACGAAGACTCTCCAAAAATGCATGGGCCATTGAAATAGTGACACATGGAAGCTCTCCAGTGAACCAGAACAAATTTCTTAACCTAAAATATGGTAAAATGGATGTAAGATTCGATGTTGCTACGGCTAACAGATTCGAGGCTCTGGATAAATTAATAGTCAAGGCCACCCATTTTTGTCCAAAAGAAGGGCCTCAAAGACTTATGATCAATGCAGAAGCTTCCTCTAATATCAAAAACCTATCTGGAACGCACCCCTAGTTGCGTATATTCATGGTAGAACATCTCGATAACCAGATCTGGGTTTTTAACATGACTAAATATGTATTTCCAAATTCTTTCAAATCTTTGTCCCCTCCAGGAAGTGCTTCAATTCCCTTTAATCTTCCAGATGTTAAATCTGATTTAAAACCAGCCTCCTCTCTAATCTATATACCCCCTCATAAATGGCTTAGCAACCCATCCCCTTCTCCTAACCCTAATTGTTCTCTTGGATTGCTGCAACCAAACCCCCTTGACAAACCAGTTCACATCACCATTGATGATGTTGAAGATTCTTGGTTCGACTGTCTGAAGAGAGGGATCTTCGCAATTTGGACTGGCCCTTCCAAAGACATTCATCTCTTAATGGAATGGCTATCGGACAATTGCCAGGAACAGGTAAGTATCTTTCACCACCATGAAAATATTTTGTTTTTAAAATGTGAAGAAGAGTCTGCTAAAAATGAGTTTATTGTTGTCTCGAAATGTTTCTTTAAAGGTTTCTATGTCAAATTTGTTGAATGGGTTCCTAATTTTCATATTGATAAGGTGGATTGTATGATCCCATTATGGTATTCCATGTCTCTTCCTCTAAAGCTATGTGATGTTGATATTATCTATGAAATAGGCTCTGCAATAGGAGTAGTTATTGCTATTGATGCTTCCTTTTTTAGCTATAGCAGTATTAAAATTCTCATCAAACTTAATATTAATCACCCTTCAAAGTTCCAAAAGAAAATTATTACCAGGAAAGCCTCATATGATATAACCTTTCAAGAGTATAAAGGGAAGATCATTGATATACTGAAATCTAAAACTAAAAATAATCACAGAACTGAGGTCCTTCCCCTCACATCGTACTTCAGGGACAAATTCCCAGGACTAAGTTCCAAATTAGTCAGAAGGAATAAAAATTCAGGAAACTACCAATCAGAGATTCAAATTGGACAAAATTCTCAGGCAGAACAGAGGGTTTCATTGATAAAAATGATGCTAGATGAGAGAGAAGGTACCCTATTAATCTCAAAAGTAGATTTAATAAAGGATACAAGAGTATTGAAGAATGGTGTTTTTAGCAAAAATGACAAGGAACTCAAGGGAACAGAAAAATGTGACAACAAACATAAGACCAACAAAAGGGGCTTTGATGGAATTAAGATTCAGCTTCCAAATGACAGAAGAGAGCACCCCAGAAAAATGATGGAGCCAACTGTTAGACAGTACAAGGAAAAAAGAAATACCTTAGAGCGAAATGAATTATTAGATAGAGAAGACAGTAAGGATTATAGGACAAACAAGGATAATTTGGGAGATCAAGTTTTCCCTCCCTCAGAATTGGATTCTGTGAATCATACAGAGAAGGAAGGCCAGGATGATAGAAAATTAGAATTGAGGTAGGCAATACAGAAAAATTTGGTCAAAATTATGAAACAACATGCAAATCAGATGGGATTTGGAACAAAGACCAAAATCTTGAGCAAGGCATAGTAAGGCATGAGGCTCCTACAAAGTATAAAGAAAGATGTAATAAGGAGGATGGAAATGAAGAAAGCAGTCGAAAATCAAAAAAAATGAAGGGGCCTAACATATACATATATCAGGAGGAGATTGATGGGAACAAGGATACTGTAGGACAAGGAGAGATACAAAACAGCATTACAGAATCAACAGATAATCAAGATATAGGTGAAGTAGAAAATGTCATACTTTTCTCTTCTCCCAAGGTGTGGATGGAAAAAGCAGCTTCTAGAGCAGAAAAATAGGATTCTCAACATTTGAACACTGATCTTATCCCTAAATCAGAGTTAACCACCCCGCAAATTGAAGGTGCTAGAAGAACTTCAAAATTTTGGCAGACACTAGATGGATATCCTTCCTCGCCATTCACCCCAGAGGAGATTCAGTCACAGATTCAGAATGATGGTAAAAGACTAGAAGTCTCTATCATTAAAGACTTTCAGCAATTTTTAAATGAGGACCTAGAATTTACACCAGAGGTTGGATTATCAGAGGTTGAGGCTAACAGTCTTGAGCAGCTATCAGAGGAACTTATTAAGGTGTTTGACTTTGATAATTTAGATAAGAGTACTACCTCTCAGAAAGAGAGGCTGATCCAAAAAATTATCAAATTGGGAGGTGATGATTATACTTCTGAAGATCTCCAAAGGGATATGATAAAGATCCAGATGGAGGATAGTGCAAGGAAGCAGGACAAACAGAGTGAGAAGAAGTCAACAGACAATCAGGTAGGTGAACGGACAAACATGGGAGAAAGAGAGAATAAAAAATTGGAGGAGGACAGTCTTGGGAGTAAAATCTGCAAAGAACTGGAAATGGAAGAATTTGAAAGAAAAAAGGAATGCATTTGTCCAACAACACAAGAACTAGGTATATTTCAGCAAGAGCTTGGTATAGAAATGAATCAAGAAGGTATAACCTCTCCAAAATATGGTAAACCCAAAGGGAAAAGGGGGAGGAGATCACTGAAGGATTTACGTGAGGCTGAAGGCCTAGCTAGAGAACAGAGGAAAATTGATGAACTCCTAAACATGGGGAAGGGGAAGTGCCTTCCTAAGACTACATGAGGATAACTTCATGGAATGCTAGGGGTCTAAATGCCCCCAGTAAGAAAAGGTTATTAAAACAACATTTAAAAAGTTTTAATTCAGAAATAATATTAATTCAGGAAACAAAACTAAATAAAGCAGAAGGAGACAAATTTAACAAAATGTTAGGAATGTGGGGTTCAATCTTCATAGAGGCAATAGGTGCCTCGGGGGGTTTAGGAATTGTTTGGAACCCTAAGAAAGTTAGTCTAACTTATTTAGTTAATAACAATAATTGGATGTGTGCTAGTATACAGAGCCTAAAATCAGATACGAAATTCATCCTAATCAATGTGTATGGTCCTAATAATACAATAGGAAAAAAAACTATTTGGGCTGAATTAAGTATGGTTATTTCAGAACACAAAGATTGTCCGATTATATTAGGAGGTGATTTTAATATGATTTTAAGTTTAAATGAGAAAATAGGGGGTACTCAACATCTCTCGCTATCATCAATAGAATTCAAAGTATGGATCAACAAATTTAATTTATTAGAAATTCCTCCAAGAAATGGTATATTCACGTGGAATAATAGAAGAAAGGATAACGATTATATTGCAGAAAAGTTAGATAGGTTCTTTATTATAGGAAATATCTCTTCTTACAATAAGAACTTCCAATCCTCCATTCTTCCCTTCGCAAGATCAGATTATTTCCCGGTATTTTTGGAGATTTCAGAACCTTCTAAACCACAGAGAAATCCTTTTAAGTGTGAAAAGATGTGGTTTCAGTATTCAAAATTTTTAGAACTGATTAAGACATGGTGGACTCAAGCGGACTTCGCTGGGTCCAGAATGTTCATTTTCATTTTGAAACTCAAATTGTTGAAAGAAAACATTTTGAGTTGGAACAAAGAACACTTCAACAACATTTTTAAAGAAAAGTTGGAAGTTGAAGATAAACTGAAAAACCTGAACTAGAAAATTATAAAATATGGCATGAATTATGAGAAATATACTTTAGAAAAAGAGATCCTCATGAAACAAGAAGATATTTTATCCAAAGAGAAACCTTCTGGAGAAAAAAATCCAGAGAGAAATGGTTGGAAGAGGGAGATCGAAACACAAAATTTTTTCACAATTCTACTATTCAGAATCGATCTCTACAAAAGATATCTAGTATCTCGACTCCGCAGGGTTTGCGTACAGAAAATCCTACAAAAATTGCAGACACGATAGACTCTCACTTAAAAAATTTACTAAATAATTATGAAGGTTCTAATAGGGAAGCACAGGCCTGAATGCTCAAATTTATTCCAAAATTTGTCATGGTAGAAGAAAATAAAAATCTAAATAGACCAATAACATTGGAAGAGGTAAGGACTGTGGTCTTTAATACGAGTCTAGACAAATCTCCAGGTCCAAATGGGTTTCAAGCTTTCTTTTTTAAAAAATGTTGGGATATACTTGGAGAAGACCTATGGAGAGCAATTGAAGCATCAAGAAATGGTGGATCCTTACTGGCTGAAATCAATTATTCATTCTTCACACTTATCCCTAAGAAGGAATGTCTGGAAAATCCTGGAGACTTCCGCCCTATAGCTCTGTGCAACACTATTTACAAAATTTTCTCAAAAGTTATAGCCAATAGACTTGATTTCTAAGGAACAAACAGGTTTTGTTCCAGGTAGATCCATTTTGGATGGCATACTCATTATTCAGGAAGCTATTCACTCGGTTGCCAGAGATAAAGAACCCTGTATGTTTATGAAATTAGATATACAAAAGGCTTACGATATGGTTGATTGGCATTTCCTATGCAAAGTTCTAGAAGCATTTGGCTTTTCACGTCAATGGGTAAATCTAATATTTAAGTTTATCTCAACTCCAAAGATTTCTGTTCTCATAAATGGGACTCCTAAAGGTTTCTTTGAAATCTCCAGGGTTATTAGGCAAGGATACCCTCTATCTCCCTCTCTCTTCATTCTAATGGCTGAAGCCTTCGATAGAGCAGTCTCCTATGCTTATCAGGTTCGGAAGATTTCAGGGATTTCTGTTACCAGAAACCTCCCTAACATTACCCATCAATAGTATGCAGATGACACTATTTTACCTGGCAAGAGTTCGATCCAAGAAGCTATGGGTTTTAAAAATATACTTCAAAATTATATGGATGCTTCAAGGCAGAAGGTTAATAAAGATAAATCTGAAATATTCTTTATGAACACCTCTCCAAAAATGGAAAACAAGATATGTAGAATTATGGGATATAGAAAGGGTATGTTCCCTTGTATGTATTTGGGTATCTCCCTGGAAAATAACTCGAGACATATCAAAATTTGGCAGGATACGATTGAAAAGGTGGATAAGCGGATTGGTAGTTGGAAGAATAGATGGCTCTCTAAGGCTGGTAAGATTACTAAGATACGATCTTCCCTCTCAGCCATCCTAATTTTCCCTTTGGCATGTCTTCCTCTCACAAATTGGATGTCCAAGCAATTCGAATCTAAACTTAGGAATTTCCTTTGGAAGGATAAGGAAAATGATAAGAAACTCGCTCTCATTAAATGGGACAATTTATGCAAACCTAAAGAATATGGAGGTTTAGGATTGAGGGAACCACAATGGAAAAATGAGGCTCTGGGAGCCAAACTTGTATGGAGATTATACCAAGAACATGAGCACAAACGGGCTAAAATTTTATATCATAAATATCTAGATCCAACGAAGCCGGAATCGCTGTTCAGAATGGGAAATTTGTCAAAAGGGTCGGAATGCTGGAATTTCATGGTAAAATGCAAGGGTATTATCAGCAAATACCTAACGTGGGACGTGGCTACAAGAGATAAAGCCTTGTTTTGGGAAGACTCCTGGGATGGGCTCCCCCCTTTAAACACACCTCCCAATTTAGAAAACCTAATAATAAGGCTAAAATCATTGTGGGGTAGTAAGGTCAAAGATTACAAAATTAAAGAGTTGATTGATGGGGAACTTTGATGGAGATGGTGGCCAATAGATGATTTAGATCTTGATCTAAAATCAGTTGTAGCCTTCAAAAAGATCATCTCGAATAGGAAAATAAAACAATCCGAAAGGCCAGATAGTCTTATTTGGGCTGGTTCAAAGGATGGATTATACAGCGTGAAACAAGGTTATCAAGCTATTATTCATTCACAGCAATGGAGCTCGGTGGAGATCCCATTAAAATTGTGTTGGGATACAGCTTATCTTCCTAAGGCCGGTTTCTTTCTATGGCTTGCCCTTCAAAACAGAGCTTTAACAGCAGACAGACTCGCTAGATTTGGTATAAATGGTCCTAATTGGTGTGTCATGTGTAAACAGAACAATGAAGATCCTAATCATCTCTTTCTCAACTGTCCTTTCGTACAAAATTGCTGGGAATGGCTCAAGTATCGACTAAACTGGGCTACCCCTCTATAGAATTCTCTTAAAGGGCTCCTATGTTCATGGCCCACAAATATGGGACATGGGGTTTATAGAAAATTCTGGAATATTTTCCCATCCATAGTTGTATGGGAAATATGGAAGGAAAGAAACCGTCGTATTTTTAAAGATCAAGAGCAAAATCTAGGTAGATTTATTCTAAATCTAGAAGCTTCAATAGTAGAAGTAATGAATGCTAATTTGAGGAAGACAGTGCATGTGGAAGGATCTTTCTCATATTGGGATGGAATTATGAAGAAATTATGGTCCAACCTTATCAATCCACCACTGGTGTATGCGGCAAGCAATAAAGAGGCAAGGGAAAAATGTAAATGGGTCCCTCCTCCCCTAGGTTGGCACAAATTGAACTTTGATGGGGCAGCAAGAGGGAACCCGGGTATAGTCGGGGTAGGATGTATTTTAAATGATGAGAATGGCAGATGGGTAGTAAAGCTAGCTGCCCCCCTTCCTCCTGTTTCCAATAACGTGGCAGAACTTGAAGCCTTGGAGAAGGGTCTTCAGCTCTGTCTTAAATTAAGCCTCCCACAAATCCACATTGAAGGCGATTCTCAAGTCGTTCTTAACGCTATCAGACAAAAAAAGACCCCAAATTGGGTCTTGAATTCGGAACTTCAAGAAGTGTTAATTTTAATAGAGCATTTTGAGGAGATCAATATCAGTCATATTTATTGAGAAGGTAACTCATTGGCAAATGAACTTGCTAATAAGGGTGCGGATGGAGAATCAATTTTATTGTTCAAGTCAGATATCTCCCCCCCTTTATAATAACAAGATAGTTACTTATCAATATAATCATCTGCAGATTGATACAAAAGTTACCTTTTTGGGCAAATCCCAAGCCCAAATTGAGTTCCTATTCAAAACAATTGCATTTATATTCAACCAATTCACAAGCATTAATATTCAGCGAAATATTATCACATCAACTCAAGATATAATTTAAGCAATGTATCATATTGTCAAATATTTATATTCTTTAAAATAATGCCAATTCCTATATCCTTCTGATTTATAATCCTTCATAATAAATCACCTATCTTATAGTATTTAAAAATTATTTTGAAGGTCCAAATTATTAATAATTACTTAATACTAGTTTTTATATATGTATAGTCATATATATATATATATATATATATATATATAAAATTTTAAACTATAGGTATATAGATATAATAATATTTTCTTATATATATATAACCAGAGATCAAATATGTTAATCTATTCACAGATATTAACATACCTGTGTTAGATATTAACATTAACAAGTATTATAAGTATATAATTAGAATTTAATTATTGAGTACTTTTGGATTAGGATTAAGTCTATTATTTTAATCATTAATAAATTACGCCTTATTTATGATATGTAATTAGCATTCGTAATCTAATTATTAGATAAAACTATCCAAAACCTCCTTCTTCTAGCAACATGAATGATTATTCAGTACTAATATTAATTTTCATTATTCTTTCATTTCAGAAAGGGTACATGTTGTTCCTTTTTCCCTATATGTCTCTCCAAAATTGTTCCCAGTGGAGTATTTAATTATAGTTAGTTAATACCCGTCTGATTCGAGCATGCCAAAGCTGAGCATGATCTCACTCCCATCATCACAAGATATGGAAGGATCTCCCAAGCTTGTATAAATGACCTAAATTATCATGACAGGGTACAAAGTTAGGCTCCAACATCTGTGTGAGGTATATGTTAGAGTTCAAGCCAGTTCGTGATTATTCATGACCGTTGGTTCATTTAAAACTTTAAGGCATTCCCAGAATCGTAGCAGAAGGAAAGGTTTAGAGTGAAGATCTCTGGTCATAGTTTTCTCCCCTCTTAGTCTTTTCTTAGAAAATTTGGTATTGTAGTCCTCTGATCGAAGATGGAATCCAACATTCACGTCTTTCACTCTACCGAAACTAGGACTATGGCATTCTTAGGAAAAATCAAGCCTGAAAGATAGAGCCGACTATTGAGAATCACTGATGACATGATTAGATTTGCTGTTAACAGAGCACTGGGTGAAGAAATTTTTGATTATTCTGCAACTTGGAGGACAAACAGCTCCATCATTGGCTCTTTTATTGGGATAATGGTTAGGGCTAAGATCCCTAAGGAGGACATTATATGGCTTTGTTTTGACATTCTCAGCCCGACGTGGAGGAAGGGGCTGAAAAAGGCCATATACAGCATAGATGATAATGGTAGAATTCCATACCCTAAAAAATACATGGGTCTCCTGGAGGGTGATGAAGAATTGAAGATGGCCCCTCGTCGACAAGCCCTAATCATGAGGGAAGGCATAGCCTTCTATAAGGAATGGCCTCGTATGGAAGCCAACATTAATTTTCTTTTACGTTGGAGAGGGATCATTGAAGAAGACAACAACAAATGGGTATACAACCACCTCAAACTGCTTAATACATACATTGAGCCTAGAGTCTCCTTTGAGGATCTGAATGCTATCAATTTCGACATCCTCGAGTCTAAAAAAACAAGCAGGGTCTCACTACGAATCGATCTGCCCACGAATATGGCCAAGGATGATATTGAAGATGAACCCGAAGTGCTTATGGTCACTCGAATAGAATAAGGATGGGGTAGGTCTCTCAGTAGTAAGGAATTTTATATATAGTGTGTTAATATAGCTTGAAGAATCCGGTCTTAGGTTTGGTTTAAGTATCTGGAGTAGCTCAGTAGTAGTATAAACTTTATGTTATACTCTATATCAGACAGATTGATACCTCCTAATTTTGCGCTCTATTTTGGAATACTAAGGGTCTAGGATCTAATCTCCTCCCATATAAAATCTTTTCTATGGTATATATATGAACATGATAGAATTCCAAAAGTTTAAAACCCCCCTGTAACTTGGGTTTGGATGGAAAATGTGTATATATAACTCTGTCTTTTAAACAGTAGTATTTAGTTTAAAAGTATGAATGTTGTAGATGCTCCGGTTGGCTGTGAAAAATTGATCATCTGATTAAATTTAGGACTTCATGTAGTAATCCTCTAATGTATGAACATTATAGAACTAATTTGTCTCTGTGTTAAATTTCTTCTGGGTTTCTTCCGCTTCCTTTTAGAATAGTATGTGTCTATTTCTTATGGTTCCCCTATAAGTTTATTCTAGAAGAACTGCTTAATCAGAACTTTCATCTTATTGATGCTTCCTATTATGATTGTTTTTCAAGTTTGTTTCTTATTATGTTGATGGGATTAACATAGATTAATAACAATGCCCTGATCTAAAATTAGAGGATATGCTCTTTAAAATTCTGTTGTATGAATGAGGCTACTTTTGAGATATCTAGATAATCTTTCTTGAGCAAGATTAACTAGGCCTATTTTGGTTGGAGAAGCACTTGATTAATCTACTAGAGTATTTATTCTCAAACCCTCAGACCAAACAGGGTATCCTCTTGGTATGCCTTCGTGAAAGAGTGGATTAATGGATAATTCTTAGGAATTATTTGGATAGAGATTTAGTCTACTGGATTGGTCTTTTAAAGTATATTCTATGAGCAGTCATCTGTGATTAATCCTATGACTTGAGGTTTTCACAATATCTGTGTCTTGGAAAATACTTTATTACTGCTTTCCCAGCTATTGGTGTTTCACAGGTATTGATCAGGTGATATCCCATTTTGGTTAGCAAGGAATGTACTCCTATAAACAAAGTTGCAGTTTAATAGGAAAGATTTAGACAGCCAAAAGATGGATACGAGCAGATTCTTTTGCTTTAGATCTTTCTTTTAGGTTGGAGATAAGAGGATATTTGTATTTTACTTGCCTCGAAAGCAAATGTGAATAATATGGGTATGCCCAGAAACTGTATGTATTGAAAATTTGAAATTGTGATATTATCTACTAGGGTATGCTCCTTTTATCATTGTAAAAATTGGGGTATACCCCTTTTATCAATGTATTATATAGGACTGCGGTCCCGGGTAAGACTGGAGGGTTTCTTTCCCCGTTCTTCCCTACCAGTGCCTGTCAGAACGGAGGACTTTCTGTAAGACTTTGATTTAATTATAATTTAATCAAGGCTTCGGTCATTTATTGATAAAAAAAAAAAAAGAAGATTGAACTACTAGCAAGAATAAAAATACATCCATTTTTTTCATGTTTCTCCATTGAAGAAATTAATACTGAATATAATCCCTACATGCACAATATAACTGGAAATTGATGAAGATGATACAATCATATTAGAAACATAGTTCCTTCAAATACATGTAATTATACACTCAATGGAAGAAAGTAGTTTTGAAGATGCTATATTAGAACATGAAGAGTTCACATAGAAAAAATTATCACATAGAATTTAGGATATTATTTTCCTAAAGAGGTAGAGCCAAGATATAGGTTTTATTCTAGATTGTACATATGATACTTATCTAGTAATTACACTATTACCTAATTGAATCACACAATCATCATATCAATTTTATGTATCTATTTGGTTGCATTACAACTATATAATTAGATTTTGGTCTCACATATTGAGATAAAAAACATAAATAGGGTACATAGATGAGGCAATGAGTCTTATTTTAAGATATTATATTTTGGATTATTATTGAAATATTTTGAAGATATTTCCCTTCAAATGAAAAGGTTGTTCCCCCTCATACTAGTATAAGTTTGAGTAAAGGTAAGAATAAATCTTGAAGTGAGCTGATGCCATTTAATATAAGATCTTAGCATGCTAAAGATTTACCCATCATAAACCAAGATGAATAACTACCCAAAATAAAAGTATAATAGATCTCATGTAAAGAGAGAGAGAGAGAGAAAAAATAAAAAAATAAAAGAAAAAAATAGATAAATAAATCAAGATCTTCAAGGTACCCACCACCTCAATTTCAAATGAGTTCGTGTCACAAGGATATTTCTTGAGATCATGGATATCATCTATCTTGATTGTCTGGATTATTCTTGGCCCTTATCCTTGTCCATTCACAAGTCAACAATTAATTTGTCATGAAAGCAATTCTTCACTTTACTCACCATGGTGCTCATTGATATAGATGTTAATTTTGTTAGTTTGTGGCTAGTGTTAATTATAGTATTTAAGTAATCCTTGATTTTGCTCATAATCTTTATAGGTTTTCTAATGTCCTCCAAATGTTTCTTTAGCCAATCTTTCTTAGAGTGGCAAGTTATTATCAAATATTTGTGAAAAAATTTATTTTTATATATTCTGTTGTGCAATTAATTCCATAGCAATGTAAGGTATTTATAGTACATTAAAGTGTTCAAGGGTATGTGTAGGATCATGGTGTGCCAAAAGGTGGTGATCTGAAAAATCTATAGTTGTAAAATATCTCAAACCATTTCAAAATCTATTCCAACTTTTTTCACACCCGCTTTGATACTAAATGACAAAAATTAACATCTTTATAAGGTCTACTATATCTTTTTATACCAAACCTATATGGTCAACTTTAACAACATCCTAAAAATGTGTTTTTGGCCTGTTTTTTTTGTGATTTTTACTTCAAACATGTAGCTGACGACTTTTTTTTCACCAAAATTTGATGAAATGAAAAGGGTTTTTTAAGAATGTACTTATATTTCCATAAATCTTAGGTTTGTCAAATTATGAGTTTAGTAAGTAATTATTACTTATTTTCTAATGGAGTTACATATAAAGTGCTAACTAACACACTACTTGAAAAACAACTATAACTTTCAAATGGTACAAAATTTTTAAAATCCAATTAGATGCATCACATTCTATGTTTCTTCTACTACAAGGGGAAAAAATGAATAAATGAATTTTGTAGAGTTATGAATTAGTTAAGGTGGTCAGACACAAGATTTTTTTAATTCCAAAAATACTAATGTCAAAAATCAATTATTTATTATTTATTAAGAATAAAAATACCCAAAAATATGTGTCACATCTAGGCATGATTCTACAACTTATATCTAGAATATTATTTAAAAATATTATCATTTGATTCTGATTAAGGTATTTAGACATACGTCTACTTCTTATTTTTGTTCTGAAATTTTTGTAATATTGCATTAAAATTCAAAGTTTTGACCAATCAATTTTTATTCGTTTGAGATAAGTCTTAGAAGTTTAGAAACTAGATTCAATTTTCTAGAGATTTTTTTCTCTCGACTTTTTGATATAAAGTTAATAACAACTAGAAAATTGCAAGTCAAGTTGACATAACCCTAATTTTTAGAATTTTTATTGCCACTTAAGAGCATAGTTTGGTTGAACATGATCTTGCACATACCCTCAAGTACTCCAGACTTGTAGTTTTAAGATCATTTTATGATATACATTCACTTCAAATTGGGTACAAAATATAATTGAAAACTGTAAACAACGATGTCATTTTCTATTCAATTTATTGATTATTTTGAAGAGAATATCTTAATGCAAAAAAACATATATAATTTTTTTAATAATTTAAAAATATGGTTCCCTTTCATTATGCTAACTATTCATATATAAGACACAAGTCTATTAAATTATATATTTTGGCTCTCACATGTCTAATTAAACATCAACAACTAGTTTATACACATGCATAAAATAGTAAAATATAAAAAATGTCCTTTTAACATTTATTTAATTAAATAAATTCAAAATAATTAATGTTTAACCAGTCATCCTCATAGGCATGGAATAGTCAAATAAAAATTAACATACAGTCAACTCCAAATATTGTCTTTTGTTCAATAGTTAATAAAAAACAAGAGTTCTGCTAGAGTCCTGCCTAGTGCAACATATAGATGAAAGTGGAATTAAAAAATAAAAATAAATATAAATAGAGAGTGGAAATTAAAAAGGTATAGAGAGAATTTTTTGAAAATTTACTAAACTCTTCAAAAGTGTATAAATTTATGTAAAAATGTTTAAATAAAGAATTTAATTTAATAGTTATTATTTATGATTTAAAATGTAATAATTTTTAAAAATTAGAAAATGAGTGAATCTTCAATTATTTTATAACAAAAAATGACTAAAAATAAAATTTATTCAATTCTAAATAGTAATCTACAAAATTAATAACAAATATTTTACATTATTTACATTATGTTGACAATTACACCATGACTAATATTTTACATTATTTACATTATGTTGAAAACTACACCATGATTATGGATACTACTAATTATAGAAAAAAATAAAAAATGTAAAAAACTAGAATATTTACTATTACAATGCTAAGTAATGGAACCTATTAAAATTACTAAACACATAAAGTTGAAGAAGAACATACAAATATAACATTTAATTGAAAAAATAAAGCCAAGAAGATTTAGGCACTATTATCTATATATCACCTCTAGTCTTTTCCAAATGTCACAATTTCATTTTCACTAAATTTTTCCTTAGAAAAAATGAGTAGACTCCTAGTAAAAATGGACAAGTCAATAGAATAATAGAAAATCAAATTAAAATTTGTCATCTAATAAGAAAGTTTAAGGAGATCATAGTATTAAAAGAAAATTTTGAAAGATGTACGACTACCAAAAAAAATGATTAATACAAAATAGTTGAGTGAAAATTATAGTCTCCGCCTATTAATAGGCGGGACTAATAATGTACACACAAATCTAAATGTGAATGTGAAATATGACTAGAATTTAACAAATCTCTGATCGTATCATGGAGCATAAGTCGATGAAAATGAATCTGACACGAGCGCTTATAGGAGCATATGCAATTTTTTAACAAATTTTCACAACTTAACTTAGGAAAACACCTTGTGGAATTCCACTTATAAGAATTTTCAATCCGTAGATAGCATGATGCAAATACTAAAATTGATTATAAGGAAATGAATCTACAAACGGGATTTTACAAGCTCATAGTTATGAAAAATATTCATACCCGTGAAATTTTATATAATAGTCAAATATATTTCTAACATAATTTATTCTACCAAGAATGACTACACCTTAATTTGGAGCATGCTAGATTCAAATCCATAAAAAAAAAAAATGTATTAACAACTATCGAACATCATTATAAGACTCTTTACTTTCATATTAACTATTAATATTTATTATCATAATATTGATGTCCAACTAACATTATTTAATCTAATCTAATCTATAATCCTACTAAATTAGTATTTTCTTTATAGATAGATAGTTAACATGATTTAAATAATATTTTTAGATATAGATATCAATTATATTTTTAATAATTTTTATTACCATACATGTAATATGATTATTGAAAAATAATATTATTTCTGTGAATAAGGTTCATCTTTTTCTGTATAATCTTTGATTATTTATAAATAAAAATTATTTAATAATTTAAATGACTTCAATCTAAAATAAAATAAAAAATTAATTTTATATTTATTTATTGCCACTTATATTACCTTTTTATTAATTAAAGTCTGATAATATTACTCATAAGCGAGATATTTTCAATTCATATTCCTTTAAAACAATGTTGACAGATTATACCTCATTTCTTTGTTAGTTTCCTTTACCAAATTTCATGTAAGCTTTGATTTGCAAAATTTAAGTGGTAAAAAGTTGGGTTAACTTGTTATGAATATACCAAAAAACACTCAAATATTCTTCTAATATATAATGGCTCATCACCTTTTAGGAAAAGATAAATAAAAACTATTAAACTATGTTTACGTAGAATGATATGGAAACAATATCCGATTCTTTTTACTTTCAGTTGTTATTTTACTATTTGTCTTGCGGCGTAATCTAATCAATCAGATTAAGAGCTTAAATGGCTATTCTGCTATTTCGATTCTTCACATTTTCCAACATAAAAAATAAATCTGATTTCCTATCTTCAAAATAACAAGTAAACGTGTCCACAACTTAACTGAAGTTGTACTTATAAGAGTCCGCTATTATCATGGAGCACTCCGAACTACTTTACAAGAACAGTAAATAGTCATCTCTCCTTTAAAGAAAATCAAAAAATGGAAGTAATATCGATCTGGGATAGTTCTCTTTTATTGTTTTCAGCTATTACTTCTTACTTTTTAGGTGATATGATTGTAAATTTTGTTAAATTTATTTAAAATAATATAAAGATTTTAGTGCATTTTGTCTGGAGATTAGTCTGTCTCACAATATAAATATTATATATTTAAATATCTAATATATTATGAAACTGGCTCTACAAAATCTTATTCTATAAACTAACTCTATATAATAATTATTTTAAAAGCTGACAGTCCATTGAAAATCTACATTTGTAAAAAAATAATTTAAGAATTTTCTTCGTTTTATAATCCACGTGTTAATTCTTATCATTAACTTCAAACTTACAGAGAAAGCCAAATCCATGATAACTTATACAAAACTTTCAGTGTAACATCTATTACAACAAATATATCACACGGAGATTTCAAGTTACCAAGCAAATAAGTTTTCCTACATAAATATAGAGAGAGATAATCTGAAATATTGAAAACAAAGGAGACCATATACATATGTTGTCAGCTAAGCATTTGCACATGACAGACTTAAACGGGTCCAAATGTCTTAGAGCGTATTGTGTTTTTCTCAAAGCATCAATAACAATGGAAATGAATACTACGCTTGCCAACAATACTGGTAACGACAAAAGAAATAGTTGGTATGGATTACCTGCAAATACTGTGGGATGGATTGTGATCTCATTTCTTGAAGTACCTGTTAAATCCAAATGGGTCTCCATCATCTCTTTTCTTGAACAGTTAAGATTATAAAAATATAAAGCATTTCTAATTCAATAAAATATACAGCCGGCCCGCAGCACACAGAGTGAAATTCACTTTGGAATAAAAATAAGCAATTGGATTCCAAATAGTATGGAATAGTACGACATGATAGAGAAAGCATACGATAATAATTTAAACGCCGAGGAGTATAATGGCAGTTTAACCGGGCCCAGACAAATAATTAAAAAGAGCAACAAAAGAATATTTCCACAGACTACGATGACAATCAATATTGTTCGCAGCAGTATTCAGTTCATATTCTTCTGCACTTCGTAAAGAATTGTTAAAAAATTAGTTGGGAGAGGAAATGTCTAATTGATATGATATTAACCTTTTGTAAATAAGAGGGAGACAGGAATTTAGGTTTATGGCTTATTAGGTTGCTTTCATAATAAATAAATAAGGATAAAAATATGCTTGTAGCTTGCGTAGAACGATTGCTTAACAATTTAAAACTCTCGTTTCGCTCCAAGATGATATTGTTTTTAATTCCAATCCGTTAGACTCGTCGGTAGTGATAGAAGCTGTCTCTTGATCACATTCAGGCAAATTGGAGTCCACTATGATTATTATCTCTATGTGTTACAGAGGATATATCAAAATGGAGAACCCACTCATTGTAAATATAGTTGTTTTCTAGAATTTAACTTTTGAAGATTCCAATTGTCTTGGTGAGTCAAAAGGTATCAAGAAGGTTGGACGGTGGGGCGTCAAAGTACAATAATTTCATGCAAACGTTAAAATTATATATATATATATATATATAAAGTGTTGAAAGACATGTACATTTTGTTAAAACAGGGCAGAGATGAGATCATTTGGAATGGATCCAAATCTTGTCACTGTAATCTGAGGGAGTAATACAAAATTGAATTAGATTAAAAAGGATTTCTTCAAAACTCAGTTATTCGACTATGTTGAAATTAAGTTTGCGTGCCTAAGCTTAGCATCTTTACATGGGTTGCACTACAAGGAGAAATATGGACAGCAGATTGGTTTTTAAAAACTTCCATATGAGGGATCTCAAATTTTCACTTAATGTCACAAGAATGAGGAGACTATCAATCACTTCCTTCTCTAGTGTCCCTCTGCCCTCAAAATTTTCATGGTGGCTATGTACAAAGCATGGATGGATTTCAGCGTTACTCAATGACATCAAATCACTATTCCAATTTGGGTTCATTCTTGCCAAGAAAAAACTATGTTGAAATTTATGGATCGCCTCTCCCTCAATTCCAATCTAAGAATTAAAGAAGGGGAGAAATATAATAATTTCCAATGGGAAATCTTTGGAAAAAAGTTGTCTTTTAAAATAAAATTGAAATAATCATAATGGAAACATTCAGTTCTAGAATGCATCAAAGGACAAATACACCAAATTACTAGACAAGTTGGGATGCCACTGTTAAAAAACTCGTTTGATGTTAGAGCTCTAATGATTGACACGAAAAGCCAAATTAGCAATCAAAATAGATCTAATTTCAAGTTATCTCCTCAGCCAAGTAGATAGGTCAAAATCAACTTTTATGGAGCTTTTAGAGGGAATTTGGGCCCCTTGGCTCTCTCTCTCTCTCTCTCTCTCTCTCTCTCTCTCACACACACACACACACACACACACACACACACATTTTAGGGGTCTTTATACAACGTATATCACATAGCCTCATTTTTTAGGACCTGTCATATTACCCACCTATGGTACATAATATAGCTTAAGATTATTCAGTCTAAATTACATTTTTCATATTGCATGGAACAAATCTGGTAGATAAAAATATGTATGTTTTGAATGAATATTTTAGATTGCATTCATCTATCCATCATCAAGTAAAATAATCAAAATGAGTAATTAAATAACTTTGAAGGGAACAAAAGGAGGAAGGATATAAATAAGATACAAAGATGAGGAGAATGGATCAAGGATGAAGGGATAAATGATATAGAAAAAATGGTAGAAATATCAACTAGATAAAAACTAGAATGGTAAGAAAAGTTAATAATAAAGTTGAAACAATTAAAGTACAATAATAATATGTTAAAATAAAAGGTTAAATTAAGAATACATAAAAAAATTAAGTACATGTAAACAATATATCTTATATCATAATAATATAAGTAATATATTAAGTATAGATTAGTGTGCAACATGTATTATATATTAATTTGAAAATATATCTTTTGGATTATAGATGACAATAGAAAAATTTATTGAATGAAATAATGTAAATTTCACAATCGTACAAACTTTTGTAAATTTTAATATTATTTTTATTATTTTTATTTTGATATTGCATAAAGTCTTCCATTAATTTTAATTTAATTCCTAGGAACTTGGGTTCTTTAGAAAAAAAAAAAAAGTTGCAAGTTATTTATGTTGAAATATTTAAATTGAAGATAACGATACATTTCATAATTGATAGCGTTTGTAGGAGTTTTCCAATTCATATTCTTCCGCACTTCGTAAAGAAAGGTTAAAATAATAATACTTGGGATAAGTAAAATCTAATAGTTAATACGATAACCCTTTCGAAATATGAGGGGACAAGAAGTTAGGTTTATGGCTTAAAACAATCCTTTCATAGTAAAAAATTATTGATGAAATAAATGCTCATGGATTGCGTAGAATGGTATCTTCACACCATAAAACTCTCGCTTCGATCTGAGATGGTTATCATATGTGGCCTTATGGTTGTTATATACATGAGACTCCCAACATGTTTCTTATACAAAGTCATATCGATGTTAGCTTGCTTGTCATGTTTTCTTAGCTTCAAACCAATGACATTAGTGTTGGTTCTGATTTACATTTCAACATATAAAACATCTTGAAAATATCATTTGCATACTTATATAGTGAGATGAAAATAACTTTTTTTTGGTTCATTTTAATGCAAAGAAAATAATTTATTTAACTCAAATCAATCATCTCAAATTTCATTTTCCTAACTAATTTAAACATCTCAACATAAAAATCACCCATGAAAATAAGGTTATCAACATATCAACAAATAATTAAGATTTCTCATTTCTCATTCAAATTAGTATAGAAGGGAGTCTTATAATTACTTAGTGAAGCCAAACATAAGAATCAATTGTGTTATACCATGGCTTTAGGGCTCTTTTGAGTCATTAGACTACTTCATTGAGCTTATAAATTGTATTTTCATGACTGCTAATATCATATTTAGGCATTTTCTATACATAAACTTCTCCTTATAGTAAGCCACTAAGAAATGCTAATTTGACATCCATTTGATTAATTGCTCACTTATTATGAATTTCTATGGCTAATTTAGTCCTCACAGTGTTAAAATCAACTATCAGTGCACACATCTCATTGTAGTCTACCCGGCCTTTTTGTAAATATCATTTTTCCACAAATATTTCTTTCTTTTTTTCAATATTACGATTTGTATTTCTCTTTATCTTGTAAATTCACTTTACTTTAGGGTATGTACAGGATCATGATGCGCCAAAAAGTAGCAATCTAAAAAATGTGTAGTTTTGAAATAACTCAAAGAGTCTCTAAATCTATTCCAACTTTTTTCCCACCCTTCCTGATACAAAATGAAACAAATTAAAAAAATTATGAGGCCTATGATATCATTGATACCAACCCTACATGGTCAACTTTATAAACATCAAAAAAATGTATTTTACTTCAAACTTGTAGTTGACATTATTTCTTTGACACAAATTTGTTGAAATGAAAAGGGTTTCTAAAGAATTTTCTTATCTTTCCTTACATATAAGGTTTGTCAAATTACATGTTTAGTAAGTAATTATTACTTATTTTCTAATGGAGTTACATATAAATGTTGATTGACACACTGCTTGAAAAACAACTATAACTTTCAAATGGTACAGGTTTTTGAAATCCAAATATGCATCACATTCTATGCTTCTTCTACTATAAAGAAAAATATAGAAAATTTAAATTTTCTAAAGTTTTCAACTAGTTAAGATGGTTAGACATGAGATCTTTTTTTATTCCAAAAATAATATAGTAGAAAATTCATAAATAATTATGTATTGAGGATAAAAATACTCGAAAATATATGTCACATTCAAGCATGAGTCTACTTCTTATATCTAGAAGATTATTAAAAAAAATTATCATTTGATTTTGATTAAGGTGGTCAAACATATGTTTACTTCTTATGTTTGTCTTGAAATTTTAGTACTATTGCATTAAAATTAAAAATTTTGACCAATTAATTTTTACTTTATCAGATAAGACCTATTAGCTTAGAAACTAAATTTAATTTTTTAGAGATTCTTTCTCTCAAATTTTTGATATAAAGTTTATAACAAGTAGAAAATTGCATGTCAAGTGACATAACCTTGATTTGCTGATTTTTTGTTGCCACATAAGAGCTTAGTTTGGTTGATCATGATCCTGCACATAACCTTCAATAACTTCTTTAACTTTTGGAAGATTAAAAAATTCAACAAGATTCTAATGAAAGTTTTCAAAGGTGCACTAAAAGGCGTTGGAATTTGCCACTTCAATTCATTCCATAAGAATTTATGAATGATAAATTTCAACAAGAGGATGAATTGATTACATATTCAATTTTTTTTGTAATAAGGAATGATTAATTGGATTTGCTATGTTAGTTAACGAAGTGCAATATGCTAATAATCTTTGGAGAAAAACTTGCTGAGTGAACCTATAATTGAGTTCATAGGTAGACCATAGTTTTCACGGGTTAAATTACCATGGTATTTATTTATATCAACAAGTAAATGGACTTTCACAATCATCCTTTTGGTCA